>CM046666.1:82889947-83489947 GCA_025594165.1 Tamias sibiricus | reverse complement strand
TGTTAGCAGATAGTTATTCACACCTCAGTGATTTTAATATGGTCAATATATAGCCAGATTTTAGAAATCATTGGTCTGGCTACAGGAGTTTCTGAGGGTAAGAAATCCAATGCTGCCAGGTACAGTGGGGCACACCTATAATTCCAGTGGCTTAGGAGGCTGAGGGCAGAGGATTGCAAGTTCAAAGCTAGCCTCAGCAACTTAGTGAGTCCCTAAGCAACTTAGTGAGACCCTGTCTCTAAATAAAATATTTAAAAGGTCTTGGGATGTGGCTCAGTGGTTAACACCCTGGATTCAATCCCCAGTACCGGAAAAAAAAAAAGGAAAGCTAATGATTGTTTTATAGCTTCTCCTGTGTAGCACAAAACCAGATGAAGGTGATATTGGCATCACTGTCACCCAACAAAACCCTACATTGTGGTAAGAATAAGAATATCTTGCTTTTAAATTAAAGCAAACTTTAAGTCATCTATTTGGTATATTAGTACTTGTGAATCCCAAATATTAAGCTTTTCTGATATGTTCTGCAAAATTTTAAAAGAAAATTTTCTCCCTCTGATTAAATATTTGCTGAAATTCTCAGTATTTCCCAAAGAAAGTATCTAGGCTGGTCCTCTGCCTCCAAGAAGAGGGCAGCTTTATGATATTTCAGTTTTGATTGAACACATTCATGAATCACTTATGAATTCACTTTTTGATATCAAATTATTCAAATGAATCCAACAAAACTCATGACATTCCCTTTTGTATATGTCCCTAATTTTATATGAACTAATCACATAATTTTATTTTCTATCTAGAAAGATAAAGAATAAGAATGATTGGTATTGATAATTGTCTTTGCCTGGGTCCTCCTGAAAGCCTGAGAAAAGTTTTACAGGTAAGTAGTCTATTTCAAAAGAGATCTCAGGGTACAGGAGTGAGGATTGGAAGAATGAATGTAGAAGGAAGGAAAGTGAACACAAAAATGTGTTACCTAGTTAAAAACTTCTATGGTCAATAATCAATCAATTTTGTGAGAGGTTCTGAGATGCCTTATAGACATGCATTTCATAATTTCTCACCTAGCACTAAAAGAAGAAAGCATTTATCTTTCAGGTCTGTTCCCATTTAGCCAATAATGACCCCACGGGCACTAACTCCATTGCACCCTTGTTTAGACTGGCAGTTCTCATACCATCAGAGAAGCCCATGTCAGGAAACAAGAAGTAGTTTTCACAGACTGAGGCATTGTCAAGTTGCACGTATATAAATCTGGTCAAAGTCTGGATAGACCTGGTCACTATAGCATTGACTGTAGTTAGAAGTGGGGCCAAGAATATGTACTATACAGGAGAGTTGTTATGGTTTGGATATGAGGTGTCCTTCAAAAGCTCACATGTGAAACAATGCAAGAGGGTTCAGAGGAGAAATGATTGGGCTGTGAGAGCCTTGACTCCAGCAGTGAATTAATCACCTGATAGGATTAATTGAGTGGTAATTGAAGGCAGGTGGGGCACTGGGGATGTAGCTTTGGGGTGTATATTTGTATCTGGCAAGTGGAGATCTCTCTCTCTCTCTCTCTCTCTCTCTCTCTCTCTCCTTTTTGATCATCATGTGAGCTGCTTCCCTCCATCATATTCTTTCACCATGATGTCTTGCCTCACCCTGATCCCTGAGGAATGGAGCCTGCTACTGTCTATGGACTGAGACCTCTGATACTGTGAGCCCCCAGATAAACATGTCCTCCCCTACAACTGTTCTGGTCATGTCCTTTTGTCACAGCAGTGTGAAAGGCTGACTACAACAGAAGTTCAGTAGGACATACTCAAGCTGTTCTAATCTGGTCTGTGACTCTTCTCTGGTTCCAAGATCTTACTCTTTGGAGTTAGAGACCTCAAAATCTAAATCCTTCCTTAAACTATCAAAGACACCCTATGTCAATCCACAGATCTTACACTTGGGAAAGAACAGATTTCGGTGGGAGAAAAGACAATCTTTCTTATAAAGGAACAGCTTTATTTATGTTTTAACTTTGTACACTGTAAAACACATCATATAAAAGCATTTCTGGGGTTGTTCTGATTGGGTTCTATAAGGGCATTAAGAACCCAACAGACAGACTCCATCAGTCTCTCTTATGGAGGAGGAATGAAGAAAAGGGACAGAGAAAAAATAGACTAATGTTGTATATTCTCAATAAGGCCTCCAAAAAGGCAGCCACCAGAAGAAGCATCTTCTTTAAATAAGTCCCATGCTAGCCGGGCGCGGTGGCGCACGCCTGTAATCCCAGCACTTTGGGAGGCTGAGGCAGGAGGATCGCGAGTTCAAAGCCAGCCTCAGCAATGGCGAGGCACTTAACAACTCAGTGAGACCCTGTCTCTAAATAAAATGCAAAAAAGGGCTGGGGATGTGGCCCAGTGGTCGAGTGCCCCTGAGTCAATCCCTGGTACCAAAAATAAAATAAAATAAAATAAGTCCCATGCTCTAAAGCAAGAAACCAGCATAAAATAATGCTGGATAAATGATAACCTTTCCCATCCTTTTTCTTTTTTTCTGTATTTATTTGTTCTTTTTAGACATACATGACAGTATATTTTGACATATTATATATACATGGAGTATAACTTATCCTAATTAGGAACCCATTCTTGACATAGCTATGGGAACCAACCTATGTGCCTTTCTACAGATAAATGGATAAAGAAAATGTGATATATATATGTGTATATATATATATATATATACATATATATGATATATACATATACACATACACACAAATATACACATACACACACAATAGAATATTACTTGGCCATAAAGAAGAATAAAATTATGGCATTTGCTGGTAAATGGACAGAACTGGAGACTATCATGCTAAGTGAAATAAATCAGTCCCCCCCAAAAAAGGCCAAATATTCTCTCTGATATGTGGATGCTAACAAATAAGGAGTGGGGAGAGAATAGATGTTCATTGGATTAGACAGTAGAATGAATTGGACATAACTTTCCAATCCTTTTTCTATCCCCAACATCACTGCTTTAACCACAGAAACCAAGGTTACCAGGAATGAGGAAAGAAGTAGTTATCAGATAGGTGAATGGTTTCCAACTTTAATGTATATCAGTCACCTGGAGCACTTGTTAAAATATATTGCTGAGCCCATCCCCAGAGTTTCTGATTCAGTGAGTATGGGTGGAGCCCAAGAATTCATATTCCTAAAAATTTTCCCAGTGATGCTGCTGACCACAGGACTACACTTTCAGAACCACTGAAAGGAAGTACCATACCCCCTACTTTGATTCCCACATGCAAAAACTTCAGCTAGGGTAAGAAAGTAATTATAATTTTTGAATTAAGATAGAAGTATTTGTCAATACAGAGGCATGGACACTTTTCATTACTAAATTGTATGCCTATAAGTTACACACACGGTAGGACACTCTGAGAGACAACAGAAAAGTCATAGAACTGTTCATGTTTCTATGCAGTAGCACCACTGAAGAAATTCAAAGGGGGCAGAGAAACAAAAATAAAGATACTTTCTGACTATATCTTACAATTATATGAATTACAAAGATAAGGTACAAACCACACAGGTTTCTTAAAGCAATGGACTTTATAAAATCTGACTTCATATTTTAAAAAGATGAGAATTGATTGTTTAATTAGACATTCACTGACAATATCAAGTTTCAGGGATTTGACCACTAAGCAACTCTAATTTATTTACATTTTATAATAGCTAGGTTAAATTTCAGAAATGTTTGGGATCATTTGCTTTATAAAACAACAAAGATAATTTTCATATACACTAACATTTAAGAGTGTGTGCTTAACAGCAGAAGTCTTCAATTATACAGTGCTTATACAGAACCCCTTCCTAAAGAGAAGAAACACTATAGGGAAAAAGAAGAGCCTTTGGTATAGTGCAAGCAGAAGAATCAAGTGGTTAGAAGATAGGAATTTGCAGTTAGATTACTTAGGTTTAGCCAGCAATAACCTTGGACAAACTGTTTAATCTCTCTAAGCTTAATTTTCTCATCTTAAAATTAAGATAATAATTTCTACTTCATATATGGCTGTGTGGATAAAATGAGATAATATATATGAACAAGAAGCATTTATAAGAGTGCCTGCCACATAGCAAGTTTTTAACAAATATTACTATTATCATTACTGCATCACTTCTCTAGAGAACACACATATCCCACAAAATGGGCTAAGAAATAAACAGAATTTTCTAAAGCACTATACAATTGTAAAAACCATAGTTAAATTTACTTTTATTCTCTCTTTCACTCAACAGGAAATAAAAATAGGTGAGTGTGTTAGAAAGGACATCACATATAAATTTTGGACACAACTAATTTCTCAGAACCACAGTTTTCCCATTTGTAGAATAGCAATCATAATGCAATGCTTAAGTTTCAGGGTTGCTATAAGATTAGAAGTGATGGCATATTGTCGAGAGTTTGGCATCAAGTCATCAGAAGGTTGGAAACATTTCTCTGCTCCTAGCACAGAGCTCCCAGCTCTTCCTGTGATGGCAATAGAAGAATTTCAGGAACCTCACTCTGGGCTGAGAGGAAAGAAAGATGCTCTTTCCTTAAGAAAAGAACTTTCTAGGATACATAATATAAGACAACTGCAATCAAAATTCCTTCCTACCCATAACTATAGACAAGTAGTTAGTAATATTTTTTAAAATAAGCACATAGAGATCAAGAGATAAATTTGTAATATGAAACATTATGAAATTTAAATTCTGTAAATTTTGGGATGAATCATTATCAAGTTTGTGCTCCTGAATGGTCAAATTAGATATAACAATATTCAATAATAATTCTAATGGTCACAATGCAATAAGTAAAATATCACATAAGTAGCAATCTATTTTTAAAGTATCTTGAAACCTGTAAATATTAAGATATAACATATATGATTGACATCTATATTATTTATGAAATATATGCTGCATATGACAAAGTAAATACCTTGGGGAAAAAAACTGTATTTAATACTCCCAAATCTTGCAAATATGATTTTGCAATGAAAGAATATGAGATTTATTGTTCTAAATTATAATTTTATTTTACCTACGCTCAGACAAATAAGGTTTGATTTAGTCACTTTGTAGTCATTAGAGAAATAATAATAGAAAGTAGTACTCTGCAAGATCCAGCAACAAATGGAAGTCATCTATTGATAATATGATCTTGACCTACTCTATCCTCTTTAAAAGGTGAGTAAAACTTGAACCAAGTAATCAGGATCAAAATGAATGTTAAGGAGGTGGGAGAACTGTTCAGTAAAATAGATAAATAGCCAATCAATCCTGCCATGACTATTTCTTCTTGTATAAACTGAGATATGAGACTCATCACTAATGGTCTTTGAAGCACATAAATCCTGTGATTCAAGGTTTGAACAAAAGCCTCCATAGCATAAGTTTATAATATCTTTCTCACTGGATCCCATTCTTAGATCTATAGATACCAAGTGCCAAATAAAACACATTTTTGTGGACTTCTTTCTTCATTGTCTTCCAGGCACAGTAAGAATTGTTTGGATAATATCACCTAGGACAACACAGATAGGCCTTAAATACAGATAGGCCTTTCCAAGAGAACTTTGAAAACTGTGAGCTTAATTGCAATTAAAAAGGCCATTGATGGGGCTAGAGTTGTAGCTCAGTGGTAGAGTGTTTGCCTGGCATGCATGAGGCACTGGGTTCGATTCTCAGCACCACATATAAGTAAATAACAATAAAGGCCCATAGACAACTAACTAAAAAAACTATATTAAAAAAAAAAGGCATTGAAATTCAGTGCAACTTAGAGAACAGATTTTGGGTTTATTCCAGTATTAAAACAAACAATTTTGTAAGAAAATATACCAGTATGGATTTTATACTTAAAAAAAAAAAAAAATCTTCAATGGATATAACTATGTGTTACATTTAAATATGTATGCATAAATTTGCATTTTATTACAAATCATAGAAGATTATTGGTTTTTCTAATAAGTAATCAGTGTATTAAGGGGATTTTAAATTGAAGAAAGTAATTTAAAATGGCCAAGCATGCTTAATGAAAATTATCCCTTTTTAATATCTCTTTTCTAATTAATAAGTGTTTTCTAAAATTTAAAAGAGGCCAGGTGTTCACTAAATAATGTCTGTGAAGTCTAGACATTTTTTACATTATCTTGATTTGAATGGGGTTCAGAATTAGAAGGGACATTTAAATATCATATGTTTAATTCCCCCAGCATCACATCTGTCAAGTGGTCATTTGATATTTGTGTGAATTCTTCAAGTTTTAAGGAACTCACTGTCTCTCATTTTCTCTTCTGAGAGCTTGAACTATTAGAATTTTCTTCTACTTCAGTCAAAACTTTAAAGAATTTAGCATAGAAAACAATCATGAAATAATTTACTAGCCAACATCTAGATTCAGAATAACAATTTAATATGGATAAACAATTTATTAGTTTAAATCAATCATGACTGGACTCATGACATTATCCTTTCCACCAGACCACCTGAAGAAACTAGTTTCTGGTCCTGTTTCTCCAGGCTGACTATTATATATACCCAGTTACAGATACTGAATAGCAACATTTAGTAGGCCCTGCCAGTGACAATGAGGCCTAACTAAACATAGAGTCATGGCCCCTAAAGGTCTGAAAATTTTCTGGTTAGCCAAAGCCCATGTCTTCCATAATGCCTGCATTCCCAGGCACCAGGCTGGACACTCTGCTCCACTCTATTCTGGACTTTAGCAATGGTTTCCACTTTATATTCAATCTCCCTTTTTGAATTCTAGTTAATTTGCCTGGAATCCCAGTAATTTTTCTACCTCTTGTCAGCCATCACTATTGGGGCTAGAACACACATTATTGTACTCAGACACATGCTAAGGTTCTGGATCTATCTGGATCCTGTCTCCCAGAAACAAGCTGTCTCTGTCCAGAACTTCTATTACTAGGTATAGACTCATTGTTTTAAGAAATTCTGAAGGAGCCCTAATTAGGAAGGCTGTTGTAGCTAGCTGGAAGCCATGGGTTCCACCTGATATGTATGTGACGCACCTGTAGGCACCCGCAAACCTGAAGGTATATAACCGGGTGAAAGCGGTCCGAGTTAGGAGAACAGAGAATTCAGCCAGTCGGGCAGTCACTCGGTCGGTCAGAAGAATCAGCGGTCAGAACGTAGGCAGAGCGGTTACAGAAGAGAAACCAGATAGAAGAAGTAATGACTGGTCAGAGTTAGGCCGAGACTCCTGAGGAAGACAGAAGACAGAAGACAGAAGAAGGAAGAAAGAAGAGAGAAGAAAGAAGCTCTAATAACTCTAACTCTAAGCTCTATCTTTCTAACTCTAACTCTAAGCTAAGAAGACAAGAAGAAAAGCTCGCTTTAATCTTTCTCTCTAAAAATCTTTCTTTCCCTCTCTAAGCTCTAAGAAAGTAGAAGTAAAAGTAGTAAAAGCTTAACTCTGCCTCCGAGAGTTTTTCCTCCCGGTTTTCGGTACCAGGAAGCTTACAAAATTCTATAATGTTAATGACAGTTTGTCCCAGATTTGAATCATTTCCCTTAAACACTAAAATATGGTCTCTGGTCACACTTTATGGGAGTTAGTCCTAATGTCAAGTTAATCTCTATTCAGGAAATCAAGAGACAATAAAGAAAACAATCCCACTGAAGGTCAGTGTCCAAGCATTATTCCCACTGGGTACTGACTTAACTTCACTTATCATACATAACTGAAGTCCCAAAATATCTGGTTCTAGAAACCCTATTAAGTTAGCATTCCAGAAACACTATCAAGTTAGCAGGGCAACAAATTCAGACAGGAAATATTCTTTAAAACTATACAAAATTGATTTGGACTAAAGTGCAGAAGTTTAATAAATAATTAGGAAAATATATACTCAGAGCCCAAGTTCTACAGGATGGCTTGATAAATGAGAATTCTTATTAAACTAAATGGATGTAATCTAGTAGTGATAACAGGAAGCAACAGATTTTAA
Source organism: Tamias sibiricus (assembly GCA_025594165.1). Lineage (NCBI taxonomy): Eukaryota > Metazoa > Chordata > Mammalia > Rodentia > Sciuridae > Tamias > Tamias sibiricus. Next base: position 83,481,930 of record CM046666.1, on the reverse strand, counting down.
GCAGAGATTTTCAAACAGAAAGACCTTGCCATGGGCCTTTAAATCACAGCCATACACAATTGCAACCTTGTTTTCCTAATCCTACCAATGCATGTTAATCCTCCCTTCTCATCCCTTGTCTGTCCTTTATGCAAGGTCTGTGATTATTTTATGTTCTCCATTTTTATCTCATGCGAATATCTGTTATCTCTACAAGCAAATTACAAACTCCAGATCTTACTTTATCATACCAAAAATATTTTCAATAGACAATAAATTCTTGTTGAATTGCATTGAATCTAACTGAATTTAAACACTGGGAACAAATGACTTCATACTGCAGAAGAACTAGAAGTTGACAATGAGTTGAACCTAATGCCAGATAAAATTCTGAGACTGGATAACAGGTTTAGAGAGACACTGAAAATGATATTACAAAATAAGAATACAAATTTTTTTAACAATTATAATCCAGGCAAATGCTACCAATTATTGACAATGATAGTAAGAATAATGGTTCCCTAAAGACATCTACTTCCTACTCTCTGGAACCTCTTACTATGCCACCTTAAAGGCAAAATAAATGTTTCAGGTGTAATTAAGGATATTTAGATGAATAGATTATTCTGGATTTTCCAGGTAGTCCAATATAATCACATAAATCCTTGAAATTGGAAGAATGAAACAGGAGAATGAGTCAGAACATTGATATAGAAGGAGGAGAGATTTGAAGTTAGAGAGGGATTTGAATATGGAGGAAAGAACTGTCCCAGTGTTAAGGAATGTGGGTAGCTTTTAAAAGATGGAAATGGCCTACAGGTGATAACAAATAAGAAAATGAGGTTCTTAGCCCCACCACCACAAGAAATTGAATTCTGCCAACAACCTAAATAAGGAGGACAAAGAACCTCCAGAAAGGAAGGCAGCCTGTTCAAACCTTTGATTTTAGTCTGTGAGAACTGTACTGGACTTTTTAAAAAATTATTTGTTCTAATCAGTTATACATAATAGTAGAATACATTTTGACACATCATTCATAAATAGAGTATAACTTTTCATTCTTCTAGTTGTACATGTTTTAGAATCACACTGGTCATGTAGTCATATATGCATGTAGGATAATTAATTAATTATAATAATTAATTAATTAATCAATTAATTCTACTATCCTTCCTACCCCCATAACCCCTCTCTTCCCTTCCCTCTCCTCTGCCAAATCCAAAGTACTTCTATTGTTCCCTAGCCACCCTCCCCCTTATTGTGAATTAGCATCTGCATATCAGAGAAAACATTAGGCCCTTGATATTTTAGGAAGGGCTTATTTCACTTAGCATGATATTATCCATTCATTTATGAGCAAATGCCATAATTTCATTCTTCTTTAAGACTCAGTAATATACCATTGTGCATAAATACCACATTTTCTTTATCCATTCATCTGTTGAAGGGCATCTAGGTTGGTTTCATAGTTTAGCTATTTTGAGTTGAGCTACTATAACAATTGATGTGGCTGCATTGCTGTGGTAAGCTGATTTTAAGTCCTTTGGGTATAAACTGGGCAGTGGGATGGCTGGGTCAAATGGTGGTTCCATTCCAAGTTTTCTGAGGAGTGTCCATACTGCTTTCCATATTGGTTTTACTAAACTGCAGTCCCACCAGCAATGTATGAGTGTGCCTTTTCCCCCACATCCTTACCTACATTTATTGTTGGTCATTTTTTTTTTTTTTTTTTTGGTACCGGGGATTGAACTCAGGGGCACTTGACCACTGGGCCACATCTCCAGTCCTTTTTTGCATTTTTTTTTTTTTTTATTAGAGACAGGGTCTCATTGAGTTGCTAAGTGCCTCGCCATTGCTGAGGCTGGCTTTGAACTTGCGATCCTCCTGCCTCAGCCTCCCAAGTGCTGGGATTACAGGCATGTGCCACCATGCCCGGCTTGTTGGTTGTATTTTTTTAAAAATATATATTTTATTTATTTTAGTTGTACACAATGCAATGCATTTATGTTTCCGTGGTGCTGAGGATCAAACCCGGGCCCCGCATGTGCGAGGCGAGCGCTCTGCCGCTGAGCCACGACCCCAGCCCTGTTGGTTGTATTTTTGATAATTGCCATTCTGACTGGAGTGAGATGAAATCTTAGAGTAGTTTTGTTTTGCATTTTTCTAACTGCTAGAGATGTTGAACATTTTTCATATATTTTTTGACCATTTGCATTTCTTCTGTGAAGTGCCTGTTCAGTTCCTTTGTCCATTTATTGACTAGGTTACTTGTTTGCTTGGTGTTAAGTTTTTTGAGTTCTTTATATATCCTGGAGATTAATGCTTTATTTGAGGTGCATTGTGCTGGACTTTTCACCTATAGAACTGTAAAATAACAAATATGTGCCCTGTCAATACACTATATTTATGGTGATTTGTTATGGCAACAATAAGAAACTAATATAGGGAATAAATTTCAGCCCTAGATAGACAGTCAGAGTTACTGACACAGGCTCATATGAGAGACTTATAGTTCAAATGCCAGCTGTTCATAGTTTGGGGATGGGAACTCAAATACAGAGAACCATTTCTAAGATAAATAGGTAGTAATTTATTTAGTTCTTCCTTTTTCTTTTCTCCAACTCTTCTTCATTACCTTGCTCCTGTCCAATTTTCCAAATTTTATTTAGCAATTCAACAAAATTAGTAATTTAACAAATCTTGTAACATCCTTGGGGATCCAAAGAAATCACATTTATTATTATTCTTAACTTTGTAAATACAACAGGATACCAATAATTTATAATGTGTAGCAAAAGATTTGACAAAATACTTTTTGACCTGAATTCTCATTTAACCCTCACAGCATTTTTCCACTAATTCTTTTTGTGGACTAAGTATAGTGTGTGTGTGTGTGTGTGTGTGTGTGTGTGTGTGTGTGTGTTTGTGTGTGTGTGTGTGTTTAAAACACATTCAGAAAATGGGTTGGAATGTGGAAAAAGCATCTGAAAATTTAAAAATAGAATGTTCTGCTAAGCTTTAGCTAGGTTAGAAGCACAATGTAGACACGGTCATAAATAAAAAATATTTTACCACAAAAGTCTAGAATTTGAAATCAAAACATATTTTAAATGAGATTTAAAATGAATCTGATTGGGGGCTGGGGTTATGGCCCTAGCATGTGTGAGGCACTGGATTTGATCCTCAGCACCACATAAAAATAAATAAATAAAATATTGTGTTTACAACTAAAACAATATTTAAAAATGAATTTGAAGAAAATACAATTAATCTAGAAATATCATTGACACTAAACATTTACTAATCTAAATTCTAAATTAAACCTTTCTATCCTACAAGCTGTTAATATGCAAATTAGCTTTTGAATTTCTCCAACACTGTGTGAATATGTTCCACCAAATCAGAAGGGACAGAAACTGCATTCACTGCATACCTACTATATATCAGAGACACATTTCACTCACTTCAGACCTGCCCTATCTGCTACTCAATCGTCCCGATAATACCTTTGTCATTAAGTAAGGGGAAGTTCAAAGAGAATAAGCATGCTAACACACTAAGAGAAATATTCAAAGAAAAGCAACAATAAAAATGTCAGTGGGACAACTGAGGAGCAAAACAAGTTAAATCAGATAAAGGTATGTTATAAGCTGAATTGGTATCCTATCACTGCTATAACACAGCATTTGTTGCTTAAAATCGCAGGTTTATTGTTTTATATTTCTGCAGGTAAGATGTCCAAAATCAATCTCACTGGGTTATCATTAAGGTGTTTGCAGGGCTGGTTCCTTCTGGAGGCTCCAGTAAAATTTGTATCCATGCCTTTTCTGATGTCTACAGGATATTCATATTCTTTGACTTAAGACCTCTTCCTCTGTCTTCAAATTCAGTAGGATAGAACATCCTAATTTCTTTGTCTGGCTCTGATTTTTCTGCTTAACTTTTATAAAGACCTTTGTGGTTACTTTAGACCCACACAGATGATCCAGGATAAACTCTCCTTCTGAAGATTCTTAATCATGTCTGCTGAGTCCTTTGACCATTTATGAGTTACAAAGGGAAAATCTTTGGAGAGTCATTATTCAATTTATACATAAGTATGTGCAAGTTCAGAGTCACAGAAAATAGAAATCAACTAACAGGGAAGTATAGAACAGAAGTGAACCAAGAGAAACTAGGCTGAGTCAAAATTTGAATGAAATTTTATATTTTAAAAAATGGATGAAATGCCTACGTACATGTGAGTGTAAGCATTATTGTCTCCAAAATATTTTCCATAATGCAATATGTATAGTCATTAGAAGTGAGCTTTGTATGTACAAGCAAGTGAATGAAGGCTGATGAAGAAATAAATCTACACTGATTTTTAAGATAGCAGACTTGAGCTTTTATTATAAAAGGAAGCAATCCAGAGGTTGAAGCTAAAATATCGAGCTGAGTCAAAGATAATACAAAGTTTCTTGTCAATGCTTGAGCAAAAGTAGGGCATTCAACAGGCCTAGACAAAATTCTCCAATCACTGACATTCCTATAGCTGCTTATTAACTGGCTTCAAGTTTTCTAAGGTCACTGGAAGATTTTGCTCCCAAATAATTATCTCCAAAGCTTTAAGCATCTCCTGAGGGAAGAACCCTAAAGCTAGCTCTCTGGGCACTACAAGACACAATAATCAGGAGAAATAAGAAATAGTGGTGGCTCAAAAAAGCTTTCAGTTCCTGAAATTCTCAAGGCCATGCCATTTGTAAGGTTTAAATTTCAGGCTATTGCTATAAATTTTAAGTGTGAAAGAGAATATCATTAGTGTTTGAGACAGAGATTAGGTTCAGAGCACAGGTGTACAGCTAGACAAGAGACTCCCTCCCCATATCACTGATCTCTATTATCACAGGAATCTAATTAGTCTCTTTGCCATCAATCTTTACCCACTAAATTCATCTGCCTCAACGCTAAAATTATTTTTCTAAAACACACATTTAATCAGCTTTCTTTCCATCTTAACTTCTGCTAAATCTTACAGTCTCTAAAATAAAGTAAAAATGAGTCTTTATTTATCTTTATAATTTAATCTCCTACTCCTCCCTTCCATTCATTAAACGCTTGCCAAAATGGATAGCTCACAATTTAAGATACTTTTTCCCATTTTTTAATCTTTGTTTTTGCATATAGTATTGCTTTGGTCTGTGGGCAGGGGAGAGACCCATCAAGTATTTGACTATCCAATTTAAATATCAATCACTCAGCAGAGACTTCCAGAAACTAACTCAGCAATTTTGTGTTCTTATGTTGTGCTCCCATTGCTAACACAGAAAAATACATAAGATATTCTTACTGTACAGCAAAGTTGAACCTAAGCCATGTCAATATTACTTTCCAAAGAATTTTCAAAAGATCAGAGCACAGCAGGGAGCCCCTAGGACCTTTGTTTTCACCCTGTGCTGTCATCAGAATCAACCATGAATTTCTGTAAAAGAAAAAAAAAAAAAAAAAAAAACTCCTAAGGCCCACCCCAGAATCAAAATGTATGGAAGTGGGAGTGAGAAAGCTGATATGCTTCATATGCTTCACAGGTGATTCTGTGAAAATGGAATGAAGATTATCAACCAGGCCAATGTCACCGCAGAGGCAGAACAGATAACTGAGATTGTGGAATCAGACACATAGGAGAAGGTCTAAGCCAGAACTAAGCAAATAGCCAGGGCCACATCTATATAGGTTAGAATTCAGGGTAGCATAGGCCTAAAGTCAGGAAACCACTGTAAGTTCTTCTATTTGCTCCAAAAAAACTTCTGAATTGGAGGAAGACAAGGACTTATTGAGGAATCAGATGAACTGGACATGCCTTAAATACACTAAAAGCAAGACTCTTTCTAGAACTCACCAAGTGAAGATTTTCCTGAATAGCAACATTGCATCACCAGGAAACTTGTTAGGAAAGCATCCTGGGCTCCAACTCAGATCTACTAAATCAGAATTTGCATTTTAATCAGATCTCCAAATGAGTCAAAGTCTCCATATTAGGTTTAAGAAGCACCCAACCCTGGTTCCTGATGATGCCAATGCTTCTGGTCTATAGACTGTAGTATGAGAAGCAAGAATTGTAGCTGAACTAAATGGAAGAAACTCAAGCATTACTCAGTGAACAGTTTAAAGGCAGGAACCTCATTAAATTTACCTTATCTCAGTGATTAGCAAAGATCCTTGGAACTGACATGATAGTCTCAAGATTGACTGAGACTTGAGGACCTAAAACTGGTTCAGTTCCAACTCTGACACTCACCAGCTATGTGGTGTAATCAAATTATTTAACTTCTTTAGACTTCAGTTTCTCATATGGAATACGAAGATACTGCCTCACAAGAATGAGGAGAATGTATCATGTTGTTTTTGCTAGATTTATAGATATACAATAGGTGTTAAAAGAATAAATTAATGGATGGTTATTGATTTATTAATTGATATATTGATTAAATTTTGGTAGAAAAGAGCTCCAAAATTCTAGTGGCATGATTTCAATCTGACTCATCAAATCTATAATGAAAGAAAATGGCTGAAAGCTTAGTAACTGGTAGACATTCCACACACTTCTTAGAGTATTAATATGTAAATATTAAGTGATAGGTGGGAGAACTGTCTAATTATGAGGATTGCTAACCTTTTTGGAATGATGACACAAAATCGATTTTATAAGACTTCAAAACTCTCCTATTCTCTCCAGAACACTTAACAAGAACATTTTTTATGGCCTTGCATTTAATTAAATTAAAACTGATTTGCTTGTGAATATTTTGATATTTTTATATTATAAAGTATTGGAAATCTGGATGAGAATCCCTGCTATAACAAATAATACAGTTTCAATGAAATACATTTAGATTTATGATAGTCCTTAAAATAGCTCCCTTATTTTTGTCATGTGCTTTCAAATCTTAAAAACTCACTTTTCCCACCTCATTCATCCCCATAACAACTTTACGGCAATTTTGTGGCATAACTGGGTCTAGATCTTAACTTTCCTAATTCCCAACCATTCTTTAAAACAGAAAATAACGACAAAGGTACCACTGGGACCACCTGATTGCCACATATTATCTATCCATGAATGCTAATCTATATCCAAATCCAAGTCAAAGCCGGTTACCTGCTCTGCTGCCCAATATCCTAATTCTTCCTCCAGTTAAGCATACTTATCACCCTCTACCAAAATACGTATTCTAAGTACAACATGTCCAGTTTACTAAACATGTGTGAAAAACATTTTTTTTAATGGTACTAGGAATTGAACTCCTGGACACTCTACCATTGAGCTATATCTCCAGTTCATTTTTATTTTGAGACAGGTCTCACCAAGTTGCTGAGGCTGGCCTCAAACATGTTATCCTCTGCCTCAGCCTTCTAAGTACTGGGGATGACAATGTGACTGAACTTTTTTATTTTGGTAAAGTCACTTTTCAGTTATGAAAGTTAGAAGTCAACTTTGGAAGTGTGGCTGACTTACTTAATTTATTTATTTTTCAACCTGGAGTCTTACCATGTTTCCCAACCTGACCTTGAATTCCTGGGCTCAAGTGATCCTCTAGCCTTACCCCTATCTCTCCCCCAATAGCTCAGACCTCAGGTGTCAGTCACCACGCCTCTCTACATTTTTTATGTGCAATTTTTCAAACACATGGTAAACTGTAATTTTTTAAAAAATTCGACACCTTCATTATTCTACCAAACATTTCATTTCTCATAAGATTTCTCTATTCAGCTTTCTTTTAAAAAAATGTTCTAGACTATGAAAGGCAGTTTTTAAAAAAGAACGTTAATGTTCATTCCAATTTTGGACACAAATTTTTATTAAAGATTATTATAATATGTGTGTTTTGGAAATGAACACAGACTAATAAATGGTAATGCAATCAGACTTTATTAGTAAAGATTAATACTTAAGTCCCTAAAAATACACTATGTAGTTTACCAAACCATAATTTTTTAAAAGTCACTTAAAATTTTTTAGGTTAGTCATTTAACTTTAGAAATAATCCTGTGAAATGTTTCCCCAAACTTAAGATACATTTTTAAAGTATTGCTAATGCTTCTGAATTGTCCATGAAAGCTATATAATTTATGACAGAACAACCTTAGCATCATTAATGGAAAACTAACAACTCCAAACTGACAAGTGTAAGAAATTTCAAAGTTGCACTGTCAATTCAGATCTACTTCCTTTCATGCCCAGATTTACTTAATATCTCATTTGATTTTCAAACCTTCCCTCAGAAGCAATCGAAACAAAACCACAAGCAAGCTCAATCTCCATTTGGGCATGTAACCCTTTTACAAACACAATTACAGCCAAACACTATTGTAACCTGATTTGCATTTGCAGTAAGTAAGTTACAAGGCATACTGAGAATGCCTGCTATGCATACTACAGACTTGTTAGGAGGATATATTGCAAGGCTTCTGTGAACACTAATTAAAAAGGTTTTATCTTTCCCCTCTGGTCCACTGAAATTGTTCAAATGCCTTGCCTGCTACAACTTTGTTCAAAAACAGTTTTCAAACATGTGATCAGAGCTAGGCAACTATTTCAGGTGGCATGATTCTGTTTCCACAGTGGACAAGGCCCTAGAGACAAAAAGTTTCAGTCTAAACTTTGAGCTTCCTTTCCTTTGTTATTTTGTGTTGCAACCTTAGCATTATCCAACTGTGGACTTTTATCTGTGAATATCTAAATCCTGTCTTGTGGAAAACTAATTACTGAACCACTGAGAGCTTCATAATGTCCTGCATTTAAGTCCTGAACATCATACATAATGCATAGGCAGCAGTCTCTGCACTCTGATTACAGAACACTGTCATTAAGTGAGCAAATTAAAGATGTGAATAATTCACTGGCTGAGCTTATTGTCAGTGCTGCATTGTGAAATTAGAATTTCTAATAAGTACTGCAATTTTTTTAACCCAATTAACACAGAGAACATCTTGAGACTGATTAGTACAATAAAAATTATTACCTTATTCTTTTGCTTCACAACAGCCAAATTAAATACTGTACTTAATTATGCAGCATTCATTCCTTCTCTGCTGCAAAAAAAACCCTATCATTTTAATAAGAGTTCTAATATTTGTATGTGAGCTAAAAATACAGTACATGCATCTGTAGCTCACTGTCTTTCTGCAAAGTTTTTTTTAAGAGTCTGAACATCAGTATTATCGCCACTAGTGGATTATGATGACACTATTCTAAAAGCAAATATTTTTCCTAAAAAATAAATAGCATATACAGAATTGACAAAGTAACTAACCTGTACAAATTGAGTTGAATATATTATACATCTGCTTTTCTTTGGCTTTTAGATGCAGATTAACACAAACTTGCCCCCACTATACTGTTTGTGATTGAGGTTGAAACATATATTTAAGAAAATTAATTGATTTGGAAAAAGAAATCAAGTAACTGAAACAGCGAGTCTTACCTCAGATGTTCATTTAGCAAACAGGGATCTGTCTGACTCCTGCCAGGCAAGTGGGAAAGTCCAGTTTATGCTCGGCATGATGATCCTACGCAGAGAGTGTCTGCTGCCATGTTAAATAAAGAAAATGATCATTTAAAGCGGGGCTTTTGTCTCCCAATATTTCCTCCTGCTGCCCCTTTCGAATCAAAGCCCAGAAAGACAGGCACATCTGGTGGCAGTTCCTGCCCCTGACCGCAGCTGCCTCTGGAGAGCTCCCCCCTTCCTTTCCAGCTCCTCTGCATCCCTTCCTGGGTAACTTCAGCCCCTTAAAATGGGGGAAAGAAACGATGACATTGCAGGCAGAATATGAGATTGTTTGTTCAGCCTCTGCAGCCACCTCCTTCTTGTCTAGATATTTTACAGAAAGGGAATGAGTGGGGGAACAGCGAAAGGTGCTCTGAAAATCAGTCAGACACAATGCAATAGGGAGATGGAGAGGAGGGAAAGGAGAAAGAGAGAGAGAGAGAGAGAGAGTGTGTGTGTGTGTGTGTGTGTGTGTGTGTAAGGGGGGTGGCTGTCAGTGCAGATAAATCTGCATATGGAAATTAGGGTTATCCTGGGTACAGTTTTATTTAACTATGATCTACTGTTTTTTTAATTAGACCAGAATTTTAGCAAAGGAAAGGAAGAGTAAGTCTTGAAAACAGAGAGCAACTTCATATTCAATAGGCTCTTCAAATTTCATAGCAACTACAAATAACAGATCCAGAAGTTGTAGGGAAAAGAAAAGGAACAAAATACAGGGTATTTTTCCTCCTTATTTTGTTTAATAAACAAAAAGAAGAACACCACTACCACCATCATCAAATAAATAAATAAATGGAAATTAGAATGGAAAAGGGAAGGAATTGAAAGATAATTTTTTTTAAAAAATCACTCATGGCCTTCATAAATTTGACCCTTAAAATGATAAAACAGTCATACTGGGACAAAGTAATTGCCAAAAGTATATCACTGACATTATATTCAGAAACTAATAACAATACATGGTGGCCTTTTTATACGAGATGTAGCATGATTTATCCTTCTTCATAGAACTCCTCTTTTGCATTTCTAACCCACATCAGAAAGGTACTGTCCACAATCAGTTTGAGGATGTCACCACATCAGCCAGCAACACAATTTGGGGTGCCAAGAGGGAAATATTGAGGCACAGAATATGAAAAGACTAACCAGAAATCAGCTAGTGTTCCCCAACAATGAGTGCTCCACTAGAGGTACATGTAGAATAGCAATTTTTCCAGAAAGAAGTATAGGTTAATTCCATAATCTCTAAGAAAATCTGATGGCATGGACTAATATTAATTCTCTTATCAAATATTTATCAATAGCAACTATCACATTGCAAACATTGAGCTAGTTAGGAGACATAAGATGAAGAATGAAGGTTCTTGCTCTCAAGAACCTAGAATTCAGCAGAAAAAAATAATTTAAATGAAGAGACATTGTACTTTAATAAACAAACTGGTTGAAATAGTCCCGATGGGAATATGTCAGTAGCCTCAGGGTTCTCTAGTCACTTGGCTGACTGGATCCTTCAAAACCAGCTCATGCACACTATGCAAGTTACTTCATTCCTATGAACCTTAGTTTTGTCAGCTATAAAATGACAATAATACCTGCTTTTAAAGTTTAGAATTACATGAGATAATGAGAATAAATCATTACTTTTTGTTATGACAATTGCTCAATAAAACTAATAATTTCAATTTAGTTCTCAGTTCATTTGTCACCTCTTCTGGCAAACCACTGCAAGTCCTTCCACAATATCTTTAAACAGGCTCAGAGGGTCCTTTTGCAACTTCCACTGCTCTCCATTACATCGTCCTATTGTAATTTTTAGCAGGTCTCTCTATGACAGAGGTTTACTACTTGGGACCATACCTTCCTGAACTGGGGAACATTTTACAATGTCTGAAGACATTGTTAATTTTCACAACTACAGGAGGAAGGTTTGTACTGGCATCTAATAGAGGCCAGGGATGCTACTAAACATCCTACAGATCTTGGTTTCTGATAAAAGGAACTTGGGATCTTTGTACTAAAGACTGATTCCAGGACTGAGGAAATATACAAAGTGAGTGTGGAGTATCTTATAGGGATAAAAATTAAGAAGTACTCAAAAAACAAAAAATAAAACAAAACTTACACTTTTGGGGGTGTGTCAAAGAGAAACAGAAATGAACTGAAAGAGTTCCCAATGGCTAATGTTCAACTATTTGAGCAACAAAATAGTACAGGCATTTAACCCAAACTATAATATCCATAAATCCATACTGATAAGAAAATAAATTATTGAAAAATAAACTGAGATGCACAAGGTCCTGTGTTTGATCCCCAATACCACACACACACACACAAAAAAAAAAAAAGAAAGAAAGAAAAATGGAGGAGAGGAGACAAGTCTTTTTTGAAGAAAAATACCTCGTTTTATGTAGATAATCCTCCCTCAAGGAAATATAACACAATTCTCCACTCCTTAAGTATAGAGCATAAAGTGACTTCCATAGTGAAAAATGGAAGGGTTTAGCATGGGAGACTAACTTTATGGTGAAAAAAAAAACTAGAGAAGCATTACCTCAGCCAGATGGTCAACCTGAACATAAACAGTGATATATTAAAGCCAGGCACTTTGGCTCATGCCTGAAATCCCAGCTACTCAGAAGATGAGATAGGAGGGAGGATTGCTTGAGCCCAGGAATTCTGGGCCAGAATAATTAACTCAAGGAGACCCCATCTTAAAAACAGATGAAAAAAAAAATCAATGATGTTATCATATTGATAGTGTATGTGGCCTAACCGCCATCTAATCATGAGAAAAACATCAAATTCCAGTAGAGGGGAATTCTATAAAACACTCAATCATAACTCCTCGAAATTGTCAAGACCATAAAAAATAAGAAACATCCGAGAAACTGTTAGGGCCAAGAGGAGATACGGATATTAAATGTAATGTCTTAGATGAGATTCTCAAACCGAAAATGAACTTTAGGTGAGAATAAAAGAACTGTGAATAAAGTATGGACTTCAGTTAATAAAAAGTTGATTGGTTCATTAATTAGAACAAATGCAGCATATTAACATAAGATGCAAATAACAGGAGAAACTGAGTACAAGAATTCAGTGTATCTGAAAATCCAAAACTGTTCTAAAAAATAACATTTATTTAATAAAGAAAGTAAATAGTGCCCAAATATTAAAAAAAAAAACTGCCCTACACTATATTTTAATCTTCTTCAAAAAAAGGCTTCATGTTTTTATTGTGTATAATTATAGGCTCATTGTGATAGTTAGCTCTCAAATATGCCCCTCCAATGAATCATGCCGCTCATAATTCATATTGTTGGGTATTCCCCTCCACTTCAATCTGGGCTAACACTATGACTTGATTTTGATGAATAGAGTGCCACAGAAATGGCACTGTGTTGACTCCTGAGCCAATGTAAGAGGCTTGGAATTTTACTTGGATCTCCTCTTGTCTTGTTCTGGGTAAGACAGCCATCATGGAAGAAGTTTGAATACATTAAGAGCTCCATACTTTTTTTTTTTTTTTTTTTTTTTTTTTTTGGTACCAGGGATTGAACTCAGGGGCACTCGATCACTGGGCCACATCCCCAGCCCTTTTTTGTATTTTATTAGAGACAGGGTCTCACTGAGTTGCTAAGTGCCTCACCATTGCTGAGGCTGGCTTTGAACTCGCGATCCTCCTGCCTCAGCCTCCCAAAGTGCTGGGATTACAAGCGTGCGCCACCGCGCCCGGCTCCATACTTTTAATGCTCAAACTCCCACAAAATAAAAGAGATACTAAGAGAAAGAAAGATGTCCAGCTATCCCCCCAGCTATTCTATCCACTCCGGTTGTGATATCCAAAAATTTGAGTGAAGAAAGCACATTCGACATCTGGCACAATAGAGCCTAAGGATGACTATATCCTCAATCTCCATTTCCCTGCAATGGAATGAAAGAAATCAAGCAAAAACTACTCAGATAAACACTATGCTCCAGGAAAAGGTCCTTCTTTTCTTTGTAAAGTTAGCCTGCCTCAGGTTACTTTATTAACAGAAAACTGACAAATATAGACACACAGGAGTGCAGATTCCAGAGCTAATCTCTCTATATATTTATATCCTAGCTTTGTCTTATACTAGTTGGGCTATATTAATTATACATCTTCTTTTAATTACAAAATAGGAACAATATTATCCATCTATCTCAGAGGGTAGTTTAAATGAGCTAATAGATTTAAAGCATGTCTTATAACATTGTCTGATATCTTCCAAATGACATATGGTTAGCTACAGACAGGCATCCTAAAACACAGCTATTGTTTCTGTTGCCTAACTCAACATATAAATTGTGATGACTGTTCATCTCAGTAAATGGCATTTTCAGTCACCCATTTAAGTTCAAACTTTTACTCAAGCAAAATAATAATAATAATAACTCTTCTCTCACACAACTCTCAACTGACCAATCAACAAATTCTGTCAGCACCACCTACATGATGACTTCATGTCAATATTTCTGCTTTGGTTTAAGCTACAGATTCTCTCACCTAGAGTAAACCAAGGGAATGCTAGTTGCTCCCCACCCCCCCCTTCTAGACTTGCAAAATACATTCTATTCTCTCCATTGTGGTCAGAGTGATTTGGTTAAGGCCATTTATTTTATTCCTTTGCTCTGTGGTTTCCTATGGCCCTCAGTGTAAAGTCAGAGTCCTTATAGGCAGCAGGATCTGGCCTTCCTCCAGGCCTTATCATTTTCCATCTCTCCCTTTCATCCTTCACAAAGGAAATCTTGCTCTTGCTTATTGGACACATGCCCTACAAAGATCAGCTTTGGTTTGCTTGCTTATTCAAGTCAGGTCTCAGCTTAAATGATTCCTAATCCATGATGTTATTCTGTGCCTTCCTATATAAAATAGCATATAGAATGTCCTACATTCTCTAACCTCTGTTTTTTTAATAACTCTCATCACTCTTATTTTGTATTTGTTTCTATTGCCTGCACAGCCCCCAGAACATATCTCCATGTGGGCATGGCCTCATTTTATTCTTCCGCATTTACAGCAATACTTGATATTCAGCAAATGTTCAAAAGATATTTGTTGAATGAAAAAATGTATGTACTTTTTTCTAAATGGATGGTTATCTTCAAATATGCTAGGAAGCTATTTTTTTCCTAATTAGTAGACATGTTCCTACCCTTGCCCAATTTTACTATAGTATTTTTTCAAACTATGCCCCACATTCACGATAAGATCTGCCCATGTTATTATCATACTAGATTATGCCTTCTTAGAGTTATTTTATATATGTATACTCTCAATCATCTCTTTCTTTTGGAAAGATAAGCAAATTATAGTTATCTAAGTCATGGTTTTCCTGTGGCATTAGTTTTCTTTTTAAGGAAGAAATCTAATGTCTTAGTTAAGATGATTTAAGAAAAATAGGAAATTATGATAATAATACATGATTATACATTTGATTATACATCAAATAAAATGGTAAGAATGTTTATAGGCCACAAAAGGTACTAGAACTAGAAAATGTTAAAGGCGTCAAGATGAATGAGCTCTTCTCTCAGTTTAATTTTGCTTATTTCAGTTTTGTTATCATTATGTGTAACTGTCTCTTTTCTCTAGTCACATGGTCTTTCATTTCTATATTTAGGCACTTTTTTACTTCTCTTTGTGCTATGTGGCTTTATCTACTTATTTCTAAACATAGTAGAAAATGGTTGTTCAGAGGTCCTAAAGCAGAATCACCTCAGATCAAGTACAAGAAACAATATAAGCTAAGTCCTTTCGGTCCTTATTACAAATCCTCAGAAGCTGGAATCTTCTGTTGGACATAAAGAGGCTTGGTCTTTTACTGTTCTACAGGGCCTAGCCTTCTGGAAAAATGCATGAACAGGGAGATTCTTGGAGAAAGAAAGTTTTATGATTCTTGGAGAAAGAAGGTTTTATGAGCTAAGCAGATACCATCAAAGTTTCCTGTAGCTAGAAATCATCTGTCAAGAATCTGGAATCCTGGGGCTGGGGATGTGGCTCAGCGGTAGAGCGCTCACCTAGCGCGTGCGCAGCCCGGGTTCGATCCTCAGAACCACGTAAAGATAATACATTGTGTACAACTAAAAAAGCAAATAAATAAATATTTAAAAAAAAAAAAAAGAATCTGGAATCCATGGAGTCTAATGCTGACTAGAAGTTTTAGGGGAAGGAGGATTCTTCTAGTCTCCTCACATTTGTTTGGTCATTTACAAAGTTCAAACAATACAAACATGTATAGAGTTTATTTTATAATGATTTGCCTTCATTTTCATCTTAACAATTTTAACTAAGACCTAGTTCAGTGTGTAATCTCTGTATAATCTTATACAAAGAACTTTTGTTGACACATTAAATTGGCTGATACCATACATGTTAAGCTGCAACTTACATCTTCAAGAAAAAGTAACAGCAAGGTAGGAGTTATCTCTATTTAATAAACGAAGAGACAGAAGTAAACTAACATGTTGTTTCCTACAACAGCAGTTACTATCCCCTTAATTGGCTTCTGGCTCCTCCTGTCCAATGTGAAAATAATGTTTGATAAGTTCTTCTGTGTCCAGTGCTGACCAAAATGAAATAAAACACTAGATACACTTTTCCCACCAATTACAACTAAAAGCACTTTATAATTACAAAAAGCAAATACCTGAGGATTCTGAAACTGAAATAATACCAGGTAAATTGTAGAGGAAAGTCAAATTTCAATGAGTGCTATGATTTAATTGTGCCCTGAAAGATTCATTGTGATTAAAGGCTTGTACTCCAAAGTGGTGGTATTGGGAGATTGTGTGACCGTTAAGAAGTAGGGACTAGTGGAAAGTCCTAAAGTCATCACGAGTATGAGGAAGTTCTCCAGCAAGCCCTTGAGTTATAAAAACAAGCAAACCTAGCCTCTGCCGTTGTCTTTTCTGATTCCTGACTCATGATGTAATCTGCTTGCTGTTACACATACTCCTGTTATTGCTATCTGTCATAAGGTGAAGCATCCTAGGGGTAGTCCTTCCTAGAGACCCTGTGCTGGGGTTTGAACTTTGAACCTCCAGAACTGTGAGTTAAATAAACCTCTGTTTTCATTAAGTAGTCTGTTTCAGGTATTTCTTTATGGTAATGAAAAGTGGACTAATATAAAGAGTTTCTTATGTGTCCTGTCCTTGAACTGAATTAGGAAACTCCATTATAGCACTCACTCCAAGAGAAACCCACGTATTTTTTTTTTTTTAACAAGAAGATCAGGAAAAGGATATCAGTGCCATATCCTTGAACTTCCAAAACTATTAGTTAAATAAACTTTTCTTTACAAATCACTGTGGTATTCATAACAGAAACAGAAAATTGAATACTGACACTAATAGTAAAATGGCCAGATACAGAACTATCAAACATAGGTGTTAAAGCAGCTATTATAAGCACACTCCCAAAGTTAAAGTGAACATCCTTGAAATTTATTAAAAGATGAAATTTCTCTGCAGAAAAATAGACAACAAAAAATAACTAAATAGAAATTTTAGAACATCAAAAAGCTACAATAGGGGCTGGGGTTGTGGCTCAGCGGCAGAGCGCTCGCCTTGTACGTGCGCGGCCCAAGTTCGATCCTCAGCACCACGTAAACATAAATGCATTGCATTGTGTACAACTAAAGTAAATAAATAAATATTTAAAAAAAAAAGCTACAATATCTGAAATAAGTTCACAAAATGAATGCAAAAGCAGAATGGCAATGACAAAAGAAAATATCAGTGAAATTGAAATTAATCGAAATTATATAATCTGAACAACAGAAATGAAAATATTTGGGAAAAAATTGAACAGAGCATCATGAACCCTTGGGAGAATATAAAAAGACTAAAGACTCAGGTAACTGGACTTTCAGGAGAAAAGAAAGATTAGTACAGAAACAATTTTTAAAAAATATAATGGCTAAAAAAGCCCCAAATGTTTTGAAAGACAAATTTACAGAATAAAGAAGATCAGTAAATCTCAAACAGGATAAATAAAAGCACATGATGCCCATATCCAACCTTCTAAAACTGCTGGGAGTCAAAGTGTTTAAAGCCACCAAAATAAACTAACACATCAGACTACGAGAACAATTATTGAAATGATTTCTTATCACAAAACATTGAAGCCAAAAGACAGAATGCCATCTTTAAAACTCTGAGAGAAAATAACTCTTGATCCAGAATAATATAATATGGTTTCTGAAAATATTCTTAGGAATGAAAGTGAAAGAGGACACTATTATATGAAGAAAAAGCGATAATATATTGCCAGACGACTTATTCTAAAAGAAATACTAACAAAAGTTCTTTGGGCTGCAGGTAAATGATATGAGAAGGAAATCTGGATCTTTAAGAATGAAAAAAGAGTAACACATGTAATAAATATTTGGCAAAATATAATAGACAATTTATAATCTCTTAAATTTTAATAGTATTATTACTCTGGAAATTAAAAATAATATAATATCTGGGTAATTTTTCAACATATGTAGAATAATACATATGACCACTACAACATAAAAAGGGAGGGTAAAGAGTAGTAAAACTTTTAATTTTACTGAAATGGCAAATATTAATTCTTATTAAATTCTGAAAGATTAAGCGTACATCTTATGATCTATGGACAAATCACTGCAAATATACTAAAAGCTAATAGATCAAAATAGTCAAATAATTATGAAAATAGTCAAATAATTCAAAAGAATTCAAGAAAGAAGAAACATGGGAACAACAACAATAAACCCAGAGGTCAAAAAGAAAAATAATGAAGTGCAAATCTCAATTGCAATCATATTAATAAATGCATTATGTGAAAGTGATCTAAAAACCAATAAAGTCAGGTTTTATTTTGAAAAAATAAAATCTAACTATATGCTTTCTACAAGAAACTCATCCTAATATGACATAGATTAAAAGCAAAATTATCATAAAAGATACAATAAGCCATATCAAAATGCTACATGCTACGTAATTCCATGTATGTGATAGTCTGCAAACAACAAAAATACAGGCACACACAAAAAAATACAGATGAGTAGTTGATAGGACTTGGGAGAAAGAGAGGGGATAGGTTGACTAAAAAGTGTTTGCATAGCCGGGAGCAGTGGCGCACGCCTGTAATCCCAGCACTTTGGGAGGCTGAGGCAGGAGGATCGCGAGTTCAAAGCCAGCCTCAGCAATGGCAAGGCACTTAGCAACTCAGTGAGACCCTGTCTCTAAATAAAATACAAAAAGGGCTGGGGATGTGGCCCAGTGGTCAAGTGCCCCTGAGTTCAATCCCTGGTTACCACAAAAAAAAAAAAAAAAAAAAAAAAAAAAAAATGTGTTTGCATGACAGAATTTGGGGAGGAGTAATGAAACTATATTGCACATTAATTGTGGCAATGTGACTTGCAAAACTTGCAGAATTGAACACCAAAAAAAGTGAGCTTTATGAAAATTTAAACTAAAAAATATTTTAGTATTCCACTTAATACTCTTTTTATTCTTATAATTGTAGATAATGGAAGGGGAACGTTCCTTCAGTCTTTTAAATTTGAAATACAGCAATTTGGTTTCCTTTGACCTATAGCTCACTAAGAGCACAATTACAAAGTGATAGCTTGAAAAGTCTGCCCATATTAAATGCACTTGGACCTCAATTCCTAATACATAGTTCATTTAATTACATTTGGACTTGGTTTCTTATTTATAGGCTTCATACATACATATATACATGCACACATGTATATATAATTATTTGATGTTTCAAATTTTGTCTCTGACAGAATTTGAGATTTCTTAAAAGAAATTATGAAAGAAACCATAAGTTCTCATTGTTTTGTAACTATTACAGTGATAAAAATGTCTTTGAATTCTTAGCAATTCTCTCTGGAATATAATAAAATGAAATAGAATGTATAATAGCTATCGATAAACTACCATAATAGAATAAGAAGAAGGTCCCTTATGCCTCTAACAAGTAGTGTTGACATCTAATTCTCAGATAATAAATCTGATATTAAGAGGATTTGAGAAATTTGGTCAAGATCATACAGCTTAGAAAATGTGTAATATGAGAATAAAACTCAGGTATGTTAAGTTTTAAACAATGATGTCACCAGGCATGGTGGTGCACGCCTATAATCCCAGCACTTTGGGAGGCTGAGGCAGGAGGATCATGAGTTCAAAGCCAGCCTCAGCAATGGTGAGGCACTTAGCAACTCAGTGAGACCCTGTCTCTAAAAAAAAAAAAAAAAAAAAATACAAAAAAGGGCTGGGGATGTGACCCAGTGGTCGAGTGCCCCTGAGTTCAATCCCCGGTACCACACACACACACACACACACACACACAAAATGATGTCTCTCTACTCCATCTATCATAATCCATAACAGATTACAGTGACACTGAATTGACATAATCTCTTGACATTACAATACCAAAATATAAAGAAGAGGCTATAGTAATTCACATGTTAAGACTTTTCTTTTTATAGAAGGCAGGGATTAGACAGGTATCAGAGGTCTCTTGTAATTGAAGAAGGTATATTTTGTGGAAAGCTAGAAGTGATCCCTTGGGGCCCAAAATTCTAGTTCTTCCTCTTCCCAACTCTGTACTGTAGAATTTCAGCTTTTTAAAATCAGAAAATTGAATAAGGTTATTTTAGTGCAGTTTTGAATTGAATTAGGTTAGACTGGTGTAATAATGAAGTTGTTATTTGCGCAGTTCCCTAGGAAAACTCTGAGGTAGACATTGATATGCAAGAAATTTATTAAGGCATTCTCTTGGGAACAACTTATAGAACTAATGGAAGGAAAGTAGGGCTGGACAGGGAATATGTTGGGCTGCAGTGCCATCTCATAAGGCTTCAGCCAATAGACATGAGCTCTGAAGCTACGATGGCCCATCATAGGTTTCATAAGTTAGCGGAAGATGAGGGAAGATAACATTTATACTTTTGTGACAGAACTGATAGATAAAGAGATGTCTCACATTGGGCAAGCATGCTCTTTTTACCCGTATCAGTCAGAAAAGGGTTGACAGCAAAAAGCTGACAGCAGCATTTCAGTAGCTGGGAAAATAAATATTTTATCCCAGAGGGAAAATCTGGGTGGCACATCTGAATGTTCCATACAATAACCACTGAGGTACCTTCTTGCTCTGGCACTCTGATTCTTAGACTGATGACATAGGATAAGCCAGATAATAATGCTAAGTAAAAAAATTAAAAAGACTTCCTCTTACCTCTCACACAAAACAGAAATTTAAAGAAGACATGGGAGTAGGGTAAGTGGTTGTATTATAGGAACAAATTTAAAAACACTTTTTCATACTGGCTTTCAGAGAAAAAAAATCTTAAGAATTCCAAGGAAATTAATGCCTTTAAATAGATGTCATCCAATTAATCTATCAATGTAACTCAGGGGTTGTATTAATAAAGTGTTTCTATAAATGACTAGATAGTAAATACTTTAGACTTTGTAATATGTTCTTTGCAAACAGTCAACTCTGCCATTGTAGCAAGATGGCAGCCATTTGAAATATTTAGCTAATGGGTGTGGCTGTGTGCCAATAAAACTTTACTTACAGAACAGGTGGCAGACAAAATTTGGCCCTCAGGTTGACTGATATAACTGATACAATTTAACTCTTTCTCTTCTAGATATTCTAGAACACTATGCAAATCCTGGAATAATGATGATAGAAAATAAAAAACAAAAGATAAATAAACAAAAGGAAGGCAAGGAAGTTATACATTTAATCTGAAAGTTTGGGCTAAAGTTCCTCATACCTTCATTCCCAAAGCCAGTGTTCCTTCTCAGGCCTGTTACTCCCCAAGGCAGTTCTTCCCCAAACCTATAATCCCCAAATTTCTGGGACATCTATAAATCTTCACTCACTATCTTAAAGTTAGTGAAAATTCACTCGCTTATGAAAACTGCCCGATGCACAGATAATTAGCCCACTAATACACATATTTTTAGAATATAATGAGCAAAGGGAGATAAGAAACCTACAATATAGCATGCTACTGTTACCCATTGATCAGATCATGAAGAAAATGTCAGGATCTTAAGAAATGCCAGGCTACTATAAACTCTCTTGTGACCACCAGGCTGATGTCATCACCACATAACTTCTTCCTATACCTTTAAAGGAAACTCTCATCAAGTTTCCTTTAAAAGCAGAGTCTAAGATTCCAACACTGCTTCCCATTATTGAGACAGCTTACATTCTCTCTTTAATGTTAACTCCTTGCTTTCCTAAATAAATCTCTTTGCCTCAATATGACATGTGCTTGAAATTCTTTGTTATATACATCAAGGACTTCCCTATCCCAAGTTAAGGTCCCCCTCTATAGCACCTCCTTGTATCTCTTCTGATGACAAACCCAACGCAAAATACAAATTGGCTTTATATTAGATGGTCAAAGAAGGCTTCTATGAAATAGAAAAGTTTCTATAACATAATACTGTAAGAAAATAGAGCTTATGGGCAATTGTGGGAGAAAATACCAGCTATCACTTGGATCCATTGTAACCTTTCTAATTTTTAGTTAGGCATGTGGTAATTCAGAATAAAGCTTGTCTTTTCTGGCTTACCTAATTTGTAGTTAAAGGCAAGTTTGTGACTAAGTTCAGGCTAGTAAGCAGATGTAATACGAACAACTTCTAAAATTGACCTTAAGAGGGCACATCCCCTTCTTAATTTTTCTTTCTTTTTAAATTTGTTCTCATTAGTTATACATGACTGTAGAATGCATTGTTTTTTGTTTGTTTGTTTGTTTTTGTTTGTTTGTTTGTTTGGGGTTTTTTGGTACATCCTTGTCTACGCTTATTATTGCTTGTATTCTTGATAATTGCCATTCTGACTACAGTGAAATGAAATCTTAGAGTAGTTTTGATTTGCATTTCCCTAATTACTAGAGATGATGAACACTTTTTCATATGTTTGTTGATCACTTGTGTTTCTTCTTTTGGGAAGTGTCTGTTCAGTTCCTTAGTCCATTTATTGATTGAGTTATTTGTTATTTTGGTGTTAAGTTTTTGGAGTTCTTTATATATCAGATTAGTGCTTTATCTGATGCATGTGGTAAAGTTTTTCTCCCATTCTGTAGGCTCTCTCTTCACATTATTTGTTTTCTTTGCTGAAAAGAAGCCTTTAAGTTTGAATACATCCCATTTATTGATCCTTGATTTTACTGCTTGAGCTGGGGGAGTCTTTTTAAGGAAGTCAGGTCCTAAGCTGACATGATGAAGATTTGGGCCTACTTTTTCTTCTATAAGGCACAGGGTGTCTGTTCTAGTGCCTAAGTCTTTGATACATGTTGAGTTGATTTTTGTGCAGGGTGAGAGGTAGAGGTTTAATTTCATTTTGCTACATAGGGATTTCCAGTTTTTCCCAGGACATTTGTTCAATACACTATCTTTTCTCCAAATGTATGTTTTTGGTGCCTTTGTCTAGTATGAGATAAGCGTATTTATGTGGGTTTGTCTCTGTGTCTCCTATTCTGTACCATTGGTCTACATGTCCATTTTGGTGTTTTTTTGTTACTATTGCTCTGTAGAATAATTTAAGGGCTGGTATTATAATCCTCCTGCTTCACTCTTTTTTTTAAATAATTGTAGTATGCAATATAATTCATAATAAACATATAGAGCATCTTTTTACATAACACTGTTTGTATACAATGTATATTCGTACCATTCAAATCTTCAGTCATGCATTTAGTATAATGATATCCATCTTATTCATCCACCTTTTCTTTTTTCTCCTCCATCCCCCCTTGCTCCCTTTCTTTCCCTCCCTCCCCTTTGACCATTCTAGTGTTCCTCTAATCCTCCTATGTACCCCGACCCAACACCACTGTGAATTACCCTCCTTATATCAGAGAAAACATTCGGTATTTGGATTTTTGAGATTGACTAATTTCACTTAGCATTATATTCTCCAACTTCATCCATTTACCTGCAAATGCCATTATTTTATTCTCTTTTATTGCTGAGTAAAATTCCAATGTGTATATATACCACATTTTCTTTATTCACTCATCTACTGAGGGACATCTAGGTTGATTCCACAACCTAGCTATTGTGAATTGTGCTGCTATAAACATTGAAGTGGCTGTGTCACTGTAATATGCTGTTTTTAAGTCCTTTGGGAATAGACCCAGGAGTGGGATGACTGGGTCATAGGGTGGTTCCATTCCCAGTTTTCCAAGAAATCTCCATACTGTTTTTCATAACGGTTGCACCATTTTGCATTCCCACCAGCAATGTATGATTGTGCCTTTTTCCCCACATCCTCTCCAACATTTATTGTTGTTTGTGTTCTTAATAGCTGCCATTCTGACTGAAGTGAAATGAAATCTTAGAGTAGTTTTGATTTGCATTTCTCTAATTGCCACCTGCTTCACTCTTCTTGCTAGGGATTGCTTTGGCTATTCTGGGTCTCTTATTTTTCCAAAGGAATTTCATGATTGCTTTTTCTAGCTCTATGAAGAATGTCATTGGGATTTTAATAGGAATTTCATTAAATCTCTATAACACTTTTGGTAGTATGGCCATTTTGACAATATTAATTCTGCCTATCCAAGAATAAGGGAGATCTTTTCATTTTCTAAGGTCTTCTTCAATTTCTTTTTTTTTTTTTTAGTGTTCTGTAGTTTTCATTGTAGAGGTCTTTCACCTCTTTTGTTAGATTTATTTCTGAGGGGTTTTGTGGTTTTTGTTTTGTTTTGTTTGTTTGTTTTTTGAGGCTATTGTGAATGGGATAGTTTTTCTGATTTGTCTTGCAGTGGATTCATCGCTGATGTATAGAAGTGCATTTGATTTATGGGTGTTGATTTTATATCCTGCTACTTTGCTGAATTCATTTATTAGTTCTAGAAGTTTTCTGGTGGAATTTTTTATTTTGGATCTTCTAAATATAGAATCATGTCATCAACAAATAGTGAAAATTTGAGTTCTTCTTTTCCTATTTGTATCCCTTTAATTTCTTTCATCTGCCTGATTGCTCTGGCTAGAATTTCAAGGACTATATTGAATAGAAGTGGTAAAAGAGGGCATCCCTGTCTTGATCCAGTTTTTAGAGGGAATGGTTTCAATTTTTTTTCCATTTAGAATGATGTCAGCCTTGGGCTTACTATAGATAGCTTTCACAATGTTGAGAGGTATGTTCCTACTATCCCTAGTTTTTCTAGTGTTTTGAATAGGAGTGGTGCAGTATTTTATCAAATGCTTTTTCTGCATATATTGAGATGATCATATGATTCTTGTCTTTAAGTCTATTGATGTGATTGTATTATGTCTATTTATTTCCTTATTTTGAACAAACCTTGCATCCCTAGGTTGAACCCTGCTTAATTGTAATGCACTGTCTTTTTAATATATTTTTGCATGTGATTTGCCAGAATCATACTAAGAATTTTTGCATCTATGTTCATCAGGGATATTAGTCTGAAGTTTTCTTTCCTTGATGTGTCTTTGGTTTTGGAATCAGGGTTATACTAGCCACATAGAATGAGTTGGGGGGCTGGGGTTGTGGCTCAGCAGCAAAGCACTCGCCTTGCACGTGTGCGGCCCAGGTTTGATTCTCAGCACCACGTAAACATAAATGCATTGCATTGTGTACAACTAAAGTAAATAAATAAATATTTTTTAAAAAGAATGAGTTTGGAAGGTTTCCCTCCTTTTCTATTTCATGAAATAATTTGAGGAGTATTGATATTAATTCTTCTTTGAAGATCTTGTAGAACTTGACTGAGAAACCTCTGGTCTTGGGTTTTTCTTGGTTGGTAGGTCTTTGATGGCATCTTCCATTTCATTGCTTGAAGTTGATCTATTTAAATTGTGTATGTCCTCCTGGTTCAGTTTGGGTAGATCATATGTCTACAGAAATTTGTCAGCATCTTTGAGATTTTCTATTTTATTTGAGTATAAATTTTCAAAATAGTTTCTAATTATCTAGTGTATTTCAGTAGTGTCCATCATGGTATTTCCTTTATCATCACAAACTTTAGTAATTTGGATTTTCTCTTTCTCTTTGTTAAAGTAGCTAAGGGTATATCAATTTTATTTATTTTTTTTAAAGAATCAACTTTTTATTTTGCCAATTTTTTGAATTGTTTCTTTTGTTTCAATCATTGATTTCAGCTCTGATTTTAATTATTTGCTGCCTTCTACTGCTTTTGGTGTTGATTTGTTCTTCTTTTTCAGGGCTTTGAGATGTAATGCTAGATCACTTATTTGTTGACTTTTTATTCTTTTAATGAATGAACTCAATGCAATAAACTTTCCTCTTAGTACTGCCTTCATAGTGTCCCAGATATTTTGATATGTTTTATTGGTGTTCTCATTTACCTTTCAGTATTTTTTATTTAGTCTCCAGGTATTGGAATAACTTCTATTTTTTATTTTATCATTGATTTATAATTTCATTCTGTTATAATCTGATAAAATGCAGGGTAGTATTTCTATTTTTTCATACTTGCTAAGAGTTGCTCTGTGGTATAACATATGTCTTTTTTAGAGATGTACTGCTGAGAAGAAAATATATTTGTTTGATGATGGATGAAATACTCTATATATGTCCATTATGTCTAAATTATTGATTGTATTATTTAATTCTATAGTTTGTTTGTTTAGGTTTTTTTTGGAAGCTCTATCCAGTGTGAAATAGGTGTGTTAAAGTGACCCAGTATTATTGTGTTGTGGTCTATTTGATTCTTGAATTTGAGAAGGGTTTGTTTGATGTATTTAGATGCTTCATTGTTTGGGGCATATATATTTACAATTGTTCTGTCTTGTTTATGTGTAATTTCCTTAAGCAGTATGAGATTTCCTTCTTTATGGACACTTCCTTCTCACTTACTTTGGCTTGAAGTCTACTTTATCTGATATGAGGAGAGAAACCCCTGCTTGATTACACAGTCCATGTGAGTGGTATTTTTTTTCCCAAACGTTCACCTTCAGTCTGTGGATGTCTTTTCCTATGAGATGAGTCTCTTGAAAGCAGCATATTGTTGGTCCTTTTTTTTTTTTTTTTAATTCAATCTGCAGTGTATGTCTTTGATTGATGAGTTTAGGCCATTAACATTCAGGGTTAGATTGAAACACAGTTTGTATTCCCGGCCACTTTTTTTTTTTTTTAACTTGACTTGGTTTCCCCTTTAATTTGCTTTTCCTTTAGTGTAGTTCCTCCCTTTGCTGATTTTCATTATTGTTTTTCATTTCCTCTTCATGGAATATTTTGCGGAGAATGTTCTGAGGTGCAGGCTTTCTACATGTGGAAGGATTTTATTTTGTCATTACATCTGAAGCTTAATTTTGCTGTATATAAGATTCTTGGTTGGCATCAACTTTCTTTAAGAGCTTGATATATGTTGTTAAAGGACCTCCTAGCTTTGAAGGTCTGTGTTGAGAAATCTGCTGAAATCCAAATTGGTCTCCCCTATATGTAATCTCATTCCTTTCTCTTGCAGCCTTTAAAATTCTATCCTTATTCTTTATACTATGCATTTTCATTATAATGTGCCTTGGTGTTGATCTGTTGTGATTTTGTACATTTGGTGTCCTGTAAGCCTCTTGTATTTGATTTTCCAATTCGTTCTTCAGGTTTGAGGAATTTTCCTGATATTATTTAATTGAATAGATTGTTCATTTCTTTGGTTTATATCTCTATGCCTTCCTCTATCCCAATAATTCTTAAATTTGATCTTTTCGTATTATCCCACAATTCTGGATGTTCTGCTCATGGTTTCTTACCATCTTCACTGCTTGGTCACCTTTATTTTCAAGATTATATATTTTGTCTTCATTGTCTGAGGTTCTGTCTTCCAAGTGATCTAGTCTGTTTGTGATGCTTTCTATTGAGTTTTTAATTTGGTTTATTTTTCCCTTCATTTCAAGGATTTTTGCTCCATTCCTTTTTTATAATCTATCCCTCTTTATTGAAGTGATCTTTCACTTCCTGTACTTTCTCTCTGATACCATTCTTTATTTCAAAGATCAGTCTAACTATGTACCTTCTAGACTCCTTCTATGACATGTCTATTTTATCTATGGATTCTATTGTTGGTACATCTTGGTTTGTTTGAGGTGCTTTGTTCCCTTGTTTTTTCATGTTGTTTATGTGCCTTCTCATCTAGCGGTATGGATCCGAGGCAGTACAGTTTTTACTCTGTAGTCTTATAGTGTCCCTGAAGGTTTCCAGTAACTCACCTTTAAGGGGGAGACCAATATTAACAACACCTAATACAAACAATATATAACCATAAACCAAATAGTGTCTATTTGTCGCATTAAACAGAAATGATGTATTTAATTATTGTCTACAATATGAACAGTAAGTTTGCTAAAAGGGTTTATTTTTCCAAATGATGGGCAAAGAGGGAACAGAAGTAGTATAGTATGTTATATTTATGAGGGAGAAGAAGAGATGATAGAGGTAAAAATTTATACTAACATTGAAGGTGGAAGTAATAGAGGTTGGCTATTACCATGAGAGAAGTAAGAAAGAGAATCCAGGGAGACAGATAAGTGAGAGAAAAAGTACATCAGATTTTTTTAAAGTAAAAATATAAGAATATACAGTAAAAATGTAATACACTATTAAGATATTCCATTCCTCAATAAACTGATGCATGAAAAATATTTGGGCCAGATGTGGTGGCGCACGCTTGTAATCCCAGCACTTGGGAGGCTGAGGCAGGAGGATCGGATCATGAGTTCAAAGCCAGCCTCAGCATTGGTGAAGCACTTAGCAACTCAGTGAGACCCTGTCTCTAATAAAATAGAAAAAAGGGCTGGGGATGTGGCCCAGTGGTCAAGTGCCCCTGAGTTCAATCCCCAGTACAAAAAAAAAAAAAAAAATTGGATTCAAAGATGGTAGAGATGTGAGAGAAAGGGGGAAAAAAGAAAGAAAGAAAGAAAAAAAAAGTCTCAATGGAAAATTGAACGATTATTTCCATTGGCTTCCAAAATTTTTCTGTTTCCCTTCTTTGTGGATAGGTGTTGTTGTCTGAAGTTTGGTGGTAGCTCCAGTCCAATGGGTGCAGGACTGGTTGGTTGGGCAAGCTGATAGCAAGATATTCTCACACCCTCTTCCAGTATTCCCACCTGTTGTAGCTGGACTCTTCTGTCCCCAAAAACTTCAGAACACACTGAGCTGGAGAAAGCTCGGTTTTCTCCAGCTTCTCCAACCTGTGCTCCCCCCCGGGGAACTGCCCCTAGTCTCTGGCTTTCCATAGGCCTTCCAGGCCCAGACTGGCCCACGAAGACCCAGCTGCAATCTGATGGATCTGGCCTTCAGATACCCCAGTCTCTGCCTTGCTGCAGTCCCAAATTTTAATGTGCTTTCAATTTGCAGAGAGACCACCAGGAATGTGCTCAAACACAGGAGAAACCCTACAAAGAGGTAGTCAGATGGTGGTCACTAGTGCACGCAGCAGGAAGACCTCATGTGCAACCAGACCTGCAGGCACCTGGACAATAGATCTTTAGGCCCTGGCCAGTGTCCCCAGACTGAGGCAGCCAAGCCCTGAGATGGTGGTGGTGGTGGTGGTGGCAAACCTAAAGGCCCCTTGTCCCTGGACTCCCAGGCCCAAGCCAGTGTTCCAAGATGGTAGCAGGTGCAAGTAACTAAACCTGTAGGTACACTGACAGTGGACTTCCAGGCAACAGTGGGCAGCAGGCAGCAGGTGATCCAGGGGCGGTCCGTGGGCAGTCTGTGGCAAATGGTGGGTGATTGGCAGGTGGATGTTGGGTACTGGGTAATGAGCAGACAAAAGGCAGGCAAACAGGCAAATAGCAGGTGATCAACGGCAGTCTGTGAACAATCTGTGCACAAAAGGCAGCCAATATGCTGGCAAATGGCTGGTGATAGTGGTGGATGAATGGGAGGGCAAATGGCAGGGGATTTGGGGGCAGCTACAGCTGCTTCGCAGAGAAATAGTATTTCCTCTGCTTGAAGTTACATGGAGTTACATGGAATGCAGCCTCCCTCTAGTTTTCCATCTTAGATCTCCCCCTTCTTTCTTTTTCTCTTTCTTGCCATCTGGGACATACCTGTGGTGGCTACAGGAAACGCAACCCTCATGAGGTAAACTTAAAATATAAACATTAATACCACTTTTTAATTTTATTAGGAAAGATCCTTGAATTCTGATAGCATTCAGTACCACAAGATCTAGAGTGATTATATAATTTTCATGCGCAAGAGAAAGAAACAATTTTTCTTGTAAAGTCATAGTTATGCTGAGTTTTATGCCACTTGCAGTTTTGCCCAACTCAAATTATTATGGAAATTTATTTAAAATTGAGGGGTCTATAAAGGCCTCTTTGATAGAGAGAAGTTTAGCCAAGATCTCAAGAATGAGATGGAGCCAGAATTTGAACAAAACAAGAGAATGAGGCACAGCTTATGGAAGCATTTGGTGGCAGGAAAGAAAATAGTCACTGTGAAGAACAGAAAGAGACCAATGTGTCCCATACTTTGGGAGAGTAGAGAGTTGTATAGGATGAGATTGTGGATATAGGAAGGCATCAAATCACAGAGGAGAGTTTAGATTTCACTCTAAGCTCAACAGAAGGAATTTTAAGCAAGGAAATTATTTGATGCAATTTGTACCTCCTCTTGCCAGCTACAAGCAACTGTCCCCCACTGCCTGGTTTCCATTGGTTCACTCCAGTCTCTTTCTGTTGATGCCACTTCATGCCTGCAGAGCTTTTTTAAGACCAGCTTCCTACCAACACATTCAGGTCTAGTTCCTTCCCTCAGGTTCCACACACTGTTTCTCTATCCTGTGATAGTAAAGCTTACTCCTTTCTCAGGTTCTCTCTCCATACCCTGCCACCAAGACACTCTTGCCAATCTTTTGCATTTAGATTTATCAGCACTGAGACAGAAACCACTTCTGAGGTGCCAAAATGCCAGGGATATTATACATTTCATTCTAAATGGTTTTCTTAAGTTCCTCTTCAAACAGAGGAAACACTGCAGCATTTCACATATATTGTCTAAAGAAATCCTCACTCTAGAAACTCTACCTCTGCTCATTGAATTCATATGTATATAAATATATGAAAAAGTGGATGATGTGCTAACAAAAGTAAATTTGCTAATAAAAGTAAATTTGGGGGCTGGGGTTGTGGCTCAGCAGTAGAACACGCACAGCCTTGGTTCAACCCTCAGCACCACATAAAAATAAAAGGCATTGCGTACAACTAAAATAAATAAATAAATATTTTTTAAAAAAGTAAATTTGGGTATCTCCTTTGCAATAGGTTGCTCTCATATTCAGAAGCAAGAAAGAGGAAGGAAAACAGATTTAAAAAGGCAGGATCTCATAAAAATAGAAGGCAGAACAATAGAATAGAGGAAGGAGATCCAGAGAGAGTGAGGAGGGGAAGCATAGGGAAGTACTAGGGAATAAAATCTACGAAATTATGCTAGTGGCATATATGAATATATCATAATGAATATGTATATAAATATTTAAAATAAAAATGATGATGATAATAACAATGATAAAATAATAAAGGGAGACTAGTAGAGGAAACAGCTGAGGGGAGAGTAGAGGGGAGGGAAAAGGAAGGTACTAGGGAATGACATTAATCAAATTATGTTCATATATGAATATGGCATAATGAATCCTGCCATCATGCAAAATTATCATGCACCAACAAATTTTTTTTTTTTAAGAAAAAGATTCAACTGTGGGCTGGGGTGTGTTTTTTTTAGAGAGCTTGCCTTGCACATGTAAGGCCCTGGGTTCAGTCCTTGGCACCACACACACACAAAAAATAAATAGAAATAAAGATATTGTGTCCACCTACAACTAAAAAAATATTTAAAAAGAAAGTTTGAACTGTGGGCTGGGGCTATAGCTTAGTGTCAGAGCATTTGTCTGGCATGTGTGAGGCACTAGTTTCGGTCCTTAGCACCACATAAGAATAAATAAAATAAAGACATTCTGTCCCTCTACAAGTACAAAAAAAATTAAAAAAAGATTCAATTGCTATTTCTTGAAGGTATAATGCATACTAAAAGCTGACATGATTCTTCTCTTTTTGAGGCTTACAATGTGGTGTGTGACATAAATGTTATTATAGGTGCTAATAGAAAATTGCACCTGTGGCAAGTGCTTCCAGAGTGAGCTATGTGAGTACCTATGACAGACAGACTTAGCATTCCTGGGAAAGTCATGGAAGGCTTCCACGAGAAGATGATGCATGTAGAGATCTGAAGTATGTGCAGTACTAAGAGGAGAAAGGAAGTATATTCCAGGCAAAATCACTTTGTATGAAGTGAGAGAAAGATATGCAGTGAGGAGAGTTAAATGCAGAGTAAACACTAGTCGACAAATTAGGAAGTTATTTTAGTTCTTAGTGAGAGATATTCATAATTCTTCATAACTTTGGCTTGGATGGCAGTAATGGAATGAAGATAAGTGTCTGAGTTCTGAGGAATCTGAGTAACCCTGAAAATATTTGGTGAGGAAACAATCAGGGGATGAGGTGAACAATATTGCCAGAGCAAACTACTTTTATTTAATATTTATTTTTTAGTTATAGGTGGATACAATATCTTTATTTTATTTTTTAACATTTGTTTGTTTTAGTTGTAGTTGGATATAATACCTTTATTTTATTCATTTATTTTTATGTAGTTCTGAGAATCGAACCCAGGGCCTCACGCATGCTAGGTAAGTGCTCTATATCTGAGCCACAACCCCAGCCCACAGAGCAAACTACTTTAATCAGGCTTTGTGCCATGAAAGAATGTGATACCATTTATAAAGGTGGACATTTCTGTAAAAGGATCTGACTTTGGAGAAATAATGATGCACTCTTAATTAGACATCAAATTTGGAGGGTTTCTTCTGAGGCATTCAAGAAAAGAGATTAAGTCAAAAATTATATTGACAGATCTGAAGATGAGAGGAGAGGTGCTGAGTAAAGTTATAAATTTTAGAATAATATGTACAGAATTAGTAACAGAAACTGTGGTTGTGAATAGATTGGTCAGGGAAAAATATAAAGAGAGATCTGAAAGTAGCTTATCATCAGTTGGTTACTCAGAATCATTGTAACTCAATAGACACTATAAGCAAGGTTAGTTTTGTTTCCCTTTATTGTATTTGTTTTGTCGTTGCTGTTGTTTAACATGTTAGTAGTTACACTAGTTATCTGCTGCTGTGTAATAAGCCAAAATTGAGTGGCTTGAAGCAACCAAAATTATCCAATAATTTCTAAAGTTAATAAAATTCTACTATTTCAGCCAGGTGCAGTGGCGAATGCCTTTAATCCCAGCAGCTCGGGAGGCTGAGACAGGACGATTTCGAGTTCAAAGCCAGCCTCAGCAAAGGCGAAGCACTAAGCAACTGTATCTAAATAAATACAAAATAGGACTGGAGATATGGCTCAGTAGTCGAGTGCTCCTGAGTTCAATCCCCGGTACTCCCACCCAAAAAAAGAAAAATTCTACTATTTCAACATAATGTATTATCTCACCCAGAACATAGATTTGGCTCAGCGGGGCCTTCTGTTTCATAGTATTTTACAGGTTGCAACTGAGGTGTCTACCCCATTAGTTAGCTTATAGTAATGCTGCTATGACAGTTTCAACCACATGAAAATTAGGGGTCAGACAGTCCACCAAGATAGTTCTTATATTTGAAACCAATCATAAGGTTTAGAGCTTCATGAGATCATACTCAGTTTTGATAATTTGCTAAAAGTGTTCATAGAAACCATTGAAGATTGTCATACTCACAGTTATGGTTTAAAGGATACAGATTTGAGTTAACCAAGGTCGGGGGGGGGGGTCTGAGACAGTACAAAATTTCTGTTTGGGGGAAAGCTTTTGTTGCTTTTCCCAGTGAAGTCAGGATATATAACTTTCAAAGCATCGATATGTGATAATATTCACATACTGATTTCCAACCAGGAAGTTTTCCCAAGCCTCAGTGTTAAAAGTTTCTGGTGGGCTTCATTATGTAGGCAGAATGGGTGGATCATGCATATAGTTGATCTCATTCTCCAGATTTTGACTGATAACCAAAACCTGACCTTAAATTACTTCATTGTTTTTTCACAAATGGCCTACCCTCCAACCAAATCAAATTACTAAACTATAGAATATGACCTTAAGCCCCATTCTTATCATATAGAAAACATTGCAAGGGCTTGGAGATTACGTTATTGTGGTTTAGATGTGAGGTATCTCCCCACCAAAATTTATGTATGAGACAATGCAAGAAGTTTAGAGGTGAAATAGTTTAGTGCCTACATTAACTGGGTGGTAATTGTAGGCAGGTAGGGTGGGCTAGAGGAGCTGGGTCTATGGGAGCAAGCCTTTGAGGTATATATTTTGTCCATGGTGAGGGGAGTCAGACCCCCCCTTCTGTAGCTGTGTAGCTGCTTTCCTCTGCTACACACTTTGGCCTTGATGTTCTGCCTCACTTTAGGCCCCAAGGAATGGAGCTGGCTATCTATGGAATAAGACCTCTGAAACTGTGAGCCCTAAAATAAACTTTTCTTTCTCTGAAATTGTTGTTAGGTCTTTTGTTCATGGCAGTGAAAAAGCTGACTAAAATACTTCCCAAAAGCCAAAGGCAAAGGCCAGACCCCTTTTTGGACAAGGTTAAATTCTTCACTACATGCCTTCCAGGTATTGTCATCTCACATCAACTATGGAAGAATCTACTTCCCAAGTTCACTCATAAGGTTTGTTTTTTGTTGTTTGTATTGTTTTTGTTTTAGTTGGGATTCAGCTCCTCATGGACTATTTGATTTGAAAGCCATAATTCTTCAGTGATCGTTGGTCAGAGTTTCCTCTTGGTTTTTGTCATCTGGGCCTCTGTAACAGTAGTTTATTCATCAAGTTGAACTAGTAGAAAGATGTAACTCATAGTCTTTTGTAATCTAATCATGGTCTGTAATCTAATCTAAGTCTTTACTTTTTGCTTTATTCTATTCATTAGAAACAAGGGGATAAAATTACAAAGGGGAATGAACACCAATTGGCAGATATTATTGGGAGCCATGTCAAGTGATGCCTACCACAGGAGGCTTAGGAAAAATAAAAAGGGAGAGGTTTAAGGTAAAAGAAAGAGGGGTAACTGACCTCTCAAGGTATGGAAGCAAAAGATGGAACAAAAGGACTTGCAGGAGGAGAAAGTGCCAATGATACAAAAAAATGAATGATGATTGATAATAAATTTAGTCTTGTGCTCAGGTCTGTTCAAAGTTGTATAATGTATATTATATTTTAATAATCTATTTCCCTGAAAGTTCTTATTATATAAAAGGATTCTTCCCAACAAAAAACTCCCAGCTGTTACTGAATTCATTGTTTAAGCCATGGTATTTTTACCAGGAAGTAGCCCTTAAGGGGTTAAGAGGTCATTGTTGCACAAAATTACTGCAATAAAATAGCACGTATCAACAGAAAGTCAGCTAATAGTATGTTGCATAAACCTAAAGGTCTGTTGCATAGCTCATAAATAGCTCATAGAGATAACCTAATAATTTTTAGTAGCACAAGGCTAAAAGCCATAGCTGAGTCCTACTAGCTCAGTATATCCTCAATGGTAGCAAATTGTATAAGATAATTACAACTGGATTTAACATTGGTCAGATTTTAATAAAATGCAGAATGTAGTTATAGGTTTAAGAGTAGTTTCTATAATGAGGTAAAATAATCCTTAGTTTCATTTAAGGAATGAAAAGGAATGGCCATAAACTTTATATAAGATTTCAATTAAAGTTGTGATAAACTTTCTGAAATGGAGGGAATTACCTATTGGAATATGGTATATTCAGCTGCATTTGTGAAAACTTTCCCTTATAAAAATATTAAATCGTTTAACTTTGAGTCTCATACCTGAAAACATAAGAACAGATTATCAAGTAGATAGTGTGTTAATCTGCTTAAAAGGAAGAAATAAATTAGAATGATTCGCTAATATTACAACATTCAATTTTGATCATATATTCTCACTTATTTTACCAAAGAGCTAAATGTTGCTGAAGCAAATGACAAAACCATGCTGACTTAACTGTAATTTTGTTTCTCTGACATTTCTATTACATTTCCATAGTAATTTAACTGTTTTACTCACAAATATGACAACTTTTCTCTCCTTAAATCTCTGCCACTCTTTCCTCTAACTTCCAGTTGATGTGTCATAGAGAAAACAGATGAAATAAAACAAGAACGTTACTGTGACCAAAACATCTGATGAAAATTTAAAGGAGAAAAAGTTTATTTGGGGCTCAAGTTTTCAGAGGTTTTAGTCCATAGATGGCCAGCTCCATTGCTTTGTGCCTAAATTGACACAGAATATCATGGTGGTAGGGTGTGGCATGGGAAAGCAGCTAGGGACATGGCACCAGGAAGTAGAGAAAGACAAAGCTCAGCTCCCAACATGTATACCCCAAAAAGCATGCCCCCAATTAAGAGAGATGTAGAAGGGCCTAGGCAGCCAGGGCAAGATGACAAGTGAGGGGAATGGGGGCAGGTTCAGAACAAAGGGGTATTGAAGGGCAAAAATCACACCGGTGACAACCCTGCAGCCAAGAGATTTATTCACCAGCCTTTGTGGCTGGTTGGAGGTCAAAGAGGTACTCTGGTTGAAGGTAGAAGAGGTGCTGGGAGAGGGGATTCTGGGAGAGGGGAGTGTGCAAGCTCTGAACAGAAGGTGGGTGCCTGGTGGTGCCAGCTGTGGTCTCTGGAACTGTGGGCTAAGGCAGCTGCTGTCAGGCTAG
The DNA here is from genome assembly GCA_025594165.1 of Tamias sibiricus. Classification (NCBI taxonomy): domain Eukaryota; kingdom Metazoa; phylum Chordata; class Mammalia; order Rodentia; family Sciuridae; genus Tamias; species Tamias sibiricus. The sequence goes on along the minus strand of CM046666.1, from coordinate 83,445,646 downwards.
AGGCTGGAGCTGTCCACTGGGTAGCTGCCATGGGGCTGAAGGCAGTGGTTCTGGAGCTGTCAGCTGGGGCAGCTGCCATTGGGCTGGAAACGGTGGGTCTAAGCGCGGTGCAGTGGCTTCTTCCTCTCAGCAGGGATGAGAGTTGTGTCTATGAGTCTCTGGATCGGGACCCTATATAGGGATTTCTGGTGGGGGGTGCACCAGAACGATCCCAACGCCATTGGCTCTTTGCCCATGGAAAAGGGCCACCTTTAAGCCCATTGGCTCCTGTCCGGGAAAAGAACATCCTGTCCAGAGAACAGAGCGCCCTCCAAGCCCATTGGCTCTTGCCCCGGGGAAAACGAAATAAGGTTGCTTTGCTCAGGACACAGAAACCTGGGGGTGGGGATGGGGGTAACCCATCTATCAGGCATGGAGGGGGTTTTCTAATGAGGTCAACTTCCTGGTTGACCAAAGTGTTCATGGACACAAGCAGGGGACCAGATCAAACAGAGACTTCTATACTCATGCTTCTAAGTGGGAGATCCAACAGAAAAACTAAAACAGATGCTAGACACATGGAGAAACAATCAATAATGATGAGGAGAGCATGAATTGGGGAGGAGATAAGGAAAGGAAGAAATTCCAGAGACCATAAAAAGAACAAGCCAAAACTCCCCTATGTGGAGAACAGTGACTTGGATCATGGATTTTCACTGCTTTGGAGCTGTGGCTGCACTTGGTCCTGGGAACTTTCTGTGGAGTGAATGGCAAGATTGCCTGGGAGCTATAGTAAAGCCCCATCTAAGGAAGTTTTTTTGCAAAGGTACAGAACAATAACAGTACTAACCTTGAGCCAGACACCAGCTGCCAGAGATAGAGAATTCTGAGCATAACAAGATAACCACAATATCTTGCAAGAACTGCAAAATTCAAGCCTGCATGCTTTGTAGAAAGTCTGGACAATGGCCTTCCGGGGTACAATAGAATAATAACAGGATGTTCCTAGCACTGGAATAGTAGAATAGCTACAAAAATGTTTCTACTTCTGCAACTTTGTAGTGCACAAACAACAATATGCACTAACTTCCTGATAGTGAGACCCTATATAATAAACATGCTGAGCTAGCTCAGGGTCACTGTTCCTCTATCAAAGGAAGTGTCCCACTTGGTTCCAGTTTTCTCTCTGTGTTTATGTGTTTTTCTTAATCTCCCACCACCCCTTGCCAGTTTTTTAAAAAAAAATATTTATTTATTTATTTTAGTTGTACACAACGCAATGCATTTATGTTTACGTGGTGCTGAGGATAGAACCCGGGCCGCGCACGTGTGAGGCGAGCACTCTGCCGCTGAGCCACAACTCCAGCCCCCATTGCCAGTTTTCAAGGTCAGTTGTGCAGGTTGTGGCACCCCCACTGGATTCCCAGCACTGTGACCAGTTCTCTTTGGACAAGTCTGTCTCTGTCAGAATAAACCTGCCACTTGCTTTCTATCTCTGTGTCCTCTTCTTCAATTCTTTGCCAAATGGAGACAATGAACCCAACACTCCTATATGGTAACCAAGCTCCTCCAGCCATACACTACCTGCCTATAGTTACCACCAGTTGACCCCGATCAGAGGATTAATGCACTGATTAAGCTAAAACTTTCATAATCTAATCATCTAACCTCTAAACTTTCTTGCATTGTCTCACACTTGAGATTTTGGGGAGACACCTCATATCTAAACCATAATATTCTGGCCCTGGCCCCAAAAATTCATGCTCATCTCATAGTGCAAAATTAATTTAGTCCATTTCCAAGAGTACCAATAGTCTCAACAATTCCAGGATTGCCCAAATGTCCAAGTCCAAAGTCTCCCCTGAGACAGTAGGCAAACTCGCATGTTTCCTATTGGAAAAAGCCAAGCCAGGAATGCCTTGTAGAAAAGGGGGAGGTTTATTAGGGGCCACGTGGAAGGGAAGGGGGTAGGGAAGGGGTGAAAGGGCAGGGAAGGGACAAGGGAGAAGAGGAACAAGAGAAGGGAAGAACAAAAAAGGAGAGCGGTTTCAGTCTGGAGCAGGCTTAAATAGGACACTCTTGACCAGCCAGACCCCTGGAGTGAGTCTGTGTCCTCATAGGCTGCCAGAGGTCAAGAGGGGGGAGTGGTACCTGGGAGGTGTGGCCTCCCTAGGCTACCTGGGAAGTGTGGCCTCCCTGCCTGGAATCTAATATTTCCCCCCATAAAAATCAAGAGCAAATTATATATATTAACATTTTCATGTGTATAAACAGGGGCATAGATAGAAGGGATGAGACCAAAGAAAGACCAAAATCCAGCTGAGCAAACAAGTCATGTATCTCCATGTCTAGCACCTGGGGCACATGGCATCATAATGTTGTTTCCAAAGGGCCTGTGTAGCTTGCCCCTGTGGTCTTGAAGGTTGCAAACCACATGGAATCTCTCTTGGATTGTATCTGCTCAAATTCTGCAGCTTTCCTTGTCGTAAGTCCCATGTATTGGCATCTCTTAATCTTGGGGGTCTCCACTGCAGGTTTAGCTTCCTCCTCACATCTTCATGCATTATCCTCTGAAGGACTGCCTGCAGGGACTCTGAACCTGTTATACTTTGCCTGGCTTCCCAGGCCTTTCTTTAAATTCTCAGTGAAAGCCTCCATGATACAACTCCAATATCCTACAATCCTGCTAAATCAGCACCATGTGGTTGACACAAAGGTCTACCACCATCTCCAGCAGTAGCCAAGCATCCTGGGAACAGGACTGCAGCAGTCTCTGAATGCCTGAGGAGCAGAGCATGATTAAGCAACTTCCTAGGTGACTTTGTGTAAGCAGGGTGTTAGGGTGTGCCTGGAGGACCCAATAGACACTTCTCAAATGATTTTTACTTTTACAACCTTGACCCCCAAAGATGGGTGTGGCCTTGCCAATTCCTGAAATGCCCTCAAGCAATCTTTCCTATTGTCTCTGGGTGAACTATTTAGCATCTAGTGACTACTGAGCCTATTAGCCCTAGTTTTTTCTTGCAGTTTTGTAGCCAAGCTCCCAAATTTTTCAAATCTTTCTGCTTTGCTTTCTGCTCCCAATTATCACAATAAACTTGGTTAAAAGCTTCCAATAATATCTATATCTTGTCCTGAAGCTGTCATCCCTTGAAATTTCCTCCACCAGATTAATCAGTCAATCACCTTTAAATTCAGCCTCACAGAAAGTCTCAGGGCATGGGGAAAACATAGACAACTTCTTTTCCGGAACATAACACCAATGGCCTCTAGTCCAATTTTCAGTAGAGTTCTTGCCACCTCTGAAACCTCCATGGGCTTTGTGTGTGAGCTATGTGCATTTGAGCATATGAGGGAACTGGACTGACACTGCTGCCTGCTTGGGCTGTGTGAGGTATGTGTGCTGTTTTTCTCCACACAACACCTGAGATATGTGTGACTTTCCAAGATGTCAGTCAAACTGCTGACCACAAGACATCACCAAGCAAGACTCCACCCTCTGAAATTCAATTCCTTGCCTTATTTCAGTGGAATATTCTATTAACGGTTTCTCCAAAATAAATTGGGGGGTTTCAGGTATGCTTGCTCTCTTGCCTGCCTCTTGCCTCCCTTGCTTTCTGTGCCCTCCAGCATGGGAGCTTGATTCTTGAGGCTGCAGAGTCTTCCTGAATCCCGAAAAAGGCATTCTCTGTGTTTTTGTGGGTTTTTTTTGTTGTTGTTGTTGTTGTTTTTGTTAGCCCAATCCACCAGGAAAACCCTGATTCTGTTGCATATTGCAACACCTCATGAACCCAGTCTTTACTGTCCACAATCCTATCAGTATTCTGGTCTTTTGAGCTCCTGCCAGAATCACCCATTAAACTCTGCTTTACAACAATCTAAATCTTTTCTAGTTTGTTTCTCCAAACCATTCAAAATTCCTCCCATCAATTCCAAAATGCTCCAAAAGTTTCTGAAGCATTGTCAAGTTTTCCAGAACAATGAGCCTACTTCTCAGTACCAATTTCTGTTTTAGTCAGCTTTTTTTATCACTGTGACCAAAAGTGTTAGAAAAATGCTGAAACATAGTTAACTTAGCCGGGAACACTGTGTTAGTGAAATAAAAGGGTTTATTGGGGTGCCACGTGGGCAAGGGTAGGGAAAGGAAGGGAAGGGGGTTAGGGAAGGGATGGACGGGAATAGGGACAGGCAGGAACCGAGGCAAGCGCGAACAGAGAGCGATTTCAGTCCGGGGCTGGTTTAAATAGAGTAGGGGTCATAAAACCCCCTTGGAGTGAGTCCTTGCCCTATAGGGCAGCAGAGGTTGGGGGGGGTAGTGGACAGGGCATTTGCTGGTCAGGTTTTTTGGTCACGCTGAGGATCCTGGGAGCTGTAGTTTTTCACAAAGCACCTGGGGAGGTATGGCCTTCTGCCTGGGAGGCGCAGCCTTCTGCCTGGAATCCAACAAAAAGACTTTACAAGAACAGTTAGAGGAGAAAAGTTCATTTGAGGGCTACAGTTTCAGAGGTCTCAGTCCATAAATGCCTGGCTTCATTGCTCTGTATCCAAGGTGAAGCAGAAAGAACATCAAGGTGAAGGGCATGGCAGAGTAAAGTAGCTCAAGATATGAAATCAGAAGCAGAGAGAGACTAAGCTCAGCTCACAACATACATACCCCTCCCCAAGGCATGACCTCAATGACCCACCTCTTGCAGCCACACCATAACTGCCTATAGGTAGCACTCTATCATAGGATAATGCTCTGATTAGGTTAAAGCTCTCATAACCCAATAATTTCATATCTAAATATTCCTGCATTGTCTCACACTCAAGCTTTTGGGGACACCTCATATTCAAACCATAACAATTTCTCACTACCCAGTTCAACTTCAGCTAAAATTATCTGCACACCTTTCACAATTCCTGCTAGAATGAGGATCATTCTTGATCCTATCAGAGTTGGCTTGATCTGTATAATGAATACTGTCCTCTCTCATGTTTTTAATACCTACACTTGTGCAATCATTCCTCTTCCCTTCTATGTCAACCTTTACCTTTATATTTGAAGTATTCAATCCTATGTTTTAGATGAGTTAGTATAGAATTGGCATTATTCCTTCCTTAAATGTTTGGGAGAATTTAACACTAAAGCCATTCTAAGAAGTGTGGAATGTGTGTGGTGGTGGTGGTGGTGGGTGGGCATAACCAAAGATTCAAATGATGAGTTTTAAAGCCATTCATTTTACCCTTTTCATCTTTTGTGAGCTGTGTAATTCATGTCTTTGAAGGAATTTTTCCATTTAATCATTGTTCTATGACATAAGAATATTCTTAACATTCTTTTCCTTTTAATGTTTATAAAATTATTAAAGACAACCATATAATTCTTAATATTGTTGTGTCTTCTTTTTCTTCTAGATCAGTCTCGTTAGAGGTTTTATTAATTACATATTGATCTTTGCAAATAACTTTTGTTTTCATTTATTTCCTCTTTTTCTCTTGTTCTTTTCCATTTCTACTCTTTATTATTTTCTTTATTTTGCGGGCTCAAGCTTTAATGCACTAGATTTTTTTTTTCTATCTTCTTAAGACAGATGTTTAAATGACTGAATTGAGTTTTTTCTTCTTCTCTATTGTAAATAGTTTTAAATTTTATTGTAGTCAAACAATATATTTTGTATGATTTCAATATTTCTTTCTTTTTTTTTTTTTTCATTTCAAACTGAGGGCCTCACTGAGAGCATGCTATGGAAGCTCTCTACCATTAAGCTACATTCCCAGCTCTTGATACTTTTAAAATTGATGAAATTTGTTTTATGGCTTGGAATATGGTTTATCTTCACGAATGTCCCATGTGCAATTGTCGAGAATGTTATTCTGCTGTCACTGGGTTGAGTGACATGTCAACTGGATGACAGTGCTAATCAGGTCTTCCTCTCTATACCAATTTTCTATCTACCTGTTCCATCAATTACAGAAGTAATGGTAAGGACTGCACCCTTGCCCTATTTTCATGTTGGTTTTGGCCAATGAGAAACACCAGCTAGAAACTGGAGAGTTGGGGGAGGAAAGCACTTTGGGTACTTAACCCTTCCAGTTCCTTTCTTGCCACGCTCTGGTTGGCAATGGTTGTTCTTATGAAGACACCATAAGGGGCTGGTGATCAGGCAGGTGACTGTCAACATTCTGTGATAAACCTCACTGCTCCCTGGTAATCTTTCCTTCCCTTAACTTTTTAGGCCTAAGGGAGAGAATGGCTCTCTTATTAGCTTTGGGTACTTCAATATCACTTTTTGTATTCTGGTAATCCTGTCCACACCTATGTAAATGACCATTTCATTAAACAACCCTTAAATACCTTTCTTGAGTAAGTCATATATGACCTGATGGAGATTCTTACATGTTAATAGTACTAAATTAAGTTAGAAGTTATTGTTTCTTCCATCCCACTTAACAGATTTAAGCAAGATGATCACTTAACAATAAACACTTAAAAAGAAAAAAATGAGTCCACTTTGATTACAGGATAATATAATGGTCATTGTTGACCAAATTCTCTTAAACATAGTGCCAGGTCACATTATTCTCTTATCTAGGCTATATTCCTCTAGGATCAAAGTTGGAGGACACCGACATGCTACAGTTAGATGATGGACCATAAATGAGATGCAGTAGTCCATAACAATGCATCAGGTCCCAGAATACATCAACTGAGCAGAATAAACACCCACCACAGTAGCCCTAAACTGGTCAGAATAGAGGTCATATTGTGTTTTTCTCACTTTATCCCATTTGTCAGAAAATGTGTGGTTCTTTGATTTAAACAGAGAGGAGTTATGATAGGTTCCCTATGCAGGACACAACGCAAGACAAACAATTGTGAAGAGCTGGGGCAATACCGAATACTTAATTAGACCAGACATTTGAATTTGAAATTTGTTTTTCTCTTGAGTGCCTCTGAAAAGACTTCTGAGGTCTCAATCTTAAGGAACACTAGGACAAGATAAACAAAATGCGGAGAATGAAATACATTTTTACAAAATCGTGCTAACCTCCGCTAGTGTTGCAAAGAAAACAAACAGCAGTTTTTGTACCTAAAAGGCCACGTGATCCGTAGTGTTTCCAAACAGGGGATTAGCTTCTTACTCTGTCTAGCCTAAGAGCAAAAGATATCCTCCATCGCAACAAAAGACTTGCTGGCATTTAAGCAGAAGGAAAGGGGAATGGACCGCCTCCGGGTGTGACAGAGACTCACTCGAATAATGCTGTTCTTGGGCCTGGCAGGAGGAAAACCCATCTCTTCCTAGGCCCTCCTCACCTTTGCCTCAGCTATTAGTGTCGTTTCCCAACAAAACCCCGCCTTCCAGCAGAAGCACCAATTACAGGTACAAAAGCAAGGAAAGGTCTAGACGCGTAGCGTGTCCTTAACTCTCGTGAGAACTAGCGGAATGCGAGTAGTTTCTGTGAAGACATCGCGAGAGGACTGGGAGCCGGGGGCGGGCTGTGCCGTGGCCCCGCCCTTCCAGAGCGCGGTCGCGCCGTGGCGGGAATTTTGCCTGTTTCCGGTTTAGATCCCACGAACTCCCGCACAGTAAGGGAAGATCTTGGGGAGCAGATCTTCGGGACTGCTGGTAAGATCTGGTACGTCGTGCACCGTGGGTAAGAGGGGTCGCCGGGACCTAGCTGCAGCCTGATGTTCCAGACACCGGCTCCACTCACCCACAGCTTGAGTGCTGCGCGTGTGTGTGGTGTCTTGTACCTGCGTTAGGAGGAGTGGTGCCTGGGAGTAGTTGCCCGGTGTAATTGGCCCCAGCCTGCAAGGGAGCTTTTTCCACCCTGCCGCCTGGGTACCAGAGGAGTGAGGTTTAGCAACGTAGGGGAGGGCGCACGCAGTTCGAGGCGGGCTCACAGCTGAAGCTGGATCCGTTCCGCAAACTTTTCCCTGTCCCAGCCTGAAGAATCCGACGTGGAAGACACACAGCCACACACACACAGCCAGTCGGGGGAATATTGGTCTGACAGACAGCCTTGATCTGGGTTGACCTGGCGGGGTAGGAATCTGGGGTGGGTAGAATTCTCGGTTTTTTGTTTATCCTTTGTGCTATGGAGATGTTTTAGGAATTTTCTGATTTCCTAATCTTTCGGCCCGTTTCACTTTCAGGAATCTTTTTACAACTTCTCTTTGGAGCCTTAATGGTAATCATAAGGAAACACAACATTTCAGGACATGAAGTAAATAATGGATGATTGTTATGTTGCGTCGACATTCCTTACTGACAGTTTAGAGTTGGAACTGAGGACGGAATGGTGCAAACCCCCTTCCTTTTCCTGTGCTTTTGACAACAGAGGAATAGGACAGAATTTTTCTGGAGAATCCTATCTTGCTAGTGGAGCCCTTAAACGGTAGGTTAAAAAAAAAAAGACTTTTTCCCCTTATCTGACTATTCATCAGTTTGTTAGGAATGTTATCATTTCAGTTTATTATAAACTTTGGTGTTTGCCCAGTCGTGTTTTGTAAATAGTCTTAGTGTAACAATAAGGATGCAAATTAATTAGTTCTGTTTTTGGCTTTCTGGTTAGAACACACCTAAAAGTATTTTGAGTATTAAAAGAGGAGTTCCTTGGAAATTGGTGTTCCCTTATCTTACTGCTATCTCCCCTGTGCGACAGGGGAACTGGGCACTAATTTATTTTTGAATCAAAGTGAATTCTAAATTACTGGGGCCTTTTAAAATGGTATTTCCTTTTAGTGAGTATGATAATAGTCTAGAACTTTTTTGATAATTTTTAAGCAAGACACACAATTTCTGTTGCCACAGTTGCTTCTAATCCAATCTTACCTATGGAAGTCATGGACTTATTTTGCATTCATCAGGTATATACATATTGCAGTAAAACTTCTATTCTTGAAATATTTTGGCAATGCTTACTGAGGGAATTTCAGTCATCAGGAAAATAATTTTTTTTGATTTTATATTTATACCTTGTTGGAGACCTTAAAAGAGATTCCCCAACTTGGATTATGCTATTCCCTAGACATAATCAGAATAACTTTGACTGTTTTAAAAAATTAAATGTTGCTCCAAGGGATGAAATATTACACCTGAAAATCACTAGCAAAGGCAGGCAAGAGTATGTGCCCTTGAATCCTTTTAGATCTTTAGCTATACTTTTTTATTTTATCACCATACAAGAATGAAATTTTAGTACAGTCTGGCCATAGTAATCCAGAATATGTAAGGTGCTAATGCATTTCCTGACTTATTATTACAAGTCATGAATAATGTGCATTCAAATAATGTGAAAAAGGACATGCTATATTATATATGACATTTAGCATTGATGAGATTAAATCAGGATTTTTATTTCAGATTAATTTTGAATCTCGATCCTTTACCAACAAATTTCGAAAAGGATACAGTGGAAATATTTGGCATTCAATGGGTTACTGAAACAGCATTAGTGAATTCATCTAGAGAGCTCTTTAATTTATTCAGGTATGTGTGTGTGTGTGTGTGTGTGTGTGTGTGTGTGTTTTGTATTTTTAACTCCCTATGGCTGTAGATGGTGATCACTTTTGAGTTACATTGCTGGGTGATTTCTGTACTGATTACAAAAACATCAGTGGAACTGAGCTTGTTGCTCACTTTATTGTCTTACCAATAATAATAGTCAAGCAGTAATGGCTGATGGAGAAATAGTTTTAATGGTTGCTTTTCATTGATTTTTCAGAATCTTTGTTTGTAGTTGACACCATGTATTGAAGACAACTATTTAAGCTTTGAACCACACTGTAAATTTTGGGAGAAAATTAAAATCCTTTATTACTTAATAGCCAAAGTCTTTCAATGAACTTTTTTTTTTTTGGTACCAGGGATTGAACTCAGGGGCACTCGACCACTGGGCCACATCCCCAGCCCTTTTTTATATTTTATTAGAGACAGGGTCTCACTGAGTTGCTAAGTGCTGAGGCTGGCTTTGAACTTGTGATCTTCCTGCTTCAGCCTCCCAAGTGCTGGGATTATAGGTGTGCACCACTACACCTGGCCTTTCAATGAACTTTTGAGAATAAACTCAGACTTTCCAAATATGTCTTTGAAACAGTATAGTAAGAAAATAATTAATTCGCTATGTAGGCAAGATTTTAAAAAAATACTTTAAAGAAGAGTTTCAAATATACACAAAAGTGGAGAGAATAGTATTGTCAATTCCCATATACTCATTATAATAAGCATCAAGATTTTATCACATTTTTTTTTGTCTAATCCCCTGTTCTTTTTTACAGTTTTTATTTATTTATTTATTTAATTTTTTTTTTCTTAGTTGTAGGTGGACACAATACCTTTGTTCTATTTATGTAGTGCTGAGGATCGAACCCAGGGCCTCACACATGTGAGACCAGCGCTCTACAGCTAAGCCATAGCCCCAGCCCCTTATATAGTATTACAAGTTTTAGGTATCATGCCATCTCACCCTAAAATACTTCAGAATGTTTTTCTTAAAAATATGGTTGTTTCATAGTCAAGTCTCAAACTTCTAAGCTCAAGGATTCCTCCTGCCTCAGCCTCCAAGTAGTTGGAATTAACAGGTGTACACCACTGTGCCTGGCTGGGAATTTTTTTATTTTTTTAACTGTATGTCATTAGCAGGATTAAATTAGTTGTTCATTACATATAACACAGTCTGTACTTAGATTTTAGATTATTTTAAATCCAGTCAGTTGTGCTTATTGCTCAATTTTAAGGCAAAGTATCTAAAAACACATTAAAAATATATACATGGTACATATAAATGAAAATGCAGAGTTCCTGGATTATACCTTCATTCCATAAGACTTCTAAAGAGATATTGTATCTATGCCGTGTTATATGTTTTATTGAGAGAACAAGCTGAATGAATCTGTAATCCTGACTTAAGTCATGAATACTGGCTAATTTTAAAGAGGCTAGAGGCAAGTAGGAAGAATAGCAAGAGAAGATGAATATCAGGAAATCCGAGGAAAACAAATATGGCTTTCTGTGATAACTTCAGTCTTCATAATTGAAAATACTTTTTTCAAACTACTGCATTTTTCAAACTACTGTACAATACAATGTAACATTTCCTTATGTAACTGTTGATTTAGAATGCTTATGTATCAAAACTTTCTAAAGATATTAACTGCATTTCATTGATATTGAAAGCTGTGATACTTGAAATAATTTCTGAGATCTGTGTACCTTTTAATAGACCTTTTAATTTCTGAGATCTATGCACCTTTTAATTTTTGGAAGGTCAAAGGTGTGTTTTATGTTCTTTAAAAATTTTACTATTTGAATCTGACCTTTAATAAACACAAAATGTTAAACATCATTTATAACTAAGGTGTATTAAAGCTATTAAATAGGCATGGAAACATTACCTGTGTAGCTGTTAACATGCTTTAAGCTATACTAAAATTAACTCTCTCTTTACCATTTTAAATTAGGCAACAACTGTACAACTTGGAAACCTTATTACAAGTCAGCTGTGATTTTGGTAAGTTAAAGTGGCAAAAAGGAATACTGCTCCATTATAGTGAATTGCACATGGGTCTATGAGAGTGTAATTGGGATATCTTAATATGAGAGATGTGTGGGGTTAGAAATTCATGATATAGTGTATGCAGTATTCAGAAAAAATATGACATTTACATTTTGTTATGGTTAAGATTTATAGCATTTTTTCAAATGTGTAGGTCTTAAATGTAAAACTGATTTAAGGAAGCTAAACTTCTCTGAAGTGAATTAGTACTTGTTTTGGAGGTGTGGTGTGAGATGGAGAGCTAAACAAGAAATTAAAAGTAGCAAAATTCTACTTTCTACTTTTTTTCTTTTGGCATTTAATAGATTACTGACTTAAGGGGGCTTGGTATAGTTAAGGCACTAAAGGAAATTGAAGGGCAGCATTGTTTTATTACAGGCTAGCTGCTTTTCCTTTCCAACATTTTTAGTACAGTGTGGCATTATGAGTTGTGACTTTGTGATCAGCCTGATTCCAAACTTAGCTAATTGTAGTTCTCACACCAAGTAATAGTTCTTACAGCAGTGAGATCTTGTGAGGCTTAAATACCTTAATATGCGTAAGACCTTAGCCCACTGTCTATCATTAGTAATGTTCAGCTACCAAAGATCACCAGAATATGCTTTTAGTCAAACAGAGTGGAAATGGAAAATGGAAGATAACAAAAGCATAAATGTTTAGGGAACATGGAATGAATGATAATTTTGTGTTATTATCAGAGTTTGTATGAGAGTGAAGAATTTAGAGAGATGAAATCACAATGGGTTTTTAAAACTATGCCAAAGAATCTAAATTTTTAGACTTCAAAACATCAAGGGGCCGGGTGCGGTGGCGCACGCCTATAATCCCAGCACTTTGGGAGGCTGAGGCAGGAGGATCGCGAGTTCAAAGCCAGCCTCAGCAATGGCGAGGCACTTAGCAACTCAGTGAGACCCTGTCTCTAATAAAATCCAAAAAAAGGGCTGGGGATGTGGCCCAGTGGTCGAGTGCCTGAGTTCAATCCCTGGTACCAAAAAAACCCAAAAAACAAATAACAAAACAAAAAAAAAATCAAGGGATCTGCAAAAGATTTTAGTGGAAAGAGCAAAAATAATACTTTTACTATCTCAAATGAATTGGATTTAGGGAAGGTGTTTATTGCTTAAGATTATTATGCTACACAGTTATTAACCTAAAACCACTACAGCCAGCCCTTTGTATCTGTGGGTTTCACATCTGTAGAGAGGGAGGAGGGCAGACTACTACACCATTTTATATCAAGGACTTAAAGCATTTGCAAATTTTGGTATCCACAGTGGGTACTGGCAACAATCCCTGCAGATACTGACTTATGACTATATTTGTTTAAGTGGTTATTTTTCATGCTGACACTTTCTTTTTCTTGATTAAAAAAAGTTTTTAATAACAGATTTTTTTGGATAGACTAGCAGTATTAAAGATAATCTGTAGATCAAGTGGTCCCTGCCATGCAGTATGTCACACATTGCTAATAAATTTGTGCAGCTAGCCTTGGCCCTCCATCCTTCCCAACCCTTATGTGAGATCACTTCCTGCCAGTGCCTCTAGTGCTGTGCTCTTCCTTACCTTCCCAGGGTTGCTTTCTAGTTAAGATAGTGTGTGTTCTCTTAATTATCTCAGATTTATTTTTTTCATTTCTAGACATTTCATTTAGATTTTTTCAGTATGTTAGATTTCTATCCTTAGATATTTTTTCCATTTATTTTGAATATGTGGATTATGTGTGTAATCAGTTTGTAACTTAGTTGACTGCTGATTCTTTCATCACTTTCATTTCTGGATCTGTTTGTATTGATTGTTTTTTCTCCTGGTTCTGTGATACATTTTTCTGCTTCTTTGAACATCTATTTAATAATGTTTTGTATAATGTACATTATGGATTTTACATTGCTGCTTTTTTTAATTTTCTTACATTCCTCTGTCAAATTTGTTCTGGCTTCCTGTTAATACTTGTAATCCATTGACTCTTTTTGAGGTTTGTTTTAAACTTCATTAGGGTTTTAAAAAGCCCCCTTTAAGCTAGATGTGGTGGTGTATGTGTATAATCCTGGGTACTCTGTAGGCTGAGGTGAAAGGATCAGAAGTATTAGGCCAGCATGGTCAATTTAGCAATACCCTGTATCAAAATTTAAACAAAATGAAGGATGAGGGGACGGGGTTGTAGTTCAGTGGTAGTGCGGCCCTGGGTTCAATCATTAGTACTACAGAAGCAAAAGAAAAGCCTCCTTTAGCTGAATGCCAATGTAGCATTGTAAATTGGCCTGGCAAATCTTCTCAGGATTCTTTCTGGTGCCTGGTATTTTAAGAGGTCTTTTTATTTTATTTTATTTATTTGTTCTTGCTGGCGGGGACTTGATCTGTCCTCTCACTTGTGTAAGCTTTGTAGGGAAATGTTTTCTGGTGTTTTTCTGTGGACTTGGGTAATTTTTTGTCATCTTTGAACACATTGGTACTTAGTCAAAGAACTAAGGGGAGACCCTTGCTGCGTTTTTTTAGAGGTGTTTAAATAAAAAATGCAGCAAGGGTCTCCCTTGGTACTTTTACCCTGTAAATTTAGATTTTTCTCAGCTCAGATCTCATATCTCGTTAGTGCAGTGAGTGGGCTCTGTCTGGGCTGTCTCATCTGTCCCACAGCCTGGAAACTCTTTAGATGAGAAGCCAATGCACTCACCTTCTTTCTGAGATAGCGATCTTGTATTGTCTTATGTGCAGTGCCTGAAAACTTATTTTATGTTATTTTTTATGGTTGGTTTTTAAGTTTACAGTGGGAGATTGATAAATAATCCTGTTATTCCATCTTGCATGGATGTAAAAGTTCACAGCAATTATTGTTAAACAGTACTACTTTTAGAAGCTGAGAATTGTGAAAATGGAGATTGTCTTAGTCCCCTTTTTGTAGCTATAACTGAGTACTGCAGACTACATAATTTATGAAAGAGTATTTTTTTAAAATATTTATTTATTTACTTTAGTTGTACACAATCCAATGCATTTATGTTTACGTGCTGCTGAGGATCGAACCCGGGCCGCACACGTGCGAGGCAAGCGCTCTGCCACTGAGCCACAACCCCAGCCCCTGAAAGAGTACTTTTTAGGTAGGGTTTTTGGGTAGGGTAGTAGGAAAGTTCAAGATCTGGCAGCTGCATTTGGTAAGGGCCTCATGCAGCATCCTAGGAAGGTAGATTGTATCATGGGCACATTTAAAAGAGGCAAAACATGAAGAGTGGCCTCGATATGTAGCAGCCCACTGTCCTGGTAATTAATCCAGTTCTCCAACAGTGAGAACACTCTCTGTGAGATGGCATTTAATCCTCTTAATGATCTAATCACCTCTTAGAGACCCCTGTCTCCCAACACCACCATGAATTTTGGAGGGAACAAACTGTCTTCAAAGTATGGTGAGGATATGACTTTTTATTGGTGAATTGGGCCTAAGTGCTGATTAATGTGTAAGTATTTACAGAATTTTATACTTAACTGTCCTGTTTTGCCAAAGTAGTGGGCATGTTTTTTTTATTTTTTATTTGAACTTAAACTTAAAAAGAAATTTTGTTCTATTTAATTTGTTGCCCATAATTCTCATCACATTTTTCTCTGATTTTGTTTAGTGATTCTTTCTTACATATTATAGTGGTTATCAATGTTTTGCATGTAGTAGTTACCTAGATAATTATTGCTTATGTAAATATTAAGGTAAGTGAGGGAAAGATAGCATGGGTTGAGGTTGGGAGAAAGACAGGAACTATTTTTTTTTTTGGTACCAGGGAATTCAGGGGCACTCGACCACTGGGCCACATCCCCAGCCCTTTTTTGTATTTTATTAGAGACAGGGTCTCACTAAGTTACTAAGTGCCTTGCCATTGCTGAGGCTGGCTTTGAACTCACAATCCTCCTGCCTCAGACTCCCAAGTGCTGGGATTACAGGCGAGCCTGGCGACAGGAACTATTTAAAGTTCATTTGCGGCCTTATAAATCATTGGTTTTGATTTCATTCTAAATATAGTTGCTAGCTTTTCATGGGTTTAGACTTAAGAGTAATAGGAAGTAAAATATTGATTTTGTACTTAGATTAAAGGGAGGCAAAGAAGGATGTGGGAAGAGTTGTTAGAAGTCCTGTTGTAGTGGATTAAGAGATTATAGGGAAAATGGATAGTTTGAAGGTATGTTGTATTGTGAACTTAATAGGGCTTATGGATTAGATATGAGGTTAAAGGAAATGAAAGAATTAAAAATGATAAAGGCTACTGGTGGTATCATTTAATGGAAGGGAGAAAATGTACACAGTATGAACTGATTTTGGAAGCTATCAAAGGGTATATTTGCAATCTAAGGGTATGGTATCAGTCAGACAGTAATGTCTATGTATAAATGTTAGGCAATTTAGCATGCAAGGTCTGAAGTATAAAGGAAAAGTGTGGGATATAGACAAGACTTTTGAAGTCAATATCATTTATTGATAAAGGAACTGATAAGATCATACAGGTATGAAGAGATGTAAAGAGAGGAGAGGAATTAGGACTGAATCCTTAGGAGACCTCATATTAGTAGTAGCATTGAAAAAGATCAGTAAAGAAGACTGGCAGTATGTAAGCTCAGTGAAGCCAGTGCAACTTCAAAGGCAAGTTACTAGAGGACAGGTAACGTCCATTAGATCAGGCATCACAGTTGCTGATCTTGTTAAGAGCAGTTGTGGAGGCGTGTTGGGGTGGGGGGGGCGGCAAGAATCACAAGAGAATCAGCAGAAAAAGTTACAAGACAGAATTACTATAAAATTTTTCTTCACTGATAATTATTTAAGTTATGGTTAACATTATTTATTTTGGTTGCAGGGAAGATATCAACCCTACATTGCAAAGCAGATAATATCAGGCAGCAGTGTGTCATATTTCTCCATTATGTTAAAGTTTTCATCTTCAGGTAGGATGACAGATGAGTATCCTGATTAATGCATGAGTTTCTGTGGGTATATTAGAGAGTGGTTGTTTATTGTATCCAATTACTTTTTAGATGCCTGAAAGTACAGGATGCTGAGTGTCATGTTCCTGTCCATCCCTATGAGTCTTTGGAGGCACAGCTTCCCTCAGTGTTGGTTGATGAACTTCGTGGATTACTTTTATATATTGGACATCTATCTGAACTTCCCAGTTTTCATCCTGGAACATATTTAAGTCAAAACCAGACTAAGGTTTGATTTTTTTCATTTAAATTTTAAATTATCAGCTTTTTCTACTCATAGGGAATATTTATTCCAGAATGGGAAAAATTAGTCAGTGGTGCAACCCTGGTACAGACACTGCCTGAGATTAGATTCTGGTCCCCTCTTTTATTAATTATGTATTTTTAAGCAAGTAATTTCTTTGCCTCAGTCTCCCCACCTATACAATTTGTATAATTTCCTAGGATTACTGGAAAATTTAAATAAATAAATATGCATAAAAGGCTTAAAAATAATACTATTGTTTTTCTGTTTATGACAATATAAAAAACTTGCAAAAAAAATCTCTTTCAAAAATTTGTATTATCTTCCTCATTGATAAGGATTTGTGCAATCTGCTGCTTATATTGTAGTATGATTAAAGATCCCCTTAAAAAGTACACTTTCAAAACCACATCATTTTGAACTTCTCTAGTTTTTTACACGTCTTTGGAATATTATTGAGATAATTTTAATTGTGTCCTTATTTCCCTACCTGTGATAATTATTCTCTCTGAAGGTTGCTTTTAAAAACTTAAAAAATCAAATTTTTACTGTAGCCCAGTTTATAGTTAATAAAAAATTCACCATATGAAATTGGAACTGGTTATGAATGATAAATTATAATGAGTTTACATTGAGATTCCCGGAACTCTGAACTCCTTCTGTTATATTTTACTTCACCAATTTAAGTAATTTTTCATTTTTAGGAAAATATGTCTAATATAAGATACAAATGTAAAATACAATTGTTTATGTATTTCTGCGAAATCATATCAAAACTCCAAAAAGTTTACACCTTTTTTTAAAATCAGAGATTAGTTTAATAATAAAGGAAATAGAGTTCCAACTGAATTCATAGGTTAATATGTCTAATCCATAGAAAAGAAGTAAATAATTGCTTTTAGTTATATCATTTAATACAGCCATGGGTAAATTGGGAAAGGAGGACTATGTCCTTTTTTTTTTTTTTTTTGCCTTCTATAAATTGCACTGGTTTTTATTTCTTGGATATCCATCAAATGTAAAAGAAAATAAAAATGAATAATTTATCAAGCTTCAGAAATAGATGTTTGTGCACAAGGGTCCTCATACTAGATTTTGCCTTTCATAGACTTTTTAATTAGGCAGACTTGAAAACAGGTTGAAGCTCAGAAGACTGAATTTTTAAACCAGGGTACCTTAAAAGTCTTCAACAAATAAACAAATCACACACTGAAATACTGTTCTTCTGAAACAACCAGAAATCTTAGAAAATAAAAAACATCTTTTAAGACTTTATATAATTAATATTTTTTATCAGTCTTGCATGTGAATAGTCTTATTTTAGTTAGCATTTCTAATTGAGCATCTCTTTTATTATTTTTTAGAAGCTTTATATGTGAGATATTATTTATTGGATGTTGACTTATCACAAATATTTTCATCCTTTTTTTTTTTAACCAATTAAGCCGACTTTCCAGGTAGATCATTTAAGTTGTATTCATTGATGTTTTTTCTATAGTATTATCTACGGTGTTGTTAAAAAATATTTTGGTTTATACATTTTTTTAAATGTGTAATGAGGTGGGAAATTTACTTTAATTTCTTGCAAATGGGTAAGTTAACAACCCTATCTTATTGAATGATGTACGCTTTCCCCATGACTTGAGATTTTATATGTACCCATCTCTTTCTTCCTTATTCTTGCTGTTTATTATCTATTTTTGTGCCAATACAGGTGTTTTTTTTTGTTTTTTTTTTGGTACCAGGGATTGAACTCAGGGGCACTCAATCACTGGGCCACATCCCCATCCCTTTTTTATATTTTATTAGAGACAGGATCTCACTGAGTTGCTTAGCACCTCGCCATTGCTGAGGCTGGCTTTGAACTCGCAATCCTCCTGCCTCAGCCTCCCAAGTCCTGGGATTACAGGCATGCGCCACCACGCCTGCCTCCCATACAGTTTTATTAGTCTTGCATTTTGTTTGTGTATGTGATGAAACAAGTTGCTTCTGCATCATTTTTACCTGATGTCTTAATAGAACTTGTTGTGTCATTGTAATTATTTTTATAGTGGTGCGCAGTGTAGACTGGAGCAAGGTTATTGAGAACCCAGTGCAGCACAATAGATAAAAGTTCTGGCTTTAGATATAGATAGAATTGCATTTGAATCTTAAAGCATGAATTAATAGACAAATTTCTCCACCTCTTTTATCTTCCACTTCTTAACAAAGATGACTATAATGTCTACATGGTAGTCTGAAGCTCTTTTTTTAAAAATAGGAGTACTTGGATACTCATTACATTAAAAAATATATTTGCTAGCTAAATTCCAAAAACAAAGTGATAAAAATCAGTGCTTCTAAAAATTCTTTGACTGCCTTACAAGTTTAGTAGAATTAGACTCTGGTTGGAGGGACTCTTTATTATTCAAATCTATTGAGCAGCCTCAAATGGGTCTAAAACCAATGGATGAAAATATATCCTGCTTTCAATTCAAAGATCTTCATTGAAAGAATAAGTCCAATGAACAAGACAGGTTTTCCCTGAGCTTTTGAGTAGTGGTAGATTAACTGGTTCTTTACCTTGTGTATATGTAGGAATATTTCAAAATGCTACAGATTACTTAGTAAAGTATTATGAATTTTCAATTGTACTTGATGTCGTCCACAGCTTTTCCCACCATCATGGCATTTATTACATCTCTACTTAGATATCCATTGGATGGTTTTAGAGATTCTTCACATGCTGGGTGAAAAATTTAGTAAGTTTTTGGGTCTTTTGATTTATTTCCTTTTTAAAAATCTAAATTTTTATTCCGTAAGTCATAAGTATTGTCTGATTTTTATTTTAATAAGTTAAACAGTAATTAAAATGAATAATAAAAGTTTTACTCCTTTTTCCCTGAGTTAATGCAGGAAACAGCTTGGTCTATTTATCTTTCCATATTCACTATATATTGGTATACATGTGCAGAAACTCATGAGTAGGATTGGGTTTTTGTTTCTAACTACAGATAGTATCATTGCTTTTCAGTGTGGTCTTTGATTTAGCAGTTTTAGAGAGATTTGTTTATGTTACTGCGTATAGTTCTACTTACTCATTTAAGGGCTGTATGTGATGGGTCTACTGTACTTTATTTAACCTTGTCTGTTTTTTAAACATATAAGTTATTTCCATTTATTTTCTATTACAAATAATATTTCACTGAACATCCATATACACATGTGTACGCATACACATTTTAATCTATGTGCACATTAGTCTATAAAATAATTTCTTAGAAGTAGAGTGGCACATTGCAGTTAAATATTATACATGCTGCTCTTTTTTGTTGTATAGTAAGTTGTAACTAATATGTTAACTATGAGTGTAACTTTACCATGTATTCTTGCCAGTAGTGGACATTATTAATTTTTTTGGCCAACTAATACATAGAAAATTATATTCTCTTTTTTGAATCTTCTGATTACTAGTGAAGTTGAACATCTTTATATAATTTTATTGCCTATTCATAGTTGTTTTATTAATTACCTGTTATCTTTTGCAAATTTTCTTATTATTTTAGTGGAAATTTATGTATAAGTAATAATATGTTGCCTATTTATTTCTTAATCTTGCTGGTTTGCATTTTAGGTTACAACCTGTTATTTATGTTGTAAAGGTATGCATTACCTCAATATCTGCTTTGCAATTTATTAATAGATTTAAAAAACACATATATGTATGTGTACATGTATGAGCATGTATACACAAACATACAAAAGTAGACACAGATTTATAATTTATTCTCATGGGGACTTTGTATTTCACATATTTTCTTAAAGCAATACAGAAGTGAACTTATTGTGATACAGGTGCAAATTTTGCTTATTTGTTACCTTGGTTTGGTCTGTGCCCCATAATGATTACATGTGGTCAACTTATTAGTATTTGTTAAAAAGAATAATGTTTTAGAAGTTATTGATCAGAAAGGTGGGTGAGAGCCGGCCATGGTGGTGCACATCTGTAATCCTAGCGGGGAGGCTGAGGTGGGAGGAATTCGAGTTCAAAGCCAGCCTTAGCAAATCCAGGCACTAAGCAACTCAGTGAGACTCTGTCTCTAAATAAAATACAAAATAGGGCTGGGGGTGTGGCTCAGTAGTCGAGTGCCCTTGAGTTCAATCCTGGTACCAAAAAGAAAGAAAGAAAGGTGGGTGAGAATTTTTTGGTATTTTCTCTCTTATTATTAAGTGATGTAGCTTTAATGCTTTTTAAACATAGACTTTAGGGGCAAAAAGTTTATTAAATTTATATAGAAGGACTGAAAATATTTGTTGTGAATGTTTATTAATGCTCAAGTAAGAAAGTTATTGTCCTCAAAATGTAACTTTGATTTGCATAAAAATGTTTACAAATCATATGCATCACTTTTGATATAAATGGGTGCATACTCTTGCTTTTCTAGATTAGTAAAATCTGTAGTTTTAAATATAATTTATTATTTTTTTCAGAACAAGTTGTATATGGACATCAGTTTGTCACTTTGGCAGGTGACAATTTAACCAATGTCAGCTTATTTGAAGAACATTGTGAAAATCTTTTTTGTGATTTAATAAGCTTGTCAATCAACAGGTATGATAAGGTAATACTTTAAGAAGTACTTGTTTTTTTGATGCTTAATGGTAGTTAGTGCTTATTGCAAGTGGTTGATCTATAAAAATTTAACCTACAATAGTTCACTTGTTAATTCTCCTAATTTTATATTTAGTTACTATTATCTGGGAGTTAAAAGGGAAATTTGTTTTTTAACCTGTACATAAATACTTGAAAATTGTACATATTAATGGAGTAACATGTTTCCATACTTTTATATAGTGTGTTTAAATGAGGTTACACTATCTGTCTCCTCATTTATCATTTCTTCATAGTGAAAACTTTCAAAATCCTTTCTTCTCGCTTTGTGAAATGTATAGGACATTTATTGTTATGTATGGTTATCCTACTGTATAGTAGCACACAAGAGCTTCTTGCTCCTGTCTGACTGTAACTTAGTGCCCACTTATCAATATTTCCTCATCCTTGCACCTTCTCTCCCCAGTTGCTGGTAACTACCCATTCTCAACTTCTTTTTTTTTTTTAATTTATTTGCTTTAGTTGTACACAATGCGTTTTTTTATTCAATGCATTTTATTTGTACGTGGTACTGAGGATTGAACCCGGGTTGCCCACGTGCTAGGCGAGCTCTCTACCGCTGAGCCACAATCCCAGCCCCGCCCCCATTCTCAACTTCTATGAGATCAACTTCTGTAGATTCCAAATATGAGTGACATCTTTTTATGCCTGACTTATTTCACTTAACATAATGATCTCCTATTTAATCCATGTTGCAAATTACAGGATTTCATTCTTATCTATGGCAGAATAGTATTCTTTTGTGTATTTGTACCACATTTTCTTTATCCTTTTATCAGTTGATAGACATTTAGGTTCTTTCTATTTCTTAGAGAATTTTAATAGTGCTGCAATCAAAGTGGAAGTGTGGATGTCTCTTCAACATACTGATTTCATTTCCTTTGGATATATACTTAGGGATGGAATTACTAGATTATATGGTAGTTCTATTTTTAGTTTTTTGAAGGACCTTTACATTGTTTTCCATAATCACTGTATATTTCCACCAGCAGTATGCAAGGGTTCCCTTTTCTCCACATTCTTCCAGAACTTATTATCTTTTTCTTTTTTTTTTTAATTGATATTTTTGTTGTTGTAGTTGGACACAATACCTTTATTTTATTTATTTTTACGTGCTGCTGAGGATGAACCCAGGGCTGCGCACATGCTAGGCAAGTGCTCTTACAGCTGAGCCACAACTCCAGCCCCTTCAGTCTTTGTGTGTGTGTGTGTGTGTGTGTGTGTGTGTGGTATCAGGGATTGAACTCAGGGGCACTCGACCACTGGGTCACATCCCCAGACCTTTTTTGTATTTTATTTAGAGACAGGGTCTCACTGAGTTGCTAAGTACCTCGCCATTGCTGAGGCTGGCTTTGAACTCGCAATCCTCCTGCCTCAGCCTCCCAAAGTGCTGGGATTACAGGCGTGCACCACCGCACCTGGCTCCCTTCAGTCTTTTTTTTATAATAGCTATTTTTACTGGGGTTAGGTGCTATTTCATTGTGTTTTATTTGCATTTCCCAGATGATTAATGATATTGAACATTTTTAAATATATATTTTGACCATTTGAATGTCTTTTGAGAAATTCCTGTTTAGGTCTATTGCCCATTTTTAAATTAGGTTGTTTTTAATATTTTTTAGTTTGTTTTTTAAGAAAAATATCTCTGGTCAAGAATGAATAAATGAAAATAAGATTTTTAGAAAAATGTCTGTAAATTTAACTTGTATTCAAGTAGAAGTTCTATTCAAATAAAAGCATAGCCCTTTTTTAATGTATTAGTGCTAATGAATACTTAAAACTAAAGTTATTTGACAAATTTAAAGAGAGGTTTTTGTTTGATTTTTATAAAAGGTTTAGAATTATGGGCAGATTTTATGTTTTTACTAAATTGCACTTACCAATTAGTGTTTAACAAAGATTGTGATTTAAAGGTGCTTCAGAACATGTTCATTTTCAAATAGTGGAAATTTGTAGATTATCAGGACTTATTTTGTATTACGAGCTTAAAACCTACTTGTGGGAAATCAAGATTTAGAGAAATCAGGATTTGTAAATTTTTAAAATTTTAGATTGTTTTATGCTTTTATTAACATCTTTTAAATTTAGTCTTTATGTTTATATTAATTAGTGTGGATCAACCAATATCATATAATAATATTTTTTTTACATTAACTTAGGTTTTCTAATGGACAAAAAATTATAAATATTAATCATATACCATAGTGTTTTTAAACATGTATACATTGTAGAATGACTAAATGGACATAATTAGCATTATGTCACATGTCACATACTTATATTTCTGTGATGAAAACATGAATATGATACACTGTTGTTCACTGAAGTCACTGTATTGGCTCAATTCAGTATTTTATCCTTTCAACCCTTCATCACCCCCAGCTGCTGTAACCATCATTGTGTTTATTGCTTTTATAAGTTTAGCTTTTTAAAATTTCTTATGTGAGATCATGTGTGGTATTTGTCTTTCTATGCATGGCTTACTTCGCTTAACATAATGTTCTCCAGCTTCATCCATGATGTTGCAAATGGCAGGATTTCCTATTTTGAAGGGCCAAATAGTATTCCATTGTGAGAGAGAGAGAGAGAGAGAGAGTGTGTGTGTGTGTGTGTGTGTGTGTGTGTACATACATAAATACATACCACACATTTCCTTTGTTCATTCACTCATTTATGGACACTTAGGTTGAAGACTTATTTTGGCTATTATGAATAATGCTGCAATGAACATGGAAGTACATATATTTCTATGACATACTGGTTTCATTTCCTTTAGATATTTACCCAAGAGTTGGATTGCTGAATACATATTTTTAATTTTTTAGAAACCTCAATACTATATCCCATTATGGCTATAATAATTTACATTCCAGAAGATGGAAGATGAACTAGGCACATGCCTGTAATCCCAGCAGCTCGGGAGACTGAGGCAGGAGAATCGTGAGTTCAAAGCCAGCCTCAGCAATGGCAAGGCACTGAGCAACTCAGTGAGACCCTGTCTCTAAATAAAATACAAAATAGGTCTGGGGATGTGGCTCATTGGTCAAGTGCCCCTGAGTTCAATCCCCAGTAGCAAAAAAAAAAAAAAAAAAAAGATGGGAGATAATAGTTCATCAGGTTTTAAAATGCATTCCTGTGATGATATATGATGTTGAACATTTTTTCACATGTCTGCTGGTCATTTGTATGTCTTCTTTTGAGAACTTGAGTTCTATAGTTTCTTACCTATTTTGGATATTAACACCTCATCAGATGTGTAGTTTGCATGTATTTTCTCCTGTTCTATATGTTTTGTCTTTATTTTGTTTAGTTTTCTCTCCTGAGCAGGTTATTCATTTCTAGTAATTATATTTGTTTTTGTTGCTTAGGCTTTTCTGGTCATATCTAAAAAATTGCTTAGTCCAATTCATAGAGCTTTTCCCCGTTTTTTTTTCGTTCAAATTTATTTTTTATTCTAAGTTGTTAGAAATGACAGCAGAATGGATTACATTTCATATTATACTTGTAGAGCACATTTTTACATATCTCTGATTGTATACAAAGTATATTCACACCATTCGTGACTTCATACATGCACTTAGGGTAGCGATATCCATCTGATTCTACCATCTTTTTTTTTTCTTGCCCATGTTTTCTTTTACAGTTTTAGGTCCTACATTTAAGTCTTTAATCCATTTGAGCTGAGTTTTGGATATGTGAGATGTGGGTCTAATTTCATTCTTCTACATGTGGATATACAGTTTTCCCAACAGTAATTTGTTGAATGCATTGTCCTTTCCCTATTATATGTTATTGTGCCTTTGTCCAAAATCCATTGGCTGTAAATGCAAGGATTTCTCAACACTTTATTCAGTTTTGTTGCTCTGTTTGCTTTGTGTACTAGCACACACTGTTTTGATTACTATAGCTTTGTGTAGTATATTTTAAAGTCAGATAGTACAATGCCTCTAGGGTTTTTGTTTTGGTTGTTTACTCAAGATCACTTTGAATATTCATGGTCTTTGTTGGTTCCATACAAATTTTAAAGTTGTTCTATCTATCTGTGAAAAATGTGATTGAAATTTTGATTAGGGATTTCATTAAATCTATTGCACATTAATACAAGTCTTCGCATCCTTGGTTAAATTTATTCTTAAAGCCGGGCGCAGTGGCGCACGCCTGTAATCCCAGCACTTTGGGAGGCTGGGGCAGGAGGATCATGAGTTCAAAGCCAGCCTCAGCAATGGCTAAGGCACTTAGCAACTCACTGAGACCCTGTCTCTAAATAAAATACAAAAAAGGGCTGGGGATGTGACCCAGTGGTCGAGTGCCCCTGAGTTCAATCCCCGGTACCACCAAAAAAATAAATAAATAAATAAAATTTATTCTTAAGTATTTCTTTTTGCTAACTGTTATAAATGGGATCATTTTTATTTCTTTTGCAGATAGTTTACTATTAGTATGTAGAAACACTATGTGTTTTTATATGTTGATTTTATATTCAACTTTACTGAATTTATCAGTTCTAATTTTAAGCTTTTCTATATGTGGGACCATGTCATCTACAATCACAGATAATTTAACTTCTTCCTTTAAAATTTGAATGCCTTTATTTTTTTCTTTTTCTTAATTGCACTTTTTAGAACTTCCAGTCATATTTTAACAGCTATTAACTTTTTACCACGCTTTATGTTAGAGATGTGTACCTAATGTGAAATATTGAATGCATCATGAATTTCAGTAGTCTAGATTTACTTGTAAATATAGTATACATTGCATTAACTAGGTTTATTCAGGATATTTTGTTAATGGAAATTCTTTTTTTTTTTTTTTCCTGGTACCAGGGATTGAACTCAAGGGCACTTGACCACTGGGCCACATCCCCAGCCCTTTTTTGTATTTTATTAGAGACAGGGTCTCATTGAGTTGCTAAGTGCCTTAGCCATTGCTGAGGCTGGCTTTGAACTTGTGATCCTCCTGCCTCAGCCTCCCAAGTGCTAGGATTACAGGTGTGTGCCACCGCACCTGGCTCAGAAATTCTTAATAATCTGGAAATTGGCTAATCTGTGTAAATACCTGAGAATTATGTTTATTATCTCTTATAAAAATTTATAATGTTTTATAATGAATCCATTTTCTAATATTTTCATTGAAAGTCTTGTTTTCTTTCTTCCTTTTTTTTTCTTTTTGGTAGTGGTAGAAGAATTATATTTTGCTCAGTAAACAATGATCCTGAGGTTCAATGTAGCCTAATACCTATTTTGTAAATTGGGTTTTTATTGGTACACACTCCTTCCTATTTCTCTCACTTGTTGCCTGTGGCTGCTATTGTACTATAATGGCCGACAGAGCTGAATAGTCATGACAGAGCTTGTATTTCTACCAAAATCATAAAATATTTACTATTTGGCCCTTTTTGGAAAAAGGTGGTTATCCTCTGAACTAGATGCATAAAGTAGAGGTTTCTTTTAAGTTGAAATTAAAATCTATTCTGTAACTTTGTTTTATAAAGGAAACTTATTTTAAAAGTTAATGAAATGGTATTTTTCATAACTAAGAATATATTTTTAAATTAGTCTTTTAAAACAGAGATAGGTGTTGAGTAAACTTCTGCCACTCTTCTTGTAAATAACCCATTTTGGTTCTTTTCTATAGGTTAGGCCTTCTGAAGCATTAATGAGTCATCATTGCCCATGTCCATGCATTAAGGAATTATGGGTTCTGCTCATTCATCTTCTAGACCACAGGAGGAAATGGTCACTCTCAGAAGTAAGTGAAAAATTGATGTTCATTTATTTTTACTAACTTTCATGCTGAATTTATTTAGTGTTTTTAGCTAAGAAAATCTTACTAAGTTCCTTCTTTATAGGAAGGCAGAAACAATCATCAAACAGTGCATTGACAGAGTACCAAAAAACTACTTTATTTTTTTTTTTAATTTATTTAATTGATTTAGTTATACACAATGCCTTTATTTGTATGTGGTGCTGAGGATCAAACCTGGGCCGCGCACGTGCTAGGCGAGTGCTGTACCGCTGAGCCACAACCGTAGCCCCCCCCAAAAAACTACTTTACTTTTAACTCCAAATTAATAATAAAGAAAAATATGGAAAAACAAAATTTGACTCTTTTATTAATCTCTATTTTGGTTATATCAGGAATATTTTGTGTTAAATTATTTAATACCTTCAGTAATCCAGAAAACACATTAATCAGAAAATTTGTCAGATTTGGAGGATACAGGGTGAAATAAGACATAAATTTCTGTCACTCAATTTTTCTTTTTTTAAGAAGATATGATGGTCAAATTTATTTAAATTTGAATAATAAACTTCAAGAAAATCATTCCATAAATTATTTGGCCATAAACATAAAACTTTTTTAAAAAAACATTGATTTATTTAAAAAAAATAACTTTTTTTTTTTTTTTTCCCCCAACAAAATCTATGGTTTAGTGCTCAGGTCACATAGCTGGTGACAAGGAATCACTATTGTCCTGTTCCAGCACACTTTGCATGCTAATATGATAATGTCCTCTTTGTCAAATAAAAAATGAGACAGGAATTTTCCAGGCTGACATGAACTCCACTCAAGTGACTGAAAATGCAGTATTTCTCCAAAGAAACAAATTGATAGCCATGTAGTTACTCTACTGATTGGGGAAGACTGTTAAAATAGTTGTAATGGAACAGAAAGAGAACTAACACTTACTGAATACCTGTTATGTATGCATGCATAACTCTTCCATTATTTTATTTATTTACCTTAACACTATCAACATGTTGTTACTCCTCTCATTTCTCAAATGAGGAAAATGAAGTTCACCAGGGTTAAGTAGTTTGCCTGTTGTCACGTGGTAGTGCCAAGTCAGCATTTGAAGTCAGGTCTCTTTCTGTATCTGTCTATCACTCAATTTTATAGTATTTTATTTCAGGAAGAGATGTAGTAAGGGGAAAATGGGAAATTTTCTTTCACTTCATTTTGAGTCAGGTCTTCAGAGAAAGGCTGTATTTTGCTTGAAGTATTATAGATTATTGGAAAAGAAAACTACTTATAGGCAGAAGTGCACAAAACAATCCACTGTGAAATGACATTTAAAATGGATGATAGTATATGAAAAAGAACTTTTGATTTTTTTCATGAATTTTTGAACTTCCCAATATTATACAATTTGGGGTTTGGGTGCTACAAATTTTAATACCAACTTTATTTTTGCAGATTTACCATTGCTATATTAAATTTTGAGTTATTTTAGCAGCAAATAAGTATAAATATAATGTATTTTCTGCTTTTCATTGGGAGATTTTTTTTTTCCCTATTTCCATTTTGGTTTGTCTGACTAGATTTCAGCATTCTACACTGATAAGTGTTACAATCTCCACGACTTTTTGCTTTTGATTATTTGCTAGTTTTTTTTTTTAATTTTTTTTGACATAGTTAACATTTTTTGTGTTTCTCACAATGTTTTATTTTGTTAAAAGAATTTTGTAGTTTTTTAAGATTTTCTTGTTTTATAAAGTCTAGTCTTGAAATGGCAACCACATATAGCTAATGTGGACATGTTTATCCTGTTGCCAGGAGTCTTTTTTTTTTTTTTTTACATTTTAAGTCGCAGAAATTGCATAATCACATGTATTGTGTAACCTAAATTATTTACATGCTCTTCATTTTATGTGGTAACTTGATTTATTTGTTTTAAAAATGAAAGTCTGAGGTCATTTTTTTGAAGTGCAACTAAAATAAGTTATATGATTCACAGATTTTAAAGGCTATTTAATTTTCACACTCAAACTAGCAGTTTCCATTCCTGAGAATAAGATAGTTCAAACTTCTTGCCAAAAATAATTTAATCATGCTGGATATGATATAATGAACATTTTAAGTGTGTCAGTTAGCTAGTAGAAAGTAAGAAATACTGAGACCAAATACTAAATGTTTGTGGAAACTTCGGTCAGTTGAATAGTGAAATTGCTTTATAACCTTAGAAACCATTGCTGAATTCCATTAACTTGGACTTTGGCTTTCATGCCTTATAGGGAAAATAAGGACATTGGATATATATTACGTGTGTGTGTGTGTGTGTGTGTGTGTGTATAAAATCATGCACAAAAGAAATATTAGACAAATAAGCAACTGTTGCGATTGATGGATAGAAATAGATTGCTGGATGGGAATTTAGTGGTGGAGGCCGTGAATTTTCTATGAAACTGTAATATATTTAATAAGTATTTTAAAACAGAGCTACACATAAAAAGGAAGTTTTTACTGATAAAAATATGAACACTGAGAATCAATGTATTTTTGTTTGGATTTCTCTGATAAGGTAATTCACATATGAGTAGTTAATTTGGCAGTGACTCTATGAAACTTTGGTTAGGGGAATGGGGAACTGAGACAGGAGGAGAGGGCATGTCATAAAGGGTTGTTAGCAAGCTGTTCCTCAGTGTGAGGAATTAGAGCTTGATCTTAGTGGGGGAACTCTGAAAAGTCAATGGGGACGCAGAGCTTAGAGCCATGCCATTTGAGAGGAGGGAAGGGATGTTCTGACAATTGAGATGGGTAGCATTAATTCCCAGAAAATGTCCTAAGGCAAGAAAAGCAGAGGCAGCTAGTTTGAAGTTTTAGGGCTGATTGGTGCTAAAAAGGTCTGGGATGATATAGATGGATCAATTAAATATGTCTACTTCTTTATATGTGCACACTCATATGTATTTCTGATGTATATTAACTTACCAAAACATTTGAATGCATGTTGTTATTTCTAAGGTCATCAAAAGAATAGCAGACTATTTTACTTCCAGGCTAGTGGTGGGAAAAATACTGAACCCAAGAAAAGATATTGGTAGATACAACAAGTATACAAATAGTAATACAAAATAAGATGGTAGATTTAAAACTAAATTTATTGGTCATTATGTTACCTATAAATGGACTACTAAAATTTATATTTAAAAAATGTATTGTTGGTACATTCTGTAAGCTGTTTACAAAAGACATATTCAAAATACAAAATATATTAAGATTGATATTGATAGGAAAAAGATATAAGATGTGATGTATTAAGCTAATATTAGAAAAAGTATTGAAGTATATTGTATTGAGTATTGAAGTATATTTCTAAATAATTCATAGTGAAAGAAGATAAAATGGAAATTATTAAATATTTTAAAGTAAATAATAACTTTCCAGCAGTTAAAGCTTTAGGACTTTTGAAGGGAAATTTAAATCTAGGTAGAAATGTTTTTTTTTTAAAAAAGCCTGAAAATTAGTGAACTAAGAATTCATCACAAGATGTTAGAAATAATTTCTTCATAATAAAAGGAAGGAAGTAACAATAAAGTTATGAAATTGAAGAAAACATCAAAGAGCATCAAAACACCCAAAAAT
The DNA here is from genome assembly GCA_025594165.1 of Tamias sibiricus. Taxonomy (NCBI): domain Eukaryota; kingdom Metazoa; phylum Chordata; class Mammalia; order Rodentia; family Sciuridae; genus Tamias; species Tamias sibiricus. Next base: position 83,414,912 of record CM046666.1, on the reverse strand, counting down.
TGCTTATTCAAAATGATAGCTAAAATTGTCAGTCTTTCCTGAGATGATTACACAGTCAATACTAAAAATAAAGAATATGACTTCAGATTCTGTGGATATTAGAAAGGTAAGAGAATTTGTCAAGAGGTTTATGCTAAATAACCTCTTGAATTTAAATTTTAAATTTTACATGAAATATCCCAACCTCTGCAAAAAAAAAAAAAAAAAAAAAATAGGGAAAAAATTAGTAAAATTCACTGTTTGAGAACAGTAAATTGGATAAATCATTTATTACATAGTTATACACTGGAATATTCCATTAAACTGTGGCAGTGTTTGACCTCAGAAACAGAAGCTTTAGGACATTGAGCAAAAGAAGCAAGTTACTAAAGGGTAGAAACAAATCATTTAAGAATGTAAGCATACATTTAAAACTCAAGTGAAGCTAAACAGTCTGTAATACAGGCTTTATATACTCGTGTGGCAAATATTTATAAGCAAGGGGATGCTTATCTGAAAGTCATGATAATTCTGTTGGAGAAGACGATGTAACTGTAAGGGCATGTAGGATCTTTCTAAAGTACTAGTTATGCTCTAATTCTTAACCAGAGTATTTTTTAAAAATTATTCTTTAAGTTTTATATATTTGTTTTGTATTCTCATTTGTATATATACCTCACTACTAACATGGAGGAAAAACTCTTGAGTCACAGGTGATTGAAATATTTTTCTATTTTAACTGAATCACCTTACCTCTATTTCTATAGTCATTTTGGAACTTGTTGAATAAATTACTTAAAACACTGTTTGAAAAATCAAGTGACCTAAGAAGACCTTCTACTCCAGTAATCCAGTCCAGGGATCCATTAGGTTTCAGTTGGTGGATTATTACTCATTTAGCATCATTTTACCAGTTAGATCGCCATGGAGTCCCAGATGAAATGGTAAGATCTTTTATTTATTTATTTTTAACTCTTATACTTTCACTTCATATGTATTTTTTAAGATGAAGCAAATAAGCAGAAACAACAAAAAGTGAAATCATTCTATAGTAATAAGTTCTTTTTATCTATGCATAATGTTTCTACAAACATGTTAAAAATTATAAGGGTTCTATTTCTTTTTTCATTGGTACTAGGGATTGAACCCAGGGGCACTTAATCACTGAGCCACATCCCCAACCCTTTTAAAAAATATTTTATTATTTGGTGACAGGAGTTCACTGAGTTACTTAGGGCCTCACTAAGTTTCTGAGGCTGGCTTTGAATTCACAATCTTCCTGCCTCAGTCTCCTGAGCCACTGTGATTACAGGTGTGTGCCACTGCTCCACACAAGGTTTATATTTCCATTGTTTGATTAAGGAAAACCAATTTACTGAAGGCTTGCTGTAGTGTCCTGGTTCTGTTAAGTTAGTTGTGTGACTTTTGAATAAATTATTTAACCCTTTCTGTTCCTCTCTTTTATCCTAAAATCATGGGTTTGGTTGTTCCATAGGTTTCTTCTAGTTCTAAAATCTGTAAGAATGGCAGAGGAAAAACATATGTCTCCAGAAACGAACTACTTGTTTTTGTGGATAATTTTATACAAGTATTTCTTCAGAATAGCTTTTTTTTTTTTTTTTTTTTTTTTTTTTTTTGCCGGGGGTGGGGGGGATATTGAGTATTGAACCAAAGGTTGCTCTACATTCCCACCCCTGACTTTTTTTTTAAAGGGTTCTCACTAAGTTGCCCAGGATGGCCTTGAATTATCCTGCCTTAAACTCTAAAGTACCTGGGATTACAGTCATATACCAACACCCCCAGCTAGAAAAGGATTTCTTTAGAGATGTTTTTCCTAAAGATATTTTAATCTGCTTAGTAACCATGAAGTTTGCTTCAAATAGGAAGAAAAAGATTTTAACTAGTATATTACTTTCTAATTATGGTCTAGTTACATTCTTTTGTAGTATTGCTTTAAAAGCCCTGTGAAAAAAAACCAACTGGTAGATGTATTTATTGGAAGACCTATTTGTGTATATTTTGTTTGCATTTAGAAATTAATAGAATTACATCAGCCCATCAATTCCACAAAATAAACACCTAGAATCTTAAAGCCAATGTGATTGTATTTTTTTAATTGTTCTTTTTTGAGGGAATGACCCACAAATGTGGCTAGTCATTAAACCCACCTGAGAAGTTTTAAGATTTCAGACTTCTAGGTCTCTATTCTGAAGATCCTAATTCAGTAATCTGGTTTGAAATTTGGGAATCTTTATTTTTGAAATTTGATTTTCATCCTCCTTGAGATATGGGAACCATGGCTTCGAATGTTTTTATGAAACATATTCCTTGATGGCAATTATGGATTCATTTTTTTAGAGTATTGGACACTCAATCCTGAGATATAAGCATTATCATTTATCTTCCTTTCCAACCTAATTCTTTCAAGTACATATTCCTCATTTTAATCAGTACATATAAATATGATAATTAGTTAAGCACTTCTGAGTTCCTGTTGTTTGCTACTGTAATAATAGGTACAAAACATGAAACAGATTATGCTGCCCCTTGCTTTAAAAAACAGTGCTTTGAGTTTATTAATGCTTGTTAGAACTGCAGTAACACTTACTAGAGTCTGGTATATTTCAAGAGTGGTTGGTATTGATCCCCAGATACTCCCAGTATGGTAGGTAATCTAGCCATGTGAATATATATCATACCTAGTAATATTATAATGTTGAGTTGCAGTGGTATAACCACTATACAGTTGCAGTACTGAAATCACTCTTCCATTTTATACAGAGAATTCTGGAGGAGATTTTGCTCTATTTGCACTGAATTATGATAGTAAATTGTCTGTGTTTAAAATAGCTCAACTTGTATCTTTTAGTATTTGTCAACAGTTCCTATGAGGTTTTCTTTTGTCAAGATACTTAACATTTTTTAAAAATCTTAATTATTTAAATTATGTGGAATATTTTAAAAGGAAAGAGCCAGATTTGTAACAAGAACATTTCATATGATACACATAGTAAGGATAAGTAATGCATATTTGTATATGCACATGTAAAATAAACCTTTTATTATATGAGTTTTCAAAGTTTCCAGATATTTCTGAATTTCTTAAAGGTTTTTAAAGAAAAACACAAGCCTTTTGTTAGTAATAGTTTTCATTTGGTTCAAAATGCATGTTACATTTGCAGTGTATTTAATACCTCACAGTGACTATTCAATTTTTAACATCAGTAAAGTGTAAAGAAATAGGTAAAAGGTTGGTTTATCCATTTTACAGGTAAAGAAACTGAGTTACACAGTGATTAATTATCACACTGTTTTTTATCACTTAGATAAACTTAATGTTAGAGTTCTCCTAAGGATTGCCTCTTTAATAAATACGTCTTTGGAAGGGTAGCCTTTTGTTCTAGTTTGCCACCGACATTCCTAGTTTATTCCTGTTATCCCCTCATCCTATCTGATTAATTTTCACTTTTATTTTGAAAGATGTCTGTGGTTGGTAAATCAGATACTCATCCTAATCTGAATGAAAAGGCATATTGGTTTATTCTTTAACAGGAAATTATATAGAACGTTAATTCGGTTCTGAGATATATTTGGATCATAATTTTGAAAATTGCCTAAATTATTTTTTTTCCTTATGATGTGTTAGCATAGCCAACTATACTAGAGAAAATGGTTGTGCAGTAAGCATGCTTAATTCAACTTAAAAATAATCTGGTGTGGGAGATGATATGAATAATGGTTAGTCATGTGTTCTTCACCAGAGAAGTACCTCTGTCTTCTGACAGTATGGGGATATTTCATTTTTAAAAATGTGAACTGATCTGCCCTTAAGGTTAATGCAAAATCTTTACATCTTAAATAGGTTTCAAATGTGTTTAATTGTTTTTTATTTTAAAAGTTTCTGTAGCTTGGTGTTTTGCTATATGTAGATTTAAATCACAGAATTAGCCAATTTCTTATTATAAGCCTGTAAGAAAATTTTGGTATCTCACTTTGCGTATTAGAAGCTTTAGATTTTCATATATTCTGTTTAATGCTTTTCCTCTCAATCTAGATGAAAATGTGTTATCCTCTCACAATCCCTGTCATCTATTTTAAAACCAAATACAGTTAAAGAGGAAAATTACTTTTGGGCATTGCAGGGGTCAGTATTAACATTGCTTTCCCTGCCAAGAACATAGGGCAATCAGTCAGGCTAGCTGATGCTCGTCTTTGAAACATCTGAAATGGCAACCAGATAAAAGGTGTGAAATGTAACCTTAAAATGAGAGTTTCACCCAGATTTCCAGTGTGCTAGAAGTGGAGATTGAGGGAATCAATTTTATATTTCTGGTGGGTTACTACCTATGCTAAAACTTAAATGGGTATCTTAGTTTTAATGGTGGGATAAGAAATAGCAAACACAGCTCCAAATTATCTCTTACCTGAATTAACTTGATTTTTAGAAATAAGGCTATAGTAGTGTAACTTAGTATGTAGGAAAAAACACTATAGCGGCTCCAATTTAAATATTTTTGTGAAAGAAAAATCTGTATCTCTTTGGTATATATTCTCTTATGTTTGATTTAGGAATGATATAGTTGCCATTCTTTCCTTTTAGTCAAATTTTTGTTTAGATCATAGCCACAGTGTTGATCCATAATGTTGAAATTCTCCGGGTAAGAATTATACTACTTCTTTATAATTCTTGTGATTCAAATGGTTTGATAGAACAGAACAATTGAAATTTGCTCACTAACACTAATTGTAAAGCTGAAACTTAAATTATATCAACCTTGTTATGTTCCTGCTTACTTATCCCTAGTAGTAACATTTTCTTAATAAAAAGAATGAATGATATAAAAATGAATTTCTGCATTCTGAGGGAAGTCTTGCTAGGAAAACAATCAGTTACTGATGCATGGTGTAATAGAGGGAATACTGGAACCAGATCAATTTAGATTTGAATCAAATAAAGAGCCTAAAACTATCTATCTACATGTCTATATGGTTGCCATTTCAGATGTTTCAAAGACTACATATATATATATATGTAGTATTGATACAACAAAACGGTCTCTTATTTTAGGGAGTTTTATGACCAACTACCAAGTTTCAGTGCTCAGTCTGTAAGACTGTCCTCATTTCTGATATCAATTGCAAGCCTTGGAGTTTCCCAAACCATCCTCAGTTTTGATAATTTGCTGGACTCACAGAAATCACTGAAAACTGTTAAAATCATCATTTTTTATTTATTTATTTATTTATTTTTACAGAGAAGGAAACAGATTCAAATCTGCTAAAGGAAGGAGCACATAAGGACAGTCCAAGCAGAGTACAAAATGTAGAGCTGCTTTTGTCCTCTCCCTATGGAGTCAGGACACATTAATCTCCTGGCATCAGTATATTGAAAGTACATAGGGAATGCACACAGTCTTTAGGGTTAGCTGACCCAAAGCCCTAAGAGAAGTCACATTGTTGGTCTTTTGGGCATGGTAGACTATCCAATATGACTATAGCTTAATCAAGATGCTCCTAACAGGTGTAACATTCTAAGGGCTTAGAGATTATCTCCCAGAGGCCAGATCTTCTCTTTGGAAAGGGCCAAAATTCTTTACTCCACATTCCTTCCTGATAAATACTTTTTGCATTCACCTTACTTACATGAATGTATTTCAAAAAGTCAGTAATTTTTTTGCTAAAAGTAACTAATATTTTTTAAAAATTATTTTCTAGTTGTAGATGGACACAATGTCTTTATTTATTTATTTAAAAATATTTATTTTTTAGTTTTAGGTGGACACAATATCTTCATTTTATTTTTATGTGGTTCTGAGGATCAAACCCAGGGCCTCACGTGTGAGAGGCAAGCGCTTTACCACTGAGCTACAACCCCAGCCCAAAAGCAACTCATTATATTAGTAATTGCTGTATAACAGAAATGTAGCAGCTTAAAACAACAATCATGTATTATCTACACTCAGTTTCTGAGAAGCATTTAGGAGCAGCTTAGCTGAGCGGTTCTGCCTAAGGATCTTTGAGGTTAACAGTTAACCTTTAAGCCAAGGGCTTCAGTCTCTGAAGATAACTGGGGCTAGAAGATCTACTTCTAATCTCATGTTTTGGCAGTAATCTTCAGTTACTCGCCATACAGGTCTCTTCAGGGATACTCACAGTATGGCCTTTCCCAGATCTATCTAGTCAATAAGAAAGTGTAGTCAAGGTAGAAACTTCATTGTCCTGTAACCTCATCTAGGAATTGACTTACTGTCACTTATATTGGTATTGGTAGTCTATTGGTGACTGAGCTGGTATGGTGTGAGGGAGGATTTCATAAAGCATGAATATCAGGAAGCAGTGGTCATTGGGGACCATCTTAGAGGCTGGCTACCACAGTAACTTTGCACTTTTATTAAAGAAATCTTTATTTAGTGATTTTCACATTTTATATGAGCATTGTCCAGTTATTTAAAATCACAAATATTGAACATGCCTTATTTGTCATTTGATTTTACCCCATACTTATATGGTAGAGTAGGATGAGAGTCTGCTTTTACTCTTTAAGGCCTCTGGCTTTGCTGAAGTCTTAAATAATTTCATCCTTTTCTTCAGCGTCAGAGTATGGTATTTCCAAGGTGCTTTCTTTGCTTGTGGTTTTAACTGATGTCCACATATCTAAACCTCAAAGAATTCAGTGTCCTCAGTTCCAGGTTTTGGGAAAGTCCTTTTTTTGGGTTTTTCCTTTTTATGGAGAATATTCCACATAATTGAAGTTACCTTATTTAGTCATTGGCTAAATGAGGGTAGTACTATGAACAATTTTCTTTATTTTCTGTGTAATATTTTTGTTATTTTGTTTAATAAGACTGTCTCAGAGCCATTATGAATAAAATTAAGGAAAAAATCTCAAGTGAATAGTTGGAGAATAGGAATGAATAGTTAGCATTAAAAACTTGGAGGGGCTGGGGTTGTGGCTCAGCGGCAGAGTGCTCGCCTCGCACGTGCGCGGCCCGGGTTTGATCCTCAGCACCACGTAAACATAGATGCATTGCATTGTGTACAACTAAAGTAAATTAAAAAAAAAAAAAAATCACTACATTAAATAAATTAAAAAAAAAACTTGGAAAAAATATGTAGAGTTTTTTTTCTGTTAGATTATATCTGACAGCAGATTAAATATTTGTTAATATATTTATAATACTGTAGAAGTATGGCTTTTAATGAAACAACTTCCAATAAGGTTTATATTAATTAGAATAATAGTTGGAGATTTTTTTCTTCAGAATCTTTAAAATCTGTGCCAAAAAATTGCAATGATTTATAATGGTAGAGAAAATGTATTTCATACTTAATATGCTATATCATAATTTTAAATATATGTGTAACCAAGAGCATTAATTTTGATGCTACATTATTTTCTTCCTTTCAAGAGACAAATGGAATCAAATTGGAACTTTGTGGAAGAACTGCTAAAACAGTCCTTGAGTATTCAGGTATGCAATTAAAATGAGACAATTTGTAGACTTTGATCAATTTTTATAAGTTTTATTTATAAAAATCAAGCAAACAGTTAAAATGATTTAAATAATAATTTAGTTATTAAAAATCCTTTTAGTGACTACCCTTTAAAGATTTTTATTTCCAACACTGAAGTTGTCAGTTAAAGGACAAAGATAATTATCCTAGTTGGAGACTTTGACAAAATGTATTCAAAATAAGTGGTAGATGCTTCAGAACTATAAGCCATTCCTTGACTGTGTGATATCAAACTAGAAGACACGATGAAGGAGATAGTTATGGCATTGGAAATTCAGCTATATCCTCATCACAGCAGGAAGGTGACTTGCCTTGCTGAGCAATTTGTCTTACAGGCCTGAATCATATTCTAACTGATAAGGTCCCAGTTTCTGAGCACTCATTTCATACCTTATCATTTTTCTTTCTGCAGAGCTGTTAATGTAGTGCTTCATGGCCCAGAGGTCAGACTTGGCCTCCTTTTAAAATAGTTTTAAATTTGCTATCACATCTTTAAACATGTTGTATTATAGCTCTTTAAAGTTTTGTAATATAAATTGTCATTTATGTAAGAGTTTATGGAAAATTATAGTAAAGAATATTTTTAAATTTGGGAAATAAGTGATATTTTTATTAATGAAGATTGTTTAAAACTTGAAGAATGAAATAAGAAATATTGTAATATAATACTACTTTATATGTTTCTGTATATTTCCAGTAGACATCTTTGAAAATCATTTTAACTACTTGAAATTTTTTTTATCCATTAGCTGTTAACTTTTTAAGGTGAAACATAAGTACATTTAGTTTTAATATGCTTCTTATTGTGAGCTAAGAATTCTAACTTAGAATGCCAAAAAAACTCTGCCATAAGTAAGTTGTATCAGAAACGGTAGAACCATTATCCTTTTAGAATCTTTTTCTTAATTTTCAGTGGTAAAAGTTTTTGCTTAGTTATACTTCGTTTTTTTAAAAAAAAAATTTCCTATTTCAGTTTAATTTTTTTTTGATAATTAATAAATTTTTTTTTAATTTGACTTTTCCTTCACTTTTTGAAAACATAATGATTTAGCGATTCATAAAGTTTCTTATGTATTTTTTATTTCAGAAATGTAATCACTAAAGTGGGGTTGTGAAATAATAGCTTTATAGTAGTCGGTGTCATTTGCATTGGTTAATTTTTCAGTCTTAATGCCTTAACATAGCTTAGTTAAAACCAAGTAAAAAGAATTTCAGTGAAATCTGGATAGTGTTATTTTTCTGTTGACAATTACTATATCTGAGCCAGTAACTAGAAGCTTCAGTTTTCATATTAAGTTATTAACTACTTGTATCCTTTAAATTTCTTTCACCTGGACCTCTGTTACCATCATATTTAATAATTTATACACTTCATTTAAATGATTTTATGGTTTTGTTCAGCCAGATTTTAAGTTACAGAGTATTTCTTAGGAGGCTCTAAAAGTTTATATGTATAAGTCAACAAACAAACCCATACTTGTCCAGGACAATAGGAAAGAGAATTTGTTATCAACTCTGTTCTATAGAAAAGTTTGCTTTTTGTCTAAGATATTGAAAGCCTTCTGTAAACACTTTCAGTTTTTTGAAAATTAATACTTTTTTTCCTTTGGATTTTGACTCCCTATAATTTTGATTTTGATTTTATTGTTATGGTGCTAGAGATTGCACTCACTGCTTTGCACATGCTAACTAGTCATGTACTCTTCCACTGAACTATATCCTAATTTTGATTTTAAATAAAAGAAACTCATATTTGCTTAGAATAAGACTTCTTAAATATAATGTGACACTCATAGTAGGATAAAACTTATTTTGACACTGAATAATGTACTTTTACAATTCAGTGAGTTTTTTAATCATGGCAATTGAAACTGTTTTGAAGATAAATAATGTAATTCTTGAAAGAAGGTCAGGTGACCAACCATCCCACTTTGCCTTGGCCTGGGATTTCAGTGCCAAATCCTTTAGTAAACCAGGATGAGTCAGTTAGTCACCCTGGATGTAGGGGTACTATCACTAATCCAGGAATCTTTACAAATTTAGGTCTTGCATAAAATCAAAGTGATACCTTTCCTGTGACAAAAAGAGTCATTATAATATTTGGAAAGAAGTGGTCCTCTGGTTCAGTCTAGTGTTCCTTCAATTTTATTGTTTCTTGATTGCTACCAATTATATTCTATAAGTAGTATAGGACTACTTACTGGAGTTCTTGAAACCAATTTTGTGGTTGCAGTAGGTGGTCAAAAAGAATAAATAATATATTTGGAATAGAGCTATCAGTTTGATTATATCTGTTTTATCCCCATTCAGGTAAATTAAAGTCTGATAATGCTCATGTACTTTGACATGATTTCCAACAGTGAAAAAAGTCCATTTGCTATGGGATGATAGGTTTGTTTAAAAATATATACCTTCCAAATACATAGCAACATTCAAGTAAAATTGAAGAACACTCCTGTAGTTTTAATTAAGCAAATAATGTTTCAGATCTTTTTTCTAGCAAAAAAGGATCTTCTTGAAGTAGACATTGAGCTTTAGATTAGTAGAAAGCATATATTATGTAATTTTACTTAATTGACAATTACTTATCAGTTTGCATACGGTTTTTCTCTTAATGCTTAGGACAATCTTGTGTAGTCATAGTATTGTTTCCATTTTACACCCTAAGGATCTGAGGTCCAAAGGGGTTGAACAACTTTCCAGGTTCACCCAGCTATCACCTATTCCAGCTAGGAAGTGGTAGGACTATGATTCAAATCTTCGTATAGGGTTGACTCTGCTGTTAAATCTCAAAGCACTGAACTTTGCAGGAATCTTAATTAAACTCCTTTTCTTCATTATTTCTAACTTAACATTTCTTCAATGTTTTGTATTTGACTAGTAATATATTTTTTGGTTTCTATATCTGTTTTGGTCATATTTATGCAAAACATTTCAATTTTCCATCATTACATTGTTGTTTTCCTTCTCCAGTTAAGTATATGATAGGAAAATAAAAGATAAGAAGCAATTAGTATACTCAAGTGTTTTTAGATATTCCTTCCAACCATATGTTAGCTCTATTATAATTTTTTTAAATAAATTTGAGCTAACATATCTGCTATTTCTCCTAAACTTACTCCTGACTACTGTGTATTCTTGCTTTACCTATCTGAATTTGAAGATGGACAGTTCCTTTCTTTAATTCTACTGATTCGAATATAAGCACTTTTTAAAGGGAATTTTGCAAATTACAGAAGATAGTTGAGAACAAAGGAATGGTTGAATATACAGAATGTGAAACTGTAAAATATATAACATGCTATTTGTAATTGACTGTAGGCTAACAAAGCACGTCATTTTCTAAGTCACACTCAACTAATTGATTACCTATCTAACCACAGCTGTGGAAAATGGCATTTTTAAGCCATTTTATTTACATCTGCAGGCACTAGGAAGGAAAGGAGGAGAAATTCATTTCTTTTATAAATAAGTAAATAAATAAAATTGATCTCTTGGTATGCCATACTTAATTTCTTCTTGATTGCATATAGTACAAAGAACATGGGCTCTGGACTCACAAAGTTTCAAATTGTTTCAAATCTTGATCTTGTCATTAAGAACAATCTTGAGCCAGGCTTGGTGGTGCACGCCTGTAATCCTAGCATTTGGGAGGCTGAGGCAGGAGGATCGCGAGTTCAAAGCCAGCCTCAGCAATGGCAAGGCACTTAGCAACTCAGTGAGACCCTGTCTCTAATAAAATACGAAAAAGGGCTGGGGATGTGGCCCAGTGGTCGAATGGCCCTGAGTTCAAGTCCCCGGTACCAAAAAAAAAAAACAAAAAAAACAAAAAAAAAAAAACCCCAATATATTTATCCAATCTTGTATCCACTAAATATTTGTTTCCTTTTGTTCTGTTTTTGGCATAGAATATTGTGTCCAACAAAGACTTTAGAGTCATAAATCCTAGCTCCTAACCAAGTGGGCTTGAGTAAGATATTTATAAATTTTGGACCCCAGCCTTTTGTGTGTGTGTGTGTGTGTGTAAAAGAAAGATATTAAAACTGGGATGGTATGATATGTACTTGAACTAACACATGTAAAACATAAAACATGTCTTATGATGCCAGAGTACATAGTTGTCATTCATTCTTTTGCTTTTCCCAAACTGCTTTTTATTGTTTCATTTTGTCTTTGTGGATTTTACATAGTAAAACAAGTTTCAGATGCCGAATAAAACCCTTCAGAATGAACTTTGATAACCTACTTTTTTACCTTACAAGCATAAAATTAGTGTGCTTTTCATTTAGTTCAGTAGTATAAATAAGAACCAATATAATCCTGGGCTTATGTTTTCATAATAAAATCAGAATATGTTCATAATGGATAAAACTTCTGTCTTTTTTGGTTAAATGATTTTGTCTGTTAGAGAATCCAAATGCTTTTCTAAGCCATACATTTGATTGGTGAAAAAAAGCACCAGACTCAATTCTCAGTTTTGTTTATAAATATTTATGGAGGCTCTTTGGTGAGTCAATCAAGGAACTAGACCCTGGGGACATTATCCTAGCTGCAGTGAGCTCAGATACTTGGTGGCAGATAAACATTAAATCTAACAAGTGTTATGATATAGTTATGCAAGAGAGGTCACTGCCTAGTGGAGGATTAGGAACTTTCCTAGAAGTTTTGAAGTTTGAGGTATCTTAAAGGGTGAATAATTAAGAGTGACAGCCTTATCAAAAGGATCTCCTCGCCGGGCGCGGTGGCTCACGCCTGTAATCCCAGCACTTTGGGAGGCTGAGGCAGGAGGATCGCGAGTTCAAAGCCAGCCTCAGCAGTGGCGAGGCACTTAGCAACTCAGTGAGACCCTGTCTCTAAATAAAATACAAAAAAAAAAGGGCTGGGGATGTGACCCAGTGGACGAGTGCCCCTGAGTTCAATCCCCGGTACCACAAAAAAAAAAAAAAAAAAAAAAAAAAAAAAAAAAAAGGACCTCCTCATTGTTGTCTTTTACCATGTTTGTGACTCATTCATTGAAATGTTTACTACCAAGCTCCCATTTTCTTCTATACCTACCTACTACTTTTTGTTGGTAACCCCAACATTATTGTATATAATCTGCCTGCCCTCTCAGTGTCCTAATGTCCTTACTCTTAACAGAGTTTCTTCTACTTACCTTTCCTAGCTCCTCCCATGCTCATGCCCTATAGTTTTTCATTTCTGTTCTGCCTATCACCATTGACATTTTCATTTTTCTGTCCTCTTCTAGGTCCTGACTTTACTCCTTAAACAATGTAAATTACAAAACCCATTATTTTAGTCACTCCATTTTAAATGTCTTTAATTAGTTAACTCTTACCTGTTTAAAACTTGAAAAAGCTTATTCCTCTTCTTCTCCTACCTTCCCCACTTCTATCCACAGCTGAATATTACTGGAGAAAATCAAATAATCACCCTTACTGACTTGGCTGACCTTAAATTCTTCATTAAAATCTTAAGTGTCAGTCAACATTAAAATGTTTGCTTTTTGTTCTCCATAATCATTTGTTTCAGAATTTCTTTTTAACACACAATTCAACACAGGCTCTTCCCCAATCCATGTAGTTGAATATCTTGCCTACTAAATCACCAGATGATAGAAACCAGTCTGATCAGAATGTCTCTTTGTTCCTTGAAATCTCCCAACATGTTTACTTTGTATTTAACCTCTCATACTACTTTTCTTTTATATTGGAAATTTAACTGGTTCTATCAAGGACTAATTTCTTTCCCTGTGCTGTGGATCTTGGTTTTCTCTCCTATTCAAGGACTTCATCTCATAAGTATTTTTACTTCCTCAACTCCTGTTGTCTCCTCATCCATCCAAAGCTGAGCTTGTCTTCACCATACCCAATTAGCTCATCATAGCCATGAGTAACTTTTTTATATTGTTCTAAGGGTTCTTAATTCTTTTCATTCTTTTAACTTCTCAGCAGCATTCAACCCTGTTCACCACTGTTCTTTTCTGAAGTATTTCTCTTGACTTCCAGAATATCTGATTTTATTCCTGTTTTATTGTCCACTTGTTTTTGCATATAGAATTTTATGCATTTACTTGGTATCTAAATGTTAGAATATCAAAGGATTCTCTGTTCTGGATTTTTTTCTTATTTCTCATCTCTTATTTCCTCGAGTCACCTTATCTAATCTCTTAGCTCTAAAAATTATTAATATGATGCTAACACCCAGATTTATGTCAACAACTCTGACTTTCCTCCTGATGTCTAGACCAATATCAATTAATATGTCCTAAATGCCCTGAGATTCTCCCCATGTTCTCCTTCCCTAGACTTTGCCATTTCAGGAAATAGGACTATTAACCCATTTTCTTTTTCTTTTCTTTTCTTTTCTTTTTTTTTTTTTTTTTTTTATGGTACCAGGGGCACTTGACCACTGGGCTACATTCCCAGCCCTTTTTCGTATTTTATTAGAGACAGGGTCTCACTGAGTTGCTAAGTGTCTCGCCATTGCTGAGGCTGGCTTTGAACTCGCAATCCTCCTGCCTCAGCCTCCCAAGTACTGGGATTACAGGTGTATGCCACCCTGCCTGGCTCATTAACCCATTTTCTTATGCCAAAACTTAGAAGTTTTTCCTAATTCATATCTTTCCTTCATATGACCAGGCCCTTTGAATTTGTATACATCTTAATTCTTGAATCATTTTTGCCACTTCTTTTTGATATGGATTTCTTTTCCATTCCTTGGGTTTCTAACATGATGCATTTATGAAACACCTAATGTATGTATTAAGTAATTGAACCAAAAGTCAAATGGGATAATGTAATTTTCATTAGCCACATGTGTTAATGATCTCTAATATTGTTTTTAGGAATGTATCTTGTGTTAACTTAGACATTCTTGTCTGAAGATGAGAATGGCTATGATTAGGTGATATACTTTCATATTATTTTTAGCTGCAGGTTATTCAACACATTATTCAGTGATAATGTTCATCTTTCCAGAGCCCATTTACTCCTTTCTAACTTCAGTTTGTTTTTTAGGATGGTATACTAGAAGAACAATTACGGATGTATCTTCACTGTTGTTTGACACTTTGTGATTTCTGGGAACCAAACATTTCTATTGTCACCATTCTATGGGAATATTATAGTAAGAACCTGGTGAGTTAATAGAATATGGGATTTACTCCAGGAATTTAAAGAGTCTATATATCATATTTGAGGGGATTTTATGCTTTAATTATGAGCAGCTATCAGTTTTTCTTGAAAAGTTAATTTTTTGTTCATAGTAGATTGGAGTAAAGAATAGTGTTAACTTTCGAAAAACTTGTTTATAATAGTTGGCATATACACGACAGCACCTGGTGTCCCTTTCCTCTTGAGAGTATGTATAAACAAGTGGCTAAAATTATAGCAGAAAGATTTTTTTCTAATCCTCATTTTTAAATGTTTTCTAATAATAACTGATTGCTTGTGATACATTGAATAAATACTGCTATCCTGAATAAGATACCATCTCTGCACCTAAGTAGTTTATAAGTTAGTGGGCAGGTACACACATATTTGGGGGGGAAATGTTAAAAATGCCAAAGAACACCAGAGGAAGGAGTATCTAACACATGGATTTGTGGAAGTTTTCAAAAGGTCATAATATTTTAAGTTCACTGTGGGATAAGTAGAATTTTCCAACTACAGAAGAAAAAGATCATCCAAGCTGAAGGAACAACATGGATAAATGCATGAAGATATGGAAGAACAAGGTCTATTCCTATCATATTTATAGTTCTGAATAATAGGCCTGGAGTGACAGTAGAGAGAGATTGGAGATAAGAAGAATAAAGATGGTAGTTTTGGGAGACTGGAAGATTATGAAGGATTATAGATAAGGTACAATTGAGTTCTAGTTTATTCAGGAGACATTGGAAAGCAAGGATGTGGCATATTAGGTTATGTATTTGAGAGAGTTTTTGTAGATGAATTGGGTACACATGATTTAGTCCATTGTAGTTACATAAGATAATACTGTGCCTGAGAATTAAAATAGAGACAGTTAATTTTAAAAGGAAAGGATGAATTTGGAAGATAAAAATTTAAAGGTTAATTTAAAAGATTCACTTGTGTGTTGAAAGAAGAGATTTGGGATATTGGGGTTTTTGTATAAATAGTGAACTTCTCTATTAAAATACAAAATGATAATGGAAAAATTACTAGTAAATGACAAGTTTGTGTTTGTATATAATGGAGCTTATTAAAAGTGAAAAATACCTTTCTCTAAAGCATAATATTAGGCTAGTAGGAGAACTGACCAAGGCAGAAGATATATAAGGTGAGTCTGGAGTCTTTTCTGACACAAGAAAGCATAGAAAGTATCAAAGTTAAGTTAGAGTCATGTCAAAAGGACATAGTAGTCGATTTGAAGGAACTCCTACCAAAGAATGAAAATGAAAATTTGAGGATAAGAAAAAATAATGACTACAATGGACTAAAATATCCAATATGTTTTAAGTTTTCAAGATCATAATACTTTTAAAAATTATTCTGGAAGGTATAGAGCACTTCATTTTGAAAACTGTAAATAAAGGAAAATAAAAACTATATTTTGGCCAAATCAAATTTTGGATCAGCTAAGTTAGAATAAATGATAGAATTATAAAGTCACCATTTTATATGTCTAGTAAAATATGGCATATAGACAGTGAACATTAGTGGTTGCCAAAACTGTTGAAGGCAGGGGTCACTAAAATCAGTAAATCAGGCTGACATACTCATCAGTCTTAACATTACAGAAAGTCAGAATATGTGTGGGTCTTTACTAAATGCAATAGGAAGCACTTGGTACTACCAATGAAAGATCCTTGCCAAAAAATTTAATATGAATGATTAAGCCTCTAGATAACCACCACCATTTTACAGAAAAGATATAAGTATAAAAAAATATTTTAAGTGACATGAGGTGGATACAAGCAGTTAAATCCAGAACATTGAAAATTCTATTCAGTTATTTTCCTGATGTAAAAAAATGAATGATACAAGAACATTGGAAAATTTGTACAGTAAAAAGAGTTTTTAAGGGTTATATCATCCAAATGCTCTATAGACTTTGTTTGTATCCTAATTTGGACAAACCAATTTCAACACCCTTGATTTTATCTGCTTTTATAGAAAAAAATTTTGGGGGGGGTTGGTGGTGGTATATGATAATGGTATTGTAATAGAAGTATCTTTTTTGTGCTTAAGATAATTTAAACTTTTAGTGAGCTAATTGGAATTTGTAGTTTTCCATTTAATGTGCTAAGAAACTAATACTTATTATCTGTCTTATTTTTAGAATAGTTCCTTTAGTATTTCTTGGCTTCCTTTGAAAGGCCTTGTTAGTAACAAGTCACCTTTGTCTATGCTTGAAATGGTGAAGACTTGCTGTTGTGATAAACAAGATCCTGACCTGTATAAATCCAGCAGTAGTTATACCATTTTTCTTTGCATTTTGGCAAAAGTTGTTAAGAAAGCAATGAAGAACAATGGCCCTCATCCTTGGAAACAAGTCAAAGGAAGGTGTGTGCAGTATCTTTCTTTGTCAAGAATATTCACTGATCTCTTTGGAGAAGTGTTACAATTTGTATTTTTTAAAGTTAACTTGTGGTTAGATTCGTTTTTCACATTTAAAATGTATTTCTTAACATAAGACAACAAAATGGGGAACATTTTGGTCCTGTCATTTGTAATATTGAGGAACAAACTTAAAATTCATAATATGAAGAGGATTTCAGTTTCTTTTTTTTTTTTTTATCAGTAATGAGACTATCATGAGTATTGATAGAAAGTTTACTTTAAATAATGAATTTTGGTGAATGGAATGATTTTATTAAAGTAGTTTGTTTGTGTTTTACAGAATATATTCTAAATTCCATCAAAAAAGAATGGAAGAATTAACTGAAGTTGGTCTACAGAATTTTTTCAGCCTTTTTCTACTGTTAGCAGCAGTTGCAGAGGTAGAAGATGTAGCAAGTCACGTTTTAGACCTCCTGAATTTCCTTAAGCCTACCTTTATAAAATCTCAGAGAGCCCTCATTTGGAAAGGTCAGATGGCATTTCTCTTAATGTATGCTCAGAAAAATCTGGACATTGGTGTTTTGGCTGAGAAATTTTCCTGTGAGTTTCGAGAAAAAGCAAAGGAATTCTTGGTATCTAAGAATGATGAAATGATGCAGAGACATAAACTCTGGACACTTCTTTCCATCTACATTGATGGTGTTCAAGAAATATTTGAGACCAGCTATTGCTTGTGTCCTTCACATGAAAAACTGCTTAATGATGGATTTGGTATGCTTCTACGAGCCTGTCGAGAATCCGAACTTAGGACAGTATTGAGCTTTTTACAAGCTGTTCTGGCCAGAATCAGGTATGTTTTCTTGAAGTGTACTAAATGGCTGGTATTATCACTGTGTGGATTTTTTATATTAAAGTTCTCCTTTAACATGCTTATGAACCAAATATAAAAGGAAATATTGGTTCTACTGATACATTGGCAAAAATCATTAGTTTTCAAACTATTTTTTCTAACAGTAGTTCTTAAAAAGAAAGCTCTTTTTTTTTTTTTAAATATTTATTTGCTTTAGTTGTACACAATGCGTTCATCCCTACGTGGTGCTGAGGATCGAACCCGGGCCATGCACATGCTAGGCGAGCGCTCCACCGCTGAGCCACAATTCCAGCCCCCAAAAAGAAAGCTCTTATACAACATAAGATACAAAATTAAACTCAGAGCAGCTGTGATGTAATTGCAGAGCCATACTGTTAGACCTTCTTCCCCCACTGCTTCTTGGAAAAGAATATAATTACTTTGAGAGGTATGTTATGGATACTCTAAACAAGACCATGAGCTCAAATCTGAGGTGGCTTTTATTGAAACATTGAAGCAAATGTAATTCTGTGCCCATAAGGAGGTTTTGGCTCAATTGAACCATTTAAAAAAAAAAAAGTGATTTTTTTTAAATTTTTGCTATAAAGTTATAGCTTCAATTGCATCAAATGCTTCCTGCTGAATCCATTTGTTTTGAAATGAACATAAGTTTATTCTAGCACCAGTCATCTATACAAAACTTCGTATTTTCAGATCCACCTAAATTATGCAGATATGTGTTCTTAGTGTTAAGACACTACCACTCAGTGTAGTCAGTCACTGCAACTGAAAAGTCGTGTAGAAGTTGTATATAGAAATAGGATTTATTTGAAATCATGTCTGAAGTTGACAGACTGCTTCCCTCCTAATGTCACATTACAAAAGTAACATCTGTTTTCAGATGTTTAGGAGTGTAGGAATAAGAAAGTAAAGGAGCATATGAGCATCTAGAGAAGAAGCAGTCATGGAAACAGTGGTAGAATCTACTACTTTTCTACCTTTTCCATTGAAGATGGATAAGTTTCTTTTAATCGTTCTCAACAGTTGTTGTTTTGTTCTAACATAGTTTTTAAACAAAGATTTATTTCCTACACTTTTAATTTAATATTTTAGTTAAGAATTCTGGGCAATCTTTATTTTTGTTAAAATTATGTTTTACATTGTTAATGTAGTATTTTCATGGTAAAAATGTTTTTTCAAAAAAGAGGTGTAAAGTGGCAAAATTTTTTTCTCCCACCTTCATTGCTTCATTTACTAGTTCAGTGGTTCTCAACTGGGGATGAGTTTGTCCCTCAGGGGACATTTGACAACATCTGGAGATATTTTTAGTTGTAACAACTAGGAGGGTACCACTGGCGTTTAGTGGGTAGAGATCAGGAATGCTCCTAAAGAATTATCAGCGGGATTGAAGTTGAGAAATACTATTGTAGTTCTACCCTCGCAGAAGTAAAATAATTTCTCATAGAAACTTTCAGACCCTTTCCCTTATTTATTCTTATTTATTTGTATGTTTAAAACACAAAACAGATGATCTTTCCTCAAAACAATTCCTTTTTTTTTTTTTTTTTTTGCTTAACATTCACACATTTCCCAGGCAGGTTTTTGGTAGTTCCTGGAGACCTACCTAAATCTTCTTATTGAATGCTTATTGGTTCAATGTGTAGATGTATCAAACTTCATTTAACCAGTCCCCAGTAATGGGAATTTATATTATAGTTTACCATTTTGTTTTGTTGTAACACATTTTTATTTAGTATCTTTATATGCATCTCTGTGTATGTGTGAAAGTATGTGTAGGTTAATCCTAAGAATGAATTGGTATGTATGAATTTTAAATGTGAATGGGTATTACCAAACTTCCTACAAAAAAAAAAAAAAAAAAGAAAGAAATTGTATCAGTTTTTTTTACTGTTTCTGATAATGTGTGAAATAGCCTCCATTTTCATTTTTTCATCATTGTGTGGAGTGTTCTTAGCAAAAATGCATTCTAAAATAAGAAAACAGAACTCTGTTAAAAATGTTAGTTAAAACAGTTATAGGAGAATTAGACCTATTTTGAAGATTGGAGAGGCTTTAAAAATAGAAATATGAAGAAAGCAAAAGAAAAAAAATTTTTTTTCTCTATTTCATTGACTTTTGTTTGTTATCAAGCTTCTAACTGGAACTTTTCTTGGTAATTTCTCAAAAGTAGTAACTAGAAACACTAGAATAATTCTTATGTTCCTGAAAGATTCATGTTTTACAAATACTGTCTTCTTTCTTTATTAACACTTCCATTCCTATTTATAGATTTAAAAAAATGGAGATTTGGAGACTTTGTAGCTTATCTAAAATAACAGTTAAATTTCAGAGTTGGTATTCAAACTCTAACCTATTATGCAATTCTTGCTTTCTTACGTTATCTTCTAAGATTTTAAGTAATTAAACCTACACTAATCCAATCTCTATACTTTTTATAAATTGGAAGTAATTGCATGGGTAAAGTCTGCAAACTATTTGCAAACCTGAAACTATTACTACTGTTTATATATTTCTGAGTGCTTTTACCTTTTGTTTTTGCCATTAAAAAAAAGATAGTTGCTTATTGGGAGACTTTTGATTACTTTGACTTTAGAATTTTGCATATTCCTATTTTTTAATGAATCAGTTGGAAAAAATAAATTGAGATGTACAGACAAGTCACACTTTATTTATAATAATTTGTCTTTGATTTATTAGCACCATTGCAATCATCTAAATTTCACTTAATGCAATACAAAATTTTTTACATTTATATTGTAAGTTTCTCAAGTGGATCTGGATTGCTTTGTGGGTTTGCAGGGGATTATAGTGAGTACTACTGATCTTCTGAACTAGCCTATGAAAAAAGACACATGTTTATATTGTTAACGTTTGGTGCCTTATACAAATGTGTAGTTTTGGTTTTGTTTTATACTGTTCAATTATGATTGTAAACAGTTGCTAAAAAAGAATATCAAATCATTTACAATTTCTATTGTCAAAATTATAAAACAGAGAAGTAGGAAGTCAGTGTGTAAATAAGAGGATTCAGCAACACACAAGTTTTTATTAATGCTGCCATACTTTAGGCACTGCCATCCTTTATTTCTGAAGCTTGCATAGTAATTTGAACACAGATTTTCAAAGAGACTGATCACAGCATATAGAGGAACTGTTACTTGGGCAGTTTCATTGCCTCTCAACAGCTTTTACCATTTCTAAGGCAGATATGACCAAAACTGACTAGAGTTTTGTTTGGGGTTTTTGGGGAAAGACTCAGAAATCATACAGAATTGTTTACCTTAAAAAGAAAGAAGGAAGCCGGGCGCGGTGGCGCACGCCTGTAATCCTAGCACTTGGGAGGCTGAGGCAGGAGGATCGCGAGTTCAAAGCCAGCCTCAGCAATGGCGAGGCACTTAGTAACTCAGTGAGACCCTGTCTCTAATAAAATACAAAAAAGGACTGGGGATGTGGCCCAGTGGTCGAGTGCCCCTGAGTTCAATCCCCAGTACCAAAAAAAAAAAAAAAAAAAGAAAGAAGGAGGGAAACTCTTGTCGGGTCCCCTCTCATCCTGTGGGAGCACCCTTGAATAAATTCTACTCTTACACCTCAAAAAAATTAATAATATACAAGAAAGAAAGACAGAAGGGAGGAGAGGAAACAAATAAGAAAAAGTTCTTTAGGTATTTGATCTCAGAAGTATGTTCCCAATTTCTTAATCCAAAATCTAGAACTTCATTGAAGATCTTTTCATAGTCAGCTTTTAAGTATGCTGTATACTTTAATACTATGATAAAGGTAAAAAAAACATTTTGAATAGTTGTTAAAAATTAAAGCATGTGCTGTTTTTTTCCTTTGAAGTTGAGAACTGAGCTAAATTCTTTGAATTTTGGGTTAGGTAGGAGAGATAGATTGTATAGATTGATGATATTTATTCCTGGCTGCATCCCTGCCAAGGAAAAGAATGAAATACTTTACCTTAACAATCTCTTCTGTTTTCAAAATCAGGTGGGAATAAGGTACCAGACCTTGCATAAATGTGCATGCAGGGTGTGTGTGTGTGTGTGTGTGTGTGTGTGTGTGTCTCGAACTGGGTAATAGTTTTATAACTGTATGACAGAATTATAGGTGGGGAGAAACTAAGATCACTGATTAAAGGGAGGAGAAGCAGCTCCCTCTAGGCTGTTAAGAAATAATAACTTCATATGCCACTTTCTGCTAACTGGAGCTGATGGCTCACCAGAGCATTCTTTATTGCTGATTAAGTAGCATTATGAAAATACTGACTTGGTTATGTTAACTAAATGCCTCTGTGTTTAAAACTTCGAATGTCAAGTAGTTTTAGCAGTCATCTTTAACATTTCACATTACCTTTCTGGCATCACATTTCTAGTTCTCACTTGCTGTTATTTGAGGTTAATGTAAAAATGGCAGTCTTTCGTTTGTGGAGGTTGGTTTAGCCAAAAGCTTTTCTTTAATTATATCCATTCATGCTGCTATAGTTAAGGGGCTGTCAGCATTTCCATTATAAACCTCTATTTTCAGAGTTTTATAACATAGCTATGAAAATTAGCTCTGGGCAAAAACTTGATGTATAAGGCCTCATGAGATCCTCCCTCCCCCCCATCTCCCTTTTTCATTTTTACCAATGTAAGGGTGAGTGATTTTAAAATGCCTTTTGGCATCTGCAAATATCATTTGGACTTTAAAAAGAAACAATAAATTTTCAGGCTTTGTACCTGTTTGTTCTAGCACTTAAGGGAGGTTGTGGACTTATGAATTTAAGCCAAATTGATATTGATCAACTGACATCCTATTTTGTATTAAACAAGAGCCTAGTTTCAAAGAAGTCTAAATGCCGTTGAGAACTAGCCTAAAAGGCTAGATGTTGAGACTAAGGCATAGTTCAGAGAGGATGACTACCTTTTTTTTAGAGATGCTGTATATTGAAGTACAACTCCTTCAATAAGACTAAATCTCTTTTTCCAAACTTCAAAATACACATATTTTTAAATCCCTTTTTTTATCTTTCCTGTGAATTTAGAGGATCACCTATTTGTTACCTATCTGTTTTGGTATTTGAGAGGTTTATGTGTGTGCATGCATACGCATGCACAGAATATCGGTTTATTATTCCCTTCAAATATTCTCTATGCTCAGTAGTTTTATTGGCATAGTAGCGTTTATTCTAAATAAAGATTTTTCTTTTCTCCTTCCCTCAATGGAAGAATTGGGGACTTGACTAGGTAGGAAAGGAGGTAGTACAAGAACAACTGTTCTCTGAAGGATCGGCTGTATGCCAAGTAATTTACATGATATTTAAGGAAAAATAGAATGGATACCCTTCACAGCATGCAAGTTTTTTTCTTCCTTTTGTTATTGAGTGTTAGTATAAATGGGTTATAGATATTAATATGAAAAATAGTTTACTGCAAATTTGAAACTAGATGTTATTTTTAAAATAAACAAATGTTTTATTTCCTTGGTATGCTTTTTATATCCCAGTTTGCCCAAAATTTGTGTGCTCTTTCATCATATAAAAGTCAATACAAGCTGGGTGTGATGGTACACACCTGTAATCCTAGCAACTTGGGAGGCTGATGCAGGAGGATGGATCATAAAGCAAGGCTGTAACTTAGTGAGACACTGTCTCAATAATTAAAATAAAAAGGACTGTGGAAGCACCTTAGACTTGCAGACCTCTGGGTTCACTCCCCAGTACCAACAAGAAGAAAAAAAAGTCAATGTAAATTTGGAAGCAGTGGTTTAATAATTTGGGGGGAGGCACATGATTAAATTTCATGGAAAAATATGTCACCAGTTCTTATTTGAAAAACAGGGTAGAGATATGTTGCATACTAAGAATAATCTGTCTGCCCTGCAAGCTTTGGTTGCATCAGACAAAACATAGGGATCTAAGGGAATGTAGTATTAATCTTAGTATTTCAGGAATGAATAAAATATAAAGACAAAGGTTTTTACATTATTAAATATTTCATGTGTTTTTCAACTATTTACATGTATTCTATGAATAGTATTTTGACCTTAGTTATTCTTCACCAGGCTATAATAGAGTAGTGTGTTTCATTCACATATTTTATAAATTCATGCTGTAATATAAACTACTTATTATTTAGCTTGGTAGTGTTTGTTTATCTTTTTTTTTTTTTTTGTATTTGGTAAAACAGATGGTCTTTTTAATTTTTCATCTATGGGAATTAATATTTGAGTCATTTATTTAATCACTAGGTCTGCTACCCAGATATGAGTTCTTCCTGCATCAGCTTAAAGTGATTTGTTTAAAATATTGTAAGAAAAAATTTTTATGTATAAATCTTTACTTTAGTAGTTAAGTGATAATAATAGTGCCTTCCTCACTGGGCTATTTTAAGGATTAAATGTGATAATAAATATAAAGTGGTTAGTAAGTATTTGATAAATGTTAGTTAGTGCTACCATTATCCTTACTCTTATTTTCAAAATAACCTATCCTATAATCATTCTTTATAATACACTTTATGTCTGACACTTTCAATGGATTTGTTTGTCAGTTCTTGAATGGTTCTTTACCCATTCCTAATGTAATACCTCTATCACACTGCCATTATATATGTGTGTGTGTGTTCCTTTCTTTCTCTTCTTTTTTTTTTAATGTGTTAATGAGTCAGACTTTTTAAGAACAAAGTCAGAATTGTAGGGAACATGAGTCTCATTATAACAGACCTGTTGGAAATTGTGATTCACTGTTGCTAACAGCTGCTGTAGAAAAGGAAGAAATTTTAAAAGTAAGACAAATATAATGTGTGTGCGTGTGTGTGTGTGTGTGTCCTCTTTCTCTCTATCTGGTATTTTTTAATGTCTTCTTCAGGAGATTTCATCATTCTTTTATTCTCACAGCTGTCATTACCTCTGTTATACGTCTCTTTGCCTCCAGTGCCTTCCCTTCTCAAACCATCTCATTTTCTTCAACAGCTTTACTGAGATACAATTCATGTATCTTACATTTTATTTACTAGCTTTATTAATATATAGTTCACATAACTTATAATTCATTGGGTCTTAGCATATTCAGAGTTGTAAAAGCATCACAATTTTAAAACATTTTATCATTCCCAAGATAAATCCTATACCCATTAACAATCACTCCCCATTTTTTCATATCCAGTACCACATCCTTTATAACCACTACTCTACTTTCTGTTTCTTCAGATTTACATATTCTTGACCTTCCGTTTAAATAGATTCATACAATATGTCATATTTTGTGACTAGCACCTTTCACCTAAGTAATGTTTTCCAGATTTCTCTAAGTTTATAGCATGTACCAGTACTTCATTTCTTTTTACTGCCAAATAATACTCCATTGTATTGATATGCCACATTTTGTTTACCTGTTCATCAGTTGCTGGACATAAGGGTTTCTACTTTTTTTTTTTTTTAATTTCTTTTTTTATAACTTTTTAAAATTGTGTGTGTGAGGGGGTTGTAGATGGACAGAATGCCTTTATTTTATTTGTTTATTTGTATGTGGTGCTGAAGATTGAACCCAGTGCCTCACGCATACTAGGCAAGCACTTTGCCACTGAGCTACAGTCCCAGCTCTGGGTTTCCACTTTTTGACTGTAGTGAGTAATGTAACTATGAACATGCCTATACATGTTTTTGTGTGGACTTTTTACTTTTTACAATTTTACATTTGGGAGTGAAATTGCTGGATCATATTTTTGAGGCAATGCCAGGCTGTTTCCATGAGGCTGTGCCATTTTACATGTTCACCTGTAGTGTGTGAGGGTTATAATCTCTCCACATCCTTGTTGCTACGTGTATTTTTGATTATAATGATCTTGGTGGGTATGAAGTGGTATCTCTTTGTAGTTTGGATGTGCAGTTTTCTGGTAGCTAACGATGCTAGACGTATTTTCATACACTTATTGGCCAGTATGTCTTTTTTAGAGAAATGGTTACTCATATCTTTTGCCCTTTTTTTGTTACTGTTACTGTTTTTTGGTTTTTGTGGGGTTCTTTTGTTTGTTTTGTTTTTGGTACCAGGGATTGAACTCAGGGGCACTCGATCACTGGGCCACATCCCCAGCCCTTTTTTGTATTTTATTAGAGACAGGGTCTCACTGAGTTGCTAAGTGCCTCGCCATTGCTGAGGCTGGCTTTGAACTCGCCATCCTCCTGCCTCATCCTTCCAAGTGCTGGGATTACAGGCATGCGCCACCACGCCCGGCTTTTTTGCCCATTTTCATGTTGGCTTATTCGTCATTTTTTTTTATATATAACTGAAAGAGTTTTTTTAATATATTCTATATACAA
The DNA here is from genome assembly GCA_025594165.1 of Tamias sibiricus. Lineage (NCBI taxonomy): Eukaryota > Metazoa > Chordata > Mammalia > Rodentia > Sciuridae > Tamias > Tamias sibiricus. The sequence continues at coordinate 83,388,722 of CM046666.1, read as the reverse complement.
GTCCCACAACATATATGTGATTGATAAATATTTTCTTCTGTTTCAGGGATTCACTCTCTTGCTGTTGCCTTATGTAGCACAAAATTTTAAAATTTTGATCAAGCCCTGTTTATCTATTTGTTCTTTCGTTACATGTGCTCATTTCATATTTTCTTGACTAATTTATTTTCTTGGAGAACACGTCTGAATATATCATTCTATACATATTTTTTATTATGATATTCAAAGCCATCCACACTCTGGCCTTACCTATACCTGCAACTTTTTCTTGTGATTCCCTTTTACTTTAGTTTTAATTCAGATAGAACTATAAGTTTTTGAGAAATCTCTGAGTCTTTCTTACCTTTGCTTTTATTTTCCTGTCAAAACTAGTTGAGGATTCGGGCCAAAGCATAGCCAGCACAACAGAGCTGGACTTGAAGACTGAATAAGCCAATATCAGGTGAAAAGCACTCTTTAGGAAAGAGATCAATCCAGGGAGGAAAGCAACTGTTAAAATGAAAAGTTAGAAATGGTCAGTGCTAGTCACAGTAGACAGAGAGGTGAGGTTGCAGAGATTGGGGGAATAAGAAACCTATTTGGTGGGATTTGAGGAACCAGAAAGGTGATTTCAGAAGTTGGTAATAAGAAGACAAGAGGTAAAGATAGAATCTAAAAACATTTTAGGGGTGGGGGGGGTGCTCTACACTTGATCTTAGCCAAAAGGCTGAGAAGTGATGGAGCCAGGATTCTAGGCACTAGACTTATGTATGCAGCAACTTGTGCTTTTTGCCTTTGCTTCTTAAACTCCTATAGTTTGCCCTATAGTTCCTACTCTCAAAGTGCAGTGGCATCTGCCTGTAATCCCAGTGGCTCAGGAGGCTGAGGCAGGAGGATGGCCAGTTCAAAGCCAGCTTCAGCAAAAGCAAGGCACTAAGCAACTCAATGAGACCCTGTCTCTGAATAAAATACAAAATAGGGCTGGGGATGTTGCTCAGTGGTCAGGTGACCCTGAGTTCAATCCCTGGTACCAAAAAAAAAAAAAAGTGCAAAAGGGGTTTAGGGTCAGTTAACCTGGGTTCCAGTCACCCCTCCCCCACTTACTAATAGTACAATCTTAGGAAATTAAACTTTTCTGAGTTTCAGCAGTACCTTTGTAAATACCTTCCTCATAGCATTTCTGAGAATATCTACTTTGATTTCTGTAATCCAATAGGGTAGTCACTAGCTATGTGAGACCATTTAAATCCATGTATATAAACAAAATTTCCATTTCCTTACACTAGTAGTAATATCACATCTCCAATAGCTATACCTAGTTAGTGGCTACTGTAGTGGATAGCAGAAAAATTGAACAGCACTGAGATGCTGTACCTATCCCAAACATGTACCATAACAAAATGTTAATACAGTCTATACATGGTGGCGGTTTTTTATCTTTTTTTCACTTTTTGAGAACAATATTATCCTTCATTCCAAGCTTTTCTGAAATGTGTGCTTGCCCATGTGTCTCCAATCTCAAATAATCTCAATTTCCTTTATACTTTTAACTCTGTAATGTTCTCTATTGCTTTCTACTTTGTGTTGTAGTTGTTTTCTGCAGAAAATATTCATGCAAAAAAAATAAATTTGCTGGACGCGGTGGCACGCCTGTAATCCTAGCTCTTGGGAGGCTGAGTCAGGAAGATCACGAGTTCAAAGCCAGCCGTAGTAATGGCGAGGCACTTAGCAACTCAGTGAGACCCTGTCTCTAAATACAAAAAAGGGCTGGGGATGTGGCCCTGTGGTTGAGTGCCCCTGAGTTCAATCCCCAGTACCTAAATAAATAGATTCAACTAATACTTTTCAGTGCTTACCAGGATAGCAGGCATTATTATAGGCACTTGAGATACAGCAGTGATTCAATCAAATTAAGTCCATATGGTATGCACTCATATAGTTATTACATGAAAGACTAAGAAAATAGAAAGGAGAAACCTAGATGTTTATTCCAACCATCACCTTTTTTTTTTAAACATTTCATTATTTTACTGTTTCAGTCATCAGTACTAGATAATGATTTATACTTATTCCTAAATTTTACCTGCTTATAGAAACATTCTATCAGTATCCACATCATAGTAGACAATAGCATCTGTGTAGTCAGATTATGGATTTAATGCTTAATCTAAATTTCATCTCTCTGCTTATTGCCTCCTGAGCATCCATGAGTGGAAGAGATCTCTAGATACTAAGAGATCCATTCTTGCCAATTAATTGAAAGGTGTTTAGTGTTATTGAAAAGCAAAGCCAGCGTATCTACTTCAGTTCAATTTTTTGTGACCATTTTTAAAAAAAAATTTTAATCTAGTAGTTAGCATCAAACTATTCTGCTGAAATATGGAAACAGATGCAACATGTGGGCCTTTGAGCTTTTACCTTGCTTTTGGAATATTGCAGAACCACTCCATTGAGGCTGGCCCACAGGAACCTTCTGAGTGGTCTAAAAGTAGAGATTGTCTATATTGGGATTAAATGGGAAGAAAGGTATTTGGAAGAGGGAACTGAAAAATCAGAGTAAAGGAAATAGTAAAATAATTTAAGAATATTTCCTAGACCTGAAGATTCTACATTAAAAGGGCCTTTTGAGTGACTCAATCATAATGTAAAAAAATAGACTCACAGCAGGGACCCATATATGAAATTGAGAATACTGGGTACAAAGAAGAGATCCCAAGTGGGCCATGGATTTTCCTCACCCCTTTCAGTTTTTTTTTTTTTTTTGTATTTGCTGTTCCCCTGGTCTTATACTGTCCAGTTATAAACTAGCTCATGTTTAATACCAAACCCTAATTCCCAACAATTCTAAAAATTTTGTAGTGGGTGAATGGATCTTTATATTAGATTCCTTTTTTCTAGATTACTCCTACTTTCAAGAAGTTGATGAATGGACCTTTATAATTTTTTTTTGATTCTTGGTTGTTACCAATTTTTCAAGTTACCAAAAATTTTGATTTTTCTGTTCTGGAATCTAGGAAAACCTACATTTCATGATTACATAGGAAAAAGAGGGAAGAAAGAGTAGAGAAAGAACACTGTGAAACAGAAATTGGGATGAAGAACATTGGATAAAAGGACAGGAACAAAAGAAATATACTTTGTAGAGAAAACACTTCATTCTTTTGAAAGTGGCTCTGCTCCGTTGTTTAAGGAATAGAAGTACCATGATTATTTTCTGTACCAAGCACTGGAATATTTCTTTTTAGCAAATGGTTACAAATCAAAAGATGTTGGGGTGAGGTGAAAGCTACTTTTCCCAATTTATTTATGCTGCTGTGGTTCCTTGTCTGAACCCTATGGTTCACTACAGGTTTTAGACCACCCAGATCTTTGAAGCTACAGATAAGATTCAGCAGTGAACTTGTAGGAAGGCCTCACTACTGTGCTCTTTCATGGCACCACACAGTGCTGTCTGTTAAACCAAAGACATGTTGCCATAATAAATATACTGAAAGCTGATAAATCTCTTCCGTGACAGGTTTGCTAAGGTTAACTCTTCTCCAACTATAAAATAGGTAAAAACACCTGAAATTGTGACTTAAGTAAGTAGACTAGACCTAAAGAAATTTAATGAGATAAACTGGCCTTGTGGCTTTGGGTTATATAGGAGAAATATTCAAAGAAAGCAAATAAAATTTAAGCATTTATGTCCAATAAGTGTAGTACAATAACCTTGCGGATATGTTTTGTTTTAATGCTGTGACATGTCAGTGAGGGAAGGAAACCAGTCTCTTAATTATTCCTATAATTAATTATTTTTGATTAATAAAACCTCAAAATGCACTATAGTCAATTTATTATAGTTTTAAAATATCCCTAGCTGTCCTTACCATCTTCTGGTATTACTCTAAAGCTAATTTCTTCAACATGTGCTTTGTAGAAGACATCAAGAGTACACTTTTTGTTTTATGATACAAATTTACTTTTGCCACCATATTGTCTATAAAGAACAACCTTACCTTTCCCCATCTGCCTTGTGCAGAAAGGTAATTGTTCTTTTTCAAATTTTATTTACTTATATTTTAACAAAATTGAGAACAAATAAGGAGTGAAATGAGCATCAGAAACTCTTAATTTCAATTGTTTCTTCTTTACCTTACAAGATATATATTTTTCTCTCTTTAGGATATCTCTTGTCAGATTTAAGGCTTATTTAAAATGAAAAAAGAAAGCTGGAGCAATTTTCTTTATTCCATTTCAGTCTCCTAAGGCCTATTTCCCCCTGGTGAGCTCATAGCAACAGGGGGGTTTAAGGGAATTCAGCTTTCTGCAAATTAATGTCTCACATCATGAAAATTCAGGACTTTTTTTTTTTTTATCTTGAAAAGTAATACAGTGAGTGCGAGTATTATTTCTTGCCAGCGGGTGGAAGATGAATGATTTTGTCACAGTTTTACTGCTTGATGAGCAGTGTCCTGAGGGTCAGGCTTAAGTCTGTGTCACTATGCTGCTCATTACTCTTGAGCTAAATAAGGGCTGATTGGATCTAAATTGCCTAGCACATGGGCCACAGATGAGCTCAGTGAGCAGGGGATGACCTGCTATTCAGTCTGGGAGTAACCCCGGTGTGCAAATGCAGCATTAGAACACCGTGGGAGAATGAGAGGCTACCGGCTGCTGCCAGCGAAAGAAATCGAAATGTAAAAACTCTTTGATGCTGTGATGTTAGAATTTGAAATGTAGGAAGTGACAGGTTGATGGTACTTATCAGCTTTGGCTGGATTAGAGAACAGTGTCATCTTGCTTATATAATGACAGAAGAATGAAGCCAGCAGCTAACTACTGTGCAAAGTAGAGCCACTGCTGTTGCCGCAGCCAGTCATTGCTGCCTCCTACTGGCAGTTTTCCTGGAAACCAGTAAAATAGAATGAATAAAAGAACCTCCTCTCTTGGTTTCCATGAATATGAGGCACTTTGTTGGTGCAAAGCTGCTGGAAGAATGCAAAAGCTGGGGGAAGGGGTCACATTTTTTAGCATACTTAATACTAAACTGGGTAAAAGGCATTAGGGGATATTGGATGTTCCAGAATTTTCTGGAGAAACAAGGGTTAATCCATTTATAAAGTGAAACTACTCAGGGCAAGAAACCCCTGTACACCCTTCATGGAATATTGTCCTTTCAGGGGGCCTCAGGTGAGTGGGTTGATCTCTCAATTACGTATTTTTATCAATAACAGCACTTTACTAACAGTTAATCTTCAAAATCTAACAATAGACTACCTACCAACCATAGTGTCAGCACAGTTTGAAATGTACCTGATAAAGATACAAAGTAAAAAAGAAGTCCCCGATTATGTAGTTTATGCTGCGTAATTCTCTCTCTTCGGGAGGAGGCTGGATGGAAGTCAGATGTTTCTACAAATCAAATGGTTTGCAAAAAGCAAAAATCAACAAAATCCTACAATATAAGACCTCTTTGTTTCATTTTGTTCCTAAATGTAATATTATTTTTAATAATATTAGACTCCTTATGTATTTCTGGTGTTAAATGTAGATGAGTTTTTACAAAGTTACTTAACTGAGAGAACTGCTTTTGATATTTTTATGTTGTATCCTTTCATACTTTTCCTACTCATTTACATTTTTTTACCCAAAATGAGATTAAATGCTCTTTGGCCTTTTTATTTTTTTCTTTATTCCTTTATCATTAACAGCTTTCCATTTCAATAACATTTGCATTATTTTTGTTGTCTTCATAATATTCCATTATATGGATGTACCATGGTTTACTTGACCATTTCTTATTTGTGAAAACTTAATGCTTTGTTCAGTGTTCATTATTAGATGGGACTCTGTTGTGGATGTGCTTCTGTCTTAGCAGGCTCTCAGGTCTTATGTAACTGCTGCTCAAATCCAAGCGTGACAGGCATAACACTGTAAAGGAGGCTTTGATCTTCATAGACTTGGATGGTTATATGTGAAAAACATTTGTTTGAATAATTTGATTTAAAGTATAAAAACTTAGCTATAATTCTAAAAAGTCATATAAGAGCCTTAGTTCAATTATATTCAAGGTTCAAGCATACATACATGCTTACATAAGTAACTATACACATCGTATAAAAGAAAATTTTTACCTAGTAGAAAATGTTAGACTAAAAAAGATTTTTTTTTCTTCTTTTCTTTTTTTTTTTTTTTTTTTTTTTGAAGCTGGGGATTGAACCCAGGGCTTTGTGCATATGAGGCAAGCACTCTACCGACTGAGCCATATCCCCAGCCCTAGAAACATATTTTTATCTTCCCATATTTTTTATAACAAAATGTAATTTGATCTATTAAAGTAACAGAAATAAGAAGCTATGGAGTTTCTGGTTAAAAAAAATAGAAAATGAAAAAGGTTTATAAATTAACATTCATTTTTCAGAATTAATTTTTTTCTGACCTTGCCAGTATAGGTGCCTTTATGCCTTTTTTTTTTTTTCTAGAGACATCAAATATAAAATAATAAAGTTTTTTTTTTTTTTTTTTTTGGGTACTGGGGATTGAACTCAGGGGTACTCAACCAATGGGCCAAGTCCCCAGCCCATTTTTGTATTTTATTAGAGACAGGGTCTCACTGAGTTGCTAAGTGCCTCGCCATTGCTGAGGCTGGCTTTGAACTCGCAATCCTCCTGCCTCAGCCTCCCAAAGTGCTGGGATTACAGGCGTGCGCCACCGCACCCGGCAATAATAAAGATTTTAATATAACTTCTAAAGCACTTGAAAGCTCTAGAGAGTTTTTTTGGTTTTGTTTTTGTTTTGTGTTGTTTTGGTGTTGCTGGGAATTGAACCCAGGGCCTTGTGCATGTGAGGCAAGCACTCTGCCAACTGAGCTATATCCCCAGCCCCTCTAGAGAGTTTTTAATGCTTTTTTTTCACATTTTTATATTACCAAAATCCATGTATCTTGCAAAAAAATGTAAATAATGTAGAATTTTATTATAGAAAATGAAAGTCATTCTGATTCTAAACCTCTGTCCCACAAAGGGATCCACTATTAATACTTTGGAAAATATTCTTATAACTGCTGTTATTTCTCCTTTTATCCCACAGACTTTTACACCACCTCTCTTTTACTTTGAAGTAGAGGAGAGAAATAGAATTATACTATGGACATTTCTACAACTTTATTCTTTTCCCTAAAAAAGATATCAGAAACATATATACACACATACATTGTTTAAGTCTACATATCATATTTTATTGTATTAACTTTCACTTTCTTAACCCAGCGAACATTTAGGAGCTATACATTATTTTTGACTTAGTTTCTGGTACCTGTCTGATTTTTCAACATCCTAGTTGCCTGAAAGTTTGAAGTTAGCTTATTTAACAGGGTTTTAGATACAGTTCAAGCTTGTGAGTTATTAATATATCCAGTGTCAAAGCCAGTGAAGCATATTTCCAGTCCAGTCAATTAATGCTTGAATATACATGATAGTTTCTTGCTTATGGTGGAAAATAGCATCACTTTATTTTTCAAAAAGCTGCAAATTTGCATTTGCATTCTATTTCTGAGAGTTTTTAAAGTCTTCAGCAAATTATATAACTTCTTTCACCCTCAGTTTTCCTAATCTGTAAAGTGTTTATACCTACCTATTGAAGAGCTGGTTGGAAAAATAAAAGAGATACTACTTGGGGCTAAGGAAGTATCTCAGTGGTAGAGTGCTTGCCTTACTTAGCGTGCACAAGACCCAACCCTAGGTTAGATCCCCAGCTACACACACACAAAAAGGGACAGATAATACCTGTCAAGGGTCTAACAGAGTACCAAATAATCATTGCTTTGTTTTTTTTTAATCATTGCTGTTTGTCCATTGATTTCAGAGAAGTGAAGTGAAAGAATACGTATGTTAAGTAAATTTAAGAGTTTCCTACTCTAAATTAAGATTTTTAGAGCTCCATTGTGAATTACTTCTGTGATATTCCTTGAATAGAATGCTATTTATGCTTTAAGTAAATGCATAAGTTACTCTACCTTATTGGTCACATCTCTCTGTTTATATTTCATAGGATGTAAGAGAATTTTGCTGTATTAATTTTATGCTTTGGTATGAAACAGAAATGACTATTTTTCAGTCAACAGACTGCTTTTTGAGTGCCCATCAAGTACCTGCTATGGCAGACTTTCTGTTGGTGTCAGAGAAAATAGAGATGCATAAAATCAAATTGCTGGTCTCAAGTGCCCCACAGCATAGTGAGGCAGACATTTAAACAAATAAATGAAAGCTGCTGATTGATAGAATAATAGACAAATGTTAAATAGACCATTCTTAAAAAACTCCTCTATTTCTGAGTTACTTCATACAAATAAAGGATGTGATTATGTGACAGTAAGTCAGGCTTACTATATTGTATAGTTGATTGGTGGCACATATTAGAAGGGAGATATTACAAGTCTATAGAAGCATGTGCTTATGTAGATTGCAGTTCAGAAAATTTTTTAAATTGTTTTTGACATCTTTCATACATTCCACTAATGACAAAAATAATTAGCTACTTGTCCATGTATGGAAAATCTTTAGTGAATTATTATTATAGCACTTTGTCATTGATATACTTTTCCACATTTCTCCTGACATCTGTTTTTCTATTTCCATTCTCTAACACCTTAATGTTGTGTTTTTCACTTATTAAAAAATGTAAATTCTTACTCATTTAAGGGCAGTATACTTTGATATTTCAATATGAAAAAATTCAAAACCAATATAGCATTCTTTTATGCTTTTAAGAAAGTTTATATAAACACCACTGGACCAGAAATATTGCCTACTCTGAGCAACTTGCTTTCTTATTTTCACTTTATGCTTTTGAGATATATTTTTAGAGAAAGTGTGCATCAGGGAAGTGAAGGAGTAAGCCAAGATCAAGAAATATTTTGAGTTCACAAATGGAGTGTCCAGCACAGAAAAATGAAGGTACAGCTAACGACTGTTACAGATTGAAATATAGTGATGGCAAGCTGGGGGAGCTTGCTCTGAAAAAAGTAAAGTTAAAAACAAAACAAATAAAAAAAATTCATTCAGAGGAGAGTAAAGCAATTTCATTATGTATTGCTTTTTATGACCTAGAAGAATTATTTTTCTGATGATCTCTAAGTAACCTATCTTGTGTTTTAATATTAATTTGACATAGCATATATATTTATTACATCAACTTTATGTACATCATATATGTTTGAAATATAGTGATCCTATCCATAATTTGTATTTTATATATATAGCCACCACACACGGCTGTATTTTGTATTAAAAAAAAAAAAAGTTTTTTTTTTTTTTTTTTTTTTTTTTTGTAGTTGTAGATGGATAGAATGACTTTATTTTATTTGTTAATTTGTATGTGGTGTTGAGGATTGAACCCAGTGCCTCATGCATGCTAGGCAAGCACTTTGCCACTGAGCTACAGCCCCAGCCCATGTATTTTGTATTTTTTGATGTACAAAAGCTTGAAAGGTTTTATTTATATAAATGTTACACTCTGAAAAATCATGCTTATACACGTAACAGGTAATAGTTTTTGCCTTTTGTTTTCCTATGAGAAATTCCAGTGTAAGTTAACGTATTGCTTACATAATCTGTGTGTCTTGGAACTGTTAGTAAGTGTTCTGATGTACATGAAAATATGTCCTACACTCATAGAACTTGTGGAGTAGTAAAAGCATCTATTTAATGCCTCCAAACATTGGTATCTCCATCATTTTTCTTTTCGGATTCTGAAATAGTTGGACCATTGGTTCAATTCAATATATAGAATTTCTTATGTTCCAAAGACCACTTGTGCAAAATAGTGGGCAGTCTCCAAAACCTAAGAAATTTCATATATGGGGTCAAGCTAATGGTCCAGCCATTCCAGAAATATCTTACAGTGGAAATTTTATGATGGGCTATAACCATAATATTTCTGCTTTCTCAGACAAGCAAGTTTATTTTGCCTTATTTAGAGATTAAACAAGATTTAATGTTTTCTTTATTTCCATGTGGACTCAAAGGAGTTTGTCTGTTTTGATATGATAGTATAGGCAGACAACATGAACTTCTATTATTTAAAGATTGAAAGTCATTGGACTTTATTATGGGTATGTTTATTCCCATTGGAATTAATGTTTGGGACAGAAGAAGTCAGATTAAATTTTGTATATATGTATATCTCCTCTCTCTCTTTTTTATGACATTTAATTTAGAATCATTGAAGTTAGACAATCCTTCATTTCCACTGATATTTTTCTTTTCTTTTTTTTTGTAACAGTTAACATAAAGATTCAAAGTGAAGGAAATAGGTTAAAATTGCCACTGGTTCATGTTCTTCTATGGTCCTGTATATTATTAAATACTTTCTTTACCTGCTTGAGTATTTGAAACAAATTGAAATGATGTGAAGTGATAGAAAAATCCTTTTGTACCTAATTCTGCCCTAACTCTGTGGGACCTCAGGCCAGTTTCCATATCTCAGTTCTTTCATCTGAAGGATAAATGGTTGGATTCGGTTACTTCCGTGTTTCTAATTGTATTAATATATATTGAGTGCTTTAACATTTTAAGTAAATTTTCTTTTTATTAAAGTTGATACATAAAATGGAAATGTGATTTATACTGCCAGCATGGTGAAACTGAATTTTCCTCAGATGGACTGACTTAGTTTGTCTTCTACTTAGTTAGGTAAAGCTCTTTTTCCCATTTTATATAGCATGCACAAAATAAAAACACAAAATAGAAAGTCAACATTTTATTTAATTTATGTCTTCTCATCTTTTCCTAAGATTTTTTAAATGCCATTATTAGTGCATTATAGTTATACACAAAAGTTGTAATCATTTTGACATAATCATACATACATGGAATTTAATTTGTTCCATTTCAATTCCTTGTGCCTCGTCTTTCTCTCCCCTCCTCCCTCCTCCTATTTCCCTTCCTCTTCTCTAGTTGTCTTCCTTCTGTTTATTTATCTGTTTTTTTCTTAATTGATGCTTTTGTAGATAGATAGACATAAAGGTAGAATTCACTATGATATACTTACATGCAAATAGCATAATTTTGTCTAATCATTTCGCTTTTCCATCCCCACCCTACTCCTCCTCTATTCTATTTATCTTCCCTCTATTTTTGTAGGACACCACCACACACATACACACATACTTCTTTTTTTCTTTCTAAGCTCCCATATATGAAAGAAAACATTCAACCCCTGACTTTCTGAGCCTGGCTTTATTTCACTTAGCATGATGTTCTCCATTTCCATCCATTTACCAGCAATGCTATAATTTCATTCTTTATGACTGAGTAAAACTCCATTGTGTATATATATATATATATATATACCACATTTTCTTAATGTAGTTATCTATTGATGGGCATCTGGGATTGTTCCATAACTTGGCTATTGTGACTTGTGCTGCTACAAACATTGATGTGCCTGTATCACTATGCTCATTTAGTTCTTTTGGATAAATATTGAGGAGTAGGATAGCTGGGTCATATGGTGGTTCCATTCCTAATTTTTTTATATATATTTTATTTATTTGCTTTAGTTGTACACAATGTGTTTATTTATGCGTGGTGCTGAGGATCGAACCTGGGCCGCGCACGTGCTAGGCGAGCGCTCTACCGCTGAGCCACAATCCCAGCCCCCATTCCTAATTTTTTTGAGGAATCTCTATACTGCTTAAGGAAAGAATTTTCTTAAACACCAAATAGCATTCCTAATATTATCAAACATTTTTATTTTGGCCAGAAGTTAGTGACTTAGGTATGCATTAGAGAAATTATCTAGTTAAGAAATATTCAGATGGGACTTTGTACAAGATATGTTTAGATAGAGACATATTGGCTGTATCACAGTTCATTACTAACCAGCCTATTTGTTTACAACCTTTTGTGTGTCAGACACTTTGGGCAATTTGAGTTCTCATTTTCCTTTGCTTTTCAGGAGAAGAGAGATTACAAATGAATTGTAACTAGGTAGGCTGGAATGGGTAAAAGGTAGAAGACTGAAGCAGTTTCCTGAATGCTTTGTATGGATTCGTTCTCCTACCTGATGCTGGTTAGGACATGGCAGATGTACCAGATACTCTCTAGTTGGAGATATATGCTACTATACACAATATAACAAATTATTAGTTGGATACTATTGTATTTTAATGATGTTTATTGAGCTGTGCTGGTGCATGATGCTTCTCAGTTTGTGGTCAAAAATATTCAATTCTATTCCTAGGGAAATCCTTTTTTAATAGGCAATACATGTGTATAATTAGTATAGCTCAAAGTGAATTAATGGATAACACTATAAGGTATTTTGAGAATTCGTTGGGAGAAAGAAGGAAGGAAAGAGAAGGAAAAGAGAAGCATTGGGAAATATATTTGAAATAGCATTATAGCATTCAAATTGGATATGGAAGAAGTAAAATTTGCACATGTGATAAAGAAAGGAGGGATAGGGAAGGCCTCTTGAAAGAGCTGTGATATTAAAATGGCAGTTAATAACTTGTTGAGGAATAGAAGGAAGAAAAAAATGCTAGAACAGTGACTGAAGAACTAGAAGTTGGAATGGGTTAATGTTTTTTAGGGGGTGGTGAAGAGCTAATATGATGAAAGTGGGGGATACATGATTTAGTAGAAGATCATACGAGACTTTGAAGGGCTTTGAAATAAGGACAATAGCATAAACCTGGGTGAGAAGGAAATCAAGGACTGTAGGTTTTAAGTAGAGGTACAACATGAAGAGAGCAGTTCTTCAAATTTTACCATGTCTTCTTTTCCCCACACTGAATCATAGGTTCTTTGAGAGAAAGACCATACTTGGTCCTTACATGTAAGGGAAATACACAGTTGCCCTGTGAAGGGTTCACAGGCCGCCCAAGGACAGCTGGTGTCTTCCTACTTTTCCAAACTCTTTTTACATCAGCCAGAACATTTACCACTTTAAATATCGTCTATTTTTATTCATCTCTTTCACTAGACTGATACTCTTTGAGGGTAGGGAATTTGTCTCACACCTTTAATATCAAGTTATCTAGCTAAAGTGCATGACATATAATGTTGCTTAATATACGTGTGTCCAATGAATTTATGGTAATGATATGGATGGCTCTGGGAGTAATGTGCACAAAGGGAACTTTAGGCAAGGAAACTAGGTAGCAAACCATTGTGGTAATAAAGTCTAGTGATGCAAAAATCTATTTAAAAACGAGGCAATTTAAAAAAAAAAACACACACAAAAAGGAGAGGGCATTAGATTGCAGTCATGACCGAGTGATATGGTCATGTATGAAATAAAGAAAAGAGATGATCTGATAATCTAGGCTAGTACTATATATTCAGACAATAATATTTAAGCAACATTTTGAGCAGTTATATAAATTTTAGGAATTATAAGTTAGACTTATTATAAAATATACCTTTTACTTATGTGTAACTACTGATAATTCACTATTCCTCTGATCTAGATCTTCTCTCCTTGGTGCTCTAGGCTTCATTACCCTAAGGATGTCAAAACACTTTAATGTCATGTCATTCTGTTAATTCATCCATGTGAATGCAGAGGTTGTAATTTTCAATGACTTTCATATGCCCACACATTTATTTTCCTTGTATGATGCTGTGTAATTTTGGATAGGATAATCAAAGTATGAAACAGTCCTCTTTATTTTGGTACTTGTTCATTGAGCTGACTATGTGTCTGTGTTTCTTCAGTAAGAGAATGTCCTGTTTCTTTCTGAGCAGGGTTAATTAAGCCTTACGGCGGTGCTTGGTACACAAAGATCTGACTGAGAATTTTCCTATTTCTGGAGGACTCTGTGGTAACCATTCCATTGACCCTAACCAAAAAGAGGGGGACAGCCTCAAGTGAGCCTTCGCTGTACAGCTTCCAGGAACTTCCTTTCAAAATAGGGTGATGGCTTTTAACAGATGGTTACATTTATGTGATAATTTGTTTTGTGTAGTTAATATTTTTCTTGCTAAAAGCAGACACATGATAAAATTATGTTTTCAGGCCAGAAAAGCATCTTAGTTCTCATATGTATCATCTATCTAAGTATAACACAAGGCATTAGGCCAGAGACCTTTGTTTCCTATTTCATATACAAACATTGTCCAGTGCAGTACTTGATACTGCCCATGGGCATACTCTTGAGTATGGGAGTGATATGTTTCCAAAGCATACTGATCAGAAGCACATTTCATATAATCATTTGCTGTGCTATAATTAACTTACAGCTCTAAAAAAACTCAGTTATGAAAAGATGAGTGGAACTTTTAAAAAATCTTTTTGAAGGAATTTACCATAAACTTCTATTACCTGGATGTTTAAAATAGAAGACTTCCCATAATCATTTTATTTTTTAACTCCAGCTTATTGTGCTGAGGTTTCACTAAATTATAAAACATAATTTTAAATATATTGAGTGACTTAATTTGGCTCTTACTTGTTTTTTAACTTAGCATCAGGTTATATTTTTATCTTTCAGTTAATGGTGGAAAGAAAGAGGTCCAAAGGAATGAATTTACAATTTATAAGTTGCCACAATATTATATCTATAAAAGCAGTAATTTTAGGTAACTGTTATTCCATCCAGAATCTGAAAGACAATAAACAGTTTTAATGCCACATCAGTACTGAGTTTGTTATGATTGTGCTAATTAGGGTGTTTAATGTTCTCTTTTAACCATATTTATGTCATACTGAAAATTTTTATTCTCCCTTTCTACCACTCCCTTCAAAAAAATATCCAAATGTTTTTTTTTTCTTTTAAGGCAAATAAGAAATAAGGCATTTAATGTTCTCTTTAACAAAAAGCCCTTCCCCCATCTCAAAGTGTACTTTTGATAAGTAGTTTGACTATTATGACAAAAATTTTGATAGGTTCAAACTCAGTTGAATTTCTGTTGTCTTCTGTAAATTAAGAACATAAAGACATAAAACAATTTTGTTATAGTTCATCTTTAAAAGTGTTTTAACGTAATGCTTATATTGAAACTTTAAACTTTTTTTTAGCAATGTATGTCCTCTTGGGGAGATGTGAAGCATAAAAAGTGTTCATTTTACTAAAGTTCTGGTATCTGTGTAGGGTCAGGAAAGATCAGTTTTGAAAACTCTCCAGCAACATTTTGTTGTTGTTGTTAAATATGTACTATAAATTGTGCTTCTGGAAAGATAGGAGGGAATGTAGAAAAGCAAAGTAGAAGAATTAACAATCATTCCAATAAAATAGTTTAATTTATGCCTCTGCAGTTAAGCAGTGCTCCTGGTTAACAGAAATACCCTTCAGCTACACAGGATTTTGGAGGGTTGGAGGGCACTCATTTGCACATAAATAGCCATTAACTGATAAATTCCCAGAGGTCTCCTGTTGCATGTTAGTGGTTCTGACCTACTTAGCTAGCTTAAATTTGTTTTACAGAATTATTATAATTCTATCCTTGGTACTTAAACTTTGTGATTAATGCATGCCTCACAATACAATTAAAGTATAATTACACAGTTTTGCAGTTTCCTATCATGATGTTATTATTACAAAGATCTGGATTTTGCAAATATTAGAAGAGTTAAGGTTTTGATATTTTTCACTTTTGCTGTTATTATATGATTATGTTAAATGGGACCCTTTTATGTCTGAAGAATAAATGGAGTAAAGGTGAGTCGTTAAGTGTAACATTTGTTAGCTTGGAAATAGTTGATTCAGTTAATGCGTGGTCATTGGTGTCCACATTGACACATCCCAAGCATTCTTACATTTTTCAAATATTCTGGACTAAGGTAGATTCTTGGCACCATTTACTTGCAGAAGCAGGATGAATGTTAGGAGCAGTAGAGTGGGAATTAGGAGTTGTGAGTTCTGACACTGATAATTGTGCTTCAGTATGCAGAAAATTCTGTGTGCTCATCTGTAGGACAAGTAGTTTGGACTATACAAAAGGGTTAGCAAACCAATGTACTGCTGGCCAAATCAGGCCCAAGACCTGTTTTAGTATAGCCATGGAGCTTAAGAATATTGTTTATATTTTTAAAGGTTGGTAAAACAAAAAGAAGCAGCATTACCTGTGCTCACAAGGCCTACACGCTTACAAAAAAAATTGCCAACTCCCTGACTAGAAGTTCTGTAAGATTCTGCCTTATTAATATTTGGCATTAAGTTACAGTTGATTATTTTTAACTGTTGATTATTTTTAACTGCCTATCACATCAGTTTTGGGTTTCATCTCTCCATGTTTATTATTTGAAGTGGTTTGTGATGTGACATCCAACACCTGTTTTGTTAGTGCCCATTTTACATACAGTTAAATTTGGGAATTGACTGTTTTCTAAAAGTTCATAACTTCAAATATATGTTTCTATTAAAGGAAATTCCTGGTAAAATGAGATACTAAAGTATCAATGCTGTTGAAAGATGAGAAGGAATGAAATACTTGACTTATTTTCAAATACTAATGCTGTCAATTTTTAAGAACACTTTCAAAACTGTGCCCTGTTCTGTGGAAGAATTACAAATAAATGTTAAATAATATTCTATAATGAACTGCAGAGACCTTTTCTATCATCTTTTCTGAACATCAGTTTTGGCCAATGTATGGGACTACATTACAGTAGGGTTTTGCATTCCCTCATGTCATCGAACATGGAAAGTATGGGCCACTGTTAAAACTGAGCTTCATTTGAGTGGTAGTCAGTTGTTAATATGTGTTAAAGATAATAAGCCAAGTAGTTTTAAACCATTTTTATTTGATATTGTGGGGGAGAATTTAGGTCCTTTCATTAAAAAAAACAAACAAAACAAAACATAAAAAAAAAAAAATGGTTAGAAGTAGCAGCTGCTTTGTAAAGTTGGTAAGCAATCATTACATTTCTCCAAAAAGAAAATAGTTACCCTGTAATAATCAGTCTAATGAATTCAGAAATTCATTGATTGTCCCAGCTCTGGGTAGATTAGGTAGAGACTTGCTTCAAGGAGTGGAATTTATGAAATGTTTGCTGCATCCAGCAAGCAGAGCTGCTATAATACAGCTGCCTCCTCAGTGGTTTGCTTTGATCCTGTGGAATGAAAGGACAGGAGGATCAGCTCAGGTCTAAATGAGATTACAGCTGGTTCTGCCGCTTATCTGGTCTATTGCCAACTAGTGTGGCTTTGCACGTCCTAAGGGGTTTACAACAGAAACTGTTTATTGAGTATCATCGGTTTACTCAACACAAGCAGGCTAATCCTTCCCAGCCTCAGCATGTTGTAGAATTGTGCAGGAGCCAAACCCAAAGCTGGTGTAGCCAGACCCTCTAGAGCCCTTTGTCTCGCTCTATATTGATTTTTACCTGAGTTAAAGACAGTAAAAAAATAAAACCAATAACCAGTCCTATTGTGAGCAAGAGGTTAATCTTACCTAAACTCTTACAAAAAGCATCTGTTAACCCTAGAAGGGACAGCCTGCTTTTTTTGCCTTTCTAGTCAAGTGGGATTTTCTAGTTTCGAATTTTGAAGAACAAGATAAGAAAAACAGCTTAAAAGATCTTGCTAGGCATTTCAAGTTAAATGCTTAAGTCTCTTCCAGTACTGCTGTAACAAATGGCTTTTTATGTGGAATATGGGATGACTTGTTTCTAAATACTAAGTTTTTTGCTTCTATTTTACACAAAGCATTTATTTGATATAGCAAAGTCCATGAAAACTAAGCTAAAAACTTTAATTAAGGACGAGAACTCAACTGTCAATGTTAATGCCTAATAGTCATTTTACCTAATGATCCCTTGAATGATAGTATTTTTTAAAATAAATAAAAGCCGGTGATTAGGACCTTTACAAAGATATTTCTCTAATAAAAAATTCTAAGTGTGTTTTAGTATTATTTTGCTGTCTTTTTAGAAACTTTTAAAGCCTTCAGATGTAATATTTTAATTGTTATAGTTTGGTCTTGAACAAAGATGGCTTATAGTGGGAAATGCATTAGAACCAGACAGACCTAGGTTGCAGTTTCATCTCCCATTTCTTACTGGTCAAATTATTTAACCTCTCTGGGTCCTTTTTTTTTTTTTTTTTTTTTTAAACTGGAAATAATATTATTTACTTTGCAGTATCTAATCAAACTAAATTAGAAAATAGTAGAAAGTAACACTGAGTTAATCAGGTTAGTCAAGGCTACTATAGTATCTAAGTAGCCCAAAGGCATTGAAGATTATATGCCTAGCATCCCTCCTGTGATGCTAGAAAGGATCATTGCACTGCAGTAATTCTACAGCTTTGCTCTGTAACTGTAGACTCCAATTCACCCATTGTCACCTTTAAAAGTATACATTCTGAGGCAGGTGTATAGAGAAGTTGCCGGGTAAGTACCCTTCCCTTAATATACAGCAGTAGGTACTGGAAAAGCTATGAGTATGAAATCTATGTTATGGGTTGAGCATTGCTAATCCAAAAATCTGAAATACTCCAAAGTCCCAAACTATTTTGAGTATAATTTTCCAAGTGGAAAATTCCTCACCTAACCTTATGTGACAGGTTGTAGTCAAAACACAGGTACTCTAAAAATATCATATAAAATTACTTTCTGGCTATTTGCATAAGGTATATATGAAATGAATGAATTTCATGTTTAGACTAGGGTCTCATACTCAAGATCTTTCATTATATATATGCAAATATTCCAAAATCCAAATTTCAGAACACTCTTGGTCCCAAGCATTTTGGTTAAGGAATACTCAACCTGTAGTTTAAAACTCCTAGAAAGGCCTGAAGAATAAACTATTATTTAGGATCAATGGGTGAGCTCTCTTTATGTCCCTTCCATCTTGAATGGTTACTTAATTGCTTTATACACAGCAATAGATATTAAATACTGTCAGTTGTATTAAAGTGTTAAGTAAAAGACATTAAAGTTAAAATTTTTAAGACGAGTGCAGGGGTCTCTGGGTTTACTTTCTCCTAATTGACAAGGAACATGTATCCTCAGCTATATGTAAGCTCAAAAATGTTTCTATGGAAACATTTGGAGGCTTTCTAAATGTACCGTGTGATGGAATCAGCTAAGACTGATGTTTATCTTAAACACGTAGCTTGTCCAATATTTAAACCTAATGGACAAGATGTGTACCAGTTGAAAATGTAATATTTATCCAATCATTTCTATTCTATCAAGCTAGGCTCTAAAGCAATAGGTTGCACTCATAGAGTAATAAATTTTTAGTGCATTTGGAGATAAAGGCTATTGGTGGTGATTGCTTAAACTCTTTTTGCTCAATCATCTGAATGGTGCAAATCAAAGCATTTTGTCAGACTGTGAGAAGTTTCACCTAGATATTGCTTCCCACACACGCAGGTCACCATATAAATTATGTTCACGGTTTTACAGCATAGCTGGTGCTGGAAGTTAAATTGATGCCCAGTGGTGGAACTCGTAAAACATTTTCCTGTTAACACAACCAGGCAGAGTTGACATTGTTGATGGTGGGTTCGATCTAATAAACCATTGGTTCTAACAGTGATTTTTACTGTGTTTCAGAGGTGATGATGATACAAGTTTAGCAATCCAATAGTTCTTCCTGAATGGCAAAAATTAGCTCCACTGTCTATATTCCCAAATGTTGGGAGAGTAAAGTAGGGGGTGATCGGAACTTAATGTAACCTCATTTTCTAAAAGATGGTGAATTATAAGAACTGTTTAACTCACTGTATATCTTCTTCATAAAGAAAAATGGTAATTTTCTCCAAAGAACGTCTAATGTACCATTTGTTGGAAATTTTGAAATAACTCATTGTTACCTTGTTATTCACATATGTTGGTTATACCTTCCTTTCAGCAAAATCTTACACATATACCTTTTCTTTGATACTGGGGATTGAATACAGAGGTACTCTACCACTGAGCTACATCCCCAACCCTTTTTATTTTTTATTTTGAGACAGGATCTCACAAAGTTATCCAAGCTGGCCTCCGGTTTATAAGCCTTCTGCCTCAGCCCTCCAGAGTAGCTGGAATTACAGGCATGTCCTACCACACCTTGCCTGAAATAAAAGCATCTTTGTATTTGGTTGCTTTTTTGTATCTGTGTTTGCTAAGTTACTTTCCTGTAAGAATTTTAAGCTTTAGCAAAAGTTTTTATTTGTGCAACACAGTAACAGTTAATCTACACATTTGTTTTTCCCCTAAGAAAATTTTTCAGGGGTTATTTTCCTACTGACATTTGTAAACAATAGGCACTATTTTAAAATTTGTATTGAGATATTTCTGCTTTGGTCATTAAAGCTTTATGAAAGTTCATCATTTCTTGTTTGCTAGTCAGTTAATTTTTCTCATTTCTACTTAAGAGTCATGCGATGCCTGGCAAAGCCTTATCAGCGTAAGCAAAAATCTTTCCAGTTCTTCCCATTTTTTGACATGGTATTTTCTCCTATACTACTGTTGTGCATTCATACTCACTTGGTGAGCTTATTGTAGTTTGATTCCATTTTATAAGATATCTCATATCTTCTACTCACCACTTTAACATTTCTTATTCCAGCATATGCATGAATTTTTTTTAACATAGGAGATGGGCTTTTTGATGTGCAGATAAATGTTATCAACGGTGCTATGCAGATGAAACCTGTCATGTACAAATAGCATGTATCAGGCCCCAAGTATGCAGAACCAGATAAATCGGTTCATTTGTTGAAGCTTTGCAAAAAATAAATTAGTGATATAATAAAAGCCTTTGGGGCTCTTAGCCCTAATAACAGCTTTATAATAAACCCCACAGATCATTGACTCAATGGATAATCTTTTAGGAAAACATTTTCCCCCCTCTCTCTTTTTTTCCCTTTAAAGAACTGCAATAAAAAGAGTAAGTAGTGTCTCTATAGGAAAAATATATGTTTAAGTATCTGGAGTAACCATAATTTAAAACTAAGAAGTTTATTTACTATTAAACACAGATTTGTTCTAAACAAGTTTATACTTATTTCTTTTTGATGATTTTGATGATTGATATACATCGATTAGTCACAGCTTTTACTCTATAGATGTCAGATTAAGCATTCATTCTTCATTAATGTGTTTGGTACATAGAGGTTGTCATTGTGTTATTGGGGACAGTGGAGGTTCAGAGTGGGGAGACAAAAATGAGGGAGAAGAAAATTCAGGGTGAGAAATCAAGAGGAACATTTGCATTGTACTTAGAAGAAGGTGTTTATAAAGTGCTGTGGAGGGTAGAAGAAAAGGGATGAGATCTATATATATTTATGTATACATAAAACTTAACACTTAATTCCAAGTGGTTTATAGACTTATAAATCTTATTTATGTGCCCAAGATTCAGCATTATATTATAGTGGTGACTAAGCTATTATTTCCATGGGAGTTTGTATATACTTTTGATGAAAAAACCTTCTTTCTAAAACATTCCTAGTTTTTTTTTTTTTTTTTTTTTTACTTTTATTTCACTGAATTTTGGAATAAAAAAAAATTGTCACTATAAGAGCTGAGAATCGTGTTTTTAAATTCTATACCACAATTGGCAATGGTCAGTCGTGTCTGGTTGCATAATTTACTACATTTCTTGAGCATGAGAGAAATATAGAGGATGTAGAATGCTTAGGAGGTTTTAAAAAATTATTTCTCAAAGAACACTACTTTTCCCAATGCATTAGCTATTGTAATTATAAGTTGGTACAATCTGTTGACATAGAATTGGATTTGATTTAAATGGAGGGGGGATAAAGAGAGTGGACATTTTTCGATATTTATTGATACACCTAGTCCATTAAGGTAAATTATAGAGCGAATTTCACTGTGACAGGAACATTGGGGTTGATGAAGTTTAAGAATCAGTCAACATTACCATTAGACCTTTCTTTCTAGGAATTTATTACCACCAATTAGAAGAAATGCTTACAAATAGAATTTAGCCCTAACTTACTTGATATGGAATATTTGACCTCAAAAATATTTGGGTCTTTAGCTTTAACAAAATGACCCCTGAATTCTTTTGAAACAAAGATTCCCCACTAGGTAAACACAAGTCATAAGATGTGGTAGAAGGATTGCATCTGTTAGAGGGCAGCACTGCCATGGACTGCTGTTTTTAAAAAGACTGCCGGGAGGGGAGAGCTAAGCTAGTTTTTGGAGTGTTTTAATTAGTTGTAGAAGATGGGCTCCATACATTCATAAACATAATACCTTACATCTAAAGAAAATTAAAATGAAACTCTTTAAAAAAGATCTGCCAATTGATGAAATGTGAAAGTAGTAAGAACTGAATGAACTTTATTGAGAGTAAATTTGAGATAGTTATTTTGTGCTGAGTGGGTGGAAAAATAGCTTTTCTTCAAATGACCCTTGCCTTTGCCATTCATTTGTCTTAAAACAAATCTAGATTTCTTTGTGTCCTCCCACCCTGGTACCAAGTATGAATTCTTTTGAGGTCAGGTCTGCATCTATTTTTACTTTGAATTTCTAATTCCTGCATAGATAGGGCTTAGTATGTAGTGGATGCCATTTCTTTAAAGCATAATAAACCATGTCAAAATAATTCTTATTACACTTATAGACATGTGTAGATATCAGATTGGGAAAGCCAGGAACATCTCATCTATTCTACCAAGTTTAGAGCCTCATTTCTGATGATTCAGTGTATGGGATAGCTCACAAGAGCTGGAAGTGCTGATGCTGGAGAATCCAGTTCCTAGATGGAGTTTTCATTAACATGTCTGGTCTCTGAGCTAGAATGAATGAAGAGTGGGCTTAACTGGGACTGAGTGCTACCTGTGGCATCTCCCACAGGTGTTCTCAAAGTAGTTGGACTTCATCCAGGACATTTCAGCACTCTTAAGAGTGAGTTTTCTCAGCAAACAATGCAGAAACTTTATGGCCTTCTGTTTTTGTTGTTGCTGTTTTGTAACCAAGACTTAAGAGTTGCACAATGTCACATCTGTTGTAGTCTGTTAGTCAAAGCAGTCATAAGATCTCCCACAAGATTCAAGGAGTCTCCAACATTTTGTGATCCTGTTTTTAAAATTGCACAGTTTTCAGTAAATGATAGAATAATCAAAGCAAGACAGAGAAACAGAGGAATGAACAAGAAGATGAAGAAAATTAAAGACTGAGGTGCATTTAATATCACCAGTAATTACCAACTCCACTGCTGCTAAGTTAGATGGGTGGTCTCTATTCCCAAATGAGGGCATATTCCATTACTCTATTCTCCTATAGTGAGAATAAGTATATTCTAATTTTCTTTTTTAGCCATCCATTCCTCAAAATTTTTTTTTACCCCACCTCTTTTTTTTCTTTTTCTTTGAGAATTCCACACATAAAATTTTGGGTAGGATTCAGTACATATGTGCATGCTCACTTTTACCCTACCCACTTAGAGTTGAAGAGGAAGACAACCACATTTGAAATCCTAAAAGACCATTATGACAAGTTTAGGTATTTTATCAAAGAAGTATGCATTTTGTTGTCAGAGTCTCTACAAAAATCATCTCACTTCTGACTGCTTCTAACCTCAAGGACAAATATCCTAGATCTTAACTCAAAAATCCTGGATCTTAACTCATAATCTTTCCCATATGATATTCTGGTAGGAGGACACTGACTAGTTTCACACTGCAGCCACAGTCTCTCCTCTCACTTTTATTCATTATCTGTGCCCACATACTTTCTATTCTGTTTGAAGCCTGACTTCCTGGAAGTTGGAACCACACTGAATACAAGCAGAGCAATGTTACCATGGGTAAGCCCCTTTGGAAACTAGTTGTCATCATCAGATGATGATTGTTCTCCTGTTCTTTTAGAAATCCCTAAGTCATCACATCTGTTTGTTAATTGTTTCTTATGGAATTCCAAAGAACTTTTAACCAACCCTCAATCATTTTCTTGATGGCATCTTGAGGGGCTGTGAAACTTAAACATTAACATCTAGCATGATACTTTCTCTTTGATTCTTGTATTACAGTCAGAGTTATTACTTGTTGACATAGGTTAAACTGCCTTCTCAGAGACAAAATAATTGTCCGAAACAGACTACAACAAAATAAACATATTCAATTTAGTGTAGTATGATAGAGAACACCCATTTGCCAAGGGTGTTTGCAATATGTTGTGCTAATAGTACTGATGCTTATAGGTCAGGTTTGCTCATGTTTGTCTTCCATGCTCACTTTTATGAGATAAGAGCAAAAAATAGCACTCAAGCATGAGAGAAAGAGAATATTGTGATAGGTAGTTTTATATATGAGTGTATGTACAAAGTCACACAATGCATATTCACCAGGTGGGGCTTTTTAATGAAAATATTTCCATGGTCTGGAACCCAGCTACCTCTTTGAATTTACTTGCTGTTCCTTCTGAAACCAGTTGTGCTTCAGCCACATTGCCTTCTTACTGTTGTTCCCTTAGCTTATAGACTCTACCAGTCTCAGCATTTTGGCACTTGATTTTCTTCCCCCTTCAATGGGCTTCCTCAATATATGCATGGGATTCCCTCCCTTATTTATTTAGGTCTTTGCTCAATGTTGAAGGGCAGAAATCACACCGGAGACAACCGTGCAGCCAAGAGATTTATTCACCAGTCTCTACAGCTGGTCGGAGGTAGAGGAAGTACCAGGAGAAAGGAGTCAGGGAGAGGGAAGTGTGCAAGCTTTGGATGGAGGGTTGGTGCCTGGTTGTGCCGGCTGCTTCTCCAGAGCTGTCAGCTGGAGCAGCTGCGTCTGGAGCAGCTGCAGGGGCTGCTTCCTCTCCGCAGGGATGAGCTATTGTGTGTTCGAGCTCCAGGCAGGCAGGGACTTAAGTAGGGATTTCTGTTGAAGGAGGGGGGTGCCTGAGTGACCTTTAACACCATTGGCTCTTTTCCCAGTAAACAGGGTGACCTTTAAGCCGATTGGCTCCTGTCTGGGGAACAGAGCGACTTTTAGGCTGATTGGCTCCTGCCTGGGGGAATTGGAACCAGGTTGCTCCTAATGGAATTTTCCATGGGGGAGGTTACATGGGGGAGGTGGCCTGTCAGCTCAAGCCTATCTATCAAATGTCACTTCTCAAAGGTATTTCCTGATCATCCTAATTGAAATATTAGCTCCTGTCACTCATCTGTCTGTCCTCAGAATATAAACTCCAGGACAGACACCCCCTCTATTTTGTTTACTTTTTATCTCTACTGCCTAGAACATAAAATATGAGCTGGATTCGAGAGTTAGGCAAATGGATTTTATGTATCTCGGTACTTTACTTTTCTCTTTTTCATTTAATTAATCCTTACCTGTCCTTTCCTTCTCAGAATTGGTAATTGTACCCTTATAGGTACAGAGTAGAAGAAAGAGTACTTTGCAGCTCTCCTCCAGCACAGAATTACATATGGTCTGTGTGACCCATGGGCTACAAGTTGCATGGCCATTTCCTTATCTGTTGTAAGAATTAAATTGGAAATATTTAATAAATGGAATAATTATTGTTAATCAGAGAATCCATGTGTTGGAATCTAAGTGTTGGGCCTATATTAACAAATTTAATTTTGTAAGAACTAATATTGTTTCTAGTTCATAGATGAGGAAAGCCAGGAAGGTGGCTGGCTACTCAGTGTGGTCTGTGGGCTAGCAGCATCTGCTGATGGAAGTACTCACTCACAGACTCCTCCCTAGATTTACTAAGAATTTAAAAACAAATAGTGTGCTTAGGTCCTGTATTAGTCAGCTTTCCATTACTGTAACCAACACCTGAGATAATCAGTGCATAAAGATAAAGGGATATTTTGACTCAGAGTTTTGGAGATTTCAATCTCCCAATTGGTCCCAATGCTTTGAGGGAAGGCAGCACGTTACAGAAGACGCAAAGGGTGGAACAAAACTGTCCATTTTGAGAAAGCAAAAAAGAGAAGAAGGAGGAGGAGGCACTGAAGTTCTGAAATGGAACCACCATTTGACCCAGTTATCCCACTCCTCAGTTTATACCCAAAGGACTTAAAAATCAGTGTACTACCATGATGCAGCTACATCAATGTTTTTAGCAAGCTCAATTCACAATAGCTAAATTATGAAACCAACCTAGGAGCCCTTCAACAGATGAATAGATAAAGAAAATGTGGTTCTAAAGATGCAAAAATATCTTTAGTGAATCTAAGGACATTAGTATGTTTAGAAAGCTCTGTAGATGATTTTGATGATTGTCAAGATTGGTGACTACTGAGGTAGAACCTTGTTGTACAACTATCAATAAAATGTAGTGAAATATAACTGCAAAACTCAAGTGATTTGTGACTCATAATCATCTGTAAATAAATATTACAAAAGAGTATATATAAAAAATATATAACATATATAACAAAATATATCTACAAATATAATAAGTCATCTTAAGTTCATTTTTCATTAATGGTGCATTGTATTTGGCTGTAAGCATTGTTGCTGATTCTACTTTTTATCTATAGTAGTCCCTCTTTGATCAAATGAAGGGATAAGGGTGACTTCAAGAAACTATCACTTTTTTTAAAAATATTTTATTTTTTAGTTGGACACAATACCTTTATTTTTTTACATGGTGCTGAGGATCAAACCCAGGGCCACGCACGTGCTAGGCAAGAGCTTTACCACTGAGCCACAGTCCCAGCTCAAGAAACTATCACTTTTTATTGGCATATTTTCATACCAGTGGTAGACATTTCTTTCTTTCTTTTTTTAACCTTTATTTTATTTGTTTATTTTTATGTGGTGCCAGGGATCAAACCCAGTGCTTCATGCATGCTAGGCAAGCGCCCTACCACTGAGCCACAACCCCAGCCCCAGCCATTTCTTTTAAAACTGGGACAGATGGGGCTGGGGCTATGGCTCAGGGTAGAGTGCTTGTCTCGATTGTGTGAGGCCCTGGATTCGATGCTCAGCACCACATAAATAAAAAATAAAGGTATTATGTCACCTACAAATTAAAAAAAGAAAAGACCGGGACAGAACTCCATTTTAAGCACTTCACCAATATTACTGTTTAAAACCATAGGGCAGCATAACTATAGTGCTAGAGTTTGGATCTGAAATGTCCTGCAAAGACCCATGTTTTAAAGTCTTGTCTATAGTCCGTGGTGTTACTGAGACATGGGGCCCAGTGAAAGGAAGTTAGGTTACTGGAACATGCCTTTAAATGGGATATTAAGGTCCTGTTCCCTTCTCCATCTCTTTGCTTCCTGGCTGCCATGAGGTGACCTCCTCTGCCATATGTTCCTGCCATGATGGGCTGTGCTACCACAGGCCCAGAGCAACAGGGCCAAGCAACCATGAACTGAAACCTTTGAAACCATGATTCAAGCCAGGTACCATGGTGCATACCTGTAATCTCGGTGGCTTGGGAAGCTGAGGCAGGAGGATGGTGAGTTCAAAGTTAGCCTCAGCAACTCAGCAAGGCCCTAAGCAACTTAGTGAGACCTTGTCTCTAAATAAAATATCAAAAAGGGCTGAGGATGTGGCTCAGTGGTTTAGCACCCCTGGGTTCAAACCCCAGTACAAAAAAAAAAAAAAAAAAAAAAAAAGAAAGAAAAAGAAAGAAAGAAAGAAAGAAACCATGATCTAAAATAATCTTTCCTCCTTTATGTTTATTATGTCAGGTACTTTATCACAGTAGTGGAAAGCTAACACAAAAAGGAATGTTTGATTTGTTCGATTCATCACTGGATTTCTGATTTGTTCTTTTTTCCTAGTCTTGCAAATTAACTCAATTGTGGGTCATAGGAAAATTATAGGTGATCACATGTAATTGACCTTAGATATCCCTATAGAATAATTTACACTCTCCAGAATTATTATGGTTTCAATGTATAATTTGGCTGTTATACTATTTTATATTTACCTTTAATAGGAACTTAGTATATAAATGAATGAATGAAGACCGCAGTATAACATTTGAAACATGTATTATTTATTTAGTATGTAAATGGTATTGGAGACAACCATAACATAGTGATTATAAGTTGGGGCATTGAAGCTATTCTGACTGCTGAGGTTCAAATCTTGGCTCTGCTGCTTAACAGAATGACCCAAGAAAATTACTTATTCTCTCTGCAGTTAGATTCCTTGTTCATGAAATGAAGTTAATAATAGTACCTACAAAAGAAATTGGTTAACAAAGTTAAAACATTTAGAATAGGGCTATTATGTGTATTCTCAATAAGCAATCTTTAATTCTTTGGCTAACGATACAGTTGCCTCATTTTAAAAAAATCATCTTATTTAATACTTGCAAAAGATGAAAAAAGGCTATCCAACTAATAGTTGATAAAATAAGGTTTATAGTCTTGGCATGTCTGTCCTCAAAGCCCTTGTCTTTCTAGAGATGCTCTGCTGCCTCTAAGAACATAACTATTGGGATTTAGAAGCAGTAGTAATGTGACCAAAGTACCTTATTATCTTGCCTTATGGTCTACAAAGTATTCTCACTGGAATGCACTGATTTCATAATTTAGCAGCTCCTTGGAGGGTAGTAGGGCATTGTTCCCATATAACAGATGAAAAACAGTTTAAGAAGTTTTCCAGGGTCCCAAGCTCTTTTCCTCTGTACTAGGCAAGAGTTCATTCTGATAATTCTCCTTACATTTTGAGAAGCTCTTTTTTTCTAAATGGTGTATTATATGTGGCTGTAAGCATCATTGCCAACATTGCTTTTTGTCCATAGTGTCGTCCCTCCATGACCAAAACAGCACACTCCTTGCCTTAATCTCATATAATAATTAATTCATTTGTCCACCAGCCCCTCACCCCCTGCTCCACACATGCACTGGCACAGGAATACTGAGGTACTTGGGGGCACTGCAAAGTATACCTGGATTGCTGATTGCCAGCTTGGTTTCCTGTTTATCATTTGTTCCTGATCTCTTGGGTGTGCGCAAGACTGGAAATCAGCACTGAAGCTACTGTTCTCTCATAGGAGACTTTTTAAAAGGCTCTTTATACCTAGAGGCTTTTTTAAAATTCTTGTTCCTTTTCTGCCTTTTTTCTTTTTTCTTTTTGAAGATAGAATTAGATTCGATGATTTTTTTTCTTTTTTAGGGTAACTTCCAGCTTTAATTTTTTTTTCTGATGATGTCATTATTTTGGCTATGTTATATTCTTTCTAGGTAATAGCTTTATTTCATAGATGTGGGCAAGTATAGCAAAAGGATTTAAAGCATCTAAAGTTTTTCAGAGAGTTTAGCTGAGCTAAAAGTAATCATAGAGTGTCCTTATTCCTATTCAGTTTTCCATTAGTTAGATCAATAAGATTCTTAGAATAATCACCCACAGTGGTTTGGAACAACTTCTTAACATAGAACTTCCAATTATATTTTTTACTAATATAGATTTTTAAAGTTGCCATGTTTGAAATAGAGCTAAAAGAGGCATTCAATTATTGCTTTTAATTCCTTTCTTTCTGTTGGCTCTTATCAGTCACATTTATTGTATTATGCTTTTTCTTTGTAGTACAAGGTCTATCAATAGACCATTTTTCTTTTCTTTACATTTCAAGGCATAATATATGAGAAATATTAAACATGCAACTAAGTACCAGGAAGGTAATATACGGAATCACATCTGTATCAATTACAGGTTAAACAAGCATATCCTAAGATTAGAAGTAAACCCTATAAGTAGTAGTCCAGGAAGGATTCCAAAAAACCTACCTAAACTATTAGTCAGCAACTTGGAGACTAGACTAACAGGCAGCACTAGCCAGGTACAAGTTTCATTGTCTCTGGTGTGTGTCTGGGGAGGTGGGGGGCAAGGAGAATAAGTGAATGTATGAAATCAAGGCAAGGAACAGCAAGCTGGTAAAAACAGGAAAACATTTCAGAAAGTGGGGCTCAAGAGCAGTCAGATAAAGGAATCAGGAAAGCCCTTGAATGTAATGAGGAAAGGAAAGGAGTCAGGACAACAGAGCTGAAATAGAAGTAATAGGACATACATGGATAAGTGGGTGTATAAACGTGGGGGTGTTTACACAGATGGACTTATGAACACTTAGGGGCATTACTTCACGTGGTTTTCACAGTAAGCCTGTTAACTGGACAAAGAACTATTGTTGATTGTTCATATTGACTCAAGAAAACAGGGATTGGGGAGTCCTTTTTTTTTTTCCAGTGTCACCTAACTCTAAGTATCTTTGTTAATTTGTTACTCAGTTCAGTTACTTCTTTTCACCTCAATTTCTCATTTAAAAGATTTGAATAATAATTGTTTCAACCTCACAGATGAGAATTAGTGCTTATGTAATACTTGGCATAGTGCTCATGGTAAATACCAATAAATGCTGGATGTTGCTATTACTTCTATATGAGAGCTACAATTTGAATAACTTGAAATTCAGCATATTTCTTTCCCACTATCCTGTATTTCATCCTTTAAAATGTAAAGGACTGGTTACTCATGTGTATTTCTACACATGTATATTTCCAAAATGATTTTAACTCATGTGAAACCTGTCTTAAACAAAAATAGCCAAATGTTGGGAGATTTCACATCTTTTCCTTTAGGTTTTGACCATAAATCACATTTTTCCTTTTGTGCAATTAATCTACTTTCATATTTTTCTACTGGTTATTAAAGTAAGAAAGATAATTACTCATAAAGTAGCCCTGGCATCTAGAATTATATGAGGGCCCTTATAATATTTAATGTGTATTGTTTTCTTTCACATTGTTGCCAATAGTGAGGAAACTCTTTTCATATTTTTATTTTTGTAAATATGCCTTCAGTAGATGTGCAATGGCCACTTCTAATATACTGTTTATTTTCCAGTAATCCTGTGTAGTTAGCTTTCTTGTCCAGAAAATAAGGTTTTTAAAAAATTGCCTGCCACTGCATGGTATATTTTTAACTGTTTGGCTATTGCACAGAATGTTGATTCTTCTCTGACTCCATTGTGGTATATCCTTGGCATTTCCTATATTTATCACTCTTTGATTTCTTCATGAATAGAGAAATCATTATAAGGTCTTAAACAAGTTTGTTCTGTGTTAACATACTAGGTGATCATTCTTACTCAAACTGATGTAGATTGAATACTCAGACCATCAAACAGAAAGTCTTCTTTTTTGTGGGGTTTGGGATACCAGGGTTGAACTCACAGTTACTCAACTGCTGAGCCACATCTCCAGCCCTATTTTGTATTTTATTTAGAGACAGGGTCTCACAGAGTTGCTTAGCACCTTGCCATTCTGAAGCTGGCTTTGAACTCTTAGTCCTCCTGCCTCAGCCTTTCTGGGTGTAAGGGAAACATGACTTAAGAGTCAGACTCAGGTTCAGATCTTTGAGCATATTACTTAACTTTTTTGCTATCAGCTTCATAATCTATAAAGAGGATTAATGAGCCATCTTATAGAGTTGTCCTGAAAGTTTTCTTTATTTCACTGATCTGTAAAGATATAAAATTTGTTTATATTAATGTGGTATCGTGAAGATTTGATACATGTATACGTTATGTAATGTTTAAATCAGGTTAAACCTATTTCCTCAAACATTTATTTTATCATTTATTTACGGTAAAAACATTCAGAATACTCTTCTTAAAATACACACACTACTGTGAAGTAGCACACCAGAACTTGTTACTCCAACTGACTGTCACTATTCATTTTTTTGCCTTACTCTCCTCAGCCTCTGGTAACTACCAGTCTACTCTCAACTTCTTTGAGATTGACTTTTTAATATTCCACATATGAGAGACACTTGTCTTTCTGTGCCTGGCTTATTTCACTTCACATAATCTCTAGTAATATCCATGTTGTCGAAAATAACAAGACTTCAGTTTTTAATGTCTGAATAGTATTCCATGGTGCCTGTGTACCACATTTTCTTTATCCATTCATCAGTTGATGAACACTAATGTTATTTCCAGTTCTTGTCTATTTTGATTGGTGCTTCAGTGAAAATGAGAGTACAGGAGTCTTTACAACATACCAATTTCATTTCATTTGTGGATTTAGATTGCCAAATCATATATGTTAGCTCTATTTTTAATTTTTTAAGGAACCTCCATACTGTTTTCCATAATGGCTGTACTAATTTCCATTCCAGCTGTTAGTGTGCAAGGGTTTCCTTTTATGCACATCCTCACCAGCACTTGTTATCTTTAGTCTTTTTTATGATATACATTATTTAGAGTAAGGTAATGGCTTATTGTGATTTTGATTTGCATTTGTCTGATGATTAGTGATGTTAAGCATATTTTCATATACCAGTTGGTATTTGTTTGTTTTCTTTGGAGAAAAGGCTGTTAAGATCTATGGCCCAAGGTGGAGGGAAAAATAGAAGTTCACTGGATTAGATAAAGGGGAATGAAGGGAACGGAGGGGGTTTGGGAATAGGAAAGACAGTAGAATGAATTGGACATAAATTTCCTATGTACATATATGAATACATGACCAGTGAAACTCCATATCATGTACAACCACGAGAATGAGAAGTTATACTCCATGTATGTGTAATATGTCAAAATACACTCTACTGTCATGTATATATAAAAAGAACAAATAAAAAAAGTGGGGGAAAAAAAAGATCTGTGGCCCATTTTTTAATCACCTTTTAAGAGTTCCTTCTATATTCTGATATTAGCCTTAGTTTACAAATATTTTCCCCCTGTTCTGATAGTTTTCTCTTGATTCTGATGACTGTTTCCTTTGCTGTGCTTTTTTCAGCTTAATATAATCCCATTTGTCTTTTTTGTTTACTATGATTTGTGTGTCTGATCCAAAAGCCCATTGTCCATTTCAGTGTTCTGAAGTGTTTCCCCTATTTCTTCTAGTAGTTTTATAGCTTCATGTCTTACCTGTAAGTCTTTAATCCATTTTGAGTTGAATTTTGGTACTCATGAGAGCTAAGGGTCTGATTTTTAATTAAAAGAATTTCTAACACATAGAGATTGATCAAAAATGTTACTCCTTCCTAAGGAATAGGCTTTAGTGAATAAAGTGGCTTATTTAGAAATAGAGAACAATATCTGTCCTACCCAAGTTCAATACATTATTTATTGTCCTTTGAAACCAATATACTTTGAAAAAGCTATAAAGAGTAGTAGAAATGGTGGTATTATTTTACTTGGAATTCTCTGTGTAGAAATGTACTCATGAACTTTGCTATGTTGATATAGGCAGTTGAGTTTGTTGCCAAATGAATTTTAGTAGTTTATTATTCATTTTATCCAAGCTAAAGGACCTGAAACAGTCTCTAGCCACTAGTTGAAGTTGAATGCATTTCAGTCATGTTATTAAACTGAGAAGACATAACAGATATTTGGTTAGCTCTTAGGAGAGTTACTTGCTACATGCTCTTTCCCCAGGAATTTGTATACTTTTTTTAGCACTTAAAGTAGGATTATGTAGTACCCCATGACTGCCAGATTTCTAGTGTACATGAGCATAAGGTCCTAATACTATATAATTTATGCTTCAGATTTTTACTTCCTTGTGTGTAATCATGTGACATCTTCTAAAATGTGGTCTTGTAATTCGATGTGGTCATTTTGTGGAATTCGATGCATGTATTAGTTCTGTCTCTTGTATAGTTCTTTCTGATGTCTGCTATCCTTAAACTGTTTAAAAACATCAAGAATACTGCATTAAAGTTGGGCGTGGTGGTGCACACCTGCAATCCCAGCAGCTTGGGAGGCTGAGACAGAAGTTCTTAGCCAGCCTTAGCACGGGTGAGGCGCGAAGCAACTCAGTGAGACCCTGTCTCTAAATAAAATACAAAATAGGGCTGGGGATGTGGGTAAGTGGTCAAGTGCCCCTGAGTTCAATCCCTGGTACCAAAAAAAAAAAAAAAAATACTGTATTAAGATTAATATAATATTACTCTTTTTAGGTCCTGTTTACTTTTCTTAGTAGAATACTGTTTCTGTCAAAAGAAGTCCTCTGCTTTATGTTCATTGGTTCCTTTTCACTACTTTCTGTATAATTGATGAAAATAAATGGGAGGATGGTATATCCATGCAGTTATGTCCACTCTCAGTTGATCTGGCAGTGATATAAATAGAAACAGGAAAAATAACATGGTTGTACCTTTAATACTTCATATTATTAATTGCTGGGTGCACTGCATAAATGCCTTCTCTTCCAGATCACTAAGAAAATCTCTGAGTAGTTCTCCTTCTTACTTTGGTAACCTCAATTTCCTGCAGATGTTTCTGTTAAGGTCTAGAGATGTCTAGATTTTCATTTTAATTAAATAGAAAAGGGACTTACATGAGGAGTCAAAATTTAAGGAATTGGGATGAAGAGGAACATTTACTGTTTATTATGTTTTTTGGCCTGAGTACTAAAACTCTCCAGCAGTATATAATAGCACATGGTCTGTGTCTTTACTAAACAAGGAAATTTTTTAATTCAAAATACCACTTACAAGCCAGATGTACTTACCTCCCTCCTAGTGTATCTGTGTCCTAAAGCCTTCAGGAGAAAATGGCTTAAAAATTGTTTTCATGTCTAGATTTGAGTAAAATCACTTGTCATACGTTGAGTTGCAAAATGCAGACCTTCATTCTGAAGCTGCCTGTTTCTCATTTGGATCTGACATATTAAGAAGCATATAATTAATGGTTGACATTAGTAATTAACATTAACTTTATGGTGCTTAATATGCCATCATTCATCCATCAAATAACCAGAAATGCATTATGTCTTGTCATAAAGGTTTTAATTATATAAAACAGTCCTTCAGTTTTCATATGATATGAATGAAAAAAGCAAAAAAAAAGTATTTAATGAATATTTCTGTAAGTATTTCTTGGGTGTTAACTATATTTTTATTTCTTTTTAGGAGTATTCATCAACAATTGTGCCAGGAACTTCAAAGGGAGAATGTGGACCTAATTGTGCAGTCTTCATTATCAGCTAAAGAGCGCCACCTTGCTGCAATTGCTGGTGCACTGTGGAAACATTTCTTTTCATTTTTGAAGAGTCAGAGAATGACACAGATTGTGTCTCCCTCACAACTTGCAGATGCAGCTGCAGGTCAGCATTAATTGTTAATTTGTTAATTACTTTCTCTTTTTGCAGACTCTTTGTCAGTATTTCCCTCTATTTTCTTTGTAACAAACTTGCTTTATAACATTGTAATGAATATTTTGACAGCCAGAAAGATGAAATGAATTATATATTTTTAAGTTGGGGCCTGTTGCCTTGTTTATTATTAAAAATTAAATTAATTTTTATTATTTTAAATTATATTTGCTAAAAATTAGTAATTTTCAATCTTAAAAACACTAAATGTACACAAACTTTTCTTGTACGTGTAATACTTGGAAAGTAAAGTGTCATTTGATTATATCTAATTTGTATAGCTTATTTTCAAATTGTGTGAGCAGATATAACCTATAAGACTAATTTGTGTAAAGAGTAAAGAATACAGAATGAATACCACTTAAACACCAAGAGGATGAGATCAGAATGACATTAAACATATTCTATATTACCATTCTGACTTTTACTGGATCTACTTTAGGTTGTAATTTTTTACTTAATTTGCTTATCAGTCTAAGCATAGTCCTTAGGATTTAGAGAAGTCTGACTCATGGAATAATAGACAAAATTTTGAAAATATTTGTATATATCCAGTTTTCTTAAAAGAGATCATTATCCTTCTCAAATGTGTATTTTGCCCAAACTGTATTAAGAAGTACTAGAATAGACAGATCAGTGTGGTTATTACTTGTATTAAAGGTAACTAAAGGTATTTTATGTATTTAAATGTAGTATTTTCCAAAATTTAAGATCTAAACCAACATTTATGTTACCCTGGTATGGATGAAGAAACTAAGCTAAAAGCAACTACATGAAAGACTGAATGTTATAAATTTGGAAAGATCTGGAATTCTGGTAGCATTTCCATAATTAAGATTTTATAATGATAGATTGAAGAACTATGACAGGGCAGTGGTTTCCAACTGCTATAATATCAGGGAAAATAAATATTGCTATTCAATCAGTTGAATCACAGACATCATTAATAGCTTATATAACTTAGCTTTCTTATATTTGTCATCTTAGCTGCTACTCAGTCAACAAAAATGGATTTCATTTATTAACTCAGTACTATCTTAGGTTCTGAAAATAAATGGTATGTAAATACAAAGAAAAATGTGTGGGTTTGATTTTGGTTTGAAATACATGTTTACTGTTTAGGAGAAAATCATTTCCTTCATTTAAAAAGCACTAAATATACCCACTTTTATAAGCATTAGGGACTTATCAATGAGGGGGGAAAAAGAAAAAGACTATCTGTTCTCATAAAGGTTATAGACTAGTGAGAAATGGAGCTAAAGAGAATTAATTTCTTAAATGTGTAATTTGTTAGATTGTGATAAATCCTGTGGAAATAAACAAAAGTACAGAAGGGAATGGGTAAGGTCAGAGGCAGGTTGTGATTTTTTTTGTTTGTTTGTTGATACTGTGGATTGAACCCAGTGACATTTATCCACTTAGCCACATCCCCACTCCTTTTAGTTTTTTTTTTTTATTTTGAGACAGGGTCTTGCTAAATTGCTCAGGGCTTTGCTAAGTTGCTGAGGCTGTCTTTGAACTTGCAGCCCTCCTCCCTCAGCCTTCTGAGCCACTGGGATTACAGGTGTGAGCCACTGCTCCCAGGTTGTAATTTTCAATAGAGTGGTCAGGAACTCTTGAATAACATTTGAGCAAAGACCTGAAGTATTTAAAAGACCGTGCTCTGCAGAAGTCTAGAGCTGAGAGAAAAACTATAAGGAAGCAATAAAGGTTCATGTGGAGTAAGAAAGGGGTGAGAAAATTCAATGTTATGAGCAAGCTGGTTGCATTCTGTCTCATTAAGTGACTCTTGCTCTTACTTTGAGATTAGAAGCTGTTGATAAGTTCTGAGCAGAGGAGCAGTATGTTCCTTCAAGCTAGCAAGTTGACACTGTACAAAGGGAGCAAGGGGAGAAGTTGAGAGGCCAGTTAAGGCACTATTGCAATAAGCCAGAAATGGACTAAGATGTTAGTAGTAGAGGTAGTGAGAAATGTTCAGATTTTTCATCTGAAGGTATAGAAAATGTTTTGAATTTGCTAAGTGGATAAAGCAAGGTAACCAAACAGTTAATAAAAGAAGTTAAAGGTAATGATAGCTACTGCTGAGATGAGAAAGATTATGGCAAGAACAGATATTTTGAGAGAAAATTAAGATTTTTTTAAAAAAATTAGATTAGTGTTTTAAATATCCATTAAAATCTAAATAGACATGTAAAATAGGATCTTGGATAATAAACCTAGGGTTTAGGAAAGAAGTTTAAGATGGAGGTTTAAATTTGGAAACTGTCCATTCATAGATAGTATTTTTAAGCCATGATGTTGGAGGAGATCACCAATAGTCTAAATATGGGTGAAAGATTGAAGTCTGGGCCATAGTATATTTCTACATTGAAATTAAGGTAAGGAGAAACAGAAAGGGAGAACAAAAAGGAGTGCACATAAAAAGAAGAAAAAAAAAAACCAAGAAAATACAGTATCCTGGAAACCAGGAGGGGGAAATGATCAACAGCATCTCAGATGCTGCTGATGAATCAAGCAAGAAGAGCCCTGAAATTGGTCATTGGATTTTACAAGAAGAAAGACATTTGTGACCTCGAAGAGCGATTTGTGTGTAGTGGAGAATCAATGGACTAAAGATGAATCAAGAGAAAATGTAAAAAGAATTGCAGACTACAAATATAGATAAATCTTTTAAATATCACCATTTAAGAAAAATGGGGATGAATTAGAGGCAGCAGTGGAGTCAAAGAGAGGGTTTGTTTTTGTTTTAAATAAGATGGAAGAAATTTCAGTATATATATATATATATATATTTTTTTTTTTTTTTTTTTTTTTTTAGTATTTTTTTGGTTGTAGGTGGACACAATACCTTTATTTTATCTATGTGGTGCTGAGGATTGAATCCAGGGCCTCACACATGCAAGATGAGCACTCTACCACTGAACCATAGCCCCAGCCCCAAGTATACTTAATACTTACAAGAGTGCTCCAGAGTAAATGAAAATTGGATGGTGCAAAAATGTCACTTTTGTTTTAGTGTCAAGAGAAAATGGGACCCCACAGAGGAACTTGGCCTTAGTTCATTTATAGTAGCAAAAGAGAAGGGAGAGTAAATAGGCCCTGATGGAGGCAGCTGGGTAAATGTGGTAGGAGTTGTGTGGTAGTACTGGTCTGATGTTTCTCATTTCTCTGTGAAGTAGTAAATAAGGCCTTTTGCTGAAAGTGAGGAAGAGGGAGGAGTTGCTTGCTGTTAACAAAGAAAAAAGGAAGATACATGATAATCACCTAGGAGAATAGAAGAGTGAGTGGACTTGGGAAACGTAGTAGGACTGCTGACTGGGGAGAGGGCCCACATGAAGTCTGTAATCATATTCATCAGCATTATTGTTCTCATTTATGCTGGTGCAGGTACTTGTGAGGAGGAGGCCAAGAAGTGGAATTAATCAGGTGTTTGTTTCTAGGCAAGTACAGTGAATCAAGAAAAGTTCAAGGGAGTTGGTGGCATACATAAATGAATATAGTAATAGAAAATGCCCTAAAGAGGGAAGGGAAGACATGAACACAAGGAGAGTAGGGAAAGAGTTGTGGGTGCAATAGATTATGGGTTCTGGTGGAATCAAGGAATTGTTGGATTTAGGGTCCTGGACTAAAGGAATTAGAAAGCAAATTTCGTATCAAAAGGTGGAGTACTTGAAAGTAAAATTATAGAAAGATTGTGATTATTGGTAATGCCAAGGTTTCTGGGATCACCATAGGAGTTTCTGAAGTAGAATAGAGGGTAGATTCCTTGGAGGATAGGAGTACCAAGTAATAAAGGGCCAAGATACTAGGGGAAAAAAACATCAAGGGTATGGTAAGGTTGCTGTTGGAGAGAATAATAGTGAGCGACAGTCTACCAGTCATGGAAGAGAGGTGAACTAGGAAAGTGCAGGTAAGTACAAGAAAAGTTAGAAGAATTAGTGGTTCTTACCATCTAATGATAAGCTAGGAATTTTGGGAAGGAGAAAGGGAGAATCATCTAAAAACAGCAATGTGGATCAAGAAATAAACTCACCTCATCTGCAGGTCAAGTGTTATGAAGGTGTGGGAGAATAAACTATACCTTTGAAGAAAGCTACATAGACAGCAGTGTTTGATAAACAATTGATTGACAAGCATAAATCAGTGTTGTACAAATTGAGTTGATGGGATTCCCAGAAAATCACAAAATGAAGTGTTATTTGTGTAACATAAATTAAAGAATTTTGGCTCCTAGATCTTTAACGTTAAGAAAGAAAGTGGGGTGTAATTGATTATAGGAGATCACTATTAAGGAAAATGTTGTGTTCTAAGGTAAGAGTGAACTGCTCACTGTGACAAGTAGCAAATAAATAAGCTTAATTATAAAAGAGTAAGTGCTAGAAATATTTTTATGTATCTTTGAATGATGGCTACACACAAGCAGAAACCTACAGCTTGGGTTGAAGAATCCAGATCCATAATGATAAGAAAGAGGTGCCTCTAGACCCTTTCTTGACAATCTAGATGATGCTATTAAAAATTTCTTTGACAATATGAGTTTAGTTCAGTTCTAGCTTTTTACTTGTTCTACATTTCTAGATGTGACATTTTATTATTTGGTATTTGTTTATCACTATTAAATAATTGGGTGAGGGGAAGTTTAAAATTTTTTCTCACCTTCGTTTCTTTCATTTTAAATCTAGATTTTACTTTATTGGCAGCAGACATGCCAAGCACTGCTCCATCAGATCTTCAGCCTCAGCCAGTGATATCAATAATTCAGCTTTATGGTTGGGATGATATCATCTGCCCCCAAGTTGTAGCAAAATATTTAAGTCATTTACTACAAAATAGGTATGTGTCTTTATTTCAGTAATACTTATTAATGTAAGCCCTGATAGATCAGTACACTGCTAAGGTAAGAATTATCTAAAATTTTCTTTACCACGTGTATTCTCACTTTGGGAGCTTTTTTGCTTTCAGATATATCAACATTTGACAATAGTCATAGTAGAAAGGCTGGCTTGTGTTTTGTGGGTTTTTTTTCCCCCCCCTTTTGTTAACGTTAAGCCCTTTCAAAACTCTGTAGACCATCCCCATTCTTATAAACAGATTAGAAACCAAATTTAGCCAGGGCTTTGGCTTCATAACAAAGATTACTTTTTAAATTTCTTGGAGATGTTATTTTCAGATCCCATGTGGGGTAATCTTTGAACATGAGTGCCTATGGAATGGAGGAGTAGAGAAGATGGGGATGGAACTTCTCAGGAGACACACATAAATATATATTTTGTCTGTAATTTTTTTTACCCATTCCCCATATGGTCATGACCTCTTCTCTGTTTAATTATTCCAAGGGCCACTTCAGTGTTTTTTTGTTTTGTTTTTTGTTTCTTCTACTTGCTGCTTCCTTCATTATCATCTCACCTAGATAGATATAAGCCCTTGCTTTTCCCATTGTACCCATATTTTTCCTCAACCTTTCCCTTGGCTTATACCATCAGTGGAAGAAGGAAAGTTTAAAATTAGAACATTACACATGAAAAACAAATACTTATCCAGCATTTCTTTTTGAGTATATCTGTAGTATTCATTTTCAGCAATGCATGTCTATGTTAGTGTGTTTATCTGAAAGATGAGTGAGACCAGGGGTGTTCGTGGGGTATGTTAAATTGCATTTCTTTACTTGCTGTCTATACTCAGGGAATATATTTCCGTTTTTGTTCTTGTTTTTTAATACTCGTCAACTTGCCTTTACAGCACACTATGTGAAGCACTTTCTCATTCAGGCTGTGTATCTTTTCAATCATCAACTATAAGATCATGGATCCGTTGTGTTTTGCAAATGTATATAAAAAATCTCTCTGGGCCTGATGATTTGTTTACTGATGCAATTCCTGAGCAGGCAGTTGGTAAGTGAGTGGTATATCCATTTATTTGGTGAGGCATGGAGGGAGTATCTACGGAAAGCTTTTTGCTCTCTCGACTATTACATAAGTTAATAGAAAATATGCAGGGGATGTTTATAATTAGGTGTATATGTAAGCAAAATTTATTCTTTCCTTTTGCACCCTGCTCCTTTTTTCTTGATATATACATAGATAGATAGATAGATAGATGTTTTTTTTTTTTTCTTTTTGTTACTACATATGATAAATTCCCCTGCTATCAAAATAAAAGAACTTGTTTCCTTGGAAGGCAAGAACAAAAACTTGCTCCTCCTGTGACAAGCTATTTTTTTTACTCTGAAAAAATTGATCATACAGGGCTGGGGTTGTGGCTCAGCGGTAGAGCACTCGCCTAGCATGTGCACCGCCCGGGTTCGATCCTCAGCACCACGTACAAATAAAAGCATTGTGTACAACTAAAACAAATAAATAAATATTTTTTTTTAAAATTGATCATACAAAAATGTGGAAATTTGAAGTATTACCAGATATCACATTGTGAGTACCCTAAAAAGAAAAATATCCAATTGTGAATAATTCTCTCTTATTTTTTATTAGATATTTTGCCATTTTTCTGTTTTATTATTAGTCATTGAGTGACACTGGTTACTTTTTTTTTTTTTTTTAATATCCCATACAGTTCTATTTCTGTAGAACACACCTTTTCCTCAAGTTGTTTTTTCCAACCATTTGTAGCAGGGCTGACCTGAAAAAAAGCTTTAAATTTTCTCTGATATCTTATTACATCAGTTGGCTTTACATGAATGGCTTTTGGGCTAAGTTGTTCATAAGTGAGGAAAAACTTTTACTCTTTAATTTTATGGAAATTTGAATTTAAAAAGCGTGTGATAAACACACTTATATTCCCTACACACATATATACATATATTCAATATATTCAAAACTTTATATTTTATTAGATATGTTTATATAGTAAACAAATATTATGTGATTTTATTTTAACAGAAAAAGATTATATGGAACAGTTGGCTGAATTGACAAGGTTGCTATTTAAACTCTCAGAAGTAAAGAATATTTTCTCAAAGGCTCAAGTTGAATATTTACCCATCTCAGAAGACCCCAAAAAAGCACTTGTTCAATTTCT
The DNA here is from genome assembly GCA_025594165.1 of Tamias sibiricus. NCBI lineage: Eukaryota > Metazoa > Chordata > Mammalia > Rodentia > Sciuridae > Tamias > Tamias sibiricus. The sequence continues at coordinate 83,346,737 of CM046666.1, read as the reverse complement.
TCAGGTATTTTTCATTTATTAGTATAATTATGTTACTAATTTTCAGTTACTGATCAGTTATGATTATTTTTCAAAAAATGTGAAGTGTTCTTAAAATTTTTTCTATAAAATGAATTATTTTAAATTGAATTATATTATTGATTGCCTGCTATTATAAAATTCTAGAGGAAGAAAATTCAATCTAAAGTATAGTACAACTCACTGATAGGACAGCAGAAAATTTACATTTAATGAAGAATAATACAACTAAAGAGTGATACATAAAAGTTTTACTCCAAGGCCACCCAAAATTTTAAGAATATCTTATTACTGAAATTGCTAGATAGCAATTTTTTTTGGTACTTGCAAATTAAAATTACTTATAGGGTTCATGAGAGTTCTAGCTGAGTATTTATTGCCATGTAGCAAACAATGTAAGCCTGCGTACTAGCTACTTCATATGTAGTATGATAGGGGTTTTAAAATCTAATCCATGTGTTTTGGGTTTTCTCCATGATAAATAGTCCCATTTAAAGTTTCATTTTTAATTAGTAATTTTAAAAGAATATATTTTATGTGATAATGCTTGTTTTCTAAGTCCAATTGAGGTCATTAATGTGTTTAGGTTAGTGTCTTTTTGTAAGCTATTCGCAATAAAAGTACAGTGGTTGTTTTTCTACAGAGTGATTGGTGTTAACTACACTGTAAATAATTATAACCAGTAAGCTTTTTACATAACTGTTAATTCTTCCGTAAGTCTTAAGTTAAAGTATAATTGTAAGAAAATTAGAAATGTTGTATAAACACTAACAACATTTAGTAACAGAACATGCAGATGTAAATACACATTTCTGTTGAGCACTTTGTTAAGTTATTGACTGAGGCTCAACCCACAATTAAATAAATAATACCTATTGTTTGCTTGGAACCCTACTGGATCAGAAAAGGAAGTCAGGCTTTCCATTAGTAGTTCTCAGAGTCTTCCTTAATATAATTTAGACCAAATTAATTTTTCTTTTATCATTAAAGAAATGATAGTTTTTTGCTAAGTGCTGCAGAGTATTGCCTTGGGCATGTTAGAAATTTTAAAAACCAGAAGAAGTTAGTCCTTGATCTCAGAGAACTTTTACTTGTCAGAGACCATAAAACATATATAGAGTTTAAAATGATAATGCAAGGCCTTATATGCTTAGTGCCAGTTTGTTGGTGGATCAATCAATAGGTGAAATCAGAGCATCTTAGTATAAGATATTTACAATTTATCCTATGAAGAGCAGGAAGATTTTTAAGTAGGTCTGATTTGATGAAATGACTTTTATATGAAAATTAGAAACAATAGTACATATTAAAGGTGTGGGAGCTATCAACCAGAAACTAGTATAATTTGGAAAGAATTGAAGATTAAATGGATTTGAATAAATACTGTGTAACTGGAAGAGTGATGATACCATAAAGAGATATAGAAACTTTATGATTTAGGTTCAGGGGGAAGTAGGCAAGAAGTTTGCTTTGCAACTTTTTTAGTTTGGAGTTCTGTCAAGTGTCTCAAAGAATATTTGCAGGTTCTGTAATTCACTGGAGGAGTTGGGAGAGACTCATGGAACTCAAAATATAGTTGTACTCACAGCCATGACCTGTTACAAAGAAAGCATATAAAGCACAAACAACAAAGGGACAAGGTACATAGCAGTGAGGTCTAGAGAAACCAGGCATAGCTTCCAAGTGTCTTCTTTTTCCAATGAAGATGAGACACAGGATATGTTTAATTCTTCAGCAAGGAGTAGTGATGAAACATGAAATATTCACTATCAGGAAAGTTCATTAACAATTCACTGTTCATGGTTTTTATTTATTGGGGCTGGTTACATGCACCCCCTTTGCCTTGCACTTGCAGAATTCCAGATGTACAAAAGGAAAATAGGCATTTGACATAACTATATTGTTTGCACAGATTTTTTGGCACAGTGAGCCATTCTTATCAGGGAATAGTGAGAAGCTTCCCTAAAACTTCTAAAGTCCCACGGCTCAACCTGACATGCAAGACTTTTTAAGGATATCATCATTTGGCCTGCAGTGTGAATTCTTTTCTGTACAGAAATGATATAAGTAGCTATAGTCAAGGAACTAAGAAATGCATGTCTTTTAATCTGGGGAGGTTAGAACTAAACATAAAGAAATATTGAGATGCCTTGGGTACTAAAGTTTACAAGTATGGTTGATAGACTGCTGGGAGTTACTGATACATTGTCAGGAGGTTCTACTGCTCAAAACTATATTGACATTTGCACAAGTAGTACAAAAGCTTTAGCATGAGTCAATACTGTGTCCTAAGATTATACTAGTAGCCATGATAATTTACACTTTTATATATTCAGAAGAAAAAAGCCAGTTAGTTCGCTTAAGAATATCCTTAATGAAGCAGTAAAGTTATTAATTTTATTAAATCTTGACCCTTGAGTACATGTTCTTTTAATATTCTGTGAATGACAATGCAAAGTGCACTTAAAACACTTTTGCTGCATGCCAAAGCAATGCGGTTGTCTAAATGAAAAGACTTGTGTGATTATTTGAGTTGCAAGCTGAGCTGATTGCTTTTATCTTGAAAAAACAACTGACAAAATGTGGTTATTCAGAGTTGGGTATTTGGCAGACATTTTTTTCAAAAATGAATGAAGTAAGCCAGCCCATCACTTCAAAGAAAACAACTGACAATATCTGTTGCTAATAATATAATTTGAGCTTTCAAGAAAATTAGAATTTTGGAAAGCTTATATTTGTCATCATGAGCTTGAGAGCTTCCTGATACTTAATGACTTTTTTTTTTTAATGAGAATGGTGTTGGTATTAATGCATATGTTATTTTTCCCAATATCAATAATGAAATATGTCAACATCAGGAAGCTGTATAACACAAGGAGTCAGAATTTTCCAAATGACCAACACAAGCTATTTAAAAAGCATTTATGCGTAAAAGATCTATTCAAAGTACAAGATATGCCAAGGTCTCTTAGTATAGCAGAGTATGAAATATCCATTGACGTCATTTCAGATTCCGTGATTCTTTAGTTCCGTGGTTTCATTTTGACTGGCCTCCAAGAAATACCACTAGTCAAGTTTTGGTCTAATAGCAAAGAGAAAATTTCCACAGTTATTTGAAAAATTTGTCAAAATACTACTTCTACCAATATGTATTTGTGAGGCAAGATTTTCTTTATTCTGTAACAGATCATAACAATCACATACAGAAGGAAATAAGAAATATAGCCAACTTCTATTAAGCTGGACCGTAAAGAGATTGCAGAAATGTTTAAGAACTACTACTCTTCTCACTAATTGGTTTTGGAAAATAATTTTCACTGAACTATTACCCCCATCCCTGTACGTCATAAGTGACCTTCCACTCCCTTTTATGACCTTTCTACTCCCTTTTATCCAACTACAGCATCCTTTCAAGTTTGCTCTTCTTCCCCCATCCACCTTAATTAGCCTCCTTGGAGCCTTACTTCAACTACTTTTAACAATACCCTCACAATTGTAGTCTTTTGTCTTTTGGACAAACCTATAAACTTTCAACCTTAGGTCAGTGCACTATACCAGCTTTCTCTCGTCCTCATGTCTACTGAGAGCTACTGAAGCATCTGACAGAGTTTGGGAGATCTCCTAACTGTGTTATTGGTGCCATTTGTGGTCCAGTTTAGGTCATTGACATCCACTCTAAGTTTCCAAAAATGGTTTGGAAACTACTACTTTCTTCAAACTTTCTAATCCAACTCTAGCTAGAGTCTTCTCTTGTTTCTTTTGTGGCTTTACTTACTTATTCTCACCTTCCTGATGTTATTCTCTTGTTTATTTCCCTTCCTCATCTTCCCTCCTTATTGTTATTCATTGTTAAACTAGCAGGCTCATAAAGAAAATTCTGTAAGGTAGACGGACATCAATTCCTATCATAAAGCTGAACTTTATACAGGTTTTACTTGTTAGGATATGGTAACATTACTAATAGACTTTCCTTGTAGGAATTTGGAGATTTTTGAGTCCTTAGTCACATATATTTGATGAGTCTCCCTTGTTTAGTAGTATTTTTTGTTTGTTTGGTTTCGTTTGGTTTCGTTTGTTTGTTTGGTAGTCTTGTTGTGATTTCATTATAACATTCTTGTACACCAGTTTTGTGGTTTTTTTTTTTTTTTCAGTGATACTTTGCTGAGTGAGACCTCCTATAAATAATTATTGGTGAATTGTTTTTTTTTTATTATTATTTCTTTAACCTTTATTTTAATTATAAAAAGCAAGACTTAATTATTTTCACTTGAACTTTAATTGCTGTAATCATTATTGGAAAGTTAAGGATGAAGGTCTAACTGTATTGGGTATGTATATATGCGGCAAGGGAATTATATGTATTGTATAAAATTATATGTATTGTATAAAACCTAGAAAGTTAAATATTGTTTTCCTTTATTTATAGGCTGTTGGTACAACTTACAGGAATCTCCAGACACTTTCTGATAAGTCTGCTGTGGTCACAAAGTCCTTAGAATACCTCGGTGAAGTATTAAAATACATAAAACCCTATTTGGGAAAAAAAATTTCCAGTGCAGGGCTGCAGCTCACTTATGAGATGATGGGTATGTATTCCTGACATTATTTTCCTAGTACCATTTCCTTAAGTTGAGCCTATAGTATCAGAGTGGACAGAAATACACTGGTGAAATCACTTATTCTCCATAAAGTCATAATAATCTGGAATACAGTGATTTAGCTTAAAATAATTCATGTTTGGTTTTGTGTTTGTTGTGCTTGTGTTAATATTAAAATTAATTGTGATCAATACAGAAAATACCCCGAAACCAGTTAGCAATAGTCTGCTGTAAATCACATTGTAAATACCTGAATTACTAAAATAGACCTTTTGTTAATGCTTACCTGTATTTCATTAGAATTTAAAACATCAGAAAACCCTCACTTCCTTTTATTTTTATGTTCTCCTCTGTATGAACGAGGTCAGGAGGTTTAATATGAGCATTAAGATATTTATGCTTCAAATCTTGTTTTTCACAATATTGTGTTTTCCCTTTTCAAAAATCTTTTTCTCTGCCTTTTCTAGAACAATGGAGTTCATCTTTCTTTAAGAATTCAGTAATTTGAATATCTTTGTTCACTAAAACTATGTTGCTAACCAAAAATAGGAACTGGATAAAGGTACATGAAAAAGATTTCCTTAGAAGTTCTTATATAGAATTTAAGTTTTTTAGTTTTTTTATTTCTCTGTGGCCAAAACCTTATATCTATTCCCTTTAATCTTGTGAATGTATAAATAAACCTGATTTAGGCTGTCTCAAACCTTTTATCTTTGTTGTGAAAGATAAAGGAGAATGTGAAAAATGTGTAAATATGGATGATGTGGAATGTAGTGAAAGCAATGGTAGCAAGGCAGACATCTTAATTTTAGAATATTTATTATAAATTTATTTAAATTTTACATAGCAAAATCTAGATTAGCATTTTAGCATTTAGGTTTATATTAGTCTCTAAAAAAAGTTTTATGATGTTTCCAGATTTAGCTTTTTGCCAAGCTAAGTGTATGATTACAGAATTATGTCTTTATATTGCAGAATATATGATAGTATTACCAGAAACTACAAAATGACATTGGATTGGTGATATGTAGCCCTGGGGCAGATTTTCACTTATGAAGAATTGAGGGCCTTCTTTGTTCTGCAACCTTGTTTTTTTGGTTTAGTGGCAAATAGATTCATATTCTTTCTTTTTGTGTAGATCTCAAAGACAGATAATAGAATATACAACTACAGTGTAACCCATTTATTCATTAGCAATTAGGAATAGGTAGGGATGGGGATGTAGCTCAATGGTAGATTGCTTGCCTAACATGTGTGAGGCTCTGGGTTCAATCCCCAGCACTGCAAAAGAAAGAAAGAGAAAAATAAATAAGGAGCAGGTAACACTGTTTTCTTGATGTAGAAAGTTCAGAATAACATGGAGAAAGCAAATATAAACATTGGAAAGTTTGAAAATGTGTTGGGTTGGGCTACCACAACCTGTTGAGGAAGGGGTATTAATCATGTATAAGGCTGCTAGTAGAAGATACATGCTGTTGGTAAAACTATACTCCATATTAAGGAAAGCATCTGGGATCCTGATTGTTGTCCAGTAATTTGTGAAAAGGTAGAGTTGATCCATTAGTAATATCCTCAACTTCCCTCTCCTTTGTATTTTTTTTTTTTTTATTAGCATGTACAGGGGGAGACAGAGTTGTGTTTGTTCCAGTTTTGTTGTGGTTTAAGTTTTCTCATTCTTCACATCTCATATTTTCTGTTTCCATGCCTTTCCTTTTGATCACCCCTGTGTCTCTTTGACCACTGTTGCCCTTTTGTTTTTGTGGTTGAAGTTCTACCCATGAACTGTCAGTGCCCAGCCCAATTATCCCTGCTTTTCCCACATTCCCAGGTAGACTTGGTCTCCCTGATTGTACTACATCTGTTTTTTTTATCTTATGGCATTTTTTATACCTTTTCAATTGTTATAAATGTGCACTTGACATCCTCTTACTAATTTTTGACCTTATTTAGGGTAGTAGCCATAACTTCTGATTTCTTTATTTCCCTCATGTCGTATTTTGAAGGAAAAAAAAAAAAAGAATATTTACAGAGTATGAATCAGGTACTGTATTTGGAATTGAAAATATGTTGGTTTAAAAATTTCTCCAGTGTAGGGACTGGGGTTGTGGCTTAGCAGTAGAGCGCTTGCCTAGCACGTGCATGGCCCAGGTTCAATCCTCAGCACCACCTAAAAGTAAAGGCATTGTGTACAACTAAAACAAATAAATAAATATTTTTTTAAAAAATTTCTCCAGTGTAGGTAGCAGCAGATGCTAAATATTTCTGGAATTTAATAAATTTATAAATCTATCAGTAGTACATCATATGTTAATGTTTTTAAATAAGAAAGATTGCTTCTGAGTATAAATAGATTTTCAAATATCTATTATAATAATTCCAATACTTTTTAAGTAGAAAGTAAGTAAATACACAAGAACTTTTTTATAGTGGTTGTCTTTAGACAGGGAGATTATCTTGGTATTAGCACATTTCTATATTTCAGTTTGATCAATAAACAAATAAAAGACTTTATTTTTTATAAACCTACTATGTATTTAAAACTGTTCCCAAAGTTATTTTGTTTGTTTGTTCGTTTGCTTGTTTTAATTCTTTTTGTAGTTGTAAATGGACAGAATGCCTTTATTTGTATTTCTTATATGTGGTGCAGAGGATCGAACCCAGTGCCTCACACACATGTTGGGCAAGAGCTCTGCCACTGAGCTACAGCCCCACCAGCCCTGTTCCCAAAGTTTTTGACTTAAGTTTTTCCTCATCATTCCTGTTTGCATTTTTAATATCACATATGTATAGATATTCTCTGCTGAAATTTAAGAAGTAGGAATCTGAAACATCAAGTGTATTAACTTTTGCCTTCTGTGGCCTCATAAAAATTAAGGTCTTCTACTGCAGAAGATGAAATACAAAGGTAGATGATGTGCTTTTGGTTGGTAGGTATCTACTCTTCTTAAGTAATCTTTATGACACCTGAGAGCGATGGGAATCATTTCAAATGTTGGTTATAATTACAGTTTCTTTATGGACATATTAGTTAGAATGTGAGTTCTTCTTATATTGCTGTCAGACTCATATTTTCCACCCACTAAAAAATGAGGAGCAAGCTAGCATTATTTAAAATATTGCTAAGTGAACACTGTGTTTCTTTATGATTGATTATTGTACTTCCTTTTACAACAGATGATTAATGTTGCTGTTTGTTCTTCTTAGAAGTGATTATTGGTTGTTGTTGTTTTTTAACATCAATATACTCTTCTATAAGCAGGTGTGTTTTCTTTCTGAGCTTGAATTTTAAAGTTTCTGTTTAATGGAAATGACTTTGAATGTTATCTTCTTTGCTTTCTAAGGTAGAATGGAATGTAAAAGTTTATGCAGTAGTTTTACCACTTTGCTGTTGGAACAAGAACTTAATCTCTTTTTAAATTTGGTTTTCAATAAATGAGGCTTCAATAGCAATAATACATCCTAGTGGGAATTGTATATCTGTTATGTACTATATTAAAAAAGCGTATTCATTTGTTAAGTTTTACTCTCATCAAATGTAATAGTTGATGGACTCAAGCATCAAGGAAATCAATGTATTTAAAGTCTCTTTATTCCAGATTCATATTTTTGTGAGTTTTTTTTTTTTTTTTTTGGTACCGGGGATTGAACTCAGTGGCACTAGACCACTGGGCCACATCCCCAGCCCTTTTTTTTGTATTTTATTAGAGACAGGGTCTCACTGAGTTGCTAGTGCCTCGCCATTGCTGAGGCTGGCTTTGAACTCGCGATCCTCCTGACTCAGCCTCCCAAAGTGCTGGGATTACAGGCGTATGCCACCGCGCCCGGCCCTTTTGTGTTTTTTTTAATGATAAATAAGTGAAAGGTGTAAAAACTGAAGTTCAAGAAGTCTAAATGATTGCTCCAAGGTGTTACAACTTCTTCTACTTTTCCTATTTTAATAATTAAATTTAGCTAAACTTCTCCTTGTAAAGTAGATTGAGGCAGCCTATAAAATTATATATAAGATAAAAACATAAAGAAATAGAAGAATCAAGAAAGTAAATGCAAAGCAGAATGTATGAATGCCAGTTGCTCATAATGTTTGTTTTTCCCAACCCGAAGATTGAGAGAAATTTATCTCAATGAAATACAGGCTTAAACTAAATCTTTTGACTCCCAGGATATGTTTCTTCCTACTAGCTATTTTTAACTTGGTCATATATGTTTTAAATATAATTTTTTCATGGAATAATAAAATGCTGTGGTTAGGAAACAACCATAACTGCTATTGTTTTCTTCTCTGTTAGGAATTCTTGTTAAATCATGGGCTCAAATTTTTGCCACCTCTAAAGCTCAGAAATTGCTATTTCGGATCATAGATTGTTTACTGCTGCCACATACAGTGTTACAGCAAGAGAAGGAATTGCCTGCACCCAGGTTGACTGCAATTCAGAAGAGTCTTCCTTTATATCTCCAGGTATATAAGCAATGTGGCTGCTTAAAAGTAATAAAGAGGGGAACTTTGCTTTGAAACGTAATTTACCAAATGCAGATTTAAAAACTGGACATTGTAACCTCAAGCTACATGTGTACCTGTGACACAAGCACTGAACAAGTTTTAAACTTCTCTTTGTGTTTGGCTCTGAAAACAGATTAGAAAGGCAAGTTCTCAACCTCAAGAAGCTTGAATTTGATAGGGAGTCAGACTGGCACATACCCTTAATAGTAGCGTGCTCAACATTTTTCTTAAGAGACCTGAGCTATCTATCTGTCAACCAGACTAGGGTGGAGGAGATGTGAGAAAATACTGTACAAGGATATTAAGTGTAGAAGAGCTGAATGAGTAGGAGTTGAGGGCCATTTCTATCAGAGGGAGCGACATGTACCAGGGTGGGAGCTTTAAGAAAAATAAGGCACACTGGGGAAAAAACAAATAGTTCTATTGTGGTTCGAAATTCATATGGAAGGAGCCTAATGTAGGGGGTCTTTATATACCATACTAAAGTGTTTGAATTCTATCTCTGACATGAGGAGTATTGATGGATTTTGAGCAAAGAAGTGGGAGTGACATAATCATGTTTACATTTTAGAAAAATGATTCTGGTGTCAACATCTAAAATAGTGAGGAGGTTAAATTGGAGATACAGAATACTTGTTCATTGAAATTACCTACACATTATCTGAAGATATTAAACTAAGGCAGTGGGATTAGAGCCCACGCAGCATATTTCAAAAACATTGATGAGCTCTGATTAAAATACTTGCTGAATGAATTGTGGAGGAATAGAGAGAAATGAAATGCTTCCTAGTTTGCCGAATGACTGCCAGTCAGTCTCACACCAGTACTACAGTAGTGTTGCTAACTAAAATGGGAAATTCCTGCAATACAGGGATAAAGGTAAGGTTCAGTTTTTGAGCAACTTTAGTTTGAAGCTTATGGGATATCTAGGTAATGAAGTCCAGTAATCGGTTGGAAATATTGACCTGTCATTCATTATTGAAGATAAGTGCTTCTTAATATGAGGTCAAGAAAGGAAAACTGAGGAGGAAAGGAGAAAGTGGACTTTGATTGGGTAATTAAGTGATCTCTTTCATAGATGGATTTTTAAGATTTCTGGGAAGTTTTTTTAAGTTGACGTGGTAATTTTGTATGTATGATAGTACTTAAATCAAAGTTTAATGTGTCATCTAGCAGAAAGATAAAGAACAGTCCACAGCGCAGTGTAGACTGCTCATCTCACCAATTGGCAGATGAGTGGAAAGGAAGGCGCATACCAAGAGAATATGGAGTATTTGTTCCTTGTCATCTTCTTACTCAACCAGTCCTTTAACAGGAATTCTTATAAATTCAATAAGCGATAACTTGAAAAGTTTCGTGAGTTATCCATTTGGCAGAACTGAAAAGGAGCCATATCTTAAATTTCTTATGGGTACCCAGCTTGACTCTTCAGAATTTTCCAAAAGTCTCCATGTATTATTTCATCTTCTGATTATTTATGCTTTTCCTTAAAGTATCCAAGAAACAGAACTGGTAGGGTCTCATTGTTTGTGTTTGTTTCAGTTGTTTATTTGCTAGTGTTCTGACAGCTCTATGCTGCTTTTCATTTTGTAAATAAACTTTCAAAATTTCTTATTGGATAAATATCCATTTATAACTAAAAGGGCGACTTAACACTAGCAGAAAAACATTTATTTTTCTCAGGGTATTGGTTTATTCATTCATAAATATTAAATACCATAATCTATATGAATGTATTTTATTAACTGGTATACAAATGGACCCTTTCATTAAATAATCAACATGTAACAAAACTTTGAGTTCTTATGAATTTTACTGAGCTCCTAACTTTGCTAAACCTGTTTGCCTAGCTGTAAAATGGATTAAAAAACATTAACTCAATAGAGTTTTTTGAGAAATTTAAATGAAATAATGAATATAAAGTACTTGGCATAGTGCCTGATAGAAAAATCTCTAAGTAAATTGTTATCACTCTAAGTCTTAATCTTCTGCATTCCTCTTAAGTAATTACTTTTAAAAAATTTATCACCAGATTGGTGGCACACACCTGTAATCCCAGTGAGGCTGAAGGCTGAGGCAGGAGGATCACAAGTTCAAGGCCAGCCTCAGCAACCTAGCAAAACCCTGTCTCAAAATAAAAAGTAAAAAGGGCTGAGGATGTAGCTCAATGATAAAGTATTCCTGGGTTCAATTTCTACTGCAAAAATAAAAATAATCATCACATTTATGGGCTCTGTGTGTGTGCGTGTGTGTGTGTGTGTGTGTGTGTGTGTGTGTGTGTAGTAGTCAAGTTTTGTAAGGACAAGAGAAAGAATCTGTTTTTCTTTCTATTCTTTTCTCCTGCTTCTGTGTTCATGCCCCCAAATAGGCATTTTTGATTAAATACCATAGCATATATAATATCTAAGCTCAATTCCTGAAGGTTCATATGTATGTTATCTATTGATGATGTCAGATGTCATTTTTATTGTGATAAGTTATGAATTCTGACATAAATATTAATTTCTGGGGATTATATTAGTAAATTCCTAAATATTGTTTATTTTTTTTAAACTTTGCTTCTTAGTATTTCTTTCTTTTTTTTCTTTCCCCCACCCCCCTGTAGGGCATGTGTATCATATGCTGTCAGTCTCAAAATCCAAATGCCTATTTGAATCAATTGCTAGGGAATGTTATTGAGCAGTATATTGGGCGGTTTCTTCCAGCTTCACCATATATTACAGATGTTGGGCAACATCCTGTTTTGCTGGCACTGAGGAATTCAGCCACCATTCCATCGATATCATCTCTAAAGAAATGCATTGTACAAGTTTTAAGGTACATCGAAGTAGTAAAAATAGATACATATATAAGTCATTCATCTCTTAGAAAGTAACACAGTATCCCAAGAATATTGGCAATCATTTAGGATACTGGTAGTTTAGAAACTTTTCTTTTCCTGAGAAACATTAAGGAATTATTTAAATAACATTTGCTCATAGCAGCCTAAGACAATACTTATTAAATTGCTTCTGTTTTCTCTGTGGAACCATTATTTTCCTTACATATACATTCCTAAAGTTATTTCATAGTTTTTCATCAGATAACCAATAATTTTATTTTGTGCTGTATAAAATATAGTAATTACATTTTACAAAAGATAATAAAGGAAAAGATCAATGCTAATATGTAAGAGGAAGCTAATGTGATGTTCTGTTTTATTAGTTCACTCTTTATCTTACCTCCATTTTATTATTGAGCAGATTAATGAGTGAAACTTCTTGGGTTTTCTACTAAACTCCATATCCTTTAACTGCGATACCGGAAGATTCAGTAATAGAAATTATCTTTTGTCTTCATGTAATATTTAGCTTTACATGAAATTAGTTTTTAAAATTTAAGATTCTATGGTGACACATATTATTCTTTCCTAGTGTAAGTGTTCTGTGTTTTTTAATGACCTAATAATTTTAATGATCTGACAATATCCATCGCTTTCCATTACAGGATTCCATGCCTAAAATCTCATCTTTTTGTGTTTCTAATATCTTATTACTTGGGTTTGGAAGCTTTATCTTCTTTGTTCCCTCTCCTTTGGCAAATGATTGCTTCCTTCCTTCATTTTCACTTCCCTTTCACATTGCCCCTAGACCATTACCAGAGTCTCCCAACCACTTTCACCAGATCTAGTCTTTTTCTTCTAGTTCAGCCTAAATAATGAACCTGGATTACTTTTTTCCCTAAAATACTGATACATTTGGTCACTTCTCTGTCCCCAAAACTTCCTTGGATTCCTTCAACCTGTGAAATAAATTCCATATTCTAACTCCATAATCTGTCACTTTTCCTTTCCAAATATATTACATGTGGTATCATATACAACCCCTAATGAGATTGGCTTAGTTATTGCTGCTCCAAAATGCTTTATACTTCCTTGTATCACAGCATTCTTTATACCATTTTCTTCATTAAAATGCTATTCCTCTGGACTAAATCCTGCCTATCATCTATAAAACCTACACCTGAAATCTCAATGTTGTATGATGGTTCTTTACTTTCTTAAAGTTGTATGCCCTGAATGATTCAATTTGAAAATTTATAATAGTTTTGCCTCACTTGTTTCTGAATTTCCAGCAAGATTTTAGTAATCTACCACTGTATTTGAGACATTACACAAGTAATTTTAGTATAAACTAAATGACAAATGCTAAAGTGAAATTAAATCTATAGAACTGTTTTAAGCCCCATTGTTGAGGATCCTAGCTGCCTTAATGGACTTTCTTACTTAATTGTATCCAGTTGAAATGTCTTTTCTCATGGTTTCTAGTTGAAGACCCCAAAAATGTAACAATTCCTTGGTTTTGGTTTGGTTCAGGGTTTTTGTTTTTGTCTAATACTCAGGAAAGATACAAAAATGACCTCCTGTGATTTCCTCCCTTCTGTACTGCTCTACTCCAGCAGTCTCCCATCTGAGTCAGAGCTCCTTCCTCTGAATTCCTGAGAATGCTGTACTTATCTTAGCTAAAGCATCTTTCACATAGTCATAATTAACTTTTTTGTCTTGTCTAACTTCTCTTCTAGATGATGCGTCCCTTGCTTTCAGAAACTTATATACATCCATGTTTTTAGCCTTGTACCTGGCATACCCCAGGTGCTCAATTATTGTCTGTTCTAGATATTAGTAAATCAGCAGTGAACAAATGAACAAAACCCACGCTCAAAGAATGAATGAATCTATTATGCAATATTTGTTAAAAGCTAAGAGGAAGAGAAACATTGTTCCTTTCCTGAAGAAGTTTATAATCCTTAGTGATTTCTATGTCTCATTATATAAATTATCATTAATTTTCAAATATATATTGATATCTACTTTAGATTTACCAGTATTTCACAAGTTTTCAGATTTTCTAGATTTTTTTTTTTTAAGAAACTAACAATTCTCACTTTCATTTTTTCACTTAAATGTACCTTGAACACCTACTATGAGCAAGAACCTATTCTAAGAGGTGGGCATACAAAGATGAGTAAGATTAAATTCTGAACAATCTCTGCTGAGCTATAATGCTAAAATTTGTCTTGCCTTGAGAGGTTGTATTAAATTCTAAACTAGTTCTCTGATTCTTTTACCTACTGGAGAAAGGAAAGATGTAAAGCTGGAGCAAGAAGCAGATTCCTAGGACAGGACTTTTACTTATTTAGAAAGATATGAACCTTCTCAAATTCCTAAATAAATAAATGTGAGGAGCAATTTATTTATGCAAATTTGACATTAGAGAAAATGTTGAAGCCTTGAGGAGTTGAGAGAGGAGATCAGACTTACTAGAAAAGAAAAAACAACAACAACAAATTAACAATTAGGTTTGCTTAAGTTCATTTTAAAGCCAGGTGCTTTAAATTTAGTTCATGATACATCCCTGTATTATGTTATGACCATCATAGCACACCAAAAGGATGTGCAGTCATTGCTTTTAATAGCTGATATTTGAAGATAGCATGGTAAAATATACATGCTTTTTAAACTATGCCTTATCCACTTGGGGAAAGTAAATTTGCCATTATCATTACAGTATATAGTATTTTGTTTTGCTCTACTGAAAATTATAAAGAGAAGAAAAAACAAAATTTTGCTTCTTTTCAGGAAATCCTACTTTGCATTTAAAGGGTCAGCACCCCCTCCTCGCTTAGCATCCATTTTGGTCTTTATTCTCCAATTCTTCAAAGAAACTGAAACAGATGTTTGTGATATTGAACTGCTTCTCCCTGACATCTTAAAATGTTTGGTGTTGGTCAATGAACCCCAAGGTTAGTTTGTGTAATACTTGTTTTTGTCATTGTTTTCTGTTCACAAGTTAGGAAACCTCTCTTAACCAACAGTTAAATGAGTGGTTACAAAAGGTTGTATGGCTATTTTATATCTGTTGGTATATCCTGGATAAGAATAAATACCAACCAATAGCTGAGTTGAGGGATAAAATGGTTAAAAAACTGACATATTTCAGTCTGTTTTAGTTTTATTTTGGGTTTTCCCTTGACAGAAATAGTTTATTTAAGGGCAACTTCCTATGTTAACATCTGAAAGACTATTTGTTTAGTCTAGCTCCAATGTTAATGCAATTTGTCAAATACCAAGTGGTTAGAGGTCAGTGTACTTTCTTCTATCCCAGTTTCTGATAGAATATCTGTGCGATTTTGGGGAAAACTGATGAGGATCCTTTGATTTTAGTCTTTTTGTTTTCCATCTCATCAGCCTTAAAATATCAGTTATTTAATCCCTCGTGTAAACACTTTAATAAGCTTATTGGGAATATGTAAAATAGGAGTCATACTTCAATCCTGAAGGAATTTTTAATGTAAATAGGGTTGTTTGTGTGTATTTATCGTTATAATGTGATTGTTCAAGGCAGAGCATCTCAAATGTTTCTGCCTAAGTACTTTCAACTGCTAAGATAATGAGTGCAGTGCATACCCTGAAGAATCTGAGGGCAGTGCCCAAAGTGGTAGTGGAAAGCTCAAACAAGTCTTTGAAATGTTCTGTTTTATCTCAAAAACTTATGCCTATTTTTAAAAATCCATACTTATTTCAGTATTTTAAATGCTCCCAACTCTGGTTTTGTGAAAAATGGTGTGTTATGTTTATATATAATACCCGTTATTCATGGTAACATTCTCTTCACTAGAGAATATCCAGTGATGGCCCCCAGACTCTTCAGAAATTTTGACCTCATTAAAAACTTATGTGTACTTTGAATTTCGGTGAAATCCTGTTGTACTATGTAATACAAAGTTGCTAACATAGAGTGATAGTACAGCAGTTGCCCTTTGTTCATGGTTTGGCTTTATATACTTTTAGTTACCTACTCTTTTAGTGGTCTGAATAGATTAGATGGAAAATTCCAGAAATAAGCAATTCTTAAGTTTTAAATTCTGTGCCATTCTGAATAAGCATGATAAAATCTCATAAATCATTCCTTCATTCCATGTATTCATGCTATATATGCTACCTATTAGTCATATGCTACCCACCTATTGGTCATTTAGTAGTCTTCTCAATTATCAGACATCATAGTGTGTGTTCAAGCAATGCTTATTTACTTAATAATGGGCCCAAAGTGTTAGAGTAGTGATGCTAGCAATTTGAATATGCCAGAAAGAAGCCCCCCAAAAGACAAAGACTGCTGAAAGTACAAGAAGATATTTTGAGAGAGAAACCCTATTCATTACAGTATATAGTTCTGTCTTACTAATCTCTTATTGTGCCTAGTTTATAAACTAAACTTTATTGTAGCTATGTATGCATAAGAAAAAACATAATATATGTAGTTTTCAATACTGTCCATAGTTTCAGGCATTACAGGTGGGTAGAGGGCATATCTTAGAATGTATCACCCAAGGATAAGGGGGGGGGGATACTACTGTATAAAGTTTTGGTCAACCTATCATTTTTTTTTAAAGAAATGTCATTTTTTTTAACCCTTTACCCTTTTTTTAACCTTATGTATTTATTTAATTTATTTATTTATATGTGGTGCTGAGGATCAAACCCAATGCCTCATGTGTGCTAGGCAAATGCTCTACCACTGAGCCACAGCCACAGCCTGCAACAAATCATTATTGATGATAGTAACATTTTATCATTAAGGAGACCAGAGTTTAGAAGGGAAATTTTGCTCTTCACATCTAACTAGTGAACAAATCACATGTTCAACATAGTTAGAATATACAATTCTCTGCATTGTTTTCTCTATAAGCCAAAGGAGCAATATGTAGCAGATTTGCATGTTTGGCTTAGAGAAAAATTTCTCTATGGTCTTAGTATTTAAAAGGACAAACTGAAAATCATAAAAATCTAAAGTTATTACATGAATCAGCAGTTCCATTCCTACGTATAGGCCTACAAGTATTGACAACATGTCTACTCAAAAACCCATACCTGTTAGCATAATAACATAACTAGTTAATCAGCAAACCAGGTGAAAATTATTTGAAGGACAGCATTTAAATTCCTTGGAAATGGTACTAAGAGTAAACAGCAAATAGAGAAACATTTATTTAAGGACAGAACTAAAAGGTGATAAGAATAGCCAAAGTCCCTGGTATTGAACCAAGACCACTCCTTCCTGTTCCTTCCAAGCACTGGTAAGGCAGTGTATCCATTTGCAACAGAATATGGAAAAATCCATACTGAGTACTCTCAAAAACAATGAACAATGGTGAGATACAGTAGAGCAATTGGTAATTTTCATCTGAGATATACACTAATTTATAGGCCAGCCAGGTTGAGTGAATCAGTAAAAGGAAAAGCCAACAAAAGCCCTTGGGTCAGAATAAATTTCAAACCTGACCCCATAAAGCATTCTTTCAAAGGATCCTGAATTTGATTGGATCAATCTGTAAAGCAATTTATGCCCCAGGGCATTATTTAAAACAATAGAGCAATTGGCCAGAAATTAATTAGTGGAGCCTTGAGCAGCTGCATGTGATCAAGAAAAGGGATAGTTAAAGAGAACCCTGCGAAAAACATTTGTCTCCCCATCCACAATTACACCACTTGAGGGAGAGTATCAGCAACTTGGCATTTCAATTATAGCATTGGAGGAGGAATAGACTTCACCAAAAAAGAAAAAAGAAAAATCCAATTCTCTACCAAAAAATAGTAAGACATGTAAAGAAAAGAAATTACGATATATACACTGGGTGGGGAGGGGAGCCAGCAACAGAAACTCCTAGTGAAAGGATCAGACATTGGATGTGATAGGAGTTACTATAAATAAATATATTCATATAACTAAAAGAAAACATGATAAATAAAGGAAATTATATTGACGGTGTCACATCAGATATAGAATATGACTAAAGAGAAATTATAAGAACCAGATGTGAACTCTGGAGATAAGATACAGCAGCTGAACTGGCAAACTTACCAGAAGGCTCTATAGTGGATTGAAATTAGCAGTAGAAAAAATCAGCAAACTTGATGATAAATCAATGTAGATTAAACAGTCTAAGAAGAAAGAAGAAGACTGAAAAAAATGAACAGAGCTTTTGAGAATTGTGGGATACCGTTAAGTGCACCAGCATACATATAATAGGTGAACGAAGAGAGGACAGAAAGGAACAGAAAAAATATTTGAAAAAATAATGGCTGAAATTTCCAAAATATATACATTTGAGAAATCTAGCTAACTCTAGGTAGGGAAAACACAAAAGACATTCATAGACAGGCACATCATAAAGATGCTAAAAGTTATAGCAAGGAGAAAAATTTGAAATGAGGAAAGGAAAAATGATTTTTCATTACAAAACAAGTCCAGTAATATTAACAGGTGGAAAAGGTAAATCATGCAAAGGGCAACCAAGAAAACTGGAGTGAGAATAACATTGAGTTCTATATAAACGTCTAATTAATTCAAAATGAATTATAAATCTAAGTATTAAAGCTAAAACTATACTCTTGGAAGAAAGCATAGGATAAGGGTAAGTCTTTCTGACCTTGGATTTGACAACAGATTCTTAGAGCTGACAACAAAAGTATAACCACAAAAGAAAAAGAAGATAAATTGGAGTTAATCAAAATTAAAAGCTGCTGTGTTTCAAAGGATAACAAGAAGAAAGTGGAATGACAACCCAGGATTGTGAGGATTATTTGCAAATGATATCTGATAAGGTACTTGTATCTGGAATGTATAAAGTACTCCTAAACTTAATAATAAAAGGACAACTGAATTGAAAAATGAGATGGACAATAGGTATGAATAGGTACTTTTCTAATACACAAAGAAGTGAAACAAAAACATTTCTGTATAGAAATCAGAACATTCGTGTTTATGGCAATATTATACAGTATAATAAAATGTAGAATGTCCGTCAACCAGTGGAGAATTTTAAATTTTTATATATCCATATAATGTAGTATTAGTTGGCCTACAAAAGGAAATGAAGAACTGCTGATACGTACTGTAATTTGGATGAACCTTATAACATGATTCTAAGTAAAAGAAGTCAGGAATTTAAAACAAACAAACAAAAACACAATTTTATTATATGTGTGCCCAGAATGGCTAAGTCTATATAGAGAAAAAGAAAATTAGTAGTTGATTAAGGGGAATCAGGTGATAGCTAAAAGTATTGAGTTTCTTTTTGAGATAATGAAAATATTCTAAAATTGACTGTAATGATGGTTCAAAGTTGTGGAAATGCTTAACACCTTTGAATTGTATATGGATTTTTTTGTGTGTGGTAGGGTCTTACTGGGGATTGAACTTAGGGACACTCAACCACTGAACCACATCCCCAGCCCTATTTTGTATTTTATTTAGAGACAGGGTCTCACTGAATTAGTTGCTTAGCGCCTTGATTTTGCTGAGGCTGACTTTGAACTCACAATCCTCCTGTTGAGGCCTCCTGAGCCGCTGGGATTGCAAGCTGTATGTTCTTTATCCACTAGCTTCATGCCATAAAAAAGATTATCTACTATTTAATATTAACTAATTTAAGTTCATATTCATCATGTTTTGTGCTCCTATTATAATGGGTCACAGTTTCTAAAATATTTCTTATTCTTAGAGAAAACACTGGGTTTTTTCCCCCTTTGAATACCTGTATTTAATATGCCTAAAATGTGACAAATATTTAGAAGCATTCAGAACATGGGTTTTCTGTATTCTTTCTTGATATTTGTATTAGTCAGCTTTTCACTACTACAACAAAATAACTGAGATTATCAACTTAAAAAGAGAGAAAGGTTTATTTTGGCCCACAATTTTAGAGGTTTCAGTCCATGATTTGTTGGCTCTGTTGCCTTTGAACCTGTGGGGGGCAGTGCATCATATGGTGGGCACACATGGCAGAGGAAACTGTTCACCTCATAGTAGTAGAAGAAAACAGAAGAAAAGGAAAGGGCTGGGTTCCCAATATCCCCCTCAAGAGTACACCCACAGTGACCCAAGTTCCTCCATTAAGCCCCATCTCTTTAAAGTGTTCTGCCATCTCCCAATAGCACCACAGATGGGGAACCAAACCTTTAACACATGAGCCTTTGGGAAGACATTTAAGATTCAAATTATAGGAATGTTTTTGCACTATTTCTGTATACAAGCACATTTTAAAGTATTCCTTAAAATATTTAAAGAATATAAATGTTCATTTTAGACTTTGTTATCTTTTGAAAGGAAGATAGCATCATAAGTAGTTTTTATGTATGTTTGGCTAATTTTAAGTGAAGATAGATTGTAGGTGGTATCTGATTTATTTACATATTTGTGAGGGAATGGGAGGAATATGCTTATAAATTAAAAACCAATCAATCTGCCTATTATCAGTCAGCTGATTTGAAGGGCTTCCTTTTGTCAATGTGTAATAGTGCGTGCAGGCTTAGGTTGGTGTAGTATTTTTGAATATGGACACCTTTCTAAGAGAAGAACATATTTTTGAATATGGACACCCTTTTTGGGAGGCTAAGAGAAGAACATATCTTCAACTGTGTTCTATTTTCAATTTTGAAATCCCCAGTAGTCAAAAATAGACTTTTAAACATTTTCAGTGTACTCCAGAATAAAACAAAATTTGTAACTATTTCATTGTGAAAATTAGCAAAAAAACATGCAGATACTTCAAGAAAACACATCTTTTTCTAAAATAAAAATGTTAAAAATGAGGATCCAGATGGTCAATTCAGACACAGTATGTAATGCTATAATTTTTCCTCATAGTTAAAAGGCTGGCCACCGAGAACCTACAGTACATGGTAAAAGCCTGCCAAGTGGGGTCAGAAGGAGAACCTGCCGCCCAGCTGACTTCTGTGTTTAGGTAACTGGAAAATACGCCAACTGGCAAGGAGACTATTGCCAGCCATTTGACAGCCAACATGTTTTTTAAATAACTAATTATCCAAAACATAATGTGTTACTACTTGTTTATAGTATTTCAATTATTGTATTTTTGGCAGTAGTTTTGTTACATTGTGTTGTTTTATTGAAAAATAAAAGTGCCAGGGAAACAGATAAGGGAACTGACTTGAAATGACTTGTGAATTTCATGAAAGATTCTTGCACCTATTTAAGAAGAAAAGGTGAGAAACAGGAGTCATGATGGCAGGTGCATAGGGCTCCAGAGTTTGCTTAAGCATGTTGCTCAGTGTGCAGTGTAAAAGGACATGCCCTTGGTTTTCTGGTTTGCTTTAGATCCTGTAGTTTCAGAAGGATCTCTTCTGTTTAATTTGTGAGGTGTGGACTTTATAGGAGTAGGTTTGTTGTTCATAAGAATAACAGTGCCACTTGAATTACTTTTTTCCTCTTTCCTGCTTTGTCCCCTTTAGAGTCTTATGCTTTCAGTGAGGGCAGGATTTTTTTTAGTATTTCTTTATCCAGGTTTATAAGTTTTACCTCATTATACATATCTCTACCTTACTACCACCATAATAAATAATTTAGGGTCCATTTCCTTTGTTCTATGTTGGATCTTTGATGACTCAGTTTTTTCTCATCACATTATTGGCACATATCTTCTGTTTAGTTTATAAATTGTGATCCATTTGTGGGTTTGTGAAGATTGTGGAATCCAAAGAGGGGAAAAAAGGATTTTATATGATCAAAGATTCAATGTTTGTTATCTACAATTTATTATGTTAGATGGCTTTCATTTTGTCAATGGAGGTACGAAAATTTTAGGGTTAAAAAGATATTTTTATTCACAAAGGCTTCTGTGGGTATCAAGTCTCTTGTTCAGTTTAAAGAAAATAAAGGTCTATTTTGAATATCTGGCTTTCCTTGTCAGCATATTGTTTATCCAGAGATACAAATAACTAAAAACTAACTCGGATATCTGACTTTCTTCCCCCTTTTGGTGTCTTCCACACTCTTTCCTGCTTTCCTCATTTTGATATGGAAAGTATAGCATAGAGTCCCTGGAATTAGATTGTTTTTTCCCCTTAATTCACCCTCCTAAGATTCTAGCTCCTTCCTCTTCCCCAGTACCATCACTGGTATTGGCTGACACAGGAATAGGACATTTCTGTTCTCTATTTTAAAGTGCTACCAATAGTCTTCATGTTACATATAGGTTTTCATAATAATTTACTTGATCATTTTTTGTGCTCAGGCTATGGGTGACTGCAGTGTAGGTACCAACTCAAGGAATCACTCCAGAATCTTGAGTAATGTGTTTTACTTTCAGGCAGTTTATCCAGGATTATGGTATAAGATACAGTCATCAAGTTTACAGCATTTTAGAGACAGTAGCAACACTGAAGCAGCAGGTTGTCATCTCTTTGATTTCTACCCTCACTCAATCTCTGAAGGATTCAGAATTGAAATGGGGCCTTGGCAAAAATCTTGAACAAAGGTATGTTTGATCATTTAATTGCATTCTTTTGGGCAAAGATTATTAAATCTGTATTTCATTTCTTCAAAATGGATATTTTCTCATTCCCAAAAATTTGTGGTGTGTTCTTTTCAGTTGAAAAATGTTTCAATACTGGGATTATTTTCAGTTTTGTAAAGTATGATTAAAAAATATGTGGTTTATCAAGAAACTTAGCAGAATTCACACATCCATTCCCATGTTCTTCCTTTCAAAGACCACATTAGAAAGCTATATATTTCAGTATAACTACTGTTGCTCAAAACAGTCATGTTTCTCTTTAAAAAGTGGATGTCAGAGCCTCGGGTGTCTTGTATAAAATCCATAGTGGCAAATCATAACCCTTTGAGGGACACTAGATTTATTGAGTCAACTTTATCATGGATAGCAACATGATAAAGGTAAGTGACCCAATTAGATAAAACAGATTTTGGTTAAAAAAAAAAAAGATAAGACTTTTAAAAAATTTCTTATAGGCTTATAACCGGAATGTGTTGGACTATTTAGAGAAATATAATGCTGTAGTAATAAGTTTATATTTCCTAAAGAGATTATTTTAGATCAGTCAGTACTCACACTAGGATTCTTATGTCCTATGGTTTGTTACAGAATCAGATACTTTTAATTGTGTCCTGTGTATCTGTACACATGCACAATCTAATAAACATGCATGTTCAGGTTTTAGTTGAGAAATTTTAATTGTGTGTCATTGGAGATAATGCTTAGACATGACTATACTGATTGCAGCTTTAGCAAACTAATGGACTGCATCTTTCAGTAAAATAAATGAAAATTTTTAAATATGAAGGTCAGAGACCACTCTTATATACTTTTTCTGTATTAAGATAGAATCTCTCTTTTCTTCTCTTACATAGTAACTTGGCTAGCCTCTTAGTTTTCCAGAGAGAAAAGATTGGGTCACTTCAAATCATAGCTTCAAAGAAATGATATTCATTGTCATGTTATAAAACAAGCTCATACAAATGAAAAAGATGGAGAGACTACACGAAGCATCCTAACATAGTAACATTGTTGGAACAAGTGTTCTGCCATTGTACTACTTTGCACACGAGGCCACAAGAGGGTTGGTTTTAACAATTCTGAATAGCACAGATATTTAGTCTAATGAAATAACTGCCAGGCTAATAAATCTAAAACACATTTCAGATACAGGGAAATACTAGAGAATCTAATAAGAGAAACAATATTTTATTTTCAAACTTTGTTATTTCTAAGAAGATGAAGAAGAAAATAGGGCATATACTAAAAGTGTTGCACTGGTCTGTTTTATGGTTATAAAACTTTTGTTTTCATTTTTAGTTTGCAACACAAGTCTTCCCATTATAAGCATACCATTCCTGTCTGTAAGTTATTTCATGACTATATTTCATTACCTAGAAGGATTATGTCATTGAGATGGTTAGTAAACTTTGATGTGTTGTTTTTAATCCATATTTGATACATATGTATATAAATCATACTTTTAAAAATGGAATTAATCCTAACATCTGGGTTTACTCACAAAATATACAAAGTACTGGTTTTTTTTAAGTGTTTTAATAAATCTGCTAGATGAATGAATGGATGGACGGATAGTTAGACCCACAGACAGGTTTAATTTGTAAATATTCAAGTGGAAAAATGATGGAAGAGATAATAAGTACATTTTATTTCTTTTCTTGTTTCCTTAACAGGGAAGCCTATAGAAAACTTTTATCTCACCTAGGACAGATGGGACAAGATGAGATGCAGAGACTGGAAAATGACAATACATATATTTTGTGATTCACCCTGTCTATTGCTTATCATCATCTAAAGCCACTTTGTACTAATCTAACTCCTACCTTTAATTAATTATACAATGATCTGTTAAAAATAATTTCTAGGATTTTTTCTTATATACCTTATATAAAGTATAAAATATATGAATAAGGAAATAAAGATTAATTAGTAACTATGTAATAGGATCCTTGGAGCTTTGCCAAACTGTAATCTAGTTTGACAAAATTTTAAACTAAATTAAAGAAGTTTTTCCTTCTGGAAATGTTTTCTGTGTATGGGTAATACACAGGTTTGTACTGGTCCATCCATGGACTTTTTACTATAATGTGACTTCCTGTCTTGTGATTGATATGTTGTGTGTGTGTGTGTGTGTGTGTGTGTGTGTGTGTAACACCTTCTGCTTTAATATGCTACTTTTTCAAATTACCTGGCTGACCTGCTCTGTTTTTTTGGTGGTGGTTTTTTGCTTTTGTTTTTGTTGGGGTGTGAGGGTGCTGGTTAAGAGATGCATATTTGTTTTCCTTTATTATACTATGTGTGAAGCAAGTTAATAAACAAAACCCTTACAAAGTACACTTAACTCTCTTAGGATTCAGGCTGAATCTGACTTAAGGATTACGTAGATTATATCTAAGAAAGATTTTAAACTAATTCCAAAAGTATCTAGGCTTGGAGTTGTCAGTAAAAGACATCAAGTGGGACAAAATAAGAGTCTTTAAGGAAAAAGAATAAATTATAATATTCTGGAAACTTCTCAAGATTACTTAAAAGTCTGAGAAGTCAGCTGATCTCTCCTTACTCTTATAATTTGGCATCTTGTAAGTTTAGAGAACCAGTTTAGTTTTCTTTCATAGCTATTTTTTCTTCACTTTTTAATTCTCATCCAGATTGTATTCGATCAGTTGGTCTTGACCTAACTCCCTTTTGTGGTAAGCATTACTAGGTAAAGTTTCAGTCCTAGTGTTAGGAACCCAATGGGTCTCTAACCCAGCTCTACTTTGTGACCTTGCACAGGTTACTTACCGTTTCTCAGCCTGGTTCCTTCATGGAGAAAAAATAATCATGTTAAAAATTCACAACACTACTATGGGAATCAGAGAGATGATATATGTGAAAATGTTTTCCTCTGTTCTATTTGGAGGTGTACCTACATGATTGCTACATTATTCATACATGATAAAAGTAAAGAACATCTTTCAATTTTGTTTCCCTTTCTCTAATCACATAGTCCATTTTTTTTTTCAATGTTTCCTTACAAGTCATGTTTAACTTTGAAATAATTTCTTTCTTTCTTAGAATTGTAGTCTTTATCATGGTTAGTCTTTATCATGATTCCTTCAAGAAAACATTTTAACCCTTTTCTGGCTCAGAAAGCATCTTAAAATGAAATAGAGGCTAAGGTTGTGGCTCACTGGTAGAGGATTTATCTAGCGTGTGTGAGACCCTGGATTCCATTCCTCAAGTGGAAAAATGTTAAAAGTAAATATAAATAAACAAACAAATAGGGTGAACAAGGAAGCAAGCAAGCAATCAGCATTCTCTAGTTACAATTCTCTCCTAATTGTAATCTGTGAGTTCCAAAGCTGTATTTGTTATTTTCATGACATATAAATGGTCTGTTTCTCCTCAAAGTCAAATGTCACAAATGGAATAAAAGTTTCTTTAAGCCTGCTTAATAGAGTTCACAACAATAAATTTCTCTTCATTATAATAGTACTTACTAAACTAATAATGTATGCTTTGCAAGTACCAGCAGTTAAAGGATTTTTAACTCTTTTAAGGCAATACCTTTTCAAAAGGGGGGGGTAGCCGGGCGTGGTGGCGCACGCCTGTAATCCCAGCACTTTGGGAGGCTGAGGCAGGAGGATCGCGAGTTCAAAGCCAGCCTCAGCAATGGCGAGGCACTTAGCAACTCAGTGAGACCCTGTCTCTAAATAAAAAAATACAAAACGGGCCAGGGATGTGGCCCAGTTGTCGAGTGCCCCTGAGTTCAATCCCTGGTACCACAAAAAAAAAAAAAGGGGGGGGGGTATTATTATTTCTTTTTATTTTTAAATTTTATTTTATTTATTTATTTTTGGTTCCCCCAAGGGCAATTGTTAAAGATATATTTTAGAATCTAGAGTATAAAACTTTTAAGGGATAGGAAAAACTGCTATGGAATCCTGCATTAGGGCATATATCTGTAGATACTAAGAATAATTGAAGTTTGTAATTAAAAATCGGTAACAACAAAAGACTATAATACCACATACACACATTTTATATTTATAAGTAAATTTTTAAAATATATTTTAAGTTGTAGGTGGACACAATAACTTTATTTTTATGTGGTGCTGAGGATCAAACACAGTGCCTCACACGTGCAAGACAAGTGCTCTACCACTGAGCCATAATCCTAGCCCCTATAAGTAAAATTTTAAAGAAGCTGTTTTTTTTAATTGAGGAAAAAACAATTTTATGGCTCAGTTCCTTTTGAAAATCTCCCCTGATCCTTTATTATTACAATCTTTCCTCCTTCCACTTCCATACTTCACCTTATGCCTGCTTCCTTAATATTCATTTTCACTTAAGTACCCTGTCATTTCCAAGGCTGCTTCTTTCACCACCAAAAAACAATTCTCTTTTGGTCACTCAAATATGAGAGTGAGTGTTCATTTCTCACATTCTTTGGCATCTCTGTGATGTTCACATTTCCCCCTATCTTCCCATCCATTTTTTAGTGAAGCTTCTTGCTTCTACTGTCTTGAGAGGACCAGAAGTCTTCTTTCCCGTCCCCTTCCTGTGCCCCAACATCCTTTTAGTAGTGAACTGATAACTCTAGCTTATGACTTTATCTCTCAGATCTATTTCTAGTGCTAATTTCTTTCTATATCTCTCTAGTTGCATCTTCCTGAAATCTTAAGGCAGCATGTTAAGCTGCCATTGTCACTTTGAATTCCAAACTTAGCTCTTGCTTTTTTTTCTACCCAGGGAATATCTATCCTATTTTCCCAAGTTACTTAGCCTTGAAACTTCAGAGGCATCCTAGATTCTTGATTGCTTCCAACTTTCAGTTGAATGTCCATACAGGCTCCTGGGCATTTTTCTTTTTTCTTTTTCTTTTTGCAATTCCAGCCAAACTTTTTTTCCCCCTATCAATCACTACAATCTCTTCCTCTCCTTTCCTCTGGTCCCATTTTCTACAGTTTGTCCTACACATTGTTCTGAAATCAGTGTTCCTAAAATACTACTTTTTTGTTTAGTTGTCAGCTACAGGACCTCCAATAACTTCCCATTGTTTATAAGCTGATGTTCAGACCCCTCAGTCTAGAGGTTTTCTGCCATTTGACTGAATTTTTTTTTTTTTTTTTTTTTTTTTTTTTTCAGACTTAACTCTCTCTGAATGTCATGTCCATTCTACTCTCGGTCTCATTCAGTTTGCCTTCTGGGAATATCATCCTTTATATAAAAATCAAAATGGAATACATTTTATTTATACAGAAACTTAGGACATTTAAACAGGAAGAAAAAATATGTACATTTTGGATTTGTAAGCATTCCACTCAAATAATATCTATAAAGTACCAAATGGGGTGTAAAAGATGATTAAGGGCAACAGAGTAATGAAAACTTTTATTAGGCATTAGGATTTGCTTATGATTTAAATTTCAATTTAATTAACATTTAATTAGAAGATTTCCATGGGGGAGGGAAAAAAAGTCATGGAGGATTGTCTCTGTGCAAAAATCATCCTGTTGGGTTCATTTGCATTAGAAGAATTTCATAGTTTAAAACTTGTATGTCTGTATTTTCTTAAGTATACAGTCATGTGCTTCATAACATGTCAGTGATGGGCCACATGTACCAAAGTGATCCCATAAGATTATAAGGAATCTAAAAATATCCTGTGGCCTAGTGACAGAGCCACTGTGTCATCACAGCACAACACATGACTCACTTGTTTGTGGTGATGCTGGTGTAAACAGACTTATGTTACTGCCACCTATAAAAGTAAAGCACATACAATTATGTACAGGACATAATACTTGATAATGATAAGTGACTGCTACTGACATTATTTACTATACTTTTTAATCATTATTTTAGAACCATTTATTTTAAAAAGTGCTTACTATAAAACAGAGCGCCATGTTAACCTGGCAGCAGCCTCATATGTCTCC
The DNA here is from genome assembly GCA_025594165.1 of Tamias sibiricus. NCBI lineage: Eukaryota > Metazoa > Chordata > Mammalia > Rodentia > Sciuridae > Tamias > Tamias sibiricus. Next base: position 83,318,343 of record CM046666.1, on the reverse strand, counting down.
TGTTTGCCACATCCCTTGACTGCATCAAGAGGTCACATCCAGTGACTGATTTATACCATCTGGGTTTATGTCAGTACACTCTGATATTTGCCTAATGATGCACATTCTCAGAATGTATCCCTATGTGATCTATGACTGTATTTGACTTTTCTGTATCAATGTCTATTAAGAAATTATTCGTAGGCCCTAGGCTGTTCATGGGTTTTATTACCCATTGAACAATGCTTTATTATTTTTTGAATATTTTTCTAGTTGTTGATGGACCTTTAATTTATTCATTTATTTATATGAGGTACTGAGAATTGAACCCAGTGCTTCACACATGTGAGGCAAGCGCTCTACCACTGAGCCACAACTCCAGCCCTTTATTGCAGTTTTTAAAGCTTCTTTAGAATAAAGAATTACATGGGCCTGTTCCCATGTACTTAGAAAAATCTTTACCAGTTAAGCTTCTGCATTTGAGAAACCCTTTTGGAAATCTGCTGTCCGTAAGTCCTACATAATATCATAGCACTCATATTTCAAAGATCAGAGGTAAATATCATATAAACCTCATCGAGACTTGTATTGTCTATACTAAGCCACTACTTTTTGATAGATTTTTACAACAACCTACATCTTCCAGAAACTGATCTCTTTACCTTGTCAGATAAGAGTGTGGGATTCTAATATAAATAACATGCTTTATTTGGCTAGAACAGTTGGTTTGGGAAGTTAGCAAAGTAACATATTCTTTCACATATTTGATTAGAGTTATGTTTTCACTCTGTGATAACCTGTATGGTAAGGTTACAAAAATCAGATTATAATTGACCAATTTTTACTTATTAGAATGTTTAGTATGCTGATACTTATCCAATTTATTGCATTTATGAATTGTGCTTTTAGAAAAAAATTTGGACATTCTTATTTTATATGCAGAGTTATAAGCTACTTGTGCCTATAATAAAGATTAAATTTATGTGTGTATAAAATCTATATATTTGACTTAAATTGTCCCCATGATCATTCAGCTTCCTTCCTTTTTATAGCAGATTCACTATTCAAAAACCAAAATAAAAATAAGCCATATTACCTGGAGAAATAATTTGTTGCTTTTATACTTTGTGGTAAAACAATAAAAATGTTTCAGCTATTGCAGAGGCTGAAGGGGGTATAATAAACATGTACTTAAGGTGTGAGGAAAACATGGGGGGAAAAGTATGAAAAGTACCTTAATCATAACCTAAGGGGCATTTTGTTCTTACAGATTTAAGGAATGTTGTTCCATTTTAACATTTACATTATTGTACAGAATTATGTCTTTGCTCACTTTTCCTTGAACATAGAGAATATTCTACTAAGATCTGTGTGGTACTACTTTTTGTTTCCATTTTTAAACTAAAAATCTCTTAAGTGATGTTTAAATGTTTGGAAGTCTTAGGGGTTTCTGTAGAAATTAAAATGCTATATGATTGCCTTTAATTTTGAAGACTCAAAAGATAAATCAGGAATACTTAAATAGAAAATATTATATTTGAACAATTTAATGGAATTTGGCTTATATGACCAAGCATGATTTTATAGAATTTTTTTCTGAATAATGATAATTTTGAGTACATTGTTCTAAGCAATCTGGGTTTTTTCTCTTTAGGAAGGAAATATTCTAATTTTAATGTTACTGTTTGGCTATAGCTTACTGTAAAAGATGCATTCAAACTCTATGCAAAACTTTAAAATTTTGACTTCGATCCTGGATTACAGTAGTGAATAATACATTATAAGGATTACCAGGAAGGATATGATAATATATGCTGATTTGTTTTATTTGAGCAGTTAGAAATCTGTCCAGAAATAATCAAGGGTATTCTAAGGCTACCTTTCATTATCTCTCAGGCAAGCTTATTTTTAGGCTATTTCCCTTTCACTCCCTGGAGTCTGGGACTACAAAAAGATTTTAATGGGTTAAGGGTAAACTGCTGGAGGAAAAATTTGTGTTTTAGGGAGAAAATTTAGTAACCTGAAATACTTCTTGCATTCCTTTTGAAAGATTTCCTGAATCCTAGAGTCCATTTCCTGACTTGGCAAAACAATTTAAAGTTTTAATTTAGGTGGCTTATATACATTTTGATGAAGTTGTCCACATTCTAAATATCAGTAATATCAACTTTAACTATTCACGACTGTCCAAAATATCACACGGGTTTTTTATTTATCCAAACTAAATTTTTAAATTACCTTTTAAAATATACCTCTTTCCCTTATCTCCTCCTGTACTTTAATTTTAGAATAACCAGAAATCATATGTATTTTTTTAAAATAATGTTTTAGGTATCTTATAACAGTTTATAAAGTCAGTAGATTCTGTATTTAAGATAAAAAGATATTTTCATTCACTTTGATTACTAAATATGGTTACGTGAATAAAATGACATTTTCCTATAAGTGAGGAATTGCTGAATAAAATGCTGATAGAAAAAGGTCAGAGTAAAGACTTCCTTTTAATATAGATGACCTTAAGTCCTGGCGAGATTAGGAAAAAAGAAACTCACTTACACTTGTTGAATTTATGTTCAAATGTGATTATTGTTTTATTTATGTTTGTCATAGACAAAGCAAACCCAAAAAACTAGCCTAAAAATGAATTCTTATGTATTATTAAAAGTGGTCATAATAAAATATGTATCAGTGGTGGTGAAGATTCCCACAAGCCCTCAAGATTGACATCACCTTTAACAAAGTGGAAAACTTATTAGAACTGCCAATTCTCGGTTCAAATTTATGTCAAAGCACTTTATGGTACCATAATTAGTACAACTAATTTTTTTTTTTTAGCTTTAAAATGTCATTTTTCACTAAGTGATTTAAAATGAGACTTAATTTAAGAGTTATTATTTGAGCAAGGATTTTACAAATTTAGATATCTTTGGTATTGGTAAACGTTCTTTTTCCTAGTTAGAAAAGGTATATGTCTCATATGCTTTTTAGAATCATTTTATTCCATAGCATGTTTTCCAAATTATATCAAGTAATTTCTAAACTTAAAAATAATCTGATTCAGTTACAGGGTTCTCAAGATTATAGAATGTCTCATAATTTGAGTAGCATTTTTTTTCTTAGGGAAAAGCACTTCAGAGCATTTGCCTAATACCTACAACATTCTTTTGAATTAACATGGAAATCAGTAATGATCCTCCTTAAAAGGTAGGAAGACTGCAGTACTGGAACATTGTGGCTCAAGGTCAGAGTTATCAAGGCAAAAATTCTGGATATTCCAACTGCTGTTCCAGTGTACTTCTATTATTCGCATCACCTTGAATAAAATATGGCACTTAAAAATTTATGATGTCATAATGCTGAATCTTTACTGAGCAGACTGCATAATGTTAAACTTTAAAAAGAAAAATTATAAGCCCATGTTTGAGTAGTAAAGGGAGTAAGTGTGGAAGATTTTAAGATCATTGATGCCATTGTGTGAAATTAACTGCCTTACTAAGAGTGTCATGTTGTCCTAGACAGCACTGATTAGAAAAAGTATATAAAGAATGCTTTAAAGACCCATGGAACAATAATGTACCATTAAGTTGACACTAAGCTACACCACAGTAAAAGTCATACATATTGTATTGTATGTTGACGTACACTTAGAAGAGTGACAGGAGTTTTCAATAATGTATTTTAGAAAATTGTTCATTTTTTGCTAATATTTATGTGAATATAAGACCTGTAACACAAAACAAGGAAGCATTAAACACTGAGGCTTTTCATGCCCAGGATCCAATAGTCACCCTTTGTTTTTCTGCCTGGTCATGATGGTTATTAACAGAATATTGGCTTTCAGATGGTGCCAATCCTGTGATGAGGCACTTGAAGAGTTTGCAGGTTAGGGCATGTGAAATATGGGGCTGGAAGGAAGCATGCTGCTATTCCATTGGAAGCAAAAGGGAGTGTAGGCCCATAGAACACTTCTTCTTTGCCTTCTCTACTTACATCCAATACCTACAAAATAAGAAGAGATGATGATTATTCAAAGCTGTATACTCAAAGGAAGCCTGAACCTAAACTTGGTCATGCCATCATCACCATACCTTAGGATGGTACCAGAAATATTAAGTTCCTACTAAGTGTTAGACTGTGTGTACATATTTACAGGTGATAGGTGTGTGTGTGTGTGTGTGTGTGTGTGTGTGTGTGTGTTTATAAACATTTAATCTTCAGTAAGAGGTTAGTAGTATTACCCTCACTTAATGAACGTGTCTTAGACTTATTAAATAGCTTGTTCAAAGTAGTCGTAGGTAGTGTCATAATATTGGCTTTCAGAGTCTCGTCTATAAAATGAAGAAAACAAGCAAGACCTTGCAGCTTTATTGTAAAAAATGGTGATATCTCGCAGAGCATCTGGCACATAGTAGAATATTATAACAGCTTAGTAGCAGGTTCAAAATTAGTTCAGTTGATTCTGGAAATTTTTCCCTTGTTATTTCCACTTCTAGCTGGAGTTCTGTCTCTTTTCTTATAGAGCACAGCTTCCATTAGACTGCCTTCTGTCACCCAACTGAATCCAGCTTCATCTCACTGCTAGGAAAATGCTGCTCTCCTCCCATGTGTCAACTCTATTAGGCTCTTTCCAGCCCTCTATCATCTTTATCTCTCTTAATTTGACTTTCCTCTAACATCATTTAAAACTTTTTCTCGCTTGGAGTCTATGATTTAAAAATAAATAAAAGTTTGTCATTGATACTACCCTATATGCTGTCCACCTTTGGTCCCATTGGTTCACCTGCATTCTAGATACAGGTGTGCCGCCCTACCCGTCAAAATCAAACCACAAACCTCTTAATAGCCTCCTTTAATGATTTTGTTCACTCAATCTATTAACTCATAAACCTTTAACTGCAATAGTGCATTATTTTAGATAAAAGGAACCCTTGAAGTTATGATATCCAAGCTCATAAAAAGGAAAACCACTAAGTGGTAGAATAAAAGAAAAACCAAACTTTTAGCTATTTGGGTTTTTTCCCAAATGGACATTTAACTGTCCCAAACCATTTATTGAACAATATGCCCTGACATTAGTAATTAGTATTAGAAATACTAATTAGTATACCAAACATACTAAATATAAATGCTGTTCTCTTTCAGTGTCCCATTTGCGGTTTCAGTAATGTTTCTTGCAATCCCATTTATAGTTGTTTTGACAAAGGCAAGTTTCCCATTCATTTTCAAAAATTTCTTGGTTATTCATATACATTTACTGTCCTACAGATGTGTGTGTGGGGGTACTGGGGATTGAATGCAGGGGTGCACCCCCAACCCTTTTTTATTTTGAAACAGGATTTAGCTAAGTTACTGAGACTAGCCTCAAACTTGTGATCCTCTTGCCTCAGCTTCCCAAAATATTGGGATTACAGCACTACTGCACATAGCACCTAGAGAAATTTTATCATCAATTTGACAAGTTTTATCATCACTTGCTTACCCCATGAGAAAAAGGAAAATCTCAATGGGATTTTGGTTAATATTTCATTAAATATAGAAAATAGAGATCACAACCATGAAAGGTTAGGTGTTATCTTCAATTTACAGAAAAGAATACAGAATCAGAGAACATTAAGTGACTTAATACTGAGCTAGTTGGTGGTGGGGCCCACCATCTGAGCTCAAGGATGTAACCCAGAAAGAGCTTGGGTTTCGTGCCTTAATGATATCCTTCTCTCTGATTGAATACATTTTTAGAAGGCAAACTAACAGTGAGATAATAATCCAGAGCTTTTGTCTACTTTCCTGGGCCAACAGAGACTGCATATGTTAAGCAGATGTAATGTATTTAATCTGAGAAGAGAAAAGGAAGCATTGGCAGTTTTTCTCCAAAACACTCCCCAAAACTGGCAGAAAGAAGGCATTTGGGAGAAGGCAGTGCCAGATTGGCAGCATATCTTCCAGCCAAAAGAAAATAATAGTAAATGAAGAGAACAGTGAAAGTGATCTGGAAACAGACTAATCACTTGCACACTTGCACAGCTGCTCCCTCATGTACTACTTGTCATCTGTGGCACACCAGATTAGAGTCAAACTTCTGTGGCAGAAATTTTCTTACACGACCACAGAATAAACAAGGAAACACCTTCATTTTTGTCAGGAACCTATTTCCAACATTTCCCATGAGTTCTTATTACTAACAACTCTAGATCTCAACCTTCAAACAAGTATTAATTAAGAGCCTCTCATCTTTTCCCTCTTTGAGTCATCCTTGTGATGAATCATGGTCTGTACTAAGAGCAATAGCAGGAAATGCAACAGCATGCTTTCTTATGCATCATCCCAGGTGGGTGAATCCCACAAATGACTGTTAGATGAACCTGAACTAGGGTCCAGAAGGAACACCTAATGCAATAGATTATTGGCTAGCATTTCCAAGGGCAAAGAAAAGAATTTAATCCTCCATTATAGTGGAACAGTTTCTGATCTATTTCATAATGATCTTTATTAACTGGCCATGTTCTTGCATTAATGATGTGTCAATTAATCTTGGATTAAGGATTATATAGTTATAATTTATGACATAAAAATTTTAACTTAGGTATTTTTAGCGTGCATATGATTTTCACCACCACTACCCTGTACTTTTCCAACCTTCTGTTTTAAACCTAGGGATTTCTACTTTCTAGCCAACATTTTCTCATAAACATTGTTCCGGTCTCCCGTTATCTTACTTCTCTATTGGCTATTCTTCCAGCAAGTAACCTGTTTTCAAACAGGTAAGTGTCTCCAACCATTGATACAGTACTCTTAATGCACCAAAAGAAATAGATCTGTAGTCACCAATAAAATAGAACATTTGAGCCTTAGTTCAGAAAGAATATTACAACTAGTAACCAGTTGTCAAAACTAAAATACAAGACACATGATAAGTCTGTTACACATTAGTAGTAAAGACTCTTAAAAACTTATTTTAAAAATGTATCTATACATTGTAGAACCAGTGTGCCAGCCAAGGGAACAAATATAGAATTTGCAAAAGGATTGATTCTGTTCATCAAAATGGCTATTGAATACAGAATTACACATAGCACTGACTTTAAAAGAACAAATACATTAGAATATTTTGTCATATATTCTCAGAGGTCAAATATACTCCAATAATACAGACACTGATTAAAATCATTTTTGAGCTGGGTACAGTGGTACATGCCTGTAATCCCAGTAACTTGGGGAGCTGAGACAAGAGGATCACAAGTTTGAGGCCAGACTCAGCAACTTAGCAAGAACCTGTCTCAAAATAAAAAAACAGAAAGGACTGGATGTAGCTTTGTGGTAAAGTACCCCTGGGTTCATTCCCCTGTATCCAAAAATAACTAAATATGTCATTGACTCCCCTTTTAGAATCACCTTAATCCTGAGGATACTCATGAATATCCTCAGTGGTTTAAAAAATATACTTGGGAGATAATACTGTGGGTGTAGTTGCACATGCCTATAATTCCAGCAGCTTGGGAGGCTGAGGCAGGAGGATCACAAGTTCAAAGCCAGCCTCAGCAACTTAGGGAGGCACCAAGCAACTTAGCAAGATCCTGTCTCAAAATTAAACAGCCAGGCATGGGGGCACCCGCCTGTAACCCCAATGGCTTAGGAGGCTGAGGCAGGAGGATTGCGAGTTCAAAGGCAGCCTCAGCAAATTAGTGAGGCCCTAAGCAACTCAGTGAAACCCTGTCTCTAAATAAAATACACACATACACACACAAAGGGCTGGGGATGTGGCTCAGTGGTTAAATGCCCCTGGATTCAATTCCCAGAACCATGATGATGATGATGATGATGATGATACTCTTGCATACAATCTTTCATCTCCTGAGGATAAGTTTGCTTGTTTGGGAACAGCCAGATATCATTAGCAATAAATTAATGTTATGATTAGTGAGTGCTCTAAAGAAAAGCGCTTTGGGGACAAAACCAAAGATGTGACTGTGAAGTTTTGTTTTTGCTTTTTAATTTTCTATGTCTTAGAGGCTAACTTTCAAGACTCTTCTAAAACAGGAGGTGTGGTCATTTTTTTAAATATAGGAGCACTCTGGTCCTCTATGTTTGGTATATATAGTGAGTGTTCATTAAGTTATAGCTTCAACTTGTATTCTATTCCTTGAAGTTATTTAATATTAAAATTAGTAGAAGTATGCCCAAAAATATATCTGAAATTCACAAATTTACTTCATGATAAACCCAGACTTGTTTCCATTGTGAAAATGGTCAAAAACAAGGTCTCAAAGCCACTTAAAAAAGTGTTCCAACACTGCAAAGCACTACCTGTAGCCCAGTTCAGTGTTGTCACAAATTCTGAAAAAGTGAAAAATTTAATAAAGAAAGAAAGAACTACAAAAGTTGTCAAGTTTGTGCTTGCATGAAGACTAGAAGCACCCTGAGGAGAGTAGTTTGCTTATTTGTTGTTATCCAGATACCAGGCAGCTTTTCATTAACACCCATCAAATCTTATGTTCTTTCTTTTTCATGTGTGGCTTTTATAATTTTCCATTATATCATCATTTCCTTGTTTATTCATTTTCTCTCATTTTTATCATCCACTAATGTTCTTTGAGTTTATTTTTTTATTCATTTTCTAACATATTAAGCTATATTTATGCCACAAGCATTAGTGTATATTCATTTACACATAGTTCTGCGAAGTTTTTTAAGTTCCATTATGATTTCTTTAGCCCATAAGTTATGTGGCCATGTGTTTCATTATTTCCAGATAAACAAGAGTTTACATAACTTTTTGCTAAGTTCAAAGTTAATTGCATTGCATTAGAGGTACAAACTAAATCATACTTAATTTTGTAAATTTATTGAAGTTTTTAAAATTTTAAGTATGTGACAGGTTTTTGTAAGTGCTCCATGTATACTAAGAAAAAATGTATTCTGTTTGCTCTAGAATTCACATTCATCCCATCAAGCTTGTTAATTGTATTTTTCATATCTAATCTCTCCATGCTGACATTTTTTCTACTTGATCTATGTGAATGATAAAAGTATGTCAGAATCCCCAGACAAACCTCTGGCAAGTGAAATCAGGAGAAAAAAAAGGCAAACAATATTATGAATGAGCGGGAGATGTAACTGAAGATAACACAATGAGATGCTTATAATTTCAAAAACTTAGACAACACGGAGAATAAAAAGCTTGGAAAGTCCTAAGTTATTAAAGATCCTGAAGCAGTTGTTAAAAATCTTTCCACAAAGATGAGATTAAGTATTATGAGTAGTTTAAGGAAATACTTCTGGTTGTCAGGAAAAAGGTCAGTGCTAGTATATGTCAGAATTTTATCAGAGAACATGTGAAATAGAAAACTATGGTAAGGATTATAAAATAATAATAGGAATAATGCCTTAAATATGTATATCAACAAAGGCCACTGCTGTTCTGGAAGGCCCAGTTGGCAACCTGCCCAGCCTGGGCTGCTCACATGCCGACAAGCCAGGGTTATTTCTTTGGGGCAGAGGCTGTCCCTGTCAGATCAGCCATTAACTATTACCATTCACAGCCTCTGCCAGGAAGGAAGAAAACCTTTGAAAGTGCCATTTATGGAAACGAACAAATTGTGATACAGAAAATAAGGTAATGTGGGGAAAAGAGATATCCATAAAGTTTTAGGAGTATGAAGAACTATTACCAAAGATGCTTAGCTTTTTTTTTGGTTTGCAACAAAAGGGTAAGGTATCTCAGTTTCCATACTTTCAATGTATTTTACATATATTTTCAAAGCTTGTGTCCACCTGTATTTTCAATAGAGCTCAATCGTTTAGTAGGCATGGTTTTTAGGATACAGCATGAAGTTTAGTGGCTAAACTAGCTACTCAAAAAAGGGACCTTGAGCATCTTTCTGCATGTAAATATCTCCTCCTTCAGAATCTATATTACAAAACATCCTCACAGAACCACTTGAGTAAACTCAAAAGGAACTTCAAACACTCACCTGGATACAAGCCAGGGGCTCATTTGTCCAAATTGAATATCCACCAACTAAATATATTCTCCCATTATGGACAGCAACTCCAGATTCATTCTGGCCTAAAGTAAAGAGAACAGAATAAAAAGAAAGAAATCTGTTTCTTACATATTTTAATTAACCCTTTTGCCACTGAGGGATACAATTTTCCCCTGTGGTACATCTGTATACTTCATGAGATTTTTATAGCAACTGATCACTGCCTCCAGTATTATGGAGAATTAACCACTATTTCTCAGAGAATGAATCTGTGTTAGGTCAGAATCAGGTCAAAACATTTATTAGCCAGGAAAGTTAGTAAATATAATATTAAATACAGCAAATACTAAGAGTTCTATCCTATGTGATATGCCATTAATTTATAATGGCAGAAATAAGGTATATTTTAGAAATACAAAACTCTTTTTGCATCCACAAATGCTTCTTAAGGCAAGTGCTTACATCTGTAAACCAATAGCTACACCCCCAAGAAGACAATAAAACAGAGCAATGCCTTAGCATGCCCCAAATGAAGACAAATGGCAAAAAAAAAAAATTGATAAAGTTGCTACCCTCCCTTTCTTTACACACACAACAGTTTTAGGATTATATTAAAGTTCTTGAGCTGGGACTAGTGTGGATAATCCCTAGATACTGACACGCCAAAATGATGAAAGATTTCCCCTTCCATTTCAAAAAAGAAGACAAAATAACTCACGACCACCCATTCTTCCCTGGAGGCCATCAGAGAGTGAAAGAGACCCTTTTTATTGATGAGCTGACACAGGACTGACTAGAGTAATAAATAAGCTGGATTCCATAGCAGGCAGTATCCAGATCCAGAGATGGAGGGTCTAAGGTACTACCACAACTGGGGGGTAAGTACTTGTAATGGGCCTCAAAAATCATTTTGCAAAAAGAGGAACTCAATACAAAGCATTCACATCTCTGGTTATGCTCCCAATGTTGCCTCTCCCAGTTGCAGCCATGACTGACTGAATGCCCACTCAGTGTATTAAAATGTCTTCAGGAACTAACCTAACCCACCATTTTGAGTTTGTGATTTTCCTACATTTGAGCAGCCCTGAAAGCTACCTGATTGTTTGGGGATGTTAATGATGCAAGTTGACAGGAGAAAAAATTTTCAATTTCATAAAGAAACATTAGAGATAAGTTGTGTACTGCTTTCTTTTCATTCTTTGGGATGAGGATGGGCTACAGCTAGGATTTCCCTGTAGAAATGCTTGGCTAGAATGCGTGGCCAGAAACATGACCAAACCCCTATGCACAGAACTACTCTAAGATTTAATTTCTAGAAGACTACACCCAGAAACAGTATTTGACAGTGACAAATAATGAAGACCATTCTCCTGAACTCCTGAACTCACAAGAAATAAGAGGAGGAAGCATTAAGAAATAAAAAATAAATTGCTTCTATAAAAAGAGCTAACTCTTTCAGTGCCTCATTCCTCCCATATGCATCAAAGTTCCTATGTGAATATTCATTGATGGTAATGGACTTGACATGCCTCTCTTAGTCACGTGAGAATGCACAGAGGTCATACAGGCTCTGAGAATGAGATGCCAGCCATATTCTGGAAACCAGTTTTGTTGTGAAAGATAATGCATGCCTTTCTGGTTAATGAAAGCAAGTTATTACTGGTATTGTTGATAATTGCCATTCTGGCTGGAGTGAGATGAAATCTTAGTGTAGCAACTCACAATAGCTAAGCTACGGAGACAACCTAAGTGCCCTTCAACAGATGAATGGATAAAGAAAATGTGGTATTTATACAACAACAGAGTATTACTCAACCATAAAGAAGAATGACTATGACATTTGTTGGTAAACAGATGGATTGGAGATTATCATGCTAAGTGAAATAAGCCAATCCCCCAAAAAACAAAGGTTGAATGTTTTCTGTTATTTGGAAGCTAACCCACAATAAGGGGAGAGGGAGAATAGAAGTTTAGTGTATTAGACAAAGGGGAATGAAGGGAAGGGAGGGAGGATAGAAAAAGGAAAGACAATAGAATGAATCTGACATAACTTTCCTATGTAAATATATGAATACCACAGTGAATCCTACCATAGTGTATATCCACAAGACTAGGGTCCTAATTAGAATAAGTATATATAGTGTCATGTATAGCTAAAAAGAACCAGTTTTTTTTAAAAAAAGGTTTTTGTATCCACTATGCATTTAACATTTAGAGATGCACTACAAATGTCTAAGAAAACAAGTTTGGCAATTTCTTGAATTGGTTTATTTATTTATTTATTTACTTAATCAAGGATACTTGCCAGTTAACAGGTTGAAATTACAACGTGTCCACTGGTCAGTGTCAATGTTATAGGAATCTATATGTCGTACAAGGATCCGGTCATTATTGTAGTCTAAGTCATTGCCTCCAAGAACATAAAGCTTCCTTTGGACAGCAGCCATGGAATGGTAGACCCTTCTCTGTAGCATGGGACTGCGGCTTATCCACTTATTCTGAAAAAGAAATTCAGATACATTCTGTTAATAGGGGACTTCCTTGGCATAAAACAACGGTGGATAACTCATTAGTAGTGAGAACCCTAATGTTTATCAGTAACTTTTATTTGAATATTGGTTATATATCTTGAAAGGTATAGGCTTCTTTCATGAGAACAAGTACAAAAGAATCATGTATTCCCATTCTATTTTGTGATTTCCATAAGGCCCTTCATTTGTTTCTTGCATTTTATAGGGCAGTTTTTCATTTCATAAGGGAAACACTAAAATTTTTCATGATGGGTATCTTACCCACTTCAGAGAACTTACTGATGAAAATTACTTAAGAGTGAAAGCCCATGGCTAAGGTATACTGTGGATAGTGATTAGGCATAATGATTAGGAAACAAGATTCTGGATCCAGAATGCCTGGGCTATAACCCATGTGTGACCTTGAGCAATTTACTTAACCTCTCTGTGTCTATTTTCTCATTTGTGGAGATAATACCTACCTGATGGAGACAATGGGGAAATTAATACCTACCCAATGAACCACTAGATTAAATGTGCTAACATAGATAAAGCACTTGGGGAAATGCCTTATATATAATAAAAGTACAATACATGTAAAAAATACTTTTAAATAATATATTGTTATGATAATCATTGTTATAATAATCATTTAGGCCCCTGAATAAGCTAGGTTAGAGTGGCTTTTCTGTTCTCTCCAAAATTAACCTGAGATCCATGGATGAGCTGAGATTTGGTTCAGCAACAAACCTCCCACATTTGCTTTGCATCAGCTTCCTTTAATATATTTACAATTACATCTTTTGCCAAACTGGGAAAAGTCATTTCTAGGTACACCTTTATTTGTATTGGTAGAAAGTCAAGTTTTATATGAGCACTTTAAGGAATTATGGAACCGTCAATATTTGGTTCTAGATCATTGTTGGTAATGAGGAGGGTACATGCTTAAAATAAGAGTTTTATTTAAAATATAATGTAGATTGTAAAATTAGATGAGACTCAAATATGACTTTAACTTTAAATATCACCTAAGTAATGGACAGGTAAGTAAACTGAGCCATTTTATTTCTTTATAAACACTAAACACACAGGAAGAACCTAATTTCCTTTTTGCTGGGAAAATTTGGATTTCAACCAGAAAAAGTCATATGATGTTTTGAATACATAGAACTTCACTAGTTCACAAGGCTATAAGGGAAGAAGCAAACAGCAACAATAAGCATGTCTGTGTAAACATTGGCATATACACTGCAGGCATATATTCACCACAGGTATAGATACTACAGGCATATATGTTAGCTCATTTCTAATTTCTCTTTTAAAGATACAATCTGGAAAAACAGTTGTTTGTACATTATCAGCTTCCCATTGAACATGTTTATAATAAAAATTTCCTTCCAATCAAATATCTTCTTTAATAAAGTAAGCAAGTCTTTCTTTAGATGTTTTACTTAGACATATCTTTAATACATTACACTTGAGTGAATTTAACTAAAACCTCTGATGATGCTTTTCTTAGGTGCTTTTTATAAATGACCCATTATAGTATTAGAAATCAATGTTTGCATTAGCAGTCCCATCCTCTGTCACAAGACTAGATGCCATCTGGTTTGCAAAGCCTGCCTACATCCCCTGATTATATCTTTAGCTTCCTTCACTACAGTGCCTGCCAGGTGAGCCGCCAACCGCTGCAAAGGCAAAGAAACAGGGAGGCCTGGTGGGGTCATTCCTAATAAGCTAGCGTGTGAATACTAATCAGTGGTGGGGAAGCAGAGGTCACCCCAGCCTGCCTGTTGGCAGGTAGCGATGTGCTCTGTGGCAGATGGCAGGCATTATCGACTCTCCACAAAGGCCTAGAAGAGAAATAAGCACCAGGGCTGAATGATAGAGTTATTGAGATTCTGAGCAAGATGCAAGCAGATGTGATGTTTGCCAGTACCCACCGTAAACAATATGCCAGCAGAATTTTTAAAAAGAGCATGTGTGTACAAACATGAAACAGAACTCATTTGAGCAATGTTAACACCTTCTTCCTCTTTAACCATGTAAGCACCCAGCTCAAGCAACTGCAATTAATGATCCCTCTTGAGACAGCTGACCCATGGACATTTAGTCTCTGAAATTTACAGCTTCTAATGACATCAGGAAACACACTTGTGAAAAGAGAAATGCCTTCATTAAATTCAGAATTAATTGCTAAAATAAAAAGATAACCAAATACACTGAAGACCACAGACAAACCTTTAGTAGTCAATCTTGACTTAGACTGCCAAGGTCAACCTGTTGTTTCATATCTCAGTACCTTCAGTTGATGAATATTAAACCTCCAAATCAAATCCTTTGTGAGTATTATCAAACATAGAAATAGCAAAATTCATTAGAATTTGCCAAAGTTGTAGATATTTTGGTAGAAAGAAAAGAGAATAAAATATTCCTTTGGGAGGACAAAAACATCAGTAAGTGTGTACAATGAAAAGTGGACAAACAGGTACCACCTGAATGCTTCTGAGTTAGGCCCCAGTTATTGGATGAAAAACATACTCAACTCTTCAGAGACTTTACCTTGAATGCATCCTAGGTACTGTTCTAGAAAATTTTGTTTATATTAAGTTAAATATTTATTGTTATTTGATTTGAAAATAAAACTACAAGCATGCTTTCCCCCTACAATGGCATCCCTTCCAGGAGGACACAGCTATAGGACAATCAATCCTTTCTGCATTATGCAAAGCTCTGAAAGAATGCATCATTGTGAATATCACAAACTACAGGAACTGGAATTTTGTAACAATAACAACAAAAAAGTCAACAAATAGTTTACACAAATAAGCTTCAGTTTACACAAATAAGCTTCCCTATGTGGGCTTAAGATACATGTGTGCAGGTACAGACCTGACATTTCAATTATTATTTCCTGCGGAAATATTTAAAAATTCATTTTAAAATATTTTTAATTAGGGTAATGAACTTTTCTTATATGATTCTTACCTGGTTAGGTTCATATACCATTAGTCTGTTCTGATATTGAGCCGTGTTAGTTACTCCACCTGTAATGGAGTAACATGTGTTAGAGCATAATAATGAGATACAATGAAAGAAGAATTAGCTACAGCTAAGGATTTGTTTGTATACTTCCTGGTGAACCCATGACATAATAAAGAAGCTTATTATTGATGAAGTAGTTTCTCTTTTCTTTCTTTCTTTTTTTTTTTCTTTGTGTGTGTGTGTGTGTGTGTGTGTGTGTGTGCGTGCGTGTTTGTGGTAATAGGGATTGAACCAAGGGCCACTCCCACCACCACTAAGCTATATCTCACAGCCCTTTTGGAGCAACTATATATAGTAAAGAGCATTACTTATCAAAAGGGATTTGGAGCCAGTGCTGTCAAACAGATATAATAAAAGTCAAAATGTGAGTCACATATACAACTATAAAATTTCCAGTAGCCATGTTAAAAAGTAAAAAGGAGTAGTAAACTTTAACAATAAATTCTATTACCTCAATATAGTAAAAATATAATTTCAACATGAAATCAATATAAGGAAGTATTTTATATTCTTTCAATACCAAGTCTTCAAAGTCTAGGGTATATTAGGACACCTGACAGACTGGACACGTTTCAAATACTTAAAAAGGCACATGTGGCTAGTGGCTACCAAACTGGACAGAACAAATCTAAAATTCTCCAGTGTAGCTGTTGTGGTCAGTTTTATAAAACCTCCTTAACAGTGCTTATATCCAAGAGAATTAAGAAGTTCTGCTTAATCAAAACCCACAAAAAGTCATCAAACTTTCTAGGTATTTCTCCTATTTGTCCTCATAGGGGTTGAACATCCCTAAAATGCAAATCCCAAATGTTCCAAAAATTTGAAAACTTTTTGAGCACTGACTTGATGCCACAAGTGGAAAATTCTACACCCAACCTCAAGTGACAGGTTGTAGTCAAAATACAGGCTCATTAAAATGTTGTGTAAAATTATATTCAAGCTATAAGGTATATATGAAAAAAAAAATTTGTGTTTAGATTTGGTTCCCATCTACAAGACATCTCAGTATGTATAGGCAAATATTCATAATCTGAATAAATCCAAAATTCAAACACTTCTGATCACAAGCATTTTGGATAGAGGATACTTGACCTATACTTCTTTTCATGGTTTTGGTATACAATAAGTCCTATGAAGTCCAAAAATTTTAAAATCCTACTTTAATTTTTTTGCCATCAAATGTAAAAACTAACAAACAACACATAAAACAGCACAGTGAGAAAAACTTAGGTAATAAAATAAAAGGAATATGGGGACCAAAAGATATCTTTCTTTAGAAATATTGCCTTATGCATAGTTCTAGATACTACTATAAAATGAATAATATTCTTATTTTAATAAGTGTCATAAAGAAGCAGGTAATTTTGCAATGAAGATCTGAAATTGAGCCCGGCTAACAAATGGGAATTTTTCGAATTAAAAACATATATACTGGGCTGGCATTGTAGTTCACTGGTAGAGTGCTTGCCTAGCACATGTGAGGCACTGGATTTGATCCTCAGCACCACATAAAAATAAATAAATAAAATAAAGGTATTGTGTCCATCTACAACTAAAAAAAAATATATATTAAAAAACATACATACTGTTATAATACTGACCAAGAAGGCTTTACATTTCCCAGTTTCAAGTCGCTTCCTGCCTTTAGGCCCCCTTAACCTTTCTTAGCACATTTATTTTAGAAAGGTATAAATATAAATTATATCTCTGCCTCTTTGAAATATAAATCATTTCAAAAGATACTTGCTACTTTAATAACCAAGGAAAACTTCAAGGACTTGGGTGGGAGCCATCCCTTTGAATTATAAGCAAGATCCCAATTTCTACGAGAGGGCAGGAGCCTAACACTGATATGCACCAATAAGCTACAGGCTCATCACAGAGAAAAAGAGCAAACTGAGGAGTAGCTGAATGTGCTCAACACATCCATTGATCTATCTTCCCCCAAAAGTCCCTCAGTACTTTTCTGCTTGCTCACCCCAGTGCTTAAAAACCAGCTCTTAAAAATTTATTGTTTTGATGGAGTTTATTCCAAACTCCATTCTGATCTCTCTCCCCCCACTGAAATAGTCTGTTTAATTTTATCCAGTGCAATTTTGGTTTTAACTGTTCAAGTGCTTTGAATAGGTCTTCACCATCCACTCCATGTTAAGTTTCAGGTCAACTTGAATAGGATTTGGAGGGTTAATGCCTGACTCTCAACTGAGCTGGAAGAATCAACTAATACTAATGGATACATAAAGAGGAGGGAAGCCACCCAAACCAATCATTACTCTGACTCAATCCCTATAAAGAGATTGTATCTTTCACGTAATTGATCATGGGTATTATTAACTTGAAGGTTACACATTTTTTTTAAATTCTAAGGCTTTCAACCACTTTTATGATCAATAAAAGTTTTGTCTACAGAGAAAAATTAACAAAGAATAGATAGGAGATTCTTGCCCTCAAAAACATTTCCTATGAATTTCTTATTGAACATCTCATTTCTAAAATGAAATAAAAGGAAAACATATCTAAGAAAGCTGAGCCTGAAATGCCTGTATGGTCAAGATGTGTGTCAAAATAAATACTAATGTATGTTTGCTTTTGCTCCCAATCTTTCCTTTCTTAACCAATTAAAAATGGAATATTCAATAATTTTTTTTCAGAATAACCACACAAGAAAAATCACATCTATTAAGATCACATACATGTTCAAGGTTAAAATGATTGCCAGTGCTTTCAGTCTGGGCCATAGCTACTGGATTAATGTCCAGCTTGCCTTTAATCATTTCTGCAATTGAAAGGGAACAGAAGATAAAAGTTCCCACCTATTATTTTCAAACTGTGCAAGTTTCCCTACTTGTTTTAGAAGTATGGAACAGAATTAGTAACTACTGCAGTCAACTATCCACTTTATGACACTATTTGAAAATATTTACATGACTGTATGTATCAGACTGCCTGTTATAGATTAAATGTATAAGCAATGGATTAGAATGGAGCTATTACATCCCCACTCCCAAACAGGGCACACAATATCTCCATGTGTAATATATAATGATTATTGTTATTTAGAATTATTATTTACTAGCTTCCATAGATGCATCTATAATAGAATGTTTTTGTTAATTTGCACTCAGTAATTAGATTCCTTACACTTACATACAAATTTTCACTCATATGACAATGTTTAGAAATGAGATATTGGATTACTAGTTGGGAGTAAAGATAAAAGTCCCAGTTAGTTATTTGGTTGATTACCTCTAGAATGTGAAACCACAGGAGGTGCCTAGCAAGCTTAGTGTAGTAACTTTTGCCAAGTCAGAACTGCAAAGGAAAACCTTGAAAATCAGTTCTATTTCTTTCCTTTTGAAATGATTTACAAATGAGCATATAAATAAAAAACATTTCTTCTCAGTATAAAAAATAAATTTTAAAAAATGCATCTAAGTTTGCAGCCCACATTTCTTTAGCAATGTTACTCATTTGCAGAGCTTTATCATTACATTCCCTTCACATAACACTCTTCACTTTTAGATTAATCTGCTGAAATGAGATGCTAAGGATTTGCATACAGATTTGACTATACAAAAATAGATATGGAATTAATAACAGTCTCTATATGTTTTAATTTCTCCTAGACTGGAGTACCCTTGCCTGCAGCAGTATTCCTGGCTTTGAAAGTCATCAAGCTGATTTGTCTGCTCTGGGTTATGATGCCACATGCTGCTATACTGTCCCCTGCAATCAAAGCACTTGCGAAGATAGATTCCAAGCCTTCCTCTATCGAGTATATTTTATAGATTGGCAGTTTTGATCTCCCTCCCCCACCCCAGGGGGGATAATCTGCATCTTAACAGCTTTCTATAGATACATCTGTCATTAAATATGCCATCTCATATCAGCTTCCATTTTTAAAACCAAGTTTTCTCTAACTTTGAAGTGCCACAGTCAAAGTTAAGACTTTTCAACCAAAATTGAAAATGAGAAATCTTGTCATATACTTTTGAACTGTGACTTAGAGATATACTGTAGGTTCCCCCAAAGTCAAATAAGTCTTTTAAAATTGCCAGAAGGAATGAAAAGTTACCACCATGCTATCAATAGTGAGAAGTGTTTTCTATCGTCAAGACAAGAGTAAAGCATTTTTTCTTAAGCTTCCGTGTACAACTCCCCCCAAAATGTTGTGACGAATGAATGCATACCAGAGAGAAGATGACAAGTAACTGCCAAACAAGCAAGCTTTGTTTCTGCTACCAAGATCTGCTAAACACTCACACTGTGTTCAAATGGCAACAATTGGTCAGTGCTGGCAGTGTGTATAAAATAGAGTACTTAGAAAAACTTTTCTCATTATACTTTGGTCAGAGTGGAAAAAGTCTAATGGCTCATTTTGTTGTTGTTTTTCAAAGACAGAAAATACCTGTGTTGATAGAGTCCTACACTAAACTAGGAGTAGAAACCTCTGATTCCTAACATAGTGCTACTGCGTAACCAAGACAGAGCAGGATGCAAAGAACTGGTCATTTGCATGCTCTTAGGTTAGAGAATACACCAGTTTGGAATTCTGCAAGCACATACAGAATTGACTATCTCAAGTTCTCTGCAACTTTCTTGGAGACTGCAGTGCTCACCTTCATGAAAATCCAGAGGAATACTTAGAACAGGCTGTAGCATTAACATGGGCTCCTTTATTACTGTGTCTCTGGGGGAGCCATTTACCATAGCCAATGCTAGGTTCCTCAGAGGCAAAATGGAGATAACTATATATCCCTCATAGGTTTGAAAGGAATTAGAATGTATGGCATACAGGCAATCCATAAATGGAAGTTTACTAAAATACTATAGCCATTTTATTGATATTTCTAACCATTTCCATAAAAAGTACAAATGACGGTGTGGAATACTGAATTGATAAATTTTGTAATCTTAAATAGATTTTTAGAGTTCATTTTTCTAATAGCTAGGATTACTGGCCAGTTTATTTGGGTATCCCAGGTCTTTTTCTTTCTTTAATAGTTTAAGCTCCTCCTATATAAACTTGCTCCAATACTCAAAAAACTAAACCTTCACACTTAAAGTTTAATTACCCAAAGAATGAGCTGGCATTAAGTCTGAGTTCATATTAGCTATTTTTACAGAGCTAAATACACTATTAGCTCTTAGGAAATGTGACACCATAGGAATACTTACAATAAATGCAAGAATAAACTTTTTTATTATCTGTTTTTATACAATGTTAAACTGTCCATATTTTCAGAGTGTTAATAATGCTATATAATCAATTAAAGCTGAAAATCTTTGTACTAAATTATCACTTCAAATAGAGGCATACTTAATCCATGCATTAAATTAAAACTAGCACCCATATTATTTCTGTTGTACTTGAGGAACTCACACAAATGAATGGATAAATAATGTACTCAAAACCTATAAAGAAAACCTCAAATTTACAAAATATAATAAAAATGTTGCCACACTTAAAAATGTATATTATTTTTATGTCATTTAAAGTGAACAGGTACAAACTTAAATCCCAGACATAGGTATGAATGTTGTTTTAAGTAAATGAAATAGTAAAATCTACCACAATGCTTATGTCAACTAGGGACATGTGCCCATTAAAATCTCAATAAAATTCACTCTAAACCCCAGTCCTCAGAATCAGAATCTTGCCTCCAAAGATTTTTGCATATTCCTATTAGGATTAAGCTCTTGAGTTCACCTCTGAGTATTTTTAGTGGCTTGGCTTTGTTCTTGCTGGGTCTTTTCTCTCCTTCCTACATCAACCAGCTTCATCAACCATTCCCCATTTCCATGACGTACCTTTTACCATCTTCCCTCACCTTGGGAATAAAGAAAATGACATGTTTCACGTGGTTTTAGGAAAAGCCATCCAGCTCACCTTTTATCCTAGCCTCTTTTTCTAGAGCTATCATCTATACTAAGTCAGTTACCTCCACGAGGTAAATTCTAGACTCAATGGTTTGAGCTTTTTTTATTTTTTTAAATAAAGTAACAATTTTAAAGGTCATTAGATTACTCTACTGTAACACATGACTCTTTCAGAAAACAATTTCCTGACCCAAACCAATATATGCTGAATGTTAGTTATATGATCTGGGGAGTCATGTAACCTCTTTAAGTCTCCTTTTCTGGACAGCAGGGTAAGGGTAAACAAAGTACCGTGTCTTCAGGACACAGGTCAGTGAATTAAGGATGAAAGCTTTCATGTTTTTATTTTGTTTTGTTTTTGAAAATGTAGGTGATCTACTTTCTTTCAAACCAGTTGGATTTAAAAGCACTGCAGAATAGTTCATTTCCCCATTTAGCTTCTGTCTCAAGCTAATAGTGTGGTTGTGGTTTTCATTTCTTTCAGATGTAGGGGAGCAAAGGCTGGGGTAGAAGTAAAGAGGAGAAAAAATAACTGTTGGGAGCAGCTGGTTGCTAGACTCTAAAGCAATGAAGATTTAATTCTTAATGAACATGCCAATTCACTATGAACATTTTTTTTTTTTTTTTTTTTTGGCAGTACTAGGGATTGAATGTAGGGCCTCCCTGCATGCTAGGCAAGCACTCTACCATTGAGCTACATCACCAGCCCTTTTTATATTTTGAGACAGGGGCTTGCTAAGTTGCCCAGGCTGGCCTTGAACTTGTGATCTTCCTACCTTGGTCTACCAAATAGTTAGGTTTACACGCATGTGCCACTGCACCTAGATTCACTATGGACCTTTAAGTGGCATGTCAAGTTATGAAATTCTAAACCTCTAGAAGGCTGGTGGCTTCCTCATGTGACAGCAGGGCCAACAAACAAAGACTCTATTATCTACTGCCATGACAAATTCCCTCATTATGTTCTCCCTCAAGCAAACCTTCAGCCCCTGACTCTCACCTAACTGGGATCCCAACATATCAAACTCCTTCCAGTAGGATTATCTAGGCAATTCACAGTCTAAAAGCCTTCCATTGTAAATGAATCCAAGGATCTGCCTTTTCCAAGTCTCAGCTGAGAACTGCCAAAAAATAGAACAGAAATATGTAAATGGGGCCACCACAATTTTATAACTTCCAATCTTAGTATGGGCTCTGAAAACTTAATTTTAAAAAACTTGTCAATTCCTTCTCTATTTTCTCTTAGAAGTTTTTTGCCAGGTCACTCTCCTCAGGCTTTGTCACATTGTCCTGACATGACACAATCTCAACAATCTACTCTGCCTCTCACTTGAATCTATCAACAAGGAAACCTCTCAGTTTCCTGTCCCTCATCTGTGAATGTGCTTGGGTCCACACCTATCATTATCTTCTTCTCCCTAGCCTTAGTGCTAGAGGGGTCTCTTTCTTCCCATTTATAGACCCCCCCACACACACACACCAATACCTTCCTGCCTGTTCAGGACTCTGTATCTGTTGTCAATATTGTACCCCAGGATTTATCACCATTGTTGGTACTTAGGATATGCTCTCAGCATTACCAACCAAATGGGTTCCCCTCTTCCCTACCTTTATTCCCACTCTTTTATTTTTCTTAACTATAAATTTTCTTAATGCACATGACAACCTTAAAAAAATTTCCTCATTTGACCCTCTTATAACTATGCTCTCTTTTCTCAGCCAAACTTTCCTATTCCTTCCTTCTCTTCTAATTTCCTTTTTCTCTTCCTAAAGCCAAAATACTATTCATTTATAATAAAACAATGTTGCTGTCATGTGGACTGAAATATGTGTGTACCTAGAAACATGAAACTATCTTCATGTAAAGGAAGCCAGGCAATAATTGTAAAATTGCCTGATAAAGTCAGACTCAGCGAAAGTTTAGATGATACACTGTCCATGGGTATTGTAAGAGAAAATTTTCCAGATTTCCAAGTCTCTGCTGAGAACTGCCAAAAAATAGAACAGAATGTAACCTGGACTGTGGTTTCTACTTCCTGACTTTCCAGTCACATTTAACTACTGAATTCTGGTGTCCACTTGTTCCACTTCCCTGAAATTGCTTTCACTGAATTTCTCCTGATTGAAAAATGTAGTGGGACTATTTTGGACCTTGAGATCCCTGTGGCCTTGGGCAGCTTGTCCTCACTGGATCTTCTGTGTGGTTCCTGTAACACTCCTCCCCTCCTCCCAATTGTCTGTCCTGCATAGTAGGGCTCCTTCCTTAGACCCCACTCAGCACCCTCCTTGCCAGTGTTTCCCAACCTTCTTCCCTTGACCCATTTCCAGACCATCTTTGGCCCATGGGTCTTTTCATACTTTCTACCATTTCCTCCTATTATCTCACATTTGCTCTGAAAAACAGAAGACAAGGTCCTCTCTGAGTCTGAGGGAGGGTCTATAGGAAATTCAGAGACAGTGAGGAAGTTAGGGACAATGAGGAAGGAAGGGACAGTGAAGCAGACTGTGTGGGAGAAGGATAGTAGGGCATGGAGAGGGCAGAGTGTGTCATGTGCATGGTGTGCAGAGTCAACACCCCACCCTCCTCTTAACTATCCTCCTCCCACAGGCTCAGCACCCTCAGTACAGTCAGCCTTTTGTATCCATGGGTTCCACACTCATGGATTTAACCAACCACTCGGGGAAAATGCATCTGTAATAAACATCTACAGATGTTTTTCCCCTGTCATTATTCCCTAAACGACACAGTAAAACAACTATTTATATAACACTTTGTATTGTAATATACAGAATGATATACTTGGGTATATGCAAATGCTATGCCATTTTATGTAAGTGGATCATCTGAGGATTTTCCTATCTGTGGGGTGTGTGTGTGTGTGTGTGTGTGTGTGTGTGTGTCCTGGAACCAACTCCCCATGGACAATGAGCAACAATTATGTAGGCACAAAGTGGATTGCTAGGTTTGTCGAATATTGTGTTTGCCAGAAGGACAGGGAGGGGTTAATAGATATGTATAAAGTATTCAGTAACCTAAGGCCAAATTCAGCTGGAGTTCTAGTTCCCCCTGCAATATTTACTCCCTGCATTGCACTACCTCTGTACCTTGCAAAGACTTCTACCATCATAGTATCATGCACTATAATTTTATACTAGGCTCTACTTTGTTTCTCTAGCACTAGTCTAGAATAGGACCTAGGGAGCTTAGGAACTCTGCTCAGCATCTCATGATCCTTAAGAAGTAGGGTAATTTCACATGTATGTATGACCATACTCTACTGTCTATTAATTACCAATATTTTGTACATAGTTTAAAAATGCAAGCAAAATACTATCTGCACAGAGAAAGGAAAGTGAAAACTATGGTATTTTTAAAATGTTAATAAAATTTTACATTGTTCTAATTTTAATAGATACTAGAAAAACCAAAGTCCCTTTAGTAGTTTTAAATAAATTATTTATTTAAAATGGGGCAATAAAGCTTCATATAAATTTAATCAAGACAAAAATAAACATAGCTTCTAGGGGGTTAAAAAAGCTTTAACATATGTTCTTTCATTAATGAAATATCTGAAAAATCCTTTGATTGTCAGCTCCTAGAGGGCAGGAATTGTGTGTGCTGAAGTAATCGTATTTATCTATGACCCAGCATTATACTTTATAAGGATGTAGCATTCACTAAGAGAATCAATAAAGCATTAAATACATTGCTTTTGAGTAAATGCAATAACATTTGTCTCTCTCTCTCTCTCTTTTTTTTTTTGGTACCAGGGATTGAACTCAGGGGCACTCGACCACTGGGCCACATCCCCAGCCCTTTTTTGTATTTTATTTAGAGACAGGGTCTCACTGAGTTGCTAAGTGCCTCACCATTGCTGAGGCTGGCTTTGAACTCACAATCCTCCTGCCTCAGCCTCCCAAAGTGCTGGGATTACAGGCATGCGCCAGTCTCATTTTTATAGTTTTAAAGCACTAATTTTGTAGCTAGCTTCTCATTATCTTGCTGCCATTAGACAAAAATAAAAAGATAAGTTGTTCTGCAAGATGAGCTCAGGATTAATTTTCCCTCACACATTAAGAGAAAAAAAAAAAAAAGATCTTTTCAGTAGTTCACAGGCTATACCTTACAACAGAGAGCATGTATTTTAAAACACAGCTGCAGGATATTTAATGCTTATTTTACTTCAGTACTGTGAATTTCAAATTGAAATGGTATGGAGTATTTGTGAACTGGGTCACAATGTCAAATGCTATAGGAGCTTGTAAAATTTGACTATCTCTAACATCTTAAATTAAATGCTAATGGGTATAGCCACACAGCCTGAGTTCCTGAAATCCTTTCTGCTTGTCACACATTAAAAACTATGGACAGTGTTCAAGATGTCTTGAACCTAAGATGGATAAAAAGAGAAGTGAGGGAGGGACGGAGGGAGGGAGCATGCTGGAAATATTGAGTTTCTAAAGAAACATTCATTTTGTGTTCTATGGAACAGAACTAAGCCTCTAAAATCCACATTCTATAATCCATACTACACCTCAGGCAAAGCTTGCAAAATTCCAGAAGGATGCCAATGACTCAATCCCCCATCAATTAAATTGGAAATACTTGATTATTTGGTCCAAGATAAGAAATAGCCTCAAACATTTTCATCTGCTCCAATAAATTAGGTTAACATTTCTAAATCAGTGATAGGAATGGTGACGTATACCTGTCTTTTATTTTTAAGGGGCCCATTAACAAATCTAGTCACCCCTCCCTCTTCATGGTTAGATTCACAATTGATTTATTATAAGCTGGGCCTGAGGAAAGAGGCAGACGACTGAAGGTATTAGAAATGTCACTGGTGATTTCCTCTTCTTTCCAATTAAAGGTATTGTACTGTACACAGGATAGTGAGTTTCTCATCTCAAGTACACAGTGGGGAGAAACAAACCTGAGAAAATTGTGATTGTTTTCATTAAGTATGGTTAACACAGGCAGCATACATTAGTGCAAAAGAAGAACAAAGAAAAATGTATTTCCTTTACCAGTAGGAGAAACACAAAGTGAGAGAGCAGAAAGATATGTAATAAGTTGATAGATTTAATAAAATGGAAAAGGAAACACATAGGCCCATATTGAAAGGGAAGTCAACTTGATACCAGGATGATTGATCTAGCCAGTCTAAGATGAGCTCCTGTGCTTTCTTAAGCCTCACTGTAAAAAGGTACTAAGTAGTCCTATCTTTAAAACTATGTAAGGGAAACTGCAGCATTTCTAAAAAGCTAGCTTTATAGCCCAAAACACAAGGAATATTTATTAAAACATGAGAAATTTTCACAAAGTTCAGAAGGTGCAATGCAAAATTTAGGAATACAGTAAATTAACAGTACATGAAACCAAATGAGTCAATGGAATGAAAACATAAACTGCATTGATTTCATAAATCTATGATCGTTCTGTTGTACAAGGAAGTACAGATCTGTTCCTTCTATTAGCAAAGACTTATTTGCAGCCAGTTGGAAGTTTCTTTAGCAAAATCAACAGGATATAGTCCTGGCAGCTATTTTCTTAACTGTTGAAATACATATTTCAAGAAAAGAAAGAAGTTACTAGATAAACAAGGTATTTAATATAAATATATCTCTATACATTAACATACTCATTTCTACTGTTGATTTAGTATATAGGAAGAGTATTAGGTTCTCATAATTTACTCTCTTCCGTACTCCTAGTCTTAACTTCATTTATTAATTTATTAAGCACTAAAACCCTGATATTGGCTAGGTCACTTCAATCAAAATCAGTAAATTGTCACCCAGAGAAGCTGAGACCATGAATGTGTCCCTGGTTATTGGAAACAAAAAGACAAAATGAGTAGAATCCAAACAAATTTAATTTAATGCGAGAAAGAATTTTGTAAAAAACAGCTGTTAAAAAATTGGAGATGATTACTGAAGAAAGCTGAGAAAACTTTACTTCCTAAAAGTGATCATTTTCTCCAAGTACAAACAACAAAGTTACCCTTAGTATTTACATCATTAATCTTTCTATTCCCCTTTGTCCTTGATGACACAGAATTTCAAGTTGCATTTGGGTTACAGTGTGTAACTGAAAGAAGATGTAACTTCCTTCCCCATACGCAATTCTTTCAAAAGCAGACACTTCAGGTCTTTCTCCACAGTGGGAATGAAAACACAGGTTGACACTGTGAGACTGACACCATATGCCCCACAGACTTCTTGTACATGCAAAAAGGCAGCCAGACGGGGTGTGAAGGGGTTCATAGGTGTGGATGAAACAAGATTATCAATGATTGCATAAACCATTGAAGATGGATTATGGGTTCATGTTCAATATATTAGTCCATCTACTTTTTCCATAAACAAGAGGTGTTTAAGAAAAAGCAAAAAGCAAATTAAAATAGAGCTTAAACTGTATCCCCAAATAATTAGTAAGAATGGGAAGGTAAATAGGAATGAAAGATTGAGATGGCAAGAATAACACCACTCACAGATAATACAAAAACTTTGTTTCATTAACTTAAACGCCTCCCTTCCATACACAGCATAGTTAATACCTAAATATATATCCATTGCTTTACCCAGAAAAATGGATTTACTAGGCTTTTACTTTTTCTAACTTGACTGTGAAGAAATGACTTCTTGTCAGACATCCAAAAGTAAAGAAAAAGCAAAGGACTTAGATAAACCACAAATTGTGCAATATAATCCAAGAATTGAGGGTTGATAATTTAAACAATAGAAGGTTTGATAGAAAAACAGATGTGATGGGCCATTAACTTTCAACTAAAATTTTTACACCACTAATCACTCAGAAAGTCACAGAAAGGTCAATTACTTCCAATTACATTTTTCTCTATGGAGAAGGTGCTCAATAAATGATTGTTAATTAGCTAAAATGGCATCCTTGACTCACTCACTCAATCACACATGGCCATACTACCAAAGCTTGACTTTTAAATTTATGCCACAGTGAAAGTGTTTTTTGATAAATCCAACGTATGGGGCATGTTCTACCTGATATCCAAAGAAGACCATCAGCCACATATCCAGCATGACATGATAGAGATCGATCAAAGGACTGCACAAAAGTCCATTTGTTCTTCTTGGGGCAATATCGCTCAACTGTAGGCAGAACCTGACGCAGTTCATTTCTGCCCCCAACTGCATAGAGGTATTCATCCATGGCACCCAACACAAAATGCTCCCGGCAGTTTTTCATGGGTGC
Organism: Tamias sibiricus; assembly: GCA_025594165.1. Classification (NCBI taxonomy): domain Eukaryota; kingdom Metazoa; phylum Chordata; class Mammalia; order Rodentia; family Sciuridae; genus Tamias; species Tamias sibiricus. The sequence goes on along the minus strand of CM046666.1, from coordinate 83,289,718 downwards.
TATTTCCGCCCAGGAATTACTGCGGGGATCATAGCGACAGGCAGTCCTCACAGCACATGTCCGGCCACTGGCATGCTCCACTTCCCCTCCTGCTACAAAAAGAAAGTCCCCCATAACTGCCACACAGTGGTGGCTCCTTCCCACAGGCATGGGAGCCAGTTCACTCCAGTTGGCAATGGCGGCTATGAGAGCATTCTCCTGATCAACAGGATTAAAGTACCGGAGTTCCTTGACTTTACAGACCTCACGCTTTTTCCCACCAATGATATACAGAGTATCTGATTGGAAGCGTGGTTTGGTCCTGCAGGTCTGCCAGACAGGCTGTGCATAGATGCTCTGGTGGTATTCCAGGGCCTCGTTGACGAGAGCTGTTGCCGTCTCACTTGCCTGGACGAGGGGGTGGGACAGGGCAACTGTATGGAGAGTATCCACATCCATTAGGCCAAAGCGGATGTACTGCAGGAGTTCATCCATGTACTGGTAATGGCAGTTGTGTTCCAACCACCTCACAGCTAGCTGAAACAGAGGGAAATGAGATAAGAGGAGCATCAAGGGTAAGAAAGAAAGAACAACAGCAATGACATTTAGGCAGGTCACTATGTAATCTTTCATACACTTAATACAATTTTTCCAACACAATACAACACTGGAATATTTTTTATTGGTGCATTACAATTATACATATTAGTGGTATTTATTGTAATGCTGGAATATTTTGATACCCAGGCAAGGAACTCTTTCCCCCTACATCAGCAGAGACACAGAAGAACTCTGGTAAGCATTGCCATCTCAGGTCAAGTAACATGTCAACCCATGAGGCAAGATGCTGTACCAACATGAGAAAAGTAAGAAAACATAAGTTCATCCGGAACCACACACAGGGTTGTACATGAGAGAAAAATCAGTATGATATTAGTAGAATGATTTAGAAAGAAAAAAAGACTTTCCCTTTCCTTTTGGTAGGCATAACAGGAAACATAAGGTTGCAACTTGTCAATTTTATTTATTTATTTTCTGTTAATTAGTTTTCACCTTGAAGGCAGTTGTTACTTGCACATGTAAGATGCTGGCAATTTGTTGGGGTCATTTTCACAAGCAGGGTATAGAAGAGTTTATCTTTGTATGTGAGCAAAATAGTATAACATAATCCTTACTAACTTTTAAATTTGCCCTTCCAGACCTCGTTCAAGAAAGAAGGGATTAAGAAGTTTTGGTACAGGAAAAGAGAATTTCTTAAAATGGAAGCAGGTACATTAAGTTATAAATAACAAAATTAACATTAATTTTTAAAAATACCACCAACTAAAACCAATTCACTAATGAAACACCTGAAATAATTTAATTAATGTGACTTGATATTTAAGTTTGGCAAATGTTCCCATCAACATAAAGCAGTATATCTAATATCTCCAGTCAATATATTTGGTATGAATTATTCTTAGCAGAATCTATATTAAACTAGATTTCCTGTACAACACCAATGTGGACCTGAAGGAGCTAGCAGGTAAAAGCCATGAATTGGGACATTAAATAATTTTTATTGTGTTTTACTTGCTTTCTGAACTATGGAGTTAGGGCTCTGGGCTTCCCTGTTTGGATGATGCTTAGCCTTAGTGTACAAAAGAAGAGAAAAGGAAATATGGTACTTTTGTGTCAGATTTTCATCCCAGTAAAAAGAATCACTAGGTTCTCTGAAGCACTGAATAATTTCAGGCTTCTAGAATTTCTGCATTCATTGGATAAAAGGCTCCAAATGGCCAGGTGCATTTTGGACTTGTCATTTTAGCTTCTGAATGAAGTGAATGAGGAACTGAATTCATTTCTACTGTGTATGGAAGTGCATCTCTTAATAATTACAGAGTGAAGAGAAATGAAAAAGAATGTCACTGGGTACCAATAAGGCAGCCACCAGGAAGGGCAGATAACTGACACCCTCTAGATGTTCTCATGGAAAGTAGCATTTCTATTTTAATTAGATACCAACCTGACGAAAAAATGCCTACATGTGTTAACATCAGCAATAATCAAAGATGTTGCAAAGTAAAATGCCACTCATCAATCACTAGGTCTCTGCCAGAAGTGAAGAGGGCATTCCATGTATAGCATCCTGCCCACCCTAATTTTAAAAGTTTCTTGTGTACCAGGTAAAATTTTCTGAAACTTAATCTTTGATATTGCTCCTAACTTAATTGAGTAATTCCAGTTGATATTGCTTTGTTCTACAAACAATTTCTAAGCATCCTTACATCCTTGTTGTTCTGTATCTTTCATACAGATATCACAGGAAACAGCTCTGGAGAAACATTAGATAAATATCCATGTTGCCATAGCCTCTTTTTATAGCATAGTGCTGCCCATTTAATTATTTTTTCTCTCTCCTCATAAATCAGTTCTTCCTATGTCATAATTAATCTTCCATCCCATCTCTGAACACTCTCTGTCTTTATACCAAACAGTATCACTAACTGCCTGAGAGATACACAAGCCTCAACTATGTTCTGCTCTTAAGAAAAACTCTAACAAATCAAATTAGCAATTCAACAGTGACCTCAGTGACCTGATTAGTTTCTGACTTTCTCTCTACCACCCATGTCACATGTATCATGATGCTTTCCATGTCCAATTTCCCTAAATATTATATATTATACAATACTTTATGCATATATATATACATATATATATTAGTTTGCACTTTCTGAGTAATTTTTCTCTTTCCAACATTTTTATCTTTTATAGACCTCATGTAATTTTCACACTATTATAATTTATTTAGATTTTCAGAACACCCAAGTCATCTATATTTGGTGGGTTTATTTTTCCTCCAGATCAAAGGTGAATGTAATATACAATGAAGCATTCTGCCACCAACTCAAACCTTGCACGCACATGAATTACCAGGGATTATCTGGTTAAATGCAGATTCTGATTCAGTAGGAAGAGTGTGGGATTAGGAGTCTATATTTCTATCAAGAACTTTGGTGATGCATATGCCACAGGTCCATGGATCACACTTTGAGTAGGATGGTTGCAGATTGATTTTTATTCATAAAACAGTGTTCTCCTACCATGCTGTCTGAATTTAGTTACTTCAGAAAGCCACATTAACTGTTCCATCCACTAGGATAAACTGCTGCCTCATTGGAGTTAATATATTGATTTAAATTGAAGAAGAAGTCAAAGTAATACCTTAATTAAGATATAGGACATGTAATTAGCTTAATAGTATGGGTAAGATAACATCTTGAGACTCTGGTGCTATATGGTCTATAAATCAACAGTTGACTTATGTTCTCAATTATATAAAGTAAGGCATATTAAACATGCTGAACTTTTGCTTTTGCAATAATAAATAAATAAATGTAAAAGTGTTACTATGCTCCCTTTTTATTTTATGTTTTAAAAAAATAAAAAGGAGAAAAACCACTGAAAGTAAGGATAGTTTCTATTTAGCCAAATAATGAAAGAAATAGCGAGAAAATTTCAAAACAATGATCCATTTCAAAATCACTTCAATGCTATGAATCTCACTGAAGCACCATTCATTTCTGTGCTTAATTAAGGGCAAAGTTGTGGAAAGAATCCAGGAACCCATTTAAGGGTTTGAAGACTATAGTAAGCGGAAGACAGATTGATCATTGAAGCATCACAGAACCAAAAGACCACAGTTAGCTTTGTAGCATATATTGGTGCTTTAGTTTGAAAAAGGTTATTCTTAGAACTGATGGATTTTAAAATGATGACACTACATTGAGAAATCATAGTTCGGGGGAGGCTGAAATCCTGTTTTATTTATTCTGTCATAGTGATACCTCCACTACCTTGAACTCTGTCATTTAATGGGGGAGAAAATGAAGCATGAGATCAAAGTCCTACCTCCCACATTTTTGGTGACAAAGCCAGAAAGAGTGGAAAAGAAATTATTGATTCCGTTTGAGAGGGCTCAACAAGGACCGCTCAGGAAACAGGGTCATCAGGTGAGATTTTCCTAAACCATGTGTAACATAGCAGAGGGGCATCTCCAAGAACACCAGGGGATTTCCCATACACCTTGCCTAACTCAATTCATGTAATCCCAATAGAGAATTATCCCTTCCTAAAAGGAGTCTTAGCTATAGCTTAATCTGACCCCCACTCATCTATCTTCCCTCAGATCCTTAATAAGCAGAGTTCTTGGCCCATAGTTGCCTATAAATATTTGCTGCATAAATGAGAAATTCTTTACAACTGTTCTTGGGCTATTTCCATTTCTCTTGAACAAATAATATCAATTCCTTTACTCTTTTATATGTTTACTTATTTATCTTCCACAGACTGCAGTTTCCCATTTTATTATCTCACCTTTATGGCTTTCCTATAAGGCCTCTGTAAGCTCTCAGAATTCCACAATGCAGCACACAGTGCTCTACACTTACACATATATAAGCCCTTGTTTTCTTCCCTAACACGCTTGGTGCTGGCTGCCTCTATTTGAGATTCTTGATGATGCAAGAAACACTACAGTTTTTTAAGCTTTCAAATAAGTAATATATTTTTCAGGCAAGAAGAAACTTTAGAATTCATTTGGTTCAAGCTTCTCAATTTTATAGCTGGAAATCAAGTCCAGTCAAGTTAACTGAACTCAAGCCATGCAACTAATTAACAGAAAAGCTGCAACCAGAAACCCAGTCATTAAATTTCATAATCTTTTTGTCTATTATATCAACCTTGTCATTATTTTTCCATCAATAATTATTTTAAGGTAGTATCCAGGCAAATGCACTCAAGTTCAAATATGACTTACATATTCTCTAAATTAGAAAAATAGAATCCATTGTAAAGTAAGTACGTGTTGCTTCCAGATAGGTACCATATATTAATAGTACTAATTAAAGAGTTTGTGTTTAAAGAGCAAGCATTTCAGGGAAAAGGATATGCTTTGATTCTTGAATTATTGTTTCACTTTTTTTTTTTTTTTTTGTAGCACTAGGGATTGAACCCAGAGTTACACTACCACTGAGCTATATCCCCTAGCATCCACCCCTTTTTAAATATTTATGTTGAGACAGGGTCTTATTTAGTTTCTGAGGTTGGCCTTGACCTTGGAATCCTCAGCTTCCCAAGTCACTGAGATTACAGGCGCCCTACTACACCTGGCTATGTTTTGAAATCTAAAATTTCTGATCCTTTCAAAGAAGTAGATATTTTGAAGTCCAACCCTGCTTATATATGTCTCCCCAAATGTGTACTATAAAACATGACCCCAAAATTATAAGAAACCATACCCTGACAGATTCCTAGAAAATGTATTAATTATCAAGTTATACTAAATCTAAAAATACACATCAATATGCTCTTCTCCAGAAGTATCTTTATATCTTGCAAATATATAACACAAGTGCCCTTTAGAAAACAGCTTCTCTACAGATGAGTTAGCAAGTCTTTTAAAGCAATGATAACAAAAGGTAAAGCTCTTATGACATTATCTAAAACTTTCTTTGTCTTGGTCCACAAATATTCTTTTTACACTGAAAAGGATGTTCTTATCACAGAACACATCAGCCAGAGCTGAGTAAGCATTGACTGGTGTTTTTTCATACCCTTATTCTGCCCTCTTGTCCAGGGGTGGCTATTATTATTATCCAATCTAAAACTTGGTTGTAGACAGCTAGGCTGAAGGTGCAGACTGAGCTTCCCTTTTTGCAGAAGCCCATGCTGTGAAGGCACAAGTGTCCATGCCCTTGCCAGTCCTGACATCCCATTCAGATAAACCAGGGCACCTGTTTCCCCTCACTGCCCAAAAGGCAGCATAAATCTCACACTTTTGCAATTTCAGAAATGGACAAAAAGGGACAAAGGAAGGGCACAGGAGCAAATCAACAACCAACTGACACTGAACCTCCACCACAGTGCTGGGCATATTTAATAGCATCTGGGTAACAAGGAGTGGGAATCAGGGCAGCTTGTTCTAATACAATGAATGATTCTGCATAGATGTAACTTTTCCTGTCTAAATGAACTATCAAGCATGCTGTCTATCTTCTCATCCAGGTCCTCAAAGGAAAGTTGAGTGATTGTTATTAAATATACTATTTTACGTACTATTTTAAAATGCCTTGAATTCTAATAAACCTGAAACTTTAACATGATACCCTTTTAATATCAGTACAGTTTCTTTACATTAAAAATATGGAAAGGGGGCTGGGGCTATGACTCAGTGGTAGAGGGTTTGTCTCGCATGTGTGAGGCCCTGGGTTTGATTCTCAGCACCACACAAATAAAATAAAGGTTCTGTGACCACCTACAACTAATAAAATATTTTTTAAAAAATATGGAAAGTTTCTCTAATACAAATGAGCAGGTGTTGAGATTTGCCATGCTATATCGCATAGAAGCTCACCTCTTTAATGTGAGTCAAGTAAGGTCCAAACAGTGATATATTAAACCACAATAATGACTGCCACAGAAAATAAACCTTATATTAATAAATAAATGCTCAAAATCTTACATTCACATTCTTTCCTTTAAGACCAAATGAAAAATTTCAGTTCAAAAAGACAGCATTCCCATAAAACCCCAAAGCATCAGAAACTAAGGATTCAGGATCAGAGCATTTTCCTCTACCAGAACAATGAAAATGTTACCATAGAGGAATATTAAAAATTATAACAGTGTTCACTCGAGTGCTATAATTAAAATTGTGTCAACATTTTGCTTGTAAAACAGATTTTTCAAGGGAGGTTGCACATTAACCATTATAGCTGACTACAGACATGTAAGACACATAGGCTATTTTTTCCTCTAAGAAATGTATTTCAGTGAAATCAAATCTGATGAGGCTCCAGATCATATACTGTCAGGGAAAAAAAAAAACCTGACAGATTTTAAAAAGAATATTCAGCTTAGCAGATGTGATAATAAAACATATTCTTTCATTGTTCGTTTAAAATTTTATGAAGTTGGGAGATTGATAGCATTCTTATTTTCACCGTTTGTATAAAATTGTGCTCTGATAATCATTTTTATAATACTGCAGTGCTCCAAAAGCAAAAGCCCTTTAGGGGCTGGGGTTGTGGCTCAGCGGTAGAGCGCTCGCCTAGCACATGTGCGGCCCGGGTTCGATCCTCATCACCACGTAAAAATTAATAAAAGGCATTGTGTACAACTAAAATAAATAAATATATATTTTTAAAAGCCCTTTATACTGAGTGTGTCTCTTACCCAGATGAGGATAAAGACACAGGACTAGAAAAATCACAATGAAAACTACCTTAAGGCCTGCCACATTTAAGTTCCAGATAATTAGTTGGGCAAATAAAAAGTTACCTGAGTTTTTCTTTGGTTCAGCCTCATAACACAAGAGGACTTTTAAAAAGGTAAGTTGTATAGCAAGATAAAGAAAAATAAAGATAGAAAAGAGGTAAGGAGTGCAGGAGCCCTGTTTGGGGAGATGGCTAAGATTGCGGTTGACTACGGGCCATGGAGATGTTCGGGCATTGCCGCCTTCCGTAGTCTCACGGGACTTGGCCCGGGATCTCGAGAGACTTGAGCCGAGATTACTGATCGGGTCTGCGCCATTTGGTGTGTTGGTTTTGGTGGTGTGTGTGGTGTGTGTTAAAGTCGTGGTTAGAGCCAGAGAGAAAAGTTATCAGAATAAAAAGCTTATTTCCAGGGGCTGGGGTTGTGGCTCAGCGGCAGAGCGCTCGCCTCGCACGTGCGCGGCCCGGGTTCGATTCTCAGCACCACGTGAACATAAATGCATTGCATTGTGTACAACTAAAGTAAATAAATAAATATTAAAAAAAAAAAAGCTTATTTCCAGTTCGCCTCTGAACTTCTTTCCGCGGCTTCATTGCTCCAAGCAGCCATCGCTTCAGGTGGCAACAAAGGAGAAATCAGAAAAGAAGACAAATTATCCCTGTTTGTTAATGACATGATGCTATATCTAGGAGACTCAAAAAAAAAAAAAAAAAAAAAAAAAAAAAAAAAAAAAACCTCCACTTGAAGACTTCTAGAGCCAATAAACAAATTCAACAAAGTAGTAGGATACACGACCAACATTCATAAATTAATAGCTTTCATATATTCAAATAATGAATCCACTGAGAAAGAAATCAGGAAGACTATCCCATTCATAATAACCTCAAAAAGTAAAATAAAATACTTGGGAATAAATCTAACCAAAGAGGTGAAAGACCTCTAACATGAAAACTATACAACACTAAAAAATGAAACTGAAGAAGACCTTAGAAGATGAAAAGACCTCCCATGTTAATGGCCATACTACCAAAAGCAATATACAGATTCAGTTCAGTCCCCAACAAAATGCCAATAACTCCTTCACAGAACTAGAAAAATCAGTCCTAAATTGCATTGGGAAGAATAAGAGACTCAGAATAGCCAAAGTAATACTGAGCCATAAGAGTGATGTTTGAGGCATCACAATACCTCATCTCAAATTATACTACAGCGCTATAGTAACACAAACAACATGGAATTGGCATCAAAACAGAAATGAAGACCAATGGAATAGAATAGAAGACACAGAGACAAACCCACATAGTTACAGTCATCTGATACTCAACAAAGGTGCCAAAAATACATGTTGCAGAAAAGAGTCTTTTTAACGAATGGTGCTAGGAAAACTGGATATCCATATGTAGAAGAATGAAACTAGATTCTTATCTCTCCTCCTGCATAAAAGTCCATCTAAGTGGATAAAAAAACCTAGGAATTAGACCAGAAACTTTGCAACTGCTAGAAGAAAATACAGTGTCAACACTCCAACATATTGGTGCAGGCACTGACTTCATTATCAAGACTCCTAAAGCCCAAGAAATGAAACCAAGACTCAATCAGTGGGACAGCCTCAAATGTAAAATGTTTCTTTATAGAAAAGGAAACAAGAGCATGAATAGAGAGCATACAGAATGGGAGATGGTCTTCACCAGCTGCTCCTCCAACAGGGATTAATATCGAGAATATATAGGTATCAAAAATATTAACACCAAATAACCTAATCAATAAATGGGGAAAAGAACTAAACAGATAATTCTCAAAAGAAAAAATCAAATGACCAACAAATATATTTTAAAAAATGTTCAACATCCCTGGAAATTAAGGAATGCAAATCAAAACTACATTGAAATTTCATCTCACTCCAGTGAGAATGGCAATCCTCAAGAACATAAATGATAATAAATGCTGGTGAGGATGTTAGGCAAAAAGGTACAGTCATATACTGTTGGTCAGACTGCCAACTCTGGAAAAGCACTGTGGCTATTTCTAAAAAGACTAAGAATAGAACCACCATCTGACCCAACTATCCCACTCCTCTATATTTATCCAAAAGAACTAAAAATCAGCATACTATAGTACAACCATTGATACAACCATATCAATGTTACAGCAGCTTAATTCACAACAGCCAAGTTATGGAACCAGCCCAGGTGCCTGTCAACAGAGAATGGAGGGAAAATATGTAGTATACATACACAACAGAGTTTTACTCAGCTATAAAGAAGAATGAAATTATGTCATTTTTTGGTAAATGGACAGAACTGTAGAACATGCTGAGTAAAATAAACAGACTCAGAAAGTCAAGGGTCAAATGTTTTGTCTCATATGCAGAAATATATCAAAGTAAGGAAAACAAAGTATGGGGAGCAGGGCCAGGACAGATCCCTTGAAGAGAGAGGGGAAGTCAGTGGAGCAGAGGAAGGAGATTGACAGGGAGGGAGGAGGGATGGGAAAAGGGAGGAATTGCAGAATGTAATTGACACAATTATAATATGTAGATATATGAATCTAACACAGTGAATTCCACCTTCATGTATATCTATAAAGAACCAACTAACCACAATAACAAAAAAAGTAAATAAATAGAAGGAATACCAGCATAGGAAGGGGAACAGAGGGTAGGAAGAGGGAAAAGAAAAAGAAGTAACATTGGGAACTATAATGGAACAAATTATATTCCATGCATGTATGATTATGTCAAAATGAACCCAATATTATGTATAACTACAGTGCACTAATAAAAACATTAAAAAACAAAAACCAGGGCTGGAATTGTGGCTCAGTGGTAGAGTACTTGCCTGGCATGTGTGAGGCCCTGGGTTCGTCCTCAGCGCCACATATAAATAAATAAATAAATAGAATAAAAGATCCATTTACAACTAAAAAAAAAAAATTAAACAAAAACAAAAGCCAAGTTCACTAACCCCTATTTCTACCTAAGAATTGCAAACATCTGGCAAATGGAAAGGGCACATACACTTTTTCCTCTGCCCTTAGAAGTAGTTTGGTGGAAGTGGTTAAGAAGAGCTGAATACGAGAATATGAAAGACAAAGCAAACAAAACCAAACCAAAAGCAACCATGTTGGTGCATTGGATTCTTCTTTAAGACTGTAATGTGTAAAGAACAAATAAAATATTTATTCTTTTGTTAAAAAAAAGAGGTAAGGTTAATATTCTGTAATATCCTTTCTGCCTATGAAAATTGGCTACCAATTAGAGCTGATCTTTGAAAAACTAATTAAAAGGAGCAATATGAAGATATGGCTGACATTGGGACAGTCATTTGGCTTCTTATCTGTAAAATGGATGAGTTGATCAGAGAGTCTCTTCTATTGCTAAAATACATGTCAATCATGAATCCACCAAAAACATTTTAAAGAAGAATCCTCCAAAGTTCCTATAGGTGGAGGAGGCAACCAAAATTGCTACATGTACTATTCAAGTCACAGGTTTTTATAACATGAATAGATTTGATAAATCTCTTTTCAAAAACCAAGGTGAGGGGGTTTTGTCTATAAATCAGTACTAGGCAAAATATATGTATTTGTGCATGTGCCCACAGACCCACATGCAGAGTTAGATTATACCACAGTCTTTTTCTCCCTTGGAACAATTTTGATCAAATTACATTATCTAACCTAATAGATACCATCTCTTGTAAAAATAAAATAGTCTCAATGTTTCAAATTTCTAAGGTGACTGCTTCGAGATACTATTTATTTAGAATTCCCAGAATGAGATTTCATACACAAATGCAAATATTTATGTAATATACACAAATATATACTTTTTTTTTTTGGTACCAGGGATTGAACTCAGGGGCACTCAACCACTGGGTCACATCCCCAGCCCTTTTTTGTATTTTATTAGAGACAGGGTCTCACTGAGTTGCTAAATGCCTCACCATTGCTGAGGCTGGCTTTGAACTCGCAGTCCTCCTGCCTCAGCCTCCTAAGTGCTGGGATTACAGGTGTGCGCCACCGCATCCAGCACAAATACATACTATTTTTGTGTAGTATACACAAAGCGTTTTAGATGGTAAGAGTGTCTTACAGGACAACAAAACACAAGCAATACTGTGCATACTGATGATGCTGCAGGGCAAGTGAAACTCACTCTTGGTTACCTCAAATTTAACCAAAACCCATGAACAGTTAGTTATAGAAATGCACCCCATGATGGTCTCTGAGCCAAAAGACAATACTCATCCACCTAGTCATCAACAGCTGAGATTTCTTCAGAACATTACATGCTGCCCATTGATGACATAAGACTTCTAAAGATGCTAGTGTCTGTATACTTATATAACACATCCTACAGCATGATAAATGGACTTTGCAGATCAGCAAGACATTCAGCTTATATTGTTGGAACAACACTAAAAAATAAGAGAAAACCAATTTGGTCAATAGAAAAAAGAAAAAACCTTCTGTATCCCATTGATGAACAGGGCTACAGTGCTATATGTGGGTCACATCATCTCATATTATTTCCCAACTACTCCATCTAATAAGGATGCATTATCGAGGTGAAGTAAGCTGAAATGACCAGAGAAATCCTAATGCTTTTTTCTACAACTAATTAGAACGTACCCATCAAGTGAATATGACACAATGAAAAGGAGGCAGGACTTGACGTCAAAAGACCTATTTCTGTAACAATATATTTTGTACATTTAGGATAAACACCAACACATTGAGACTCAGTTTCATCGTCTGTAAAAGAAGGATGACATTTCTTGCATTATAGTGTTCTACAGAAAACTGAGGGAGTTAACATGTGAAAGTGCTTGGTAAATTATGATATCTAGACAAAACACAGAATTAATATGGTAACTATGTGCCACTGAGATATAGAGCTATTCCTCAATTCAACTGTCTTTTGGAATTCATGATAAAATCATGATATTCAGACTACTTTATACAACACCATATCACTCAATATGGACATAAATTTTGAGATTGCTGTGGATTATAAGAAACTTGCTACATAGTATTAAATACTTCACATGTTGTAAGGTAACAAATTAAAACAGCACAACAAATTATGAACTAGACCTGATGATAAACCTATTTTCACATGAGTAAATTCAGGGCTTCTAACCCATAACTCAAGTTCTATGGCTTTGTTAAATTCCAAATCTTCCAAGTCAAAGAACCACTAATAAAGAGGGGTGTAAGGGACTTAAATCTAGTCATTTCTGCATAATACTCAGCATATATTTTCTTTCTTTACTTGGCTTGGTCTTCCATTGAAATACTTGAATTTGTATACATATGAGTCCCTTCAAATCTCAACTCAATTAACTTGGTAAGGAAAAATATATATGAACTAGCCCTCTGGCTTGAGAAAACTAAAATAATGATTGATTACCTGGGGTCAATGACTTATCTTATTCTTCTATGGAAAAATATATATAACCATGAATCTTTTCTTTATTTTTTCATTCATCCATTCCTCAAACTCTTGAGTGTTCATTATGTGCCAGGAACTAACTTGGCAAAAAAGAAGATTCTAATCAGTACATATATAGGCATTCTTATTTGCCATTCAATTCCAAGCTCTAGTAATACTCTAAAACTCGAGGCTCACTCTTGATCTTCAGTATCTTGATGTGTCCCTGTAAAATGTACTCATGGAATGTGGAGTTGAGGAGAAAGCCTACAGGTTTGGAAGATTCAGTTTCTTATAGACAGAGATTTAGACATATGCAAGACCCATCTTTCCCCTTTGCCATTTCATTGTTCTTTTAAATTTTGCTGGTACATGTATAAATTTTATGGTTTAAAAAACCTGTTTAATTTGTAAACATGCCCTAGAGCACCCCGAGAGCATCAAGCCTTTGAATATTTCTCTGTGAATTGATTCCTGAATAATGAGCCAATAGCAGGTTCATTGGCACATGTGCTCCCCACCTGAAATTAAACCTTTAATTATATGGCCAAATGGATTGCACAGGCCCAAGCAGCTGCCCCAGGTCACTGATGCAGAGATAGTCAAACCCCTCTAATAAGTGGTATTATGATGAATTCAGGTGCCTATGAAGTATCCAACCTTTATTTAAGGGTTTATGGCTGGCAGCCTCCAAATAAAAAGAAAATATCCTCAGAGGTCACTTCAAACATTAATTGAGAAGTAGGAAGCACAGAGATTGGAGTGGGAGCCCAGTAACTGAAGTACCAGACTGAACATTGTCATGGCCAGACTCCACTATTAAGGGGATGGAACATGTAGCAGGCACCATGCCAGCTGTGTAGGCACCATGCCAGCTGTGTAGAGGGTTGGGAAGGGAAGCCAGGGCCTATCCTGTTGGTGGGATACAAAGGGGTACCAGTCAATGGCCACCATCACCATGTGATTATCAGTCTGGCTAATGATGTTTAAAGAGCATACTTCACATTGTATTCTCTATCCTTATTTCATCATAGTATACATAACTTGGGAAAATAAATTCTCTATTCCCACTTTGCAACACCTTTGAATAGAGAACACACAATAATATCTTTTATCCAAGTAGACACACTTTTCACCACAATTGCCATAGTTGTCTTTTACCCAAATAAAAATTCCAGAGGATATTTAGGGCAATATATCACTGGTTACCTTGGGGTGGAGATATAGCTCAGTGATGGAGTACTTGCCTAGCAGGTACTATGGCCCTGGGTTTAATTCCTAGCACTTAAAACAGAAGAAGAAAGAAAGAAAGAAAAAGAATAAAAGAAAGAAAGAGAAGCAACAAAATCAGCTGGTCATATAAAAGGGTTTGGAGTATAACAGGATCATTGAAAACAAGTAAATGCCATATGAGTCTCAAAACAGGAATCAAGCATATAAGAATAAAAGTGGCAGAGAGAACAGAAAAGGGATTTTGTGGGTGGAAGAATGGCCTAGAGAGCCCAGGCTGCAGGCTTCATGCCAGAAGATGGTCCCAAGGGAGAGAATTTGTGGCTTGATAAGATCAGAGAGGGAAGAGGGGATTGTAATGGATGAAGGAACAGTAAAAGATAGTAGCTATTCAAAAGCTAGTCTGTAAGAGAGGTGAGGAAAGGACTTGTTTTAGTTTCAGTGGGGAATCTTTAAGTGCATGTTGAATGAGAGAACCCCAGGGAAAAATCACAGGTCAGAGACATTCTCCATTAGGTTAGTAGGAAGAGCAAGGGGGCCTTGAACGTAGAGACTAAGAAGAAAAGAAAACTGCACCCAATAACCAGATCTAGTCCTGGAAGTAGAATAACTGCCAGTACAGGCCAGGCAATGAAGTGTCAGATGCTTGGTGAGACCTTCTGATGGAGACATCACAGAAGTGGGCGCACAGTATCAGCAGAACAGTGATAGGTGTGTCCTGGAGGATTGGGAGGACATGGGGAAAGTCCTCTATTTGCTATTTGGGAGATGAGTTTTTCATACTTCTACATAACAAATACACAGGTTAGGGTGGTGGAGTTTGGAACCCAGTCAGGCTTAGACAACATTGATTTGAAATCACAAGTCATATTTCCTTTAAGAGGAGATGGTCTTTGCTTGAGTCCCATTAATTTGTTAACATATTATAAAATCAGTCATTTTCACAGATATCACAAGGTAATAGTAAATGAAATCTCACACTACTTTTCTAAATAACCCCTCAAAACGGATTGATTTGATTGACACATTTCTCTAATTGTCTTTCTATTTTACATTTCTCAAAAAAAGAAGACAAAACTAATCAATAATTTTATGAAGCATCCCTGAGGGTTATTTTATCCATAAGCTAAACAAAAAACAAAAGTCTTTGTGGTCTAGTGTTGTGAAGAATCTGGTGATACCATTGCTATTCTCATTTCTTTTTAAATAAACACTTTCAACAAGCACTGTTGCTTAAATAAGGGCAGCATTAAAACAGTAACTGGATTCAATGGCTTAATTCACTTTTGGAGTCTCTTCAGGTGAGACTGAACTATCACCTGATTTTTTTCACTATTCAAAACCAAATAGCTTTATATAAAAAAAAGCAATGAATAAGTGAAAATAGAACACTCAAAATTATAATCATTATGGTACTGTCATTTTAACATCTATAGACTTAATTGTTTTACAATTGACACATGAGAAAAAATGTCCAATGCTAAGCAAAAATATGCTGCTGAATTGGGGGAAAAAATGAAGACAACACAAACAAAAGCAGAACAATGATTCTAGCTCTCAGATGGCTAACATATGAGACCACTATGCACAATTTGGAGACAGAAATAAGGGTTTTCCTTTATTTTTTTCTTTTCCTCTATTTTTCTTTTTAAAAGGTATGCATAAAAAAACTACAAAACTCATTACAATATGAGCTACACATTGTAAACACCAGCATTATTAGATGCCTGCATCGTTTTTATTCTATACTTCAAACAGCTACAGGATTAGGCTCTGGATTTATACAAATTGAAATTTGCAACTTTTAATAACCTTGGTACTTCTACAGACAAATATCTGTCTCCCTACTTCAACCCCCCACCACCCCCAGGCTTCTCAAAACGGAAAAGAAGTAGATGCTGTGCTTGGAAGCAGGAATTCCACAAACTTGTGAGACAGGTTAGTGAGAGAAATGGAAGGAGAATGGAGCCTTCAGTTCCATCCATGTGCCCATTTTGAACTTGCTACATTTGCTGATTGGTGTAAGAAACAGTGCAGACTGTGTGAGCTGCTGCATTAGCAAACTGGCCAGAGCATCCCTGTCGCTTCTACTTCCCCACTGCACAATCAGAATGGAAACATTTGCTCTATTGGAAGGCAGTGATAAGGATGGATTTTTAAAGTTTCCATTTTTAAGTGAAAATGAAAGAAAAATGCTCTTCTAGATGTGTTGTGCCTTTGAGCTCCATTTGAAAAAAGAAAAAAAAAAAAAAAGGCAGAGAAAGCTGCTGTGAAGGTCACCGAGTGAAAGAACTTCCTCAGGGCACAGAATAAATTAAATCCCAAGGAAAAAATAAAATGTGATTTCCAGAGTGTGAGGCACAAACTCCAAATGACAATGATTGACAGCCAAACTATATCCGTGCAATATCCAAGACTGCACGTTCTCATTTACCTCAGTGTAGCCAGCAAGCGCCCATTAAACATCCGTCTGATGCCCAAATTAACCTTCTTGGCAAACTGAAAGAGGCACAAACTATCATAATCAACCTTTCATTATCACAGCAGCCTCTAGTTAAAGGGTCAGAATAATTGTGCCATCAGAGCCTTGATTGTTTTCAATCAACAGACGGCTGGAGTGACAGCTCGGTGATGGAGGAGTCTGATGAAACCGCACCAGGCCTAATCAGAGCAGATGAAAGGAAGGCATGATTGGTGCAAATGAACAGTCGTGCCTCTCCTTTTCATTTACAATCTGAAATTACTCTTAAATTTGTGGGGCTTTTTTCCCTCCCTTATGAGCACCACTGAAAGAATGTTTGACTTATTATGAGTTCTGACAGTGCAGAGTTATAAAACACAGGTAGGGTTATCAGCTGAGGCTTTAAGTGGGTATTCAGCATAATTCTAACAAATTCACTCTTGAAAAGCACAAAATGACTAAAAAGGCTTCCAATGACCTAACCTCTCAGTGCTGTTTGATTAGCAGACCCATTTATTCTGCTGGCATTCTAAATGATGAAAAGATAAAACCGAGGACAGGAATCCTTGTAAATGTTTTCTCTCAACCCCACTGCTCAGTTCACTTTAGTATTAGTTCTTCTCCCCCAATTCTTACTGTTCTTGAAGAATAGTAAGCACATCAAGAGTTCAAAAGAGTTCATTAGTCAGAGGGTATGCATCAAATAGGAATTGTTTTTGGTTAAGAACCTGAAGCCACATTGGGAACCCCAAATAGCAGGGAAGAGACTGGGCACCAACCCAATGACTATTAAAAAAAGGGGGGGGGTACATGGGGGAAAGGAATGAAAATTCTGTGATAAGGCAGGCTAAATTTGGTATAAAAAGGATTTAGATAAAATTGAAATGGTATAATGGCATAATGGTGCATTAACATAGTTGTTTTTGTTACAAACATAGACATTAAAATCCTTAAAATATTTAGTAATTATTGGAAAAGATGCTTGGAGTAACAAAAGTAAGCCTCTAATTTCTATTTTCATCTTTAATCTTGAGATCAAATAGTCAACCATGGGAATATTATGATTTAGAACAGCACTACAAAACAAAGGAAAGCTTTTCAGCTACAAAGATTCATATTCATATGCATTGTGTGTGAGTGTGTGTGTGTGTGTGTGTGTGTGTGTGTGTGTATGTGTAGACTTGGGGGATTTTGGCCTTGCCTGATTTCAACCTTTGGGATTATGGTACTCCAGATCATGTCTTTTGGACTATGATCAGCATCATTGTAAAACAGTAGAGGGTGGCCACTGCTGGCTCAGGATTTAGAGTAGGTTTTTTTTTTTTTTTTAATCATAAAATTTAGGCCAATTTATTTGCTAATAGTATATTGAAATTATGAGACAAGGGTATGTAGTTAACAACGCAAGAGAAATGTTATTAATAAATAGCCTTGAAGTTTCCATGCAAAATTTGCTTCCTAAGAGCTACACCTCATTTATGGGTCAATTATTTACCACAAATGTATAAAACCTAGAATGTACAAAATTCACAGTTCTGCCTACATGCAGATAGGCTTCAAGCAAAATATTGCCAAGGTCTGTCTTATGACTTTCTGTAATATCTCAAAGTTTAGTTTTGTTTTCAAGACAATTTTCAAAGGAAGACATCTGGCAAATGGTTCAAACACATGTATTTCCCAAATCCATCCTTGCTCTCTCCCTCTTTCTCAAATGCCCAACTTCTCTGGCAGTTTGCTTTACTTCTAGTGTGCTCACCGGTACCTCCAGCAAGCTTTATCAATGACACACACTCCATCATCTCCTGAGGAGTTAGTTCTCGCAGTGTGAGGTTGGTTTGTTAAGGCATGAATTCCTTCTGCCTAGAAGGCACTTTGTGTAAAGGTCAAATGGGTGGCTTCAGGATCCAGACTGCACATAAGGTTTAAAACAGGATTTCCTGGCTTGTTCACAAAATATGAAGATGAAAGGAAGGCGATTTGAGTAAATTCCTATTCTAGCCCTCAGAATCCTAGGGATGTGAGATTAATCATTCTAAAACACTATGTAGCCCCTTTACATTTCCCAAATCTTACATGAGAAGAACAAAGTTATTCTTCAGGGGACCTGGAAAACCTGATGAATCAATCCCTTTGTTTACTTCATTATTTACCTTTTATTGGATATGGGACTTCACTCCAAAGAGTGTGTAGTCCCAGCAGAGGGCAGAATAAGCAATCCTTACCATCCTCAGATCCAATGTGAATCTACAGTTAGAGAGGGATGCCCAAGTGTATTTGCCTCTTTGCTAAGCATCGTCCTTTCTGGATGGAGAGTTTTAGTTTTACTTTCAGCTGTGAGTAATTTCCCATTGTGATTGGCTGACTTACAGTCAATTTAGTATAATTAATGCCAAATTACATTGCAATTCACATAGAATTACAAATTAAAAGCTATATTAAGAGCAAATGAATTAATCAAAATTAATGATATTATGCTCACTTGTTTTAAAGTGTTAATAAGATAGGTCTTCCTAAAACATTTAAACTTTAGCATACCATCCATCACTCCTTTAATTACCTGATTTCCTTGTGTGGCCAGAGGAGATAGAGTGTGGGCATTTCTCATCAACAAGAACACAAAGAAGATACATCCATTCAGCTCAGAATGCAAGGCTCATTTGAGTTTCTATCCTTACAGCATAGATAATACATGTAACACTTACCAATACCAACTTGTAATACTTTCTCTAAACCAAGGGAACAACGTTAGAAATCTTGGATGTCTGCCTTTAGAACCTGTCGACGTCGTTTTTTCCCTCTCCAAAGGATTCATCTTCCTGGCTATGCTTTCTCTACCAGAGTATCAGAAATTCCTTGCAGTACTTCCAAGTGCTACTCAAAATAACACAAAGGAGGTGGTCAGACTGGGAGCAGAATATCACAACTGGCTGTGCACGATGAGCACAAAAGAAGTCTAAGAATTAAAGTTAACTATGAATGGTGCCCCCAGTTGTTATCTTAGAATAGTCACTTTTTAAGGTATGTCCAGTCCATATGTTTTTCATTTTTACTGGTAGCAAAAGTCTTAGAGCAGAAGTAGAGGATAAGTGTGTAAGGACATCAGTGTCCAACATAAATGCTGAGACTTCTCCAGACATGTCTTTTGAATATGAATAATTCTAGGGCCTCTGGGCCACTCCACAGAGAAATTTAGATCTCCCTCAGAATGGCTGGAACAGGAATCCACTGTGGTCTGACACAGCCAACCAAGAGGAACACCATGCCCCCTCAATTGGCCTGATATTGCAGGACATGGGCCCACAAGTTAATTTAGTTGGAAAGAGATGAACATTTATCAATGTCAATAAATTAATATTTTTATCCCTTTCTCTTAAACCCCATATCTAAGCCATCACCCAACTGTCAATTTCTGCAGCATAAATTTCTAAGTTTTCAACATATTGGGCATAAAATGAAGACATAATGATTAATAATTTCCATTCCTTCCATGCAATTTTTAGTCCCAGATAGGGATAACAACCTGCAGACTCTCCCATGCAGTCTGTATCACTGCAACATAAATAAGGTGCTCCAGGTTCTTTTTTATACTGATTTAAATCTCTTGATAGGATTTAAAAGTGATTCTCCCTTATCACTTTCCTGTTTTATACTCCACCATCTTGTACTTCAAAGGAACTAATGGTGGTTCCCTCTGTCTGCTAGAATTCTCTACCCATTCTTCTTCATCAACCCATCTAGGGTCCAAATCTTCTGGGCTGTTATTAAAAAAAGACCCTTAGCAATACTTTCCTGTACTACTTTTATTGAAGTCATTTTGCAGTTTCCCACAAAGTTGACAACAGGTGAAAATAAAAACTGGTAATATATTAGGAGATATCTATGGCTGGCCCATTCATTATAGAGTAAGATATAAAAATCTCTGACTTCGAAGATGTATAGATGTATAAGGTACTTTGAGGTTCTGTTTTTTCTTTTTTTCTTTCTTTTTTTTTTTTTTTTTTTTAAGGAGATTTGGTGTATTTCAAGGGAATACCAGTGAGACCACTGACACCTATACCATGAAGTGAATCGTGCAAGCTTCTGAGTCTCTGAGAGCTTTGGTTTTCTCATTAGTCAAAATTTGGATAAAACTTGCCTCATCAGCCTTAATGAGGCTGATGAGAGATGCTAGTGAAATATGTGTAAAAATGCTTTAAAATATGAAGCTCTCTAGGCTTGAAAAGAATTATTATTGTTGTTATTATTGATAGACTTCTGTGCCTAGCCTCAGGGTTTCTACCTCATATATAGCTTATGGTTGGGTTTTATTTTTAAGTCCCTGATAACCCAGGTAGCAGCAATATTACTGCAGGCCACCAATGCATAAGTAATATTCTCCAGTCATCTTTTTCCTTCTCACAGCAGCAACAACAAAAATATCAGTCTGGAAACAACATGAATCACAATGAAAATTAGAAGCAGAGAACATAAATATGTCATATCTCATAAATCACCTTGTTCTGTTGAGCTTATTCTTTAAAAAAAAAAAAAAAAAAGAAAAAGAAACTATTAACTCATGGGAACAGCAGCACCTGAATACAAGTTAGGTCTCCTGTAATTTCTGATAATCACTGCCCTCTCAGCTACTTGACAACGCTCAGCTCTAGTGCTGAGGATTAGCTGGAACAAAGTCCCTCTAAAATGAACGTGTCATGTGTCTCACAAAGGCACACAGCCCAGACAAACAGCAGCAAAGCCACTATTCAAGCTACTTGGGATGAATCCTCACAGAGGAATTAGCTGCATGTAGATCAGGGGGAAGGACTAAATACACACTCTGGCAGTTTCTAGCACCAAGCTCTGAAATCGCAGCGTTACTCAGTGTCCAGCTGGGGGCCCTTAGAAGATAAAACACCCTCTGGGTAGCACTATTTGGGATGCAAGGCAGCCACTGTTTATTCTTTTCACTAACATCTACTAAGAAGAAAATGGAGATTCCTCATTCACATTTGTAGAAAAGACTATGTAGCTGGGAGAAACTGTAGAAGTTTCAGGAAGAAAAATGAAAAATGGGACAAATTTGATTACTTTAAAGAACAGTAAGTTAGGGGGAAAAAAAAAACATAGAATGAGATATCATGAGGAAAATGTCCTGAAAGTGGCTGTCTGGAAAAAAAAAAAATACAGTAATCATATTACAGTGCATGTATAAAACAGGATTGAAGAAGGATGGGAGCATGTTGAAAGATTACAATTTTGTTTGAGGTTAACAATTCTCAAGCCACAGTATTTTATGCCATTTTTAGTTTTCAAAGTCCATGCATTTAAAATGTTAGCCGAGCATGTGGAGCATGCCTATTATCCAAAAGACTCAGGAAAGTGAGGCAGGAGGATGGCAAGTTCCAGGCTAGCCTCAGCAACTTAGCGATACCCTGTCTCAAAATGAAAAATAAAACAATTTGGGGATGTACTTCAGTGGTAAAGCACCTCTGGGTTCAGTCCTCAGCACCACTATATATATATATATATATATATATATATATATATATATATATATATATATATGGACATATGGAATTTTTTGTTAAATAATTGCCCACAATCTGATTATCTTTAATTTAGACTATACCACATGGATTGAGAATAGTTTGTGAATATTTAAAGGGTATGCACCTGAATGAGATTTAACAATGAACAAGGCACTGAAGAAAAGACAAAGGGATGCTGGGTGGTACAGAACCATCCTAACAAGAACATTTCACTTTCCATTGTAACCATATCATTTCAACATGCCCCAAATTAGCAAAGAAATCCTTGGCACAAATCAGTCACCACTGGGAGGGAATGAGGCACAGTGGGAGAGTAGCAGGCAGAAACATCTGCACAGACTGCAAGATTGATGAAAGCAGGGCCCCTTGGTCCTTTCCATTACTGACTGAAGCATCCAACCTGTAGCAGACAAAGGTAGTATTCAATAGGACAGGTGGAGCAGAGTAGGTACTCAAGAATGACTAGGAATTAATGAAAGAATGAATGAGGCATGTGGCATGGAACAAAGGATTAGAATCAGCAAGATGACACAGATGTGGAGGCAGGCAGAGTGGCCATTTCAGTATGTGGATATGACACCAGGAAAACCAATAAAAACACTTTTTAATTTTTTTTGAATGGCACAGTATTAATTTGGTGCATCTTTGTATCCATTATTCTTCGTAAATTTAGAAGTATGGACCAAAATGGACAAAGCCCAAGAATTAAAGGACAAGAGTTTCATTTCTAGTTTGTTATCTCAATTTCCCCACTTGTATCATTGGAGAAAAACAGCAATAATAAATGCAGAAGCATTCTCAAAACTTGGATGTGGTATTCAATTTAGAAGTATCCTATTGTTTGACATAGAGTACTGCTTGAAGACTTGCTTCTCCTAGGCCAGAGGTACATTTGGGTCAATTTATCATCAAGAGTTAAAAGATGAAAGCTGAATGCATCACTAGTGTCCTCTACTTTCCAACTACACAGGGCTAGTAGCTTTTTGTTTGGGTTCACCTACAGGAACTCCTTTTGAGGAAAATGACTAAATCAAACCATAAAGGGGATGATTTTGTAGTATAGATAAAAGCCTAGGAGGAGCTTGTAAAAGACAAACAAACAAAAACCACTGATTTTGAGGTTGTTGACCACTTTAAACAATTATGTCCCTAGAGATATAAAGTGGATATATTATTAACAATATAATTTATGGAAGCAAATTTCCAACAAAAATATAAGGAAAAATGCAGTCTTTAAAAGGTCAAACTCATTTTGTATACTACTTTTCCTAGAATAAATACAGCCTTATGTAGAATAGCAGGATGTTTTACTACCCATTCAATACACTGTAATATGAAAACTCTACATTATTGTTTTTATTTATTATTTATGGAGTGCAAGGGGTTAATATGGCAATACACAATGTAAACACTATGGATTCAGCCTAAACCTCTGGGAGTAGATAATCAAAGACAAATGTAAACAGGATTACCCCCACACCCAGCCCTCAAACAGATTACATGAACCCTGTTTTACATTTAAAATGGGACATAACTAGGATAAAACATACTCTCTGCTGAGGTCTAACCTTGTTTGACAACATCCATATGACCAATGAATTGTTTATTATTATTATCAACATAAGTCCAGGCAAAGTTAGGCTCCAAATATAAATAAGAGGTGCTCACAAACTAAGGTTAATGAAGAAAAGCATTGATAAGATCCCAAAGGTAATCAAGAAAAGTATTCTTATAAAATAAAAGTCTTTTCCTACTACAAGTAGGAAATAGCAAATTAATAATAATTAATTTATAAGATTCAAAGGTTAATCAAGGAAGAAAAGTGCCACTCTTACAAAATAATAAGTCCTTTCCTACTAAAAGTGGGAAATAGTAAATAAATAATAATTAAAGGAAAATAAAAATGTTTCCACATTCAGAGATGAAGATAAAATACATCTAACTTTATCTTCAACATTTTCGTAAAGCTTTTTAGGGATCTAGCTTCCAATACTATACCCAGCTGTAATAGGTATTCAAGAAATATTCACTTTTATTTCCACAAACTATCCATTCCAAAATACCCTTTTGATTTCTGCTATTTCAGAGATTAACTAATAGTGTCTTAAAATCATAAGGATCCCTCTCCTGGAATAGGAAAATGGGGTTAGCAAACCTGTCCTCTGCCATCCACTCCAGAATGGTTTAGAGCAGTTCATAGGTGCTCAATAAACACTAATGGATGGGAATCCAAACCTTTTCCCTATGCTAGTTTGTCTAAGCATTTATGCTATCTATATTCAGGCATTTTCTATAAACTATACACTCATGAAATGTGGTAATCTTCCTCTTATTCTGGTGAAAGAGAATCTGAGGTTAAAGAGGCAGGGGATGTACTTTCCTGAGAAGAAAAGTGAGATTGGGAGTGCTTCCTATGAAAATAAACACAGGTCTAATGTGTGGATGGAATAATTTCATTATTTCATTCTGAGATTTTCTTTTAAATGAAGAGTTGCCATATTTTGGCTTATTTATTTATTTAAAACTATTTAATTGGGATTAATCCCACCAAACCACAAAATTTCTATTCAAACTATTTTATTGACAAATTAGGATTGAATATATTCAAGGTGTGCAATGTGATATTGATAACTGTACATATTGTGTAGCAATTACCACAGCCAAATTAATGAACATACCCATTCTCACCCAAGTTGTACGTTAAATCTCCAGGACTAGTTCATCTCAAAACTCAAAGTTTTGTACTCTTGAGCTGGGGATATAGCTCAGTTGGTAGAGTGCTTTGCATTGCATGTATGAGGCCCTGGGTTCAATCCCCAGCACTAAAAAAAAAAAAAAAAAAAAAAAAAAAAAAAAAAAAAAAAAATGTACTCTTTTGCCAGCCTCTCCTCATTTCTCCTGTCACTTAGCCACTTAGGGTAGGATCCCAGCTCAATATCTGAAATTATATGTTGAATCTAACTGAAGGTATTTAACAGGACCCTACCAAAACAAGGCTTTAAATTAGAGGTAAACCCTGAAAGAAAAATAAAACTGGTGGAGATTCACCAGATCACAAATATGAGTGACTTCATGCCTCATAATTAGTCTTCAGCTCATTTTTAGCTGCCTTTCTTTGCTTTTTTTTTTTTTTTTTTTTTTTTTTTTTTTTGGTATGTGTGTGTACTAGGAATTGAACCCAGGGGCATTTTAGCACTGAACTACATCCCCAGTCCTTCTTAACTTTTAAGACAGGGTCTCACTAAGTTACTAAAGCTCTCCCTAAATTGCTGACACTGGCTTTGATCTTGGGATCCTCCTGACTCAGCCTCCCCAAATCCTGGGATTACAAGTGTATGCCAATGGACCCATCAGCCTTCTCTTTCTTTGAAACCAGTAACCACTAACCACTTTGGGGAGAATTCACTGGTCTTGATACACAAAACCTAATTATTGAGCCAAATTGAACTGAATTTTTTTAAAACAAAAGCAATATTTTTGGAGAGCATGTCTATGTTTTTACATGTCTAAGGTGTGAATGTGATGCAAGTCTCTACGTTACCTCTGAACACAAAGTTAACCACCAGACCAAGTAGTTTGGGGCTATGGAAAGGAGGAAAAAAATTGTGCAGGAGAGAAAAGATAAAAATGGAGAAAAAAAGAAGATCTAAGGCAGAATCTTGGGGCATTTCACAGACTGATGGACTCACAGAATGGTATGGTTACTGCAGCCTGTAGCACATTTTATGGAGGAAAGGGACTGGGTAAGTACCAGCAGGAAAAAGGGGTGGGGAGTGTTTGTTCAGTTGAGGATAATTTGAAGATTCTTATGACAGGTCTTCAGAGCCAGACTGTGTGAAGTCTGGTGAATAATGAAAATTAGACTTTCACCAAAAAAGGGATCACCCTAGATTACATTGTCAGCCCACAGTATAACTGCCACCTGGGTAAACGCCGTGCATGTTTACTGTGCTCTCTCACCTAAGCTACAGGTTTCACATATTAATCAAATAGCACTACCCTTCCATCCACTTTGCTATTACCTGTCCTACTTTGTGCCAATTTCCTTTCTCCTCCTCAACACCCTCTGCCTCACTGTTCTTTTTAAGACATGGGATGGGGATTTGTCAAAGTCAATGAGCACTTTATTACAGTGAGAACGTTCAGTAATGAACAATTCAGCTATTTAATGAGATTCTGTAGATCTGTCTCCAGCCTGTCCATCAAGTTTCACTTCTATAAAGCACCCTGACACTAATCCTCTGGCATACCCAATCTTCACCCTGGGCTGAATATTAGATGCTTCCATGGTATATTGCATTACTAGTATAACCTCAGCAAAAATGATGAACTTAACTATACTTGAGGCAATATAGCTGGTCTGATTTGATTTTTCTCTATTGAGTTGAGTATGAGGGAATTACTTAGTTACTAAGATAAAGCAAAAACAGTTTCTTATTGCCTGCTGAATGCCTAAATTGATAATATTTATGTGAGTCTTTTAATTCTTCCTTGAGTACCAGGTCTAAAAAATAACTATTGCCTGCAGCAGAAACCAGTTTTGAAAATTCTACATTATAACATTAGTAACCTTTAGAGAGGCAATTATGATAACTCTTAAGTGGACAGTATGGAATTTTCTTGACACTCAGACATCTGCACATTTCCATGTCAATTGCTGGCAGTGCTTCTGTTATTCTCTACAATAAGAGATAGATGCCACAAGGATGGTTGGATTCAGATCTCAATTCAGTTAGGAAAAATTAAATACAGAGTTCATCCTAAGTCTTTTTCTTTTTTCCCCTTGGGAAGTGAAGAAAATTTGGCTATTTCCCACTTCGAATTGGCCAAAGTAAATTCAGATGATTTATGTTATAGGGGAGAGCTGCAGATCATTGAAATGTCTACCAAAATCATATCCTCACAACACTTCCAACCTCTGCTTAAATAAACATCTCCCAAAATACCCAAGAAACAGCAAAAAACTATGATTTTTTTTTTTTAATCAAGACAGTGTATGGAATAGTGGAGATATGGGGCAGGTGTCAGCAGAACTGGATTTGAAGGCTGGCTCTGCTCTAATTCTGAGTCAGAAACTGAAGCCTTATTTCATCATCTAGAAGATGGGGCTGCTAGCAGCCATTCTTTAGGCCTGTTGTGATAAGTCACTAAGGTTGCAAAGAGCTTGGGACCAGGAGGTCCTCAGTACACTGTAGCTCTTATTATTCCCAATAATGAAGAAGGAGGTTGCTGATTAAAGAAATTCATAGAAAGAAAAAAGCAAAAGAGGCATCAGGAATCATCCAATACAATCAGATGGTGGATAATTAACAGCTCTACAAAGACTCGGTTTGGGCCAGAATTAAAATAATCTCTCAATATATTTTATAAGATCTTAGGAAGAGAATGAGAAGAGGGGGCTCGGGTTGTGGCTTAGTGGTAGAGCACTTGCCTGGCATGTGTGAGGCCCTGAGTTCAATCTGCAACACCACATGTAGATAAATAAATAAACGCCCATTTACAACTAAAAAAAAAAGTTTTCTTAAAAATGAGAAGAGGATTCAAATTGGATAATTGACTTCAAAACACAAATCATCCCTCTATCTACTAGACAAAGTAGTGACAATGTGAAAGAATGTTCTGTCAGATGAACATTCCGTCAGATGCAGGGCTTTGGAGAGTAGCAATGAACTCAGAATGAAACCCCGCTCCACCCCCCAAAAAAAGGAGAGTTTTCCAGAACTTCATTTCATTCGAGATCCAGGTTGTTCTCTATTACAATAAAGACGTTTCTGAATTGTTTACAAGAAAATCCAGAATTTATTCTGATTCCACTTGTCTTGAATATACATAAATATCACTTTACAATCCATTCTTCTCATCTTCAGTTAAAGAAACATTTCTCCCACAAATTAAAAAAAAAAAAAAAAATCCTTTCCCCTTTTCTGATATGTCTGGGTTATTTTCTAGAAGCCACAGTGAGTCTGAGGAATCTCGCCTGTAGTCCCTCGCGTTAGGCCACACCACCCATAGTGAGCTGAGCTCTGGGAGCCTGGAGGGCTGGTGTTCTCCAATCATGTGCCCGTTAAGGGAGCAGGGCTTCTAAAAGTTTGACCCCATGGAGGACCAAAGCAGATAAAATAGTCACTGCTTCTCAACGCTTTCTTTTCTTTTTTTTTTTTTTTATTTGTTCTTTTTAGACATATATGACAGTACAGTGTCAATCCTTTAACTTCCAATAACATCACGCACTCTCCATGCCAACAAAGGACTCAAGCAGAGCTCCCTTACCTGCCAGATCTGCTCTTCACTCAGAGAAGTCAGGCGGTCGCTCTTGAGGACCTCCTGAAGCAGGCAATAAGGAAGCGTTAGAACATCTTCCGGTCGGCTCTTCAGGAGTTCAGAGAGATGTTTCACTAAGAAATCGATCACTGCTTTTTCCAACAAAGTGAGGTTAAAGAGGTCAGCAAGTCTGTACAGATCCAAGTAATTAAAGCTATTTAATTCCTGGGTGCCAAAAAATAAAAATGAAGAAAGATCTCTTAGAAATCAGTCCATGATAGAGCAGGCAAGAAATTCAGATTGACTCACTAAGGTTTTCATGACAAGGGTAGGAGAAATGGGACTGTTATATATTTATTTTTTTAATCTCTATCATAGTGAGTTGTGCTGCTATAGACATTGGGATGTGGCTGTGTCACTAAAGTATGCTGATTCTAGATCTTTTGATAAAGACCAAGGAGTGGGATAGCTGGGTCAAACGGTGGTTACATTACTAGTTTTTTTAAGGACTCTTCACACTACTTTCCAGAATGGTTGTACTAATTTGCATTTCCACCAACAATGTATGAATGTACCTCCCCCTCCCCCAACACACACACACATCCTTGCCAGCATTTATTTATTTGTATTCTCATAATTGCCATTCTGACTGGAGTGCCAAGTTATGGACCTAGCCCAGGTGCCTGTCAATGGATGAATGGATAAAGAAAATGTGGTATACATACACAATAAGTGTACTCAGCCATAAAGAAGAAAGAAATTATGGCATTTTCTGGTAAATGGATGGAACTGGAGACCATCATGCTAAGTGAAATAAGCCAGACTCAGAAATTCTTTCAAGGGTGGAATGTCTTCTCTCATATGCAAAAGCTAGACCAAAATAAAAGGGAAAAAGTGGGTGGATTCTATAAAAATAGAAGAGAAATCAGTGAAATAGAGAAAGGGGACAGTGGGGGAAGGCAGGGATGGGAAAAGGGAGGAAGTGAGGAATGAAATTGACCAAACTATGATATGCACATATATGAATATACCACAGTGAATTTCACCTTTATGCATATCTACAAAACTCTAATTAAAAAAAAAAACTATAAATAAATATGAAGCAAGACCAGTAGAGTAGAAGAAGGGGAAAAGGAGGTGGGAAGCAGGAAGGTAAAGGGAAAGTATTGGAAATTGAATTGGAGCAAATTATATTCCATGCATGTTTGATTATGTTAAAATGTACCCAATTATTATACATGATGATGCCCTAATTAAAAAAAAAACAATTTTAAGGCTCTAGGTAGAGAACTGATAGAATTTATAATTTTTCCTTAATTTACCTCTCTCAAAACCTATATACTTAAAGACAGCTTTAAAAAATGTACTTACTAAAAAGGTTTTTTCTGGTTTCACTGGCTGAAATGTTACTTTGCAACTTTTTTGAAATGTTTTACCAACAACAAAAATACTACCCTTACCATATTCTACAGCTCTCTTTTTTGACTAAAGGCAAT
The DNA here is from genome assembly GCA_025594165.1 of Tamias sibiricus. Lineage (NCBI taxonomy): Eukaryota > Metazoa > Chordata > Mammalia > Rodentia > Sciuridae > Tamias > Tamias sibiricus. The sequence continues at coordinate 83,260,072 of CM046666.1, read as the reverse complement.
GTAAGGGCAGGTGCACTGAGATTTAAGAGAAATGACACAAACTATATGAAGATAGACTGACTGCTATTTTTCCGAAACTTCAAACCAAGTATGTCTTTAAAAGTAAAAACAACTCATCCTGATTCAGTGAAATTCAAAGACAGGTTTTTCCATGTAAAGTTTCAGGAAATGAGGAAATAGCACAGAAAATACTCCTGTCCTCAATACATCAATAATGAATCTACCTACGGTGGATGACTTATAAATTCTTTTTTTGCTAGACTCGAACAATCAGACCACCATTGGTATTCTCTCCCACCTTTTAAGAGTCTTTCTGCTGCGATGATTCAATTTTGGAGGATTTTACCTACCTCTCACCCTCTCAAGCTGATAACCAGGGCTTTACAACTGTGCCTCTAGAAAGCTGCGTCTACCGGGAAGCTTTGTCAACATAACCCTGTGAGAATCATCATGGGACACACATCTGTGGATGGAAAACTTGCCTAATTTAAGTAGAATGAGAATGAACTATGCCTGAATTTCCCCTCATTTTTACCTTATAATTATTAATATGTGAGCAATATTTCTAACAGCATATGTGATGCAAGATGCCATGAAATAGGTATTTTACTCTTTTGACCTATTTAAGTAATTTCAACCATTTACTCTCTTTTTCTAGTTAAATAACTGTAGTAAGAACGCTTTCTAAAAATATTTTTATTCTATTTTAATATGTTTATTTCCATAATATTTGAAAATTTAAGTGAATATGTGATAAATCTGTGTACTCAATGTGGCAGCCACTAGCCATATGTGGCTATAATACATTTGAAATGTGGCAAGTTTAAACTGAAATATGCTGTAAGTATAAATACACATCAAGTGCAGAGTGAGAAAAAATGAAACGGAAAATATCTCAATAATTTTTATGTTGTCCATGTTTACATTATATTCTTCTAGTTATATTGTGTGACATATATTATTATAATTAATTTCATTTGTTTTTTTTTTTTCACTTTCCTTAGTGTGGCTACTAGGAATTTTTTAATTATATGTGTGGCTCCCATTTTAGATTTTTATTGGCTAATGAGTGTCATTTTAAATAATAAAAATATATAATAAAAAATTGCAAAAACAACTCAGAGAACCATGGCTTCGTCACTCTGGCTACCTGATTAAATGTATCTATTTTAGATTCCATACCTTTGGATGGGTGTTATGGTTTAGATGTGAGGTATGCCTCATAAACTCATGTGTGAGACAATGCAATAATGTTTATAGGTGAAATGATTGGGTTATAAGAGTTGTAACCTAATCAGTGCATTAATCCTCTGATAGGAATTAATTGGGTGGTAACGTTAGACAGATGGGTATAGCTGAAGGAGGTCACTGAGGGGTGCCCTTGGTGTATATATTTTCTTCCTGGTAAGCAGAACAGTCTTTCTCTGCTTCCTGATTGCCACGTGCTGAGCTTTTTCCTCCTCCAAATCCTTCTGTTATGATGTTCTGCCTCACCTCGGGCACAAAACAATGGAATAGGTCATCTATCTGCTCTGAAATCATGAAAGCCAAATAAACTTTTCCTCCTCTAGAATTGTTCTTGTCAGATATTTTGGTCATAGTGGTGAAAAAGGTGATTAAAACAGTGGGAGATGACACTATAATTATATTCCTAACAGGAGTCAAGCTAGAAGACTTCAGAAGTCAGCCGTGAGTTTCTGACTCTTAACAACTCTATCTGCCAACACAACTGAAAAAGGTTAAATGCTTATCTTTAAAATAAAGTTTACCACAGATGATTACTAAAGTCCATTACAACTCAAATATCTAAGGGTCTATTTACAATTATTGAATCAAAATAACCTTACTTCTCATTTAGCAGATTTTATCAAAGGAACATAGAAGTTGACTCCAGTATTAATTTTTCAAGCAATGTTTAAACTCTTGCTTCTTAGGATTGGTAACTTCTTCTCTGTGAGGAAAAGGATAGGTAATCCCTGCACATGGAAAGTCCACTGAGAGCTTTAGGACCATCTCCTTGGAATAAGAGTGTTACTTCTGGCAAGTATGTGTATGAAGTGGCCATGGATGTGGCACCCCAATAAATTACTGTGTGGTTATCTAGAAGCCCGATGGACAGTCAGTGCCTTTCAAGTATTGCAGTGGCATGACCAAGGAGTGCCCCAGTTCTGATGCAGCACCCAGCAGCATGGCACACAGAGGTGAGCATGAGCAGAAGCAAAACAACCAAGCTCTGCAAAGCAAAAGGTGATGATGGGCACAGAGGTAGGGGAATGGTTTTTCCCCACATGTTCTCCTGCCATAAAGGTGTATACAACTGAGTTTGGACTGGGATTGTGTAGTGGTAGTTAAATATCCTTTATTAGACATTTTTAAATCTTCATATGGAGACACTGGCTTTCTTCTAATTAGAAGCCTACAACCTAAAAGCAGTTCATTTCAAAATCATAGAGAACAAAAAAATTTCTAATGGAGGATTTAAAAGTTATGCTTATTTTCTGCTGTTTCTTTTTAAGGTAATTGTTTAACACTCTCCACATTCCTGAAATATTTTCAATTCCTAAGGTTATAATTTGTATAACCCCAAGTCCAATCTAATAAAGCATTTCTAGTTTATTGATGGAGAACTGAGAAGGATAAATGGATACATGCTTGTAGTCAACTGAACACCAAAGGGGAAGGGAATTGACATATGTTTTTGTGTAAAAGAAACTTCAGTTATAAGACAAGGTGCTCCCAACCTCACCCTTTCATTTCTCCTCACTTCTCCTAAAAATATAATGTCCCCCGATCTCCAGTGCTCTCTGGATATGTCAGCAGTTTCCATTCATTTTGCCATGCATAATTTTTACCTCAGAAGTTAAACTGTATAAAGTGAGGAGTTGAGGCAAAAAGAGAACACACCCTCCATGATGCCACAGCACACATGCCTCCTATGGATCAGAAGGGCTCTGTAAACTTTAAGCAAAACCATCACTTCTTGTCTCTTTGGCTAAGATCATGTGTAAGCAAAATAAGCATCAATGATTCTACTTTTAAAGGTTTCCATTAATGTGAGAAAGGAAGGTGGGAAGCAATAGTAAAGTTGCATTAAATGCCCACCTATAGTACTGTGGAGGGAAAAAAAAAAAACATTGCTGTTATTTAGAAAGAATGTCATTATGTTTCTAGTTTTAAAAAAGTAACAAATGTTCATTTCATAAAATTCAGGACATACAAGGTATGGAAAAAAAAACAAAAACCATTCATAATTTCACTATGCAGAGATAATAACTATTAATGTTTCTGTATATCTACTTCTAGACTTTTCAAAAAGAAGTCTTTCATATGTCAAGAAAAGAGAAAGAATAATTGAATCCAAGGCAGAACAAGCCAGCAGCCACCACAGGTACTCAGAGGCAACCCAGCTGGTAGGGAAAAGCAAGACCCATGGAGTCAGGTAGATCTGGTTCAAATCTAGCTCGGACATTTATGTTGTTGGGAACCTTGGGTCAACCACTGAGCTTCCATTATTCCTCATTTACAAAATAGAAAAATCAACCAACTCATAATATTGTCATAGAAATAATGTATAAAAAGTACTTACCATATCTGCTTGGCATATGAAAAGTACACAGCAGATTGGGGGATAGAGGATCAAGAACAACAAGTGTATTTGAACATTGTTGTTTGGTATCCACAAACCATGATTCATCACTGATATAAATAAACATCATGAAGAATACACTCTTTCTAGATATCCAAGACTTGAATAAGGTGCACCATTAAGTCAGGGAAAAAGAAGATGGCCAAAGTAAAAACCACAGAGTTGAGTTATAAAGCGATTGTTTGTTAATGTTTCCTACATCTATATTATTAACCCAAGCCTTTTCCTAAGTTCTGGATTCATTTTCTGAACTGCTTATAAGAAGGTATCTTCTCTTAGATATCCCACAACCATACTGAAATCAATATTTCCAAACCAAAATAATTTTACAGGAACCTCCATCTTCTCCTATATCCTTTTGATTAGAGAGTGACCACAACTAGCCACCCACACCAAGAACTTCAGAACTGGCTCACATTCTTCTCTCATTTCTAACATTCATCCAGTTCTGTCTATTCTTTTTTTAGCATTTCTTTTCTGTCCCTTATCATCTGTTGTATGGGCACCCTGCAACAGTGTTATAAATTTACCATACCTGCCTTCTGTATCAAACTCTCAATTATTTTTTTTTACAAGAATCTGACCATACTGATCATCTGTTTAAAACTCAAATAATGTTTTACTGTTGCTGGTAGGAAAAAGTCCAAACTCTGTAACTCTGCACTTCCTCAACTTGGACACTGCTGATCTTCACATCCCATGGTGCAGCCACCCTGCCCACCCAGGCTTGGCTCCAGCTGTGATGGACACCTACATATTTTCACATCATGTGCTAGGACCATGGCAGACACTGGCAATACACAGCGAGCAAATATAGACAAGCCTAGGTTTTGCAGAGTATATAGACTTATGGAAGAAGGAGTCATAAATTATAAATTTTAAAAATAAATGGAAGATTATAATTGAGCTAAAAGTTACAAAGGGTAGAATATAGGACTATGAGTGCCTATATTTGATCTGGATAGAAAAGTTAGCAAAGGCTTCCCTGAGAAGCCATATAGAGCTGAGAACTGAAGGAGGAGCATAACTTAATTTGGTGAAGGGTCGTGGGTGGGGGGAATGTATGTGAGCTATATTTTCTTATTTCTGTATTATTGATGCTCTGGCATCTGGGGTCTTGCTTACTGGGGAGAGACTACTTCTTCCCAGGAATGACCAATTCTTGGAAATCTCAAATGACTTTCATATGCAAACTAACCAATCCATAACTCTGAATGGACTGCCTCTTATCTGCCCCTACACTCCAGAGGAAGTATTCCTTTGTCTTAATGATCCTAGTGCCAAATACCAGAGGTCTAGAGACTGCCCCTATGCCACCAGTCCACTGAAACTATTCAAAGTAGTTATTCATAAGCACGTTCACCCTGCCTTGCCCCTTCCTTCCTCAGAAGCCAAAATAAAGATTATTGCTCCCTTTTCTTCCTCACTTCCTCTGCCTCCTGACAAACCCTAGGGTTTTGCCATGAGGCCCTGCATGGCATCATGTCCCCTTCTCCTGAGAACTGCAACAAACTTTTTTTTTTTTTTTTAGTAGCAACTGTATCCTGATCTTTTGGCCTTATCATAACTGAGTAATAATAAAACCTACATTTTAAAACAAGATGGTGATAGATTGCAGGCAGAATGTTCCAAACAGGAAGCAGCATGTGCAGAATTCCTAAGGATGAGGATTTCTGTTTCCACCATTCTGTCTGAACATCCTATCCAGCAACCCCTTCCTCTCCACGGTATCCCCGTCACACTATCCACTTTATCTGTTTTCAGCACTCCTCATCATCTATAATTGTCTTCTGCATTTATTTGTGTACTTGTTTACAATGTGTTTGCCTTCTCTTTCCAGTCCTCTTAATAGGAAATTCTATGGGCATAAGGACCTTTCTGCTTTGTTCAATGATGTGTTCTGAGTGCCTAAAACAGTGCTAGGTACATGGAAGGGGCTCCAACCACACTTACTGAATTTACCTTTTCAGCTTCTCTGGCTTAGGTCAAATTGACCACATACCCTTTACTTATGACCTGCCCTCTGCAGATTTCTAGTGCATCACTTGAAGCACCATTGATTATAGATTTGTCTCCTCTACCAAATTTAAACTCCTAGTAGCAAGGATTATATTTCACTCTTCATGCATCCCTGGTATCTAGTAGGGAGCAGATGCTCAGTACATGTGTGCTAATGAAAGAGTTTTCCATGAGCTCTTTCTGTTTACTTATAATTAAGCAAAATCAGAACATTCTATGTCTTTCCAAAATCCAGTTCTGAAACTTGCCCAAATTGGGTCACTTTTCATACTTCATTGTCTTCCCTGGACTTTCCTTTTTCTTTGGGGGCTTTCTACATATATACTCAAAGGCAAAGCCAGTAGTCATTGAATTTTCCAAGTGGAAAAATTGGTAATCATGACTACAGTTGAAAGTGTTAATGAACAAGCACAATATAACTGTTCTTCCATGAGGAAAAAAAAATCTTTCAATCCACCAAAATTTTCTTTTCCAGTCTAAGAGAGAATTGTTTCTCTATCAATTGACTACTCAGATCAAAGTATCTTAATATCTTTACAAATGATATCTGTTCTAATTGTGAGATTGTCTCAGTTCTCATACATTCTGTGATTTTAAAAATATGAACACCCATGTAGAGGCAGTGGTTCTGAATGGAAATTATAGCTCAGCAACAAGAAACTCTCTTGAGTAAAAGACAGTCTTTTTCTTTTCTTTCTAAACAGGTTTCATTTCTGTCACAGTTTCCTGCTTGAAATTTAGTTTTCATTCAGAATTATGGTGCATACATTGTTGTTCTTTGGGGAATGTTTTAAATAATATTTATGTTCCTTTGGTTGAGGGATATTTGGCTTCTTTTCCCCTTATATTTGTTTCTTATAGTGTGAGTGACAAGTTAAATAGCAGAAGAGCCATAAAATATGTCCCTGGTGTTGCGCTAGCTGTAGAATAAACACCAGTTTTCCAAGTCCAGTAATTTTTAAACCCTATGTATTTCCCAAATCCAGTCTTTTCATATGGCTTATTTTCCTAATTAGATCCTTAAATGGGTTATTCCCAAAATTAACTAGTGAATATGGCAAGGGAAAAAAAGCATGGGAAAGGTAAATACTGTCTTATTTGGGGTTATATTCAATTACATTTTTGAGGCCAATTACATTTTTGTAATTGTAAATGTAATTGAGATAATTACATTTTTGAGGCAAATTATCAGGTGGCTAAGACATGAGTGGGAGGAATGGGCAGTGTGAGGGTGACAGGTTGATCCTGTGGCCCTTCTGCCACCTCTCCCAGGCCACAGAAGGCAGCAAGCGGATGAGGTTCCCTCATTGGTGTCATGTGTAATGGATGCAATCAGTGATGAGATCTCAAGATCTCAAATAAGCAAATAGTGACAATAAATAACCAAATTTCACATAATAGCTGTTTTACAATTTTGATTAGCTTTAAGCTTACCCTTGAAATAATGTTGCCCAGACTTACTTGCACTGCACTGTGCTTTCTGGGATTAGAGGAAAGGATGTAGACTTATGGTGAGAGTCTGCATATCCCACAGCCTAGCTTACATACATCCTATGTGCCAACAGCAAAGCAAGAAGGGAGTCAATGATCCATATTTCTAAAACACAGTCTTTAGTTTTGGCTATACCCATGGCTCCCTGGCTTGTCAGTAAGTCCTTGCCCACCCAGCACTGCAGTTTAATCATGTGCCTGGCACAGGAATTACACAGAACACAGGAAATATCTGTCATCATATGATTGCATCTATTGTAGTTTTTTCCCCAATATCTGTCCCAGAACACACTGCCTCAATTTTAAGAGTCCTTGTTAAACTGACAAGATTCAGAAATCTGATGGAGATGCTTTGACTTAGCACTAAGAATACCTGTGCAAAACACAATCTTAATAACAGCTATTTCTCTTGTTGCCTCATCTAGTTCTGAGAATGTCACTGAATTGTGAAAGAAAAATAAGCACCAACAACATGTGCTATCAGTGTGGAAAACTAAGAGTTGGGTTGAAGGTAATGTTAAACTTCTCTCAAGGTTAAAATAAGCATAATACCATTTTGATTTTTTGAAATTTCAGCCTCTAAGATGACCAAATTGAATAGCGTTCTAATTTTTTCTTTGAGTAATAACATTCAACAGATGTGATTAATTAGCAATGCTGCATTTCACCAATATAATGATGACCTTTCATTTTCAATTACTGATGCACTTCACTGATACATCCCTCCTTCAATATGCCACCCCAATTATCACATGTCAATGCTTTACTATAGATAAAGATGGTCAGGAGACAGGGTTTCCATGCCCAGAGTGTAATAACACACATAAAAATTGAGGTTATAACAGCATGTGGACACTACATCATAGTTTAAGGACTCCTCTCAAGGAAAAGTCACCTTTTCTATGAAATCAAGAAATCCTTTATTTATTTATTTATTTAGGTACCAGGGATTGAACTCAGGGGGCACTCGAACACTGGGCCACTTCCCCAGCCCTTTTTTTGTATTTTATTTAGAGACAGGGTCTCACTGAGTTGCTGAGTGCCTCGCCATTGCAGAGGCTGGCTTTGAACTTGCGATTCTCCTGGCTCAGCCTCCCGAGTGCTGGGATTACAGGCGTGAGCCACCATACCCGGTGTAAGACATCCTCTTTTTAAAAAAGAACTCCTCAGCAACTATTCCAAATAGCCTGATAAACTGACTCTGTATATAAACCAGAATGGTTTGATTTTTAACAATGTTAACTTAAAATGAGACGAAAACATTTTATCAGCTGCTTATTAGGACAAAGTACCAAGGAAGAAATACTAAGTAACTAGGACACTCTGTTACTGATGCAACTCTACTGTCTTCCACTTCACATCTTCTAGCACATATCAAATAACCTGTCATTAAGCTATTCATACGTACTTTTATCTTCCAACATTAAATGTATTCCTAATAAATTACTGGTGTTCCATGACTCATGATAGGGTTAACTCATGACAAATCCATCATAAACTGAAAATATCATAAGTTTAAAGTAAATATCTACATTTAACCTACCAAACACCATAGCTCAGCAACACAGGATACTGTGTTTTTTTACCTTCAAAATTGGGAGTTAGCACTTGTTGCTTTTTCCAGCATGCATCCCTACAGAGTTTCTTACCTTATATTGCCAGATCAGGGAAAATATCAAAATACAAAGTATGGTTTCTATTGAATGTGTATCACTTTTACACCATTGTAAAGTCAAAAACTAATAAGTCAAATTATCTTAAGCGAGGAACCATCAGTAGTAAAAAGTATGTTTGCATCTTAGGACTCGTGAATCCTGCAAAATATTAATCATAATGTTATATCTAAAAAATGCTTGTTGGGTTATGGATGAAAAAATAATCCCAGACCTCACATGGAAGAGGAATATCAGCTTGGTTATTCTTCTCTGTTACTGGAAATAACATATAGATCAGACTTCACAATTGGGCAAAACAACAGATCACCCACAGTTCCCTGAGAATGAGTCTCTCAGGTGTTGATCTCAGCTTAAAAATTATCTCATGATGCTATCTAGTTATCAGGTTTTTCAAATAATTGGTCAATATTTGCTATTTCAAATAATTGGTGAAATGCCCACTGTGGTGTCAGATACATGAGAACTGGTTTCCATGGTGAACCCTGGATCTGCTGACTTTCCCTGCTCCAGATGCTGAAAAAGAACCTTATTTCTCTTGGTATTTAGTGATGATCAGAAAAATCTAATGGCCATTCTGTTTGTCAAAAGAGAATTAAATATTTTTAGGAGTAAATGAATTGTCTTATAATTTTTCTGTGCACTACAAGAACTTTAAGAGTCTTTTGTGTCTAATGGTTATTACCTGTAAAGCATTTTAAAATTGATTCAACATACTGAAAGTGGCTTGTAAGATAGGGGAAGTTCTTCTGGGCATGGTGGTGCACACCTGTAATCCCAGCAACTCGGGAGGCTTAAGCAGGAGGATAGCAAGTTCAAAGCCAGCCTCAGCAAAAAGCCAGCCTCAGCTAAGCAACTCAGTGAGACTTTGCCTCTAAATAAAATACAAAAAATAGGGCTGGGGAGGTGGTTCAGTGGTCGAGTACGCTTGAATTCAATCCCCCCGTAGACTCCCCCCACACACACACACAAAAAAAAAAAAAAAAAAAAAAAAAAAAGCTGTGGGGAGTTCTATAGTATAAATACTCTCCTCCTCCTGGGGACAACCCAGATCAAATCCATTTTTTGGAAAGGCAGCTCACTCCAGCTTGAAGGACTGTCCCCTTTTGACTTTTTATAGCACTGTCTGCTTGTGTCATTTGTTTGGCTCTTTGGTCACCAGCTGTGCATCAAGATGCAGGCAGCCTCTTTACTTCTTTAGATCTTTCCAAAGGTCTTCACAAAATTCCTACTTGGTGAGTTTTGATTGATGCACAATGGGAAGGCAAGAAAAATTCAACTTTTATTTCTTAATAGAATAAAACAGATTCTTCTCTAATATTCTAGAGAAATATTTTAAGTGTTTTAAACATAAACAACTTATTAAATATTAAATAAATACATTAAACATTTTAATATTTAAAAATTTAGATAAAGGTACATGTCTGAAATGTTAGCTACACTGATAAATGCAGCAGCCTAGAAAAGAGGGAAAGAAGTTATTGGCAGAAATTTCACACTGTATGCTATTTTCAGCCTCCCAAACAATATTGGGTGCATTGCCATCACATTCTTTATGACTCTAAAATATATACATCCAATTGTATACATTTATTTGAGGTCTTATTTTCTGTCTCCTTCATTAGGTTGTGAATTATAGGGATAAAGGTGCTGGTGGTATAGTGGGAAATGAGGTTCAGGAAACCAAGTTCTGAAAGCAACACTTTATTAGCGGGACCACAGCCCAGAGGGATAATTCCCAAAGTCTGAGCCCCTGAGCCTAGCAGGGCTTTTAGTTTTATACATAAGCAAGTGTGGGGTACATTGAGGAAAGGAAGTTGGTGCAATTCATTGGCGGGTTCATTCTACATTCCTTATATGGGTACAAGTTTGTCAACAACCTAGGGACTTTTAGCTCATATAGCTTAGGGACTTTTACTGCATTAAGCGTAAAGGGGGATTGTTCTGTCCCCGTTGCTTTGTTTATTACCTGCTCCTGCTACTGCAGTTATCTGTTAGCTTCTGCAAACCTCTATGGAGAAATGTCAATAAGCTGAGCTGCTGTGTCAATGTGCAAAACCACAGCCTGTCAGCTATTAAACTGCTAAAGTTCCAATTTTGCTATACCATAGTGGCATCAGTTTGGAATGGTAGAAAATGTACACAACTTAGAGCTGACCCATCTGGATGCCTCATCAAGTGGAGACCCTTTCTAAGTGCATTTTTCTCATCTGAAAACTGGGAAAAGTGGGCTGGGTCTGGGGCTCAGTGGTGGAGCACCTGCCTTGAATGTGTGAGGCACTGGGTTCGATCCTCAGCACCACATAAAAATAAATAAATAAAGATATCGTGTCCATCCACAACTAAAAAAAAAAAAAAAAAAAAAAAAAAAAAAAAAACTGGGAAAAGTGACGCTGCATTCCAGATCTATGCAAAGGACTTTAGAAATGTATTAAAGTGCCTTCCACATAGTAGATGCTCAACATACAACAGCTATCATGATCATTCCATTTAAAAATGTTGTCAACATTATTTAAACTATAGCTTTGCCTATCATATCAATTTCATTCACTACTGGGCAAAGAGAAGGAAATACTGAATGTCTAACATGGACTTCATTTTTCTACAAATATCACCAAAAATCATAGTTGTCTTATAAAATCATTCATTTCTTCTGTACTTAAAAAAAATGCTTCACCAGAGATAAGCAAGCAGAACAGACTGAGACACTATACTGGATCACAAGCAAGTTTTACTATAACATACTCTGGTTTTCAATCTGTATATTACTCATAGCAGAAAAGGCACACAGAGAAATCTAAAGATGGGGGAGCTGCATTTCTTTATGACCTTATTTGAAAGATAAACTCCTTGGGGAAATACAATTTATTCAGATTATCAAGACCCTGCTGTGCAAATCTACAGTCTGGGAGCACACTATGGAGATCAAAAAATATTTACTTTATTCTGTTGGGTATAAAAGCTTTTAATGAATGCATAATTAAGACGAAAAAAAAGTGTATACAGCTTTAGAAATTCCACTGCTGAGCCAAGCCATTAATATCCAAGGCACCATACCCAGTTGTGATTCCACCTGTTCCCTATTTGGATTACAACCTATTTATAAATCAACGTATTACGTGACTGACTACCCAACCTGGTGCTGCAGGAAAGGATTGTGATACTCTGGGAGTCAAGGAAGCAACATAAAGGGCACTGGTGTAGATGTGAGGTGCAGGGCTGGCCCTTTGGAACAGGTTGAAACAAACCAACAAATAAAAAAGCCCAAGCCTCTTAATAGCCTTGGGATGAATCATGTAGGGAAATAAATTACCTTGTTTATCATGTATGTACAGGGATTGCAAATGTTCTCAATGCCATCTTAGAGTGGATGGGCTAATGTCTAATTGTTATGGGAGAAAAAAATGAGCATTTCATTGACAATGCAGGCCAGATTATTTTAATATGATAAAATTATGCAAACCCATGTATTTTTATATGTATAAAATATATAAGTAGGTGTATGTTTAAATATAGAATAGGGGTATTTGTATACAAACATGTAAATGTTGGGACAACTATAAGTAACTACATATTCATATAGTAATATAAATATGCATATGATACAATCTGATTAAATAAAAACAAAATATTAGAAGCAGTTTAACAAATACAAGGAAAAAAATCTGCAGCAGGATCTAATTCTTAGAGTTTTGGAAGGCCTATTTAAATATATTTGTGCTGTATAACAGAGGAATTCCACAATTAGGTTACTGGTACATTTTCATAATCAATTGTATGCATAATATCCAAGGCTCATGAATAATTTTATATTGCTCCTTGGGAACGTCTCTGGTAAGCTGGAAATCTAGCAGGGAGCAGCGCAGCAACACAGCCATCATCAACAATGGATAATTCTGGCCCCAGTCACCGTGTGCTGAAAAATGCTGTTTTGAAGTTTAGCAGAGCTGACTCAGCATATTAGCATAAGTGAAGCATCCCATTACATTGGCTCTCATTTCCAGGGCACCTACTGGTGTAGGACATTTTGTTGTAGGATACTTGTGCACTATACCATTGAACCTTTCAATGTCCCTAAGGGGTAGCTTGCATAAAGGATACTATATATATGTCACAGATGAGGATTGAGGGGCAAAGAGGGAAAGTAACTTGCACAGTTTCATACAACTTTGGGACATGAACTAGTATTACAAGAAAAAAGATAAATAAATCAACACAATACATTGCGATCAGCTGCCCACACGACTGCTCAAATGAAGGAAGAGAGAACTGTAATGCCAACTGGGTGAATTGATTAGGCAATGCGAAAAGTAGTAACATGTGAGCCAAGTACTTGAAGGTTAAGTAAGAATTCAGAAGTAGACAATATGAGGGGAAAATAATCACAGAGGAGGAGGCTTCATGAAATGTGGCTTAGGTACAGGCAAATGCAAAAAGTTCACAGTGCCTGTGGCACAGCACCTGAGCAATAAATTGTCAAAATATAGTAAAGCTAAAGGGACAGGAAGTTTCCTAATAAAGGTAGGCTTTGTGTGTCAAATTAAGAGACTCTTATCCTGAAGGCTATAGCGAACCACTAAATAATGAATGATTTTAAGCAAAAGCGTGACATGATCAGGTTGTTATTTAAAAAAAAAATCAAACAGAATTTTTCATGGATTAAAAAATACTTTTCAAAATCAATCAAACAGAATTTTGGAGGAGGATAAGAGTGAAGGCAGTTCATCCATTTGTAGCAAGTTTCTTTAGTCCAAGAAATAAGTAATGGAGAGCTGGACTAAGGCAGTGGTAATGGGAAGAGAAAGAATGATTTGAAAGTTAAGGGGTAGAGTTGAAAGGTCTTGGTGATGGTGTGCGTGGGCACAGGGAAGGTGGGAGGTTTTAGGATGACTCTTGGGTTTCTGGCTTGGGCTCACACTTGGGAAGGTCAATTTCCTGTGGAATATCCAGGAGAAAGTGCTGAGGAGACAGTTGGCTTAGAAATGATAAGGCATATTATCTTTGGGGTACAATACCAGTAGGGTACATTAGGGAGATAAGAAAGACAGGATTGGAAAACTAATCTGTAAGCAGGAGACGGAGGAGAGTACCTGTACCTAACCCTTTAAATGCCACGGTTTCTGGTTTGGGTGACTAAAAGGATGGTGGTCCCTTAATGAAAAGGGGAAAAGAAGCATACACTTGAGATGTATGTGGAGATACCAAGTGGAAATGCCAGCTGAACTCAGGGCTGAAGCTCAGGAGAGGGGATAAATAACTCTCCTCAGACAGAAGGAAGAGTGGTAGTAAGAGTGGTAGTGAGCAGAGGAGATGAGCACCACCAGCACACAGTCCCCAGCACTGAGTGATATTCAAGGAGCTCAAGAGAGAAGAGTTTTCAAAAGAACTGGGAGTTGAACTAGAGAGCCCTAAGGAAGGACAGATGCAGAAGAGAATGGAGCTACCAGTCTCAAATGTTGTAGGGGGTCACATTAAGATACAACAATAAGCTCACTGTGTTTAATAGTGAGGAGACTTGGTGACCTTTGGTGGAACAGGAGTAATGAAAGCAGAAGACTGAGTTCAACAGGGCCAAAGAAATTAGTAGAGGGCTGAAAATGCAGACGCTGGCCTCAGTTTAGTAGTGAGAGAGAGAGCTGTGGTAAGGAGAAAAGCAGAAAAATTTCTCCCACCTTATTGATCCTATTTATACACTGAAAAGAAGTTGACAGTGGAGGAGAGATTGAAACCACAGGAAACACAGGAGGAAGCTGTTGGAGTAAGGAGTTAAATGGTGGCTTAGACTTAGCTAAGAGAGTAAACATTCCACTCGGAGTAGAAATATTTGTATGTGGAAGGTAGGTGGGAGAATGAGTATCTCAAATGAAACATATTTTCTTTTAACCTCCCCTAATTTCCAAGTACTAATGATGGAATTGAGTGTAATTGATGCTTGTTTGCCTGATTGTTGATTCTGAACTGTAGCTTTTATAAACCACTGGAAACATTTTAGTTTCTTTTATTTGGTACTGGGGATTGAATCCAGGAGTGCTTTACTACAGAGCCACATCCCCATCCCTTTTTATTTTTTATTTTGAGACAGGGTCTCACTAGGTTGTTCAGGGTCTCGCTAGGTTGCTGAACTTGAAGTTGATTGAACTTGAAATCCTCCTGCCTCAGCCTCCTGAGTCATTGGGATTACAAGTGTGTGCCATCATGCTCAGAAAGACATTTTTATTTTTGAGAAGAAAAATGATGCTGAGTGTGATTTTAAAATTGCCCAGCTAATAATATTTAGAATAGAAATTACAAATATCAGAAAGATCCTTCAAGATTTCCTTCCTGTCTTTAAAAACTCCCAAAGAAAATACAATCGGCCACAGATTTTCCGCATAACAAATTAAAATGCCAAAATGACTTCCCCAGCCAGTCAGCATGCCTCTGGCATCCTTTGCTGTGGGGCTTGGGAAATGAAAGTCAACATAATAGCATATGAAAAAATTAATTGGGGCCCTAAAATGGCTACTAAAGATCTTATGATGCATTTCCGAGCCAAATACGAATGATATTTGGCAAATATGATATTCTGGATCACCCATGCCAGATAGCAAACACTCTTGATTAGAACAAATAATTTGTAGTTGGCTATGATTTAATAGGTCTGATTACATTTCTACCCTTCCTGATCATTTTCACTGACTTAAAAAATCCAAAAGATTATGTTTATGATCATTTTTATAAATTCACAAACCTATATAAAATACCTATATTTATAATATATTTTCCAAACATTATACTTCCAAACTTTCTCCAAACACAAGGATATTAGCCCTGATGAACTATGGAATGGCATGCAGTTAGTGTATTTGATTATGGGCATATTAAATATATATTTTGGTACAATCATTTGTCTTCTCTAATGTAGAAAAAAATAGTTTAATGTTGAAGAAAAATGAGTGTGAGTTATAACTTCTTCTCAACCTTGAAGATAAATCATTCTATTCAGAACACCCACTATATATTATGTATTTAGGCAATATGGTTGGTTTAATAATTAAAATTGTAATAATACATTGTTTTAGGCGAAATAACCTCCTATAAGTCATTGCAGTATTACTTAGTCAAAAAGTGATACTCTATTATAATACTGTAAAATGTGAAAGTGCCTCAGTGTCAAATTCAACCCCCAAAGAAAGCATTTCCAAATTCAAAGGAGGGTATCCAGTGGACCAAACTAGTGGGAGGCTACTAATATATTTTTGTACCATAATATAAAATTTCAATATTTAACAAGCAGAGAAAGATTACTGAACATACTGAGCTCATGCAATGTGAAGTGAGGGAATGATAAGATTAAAAACTGGTACAAGGAGCTGGGGTTGTGGCTCAGCAGTAGTGCACTTTCCTGAACTGTGTGAGGCACTGGGTTCGATTCTCAGCACCACATATAAATGAATAAAATAAAGGTGTAAGCTGCCTGGTACCGAAAACCGGGAGGAAAAACTCTCGGAGGCAGAGTATAGCTTTTACTACTTTTACTTCTACTTTCTTAGAGCTTAGAGAGGGAAAGAAAGATTTTTAGAGAGAAAGATTAGAGCGAGCTTTTCTTCTTGTCTTCTTAGCTTAGAGTAGAAAGATAAAGCTTAGCTTAGAGAAAGATTAGAGCTTCTTTCTTCTCTCTTCTTTCTTCCTTCTTCTTTCTTTTGTCTTCTGTCTTCCTCAGGAGCCTCGGCCTAACTCTGACCAGTCATTACTTCTTCTATCTGGTTTCTCTTCTGTCTTCTATCTGGTTTCTCTTCTGTAACCGCTCTGCCTACGTTCTGGCCGCTCTGATTCTTCTGACCGACCGAGTGACTGCCCGGCTGACTGAATTCTCCGTTCTCCTAACTCGGACCGCTTTCACCCGGTTATATACCTTCAGGTTTGCGGGTGCCTACAGGTGCGTCACATACATATCAGGTGGAACTTATGGCTTCCAGCTAGCTACAACAGCCCTTCCTAATTAGGGCTCCTTCATAAAGGTCTATCAAGAACTAAAAAGTATATATTTAAAAAAAAACTGGTGCACAACAGTATAACTGGAGGTGGTAAGCCATTTTCTAACCACTTTAAACCCTGAAAAGAACAATGCCACAGCAGAAGGACACAGGCTCAGATACTTTCAGCTTTGGTGAAGGGATTTTAAATTCCAGTGCTTCTTAAAGTTGAAACTAGAAAAATATTTTCTTAGTTAAAAAAATAGTAAAATCACTGTTTGTAACAACAGTTTTTTTTTAAGTACAAAATTATCCATAATTCTCCCTAGCACCCTCATGAAAGAATAATGTATAACATTCTCTAAATCTTTGTACCTTCACTAAGGAGAGAACATGACCAATTCTTCCCATAGTGCCCTGAGTGTAAAACTGAATGAAGACAGGGGTGCTGGATACACATCAGTCACGGAGGAGGGGACTAAGTGCTTCCCACCCTCAGCATCTCCTTTACATTAGTTTTCAGGATAATGGTTTGGGCTTGGATTCGCTAGATGATCCAAATAGCACACTGTAAACAGACCAATGCCTTCTGTCTGGGGGAAATGATCTTCTTTCATGCTTGTAAAAGTAGAAAACAAAACAAATGAAACAAGCACCCCTCTCTGTTTTCCCTACAGTGATAAAATACTCTACCTACAGCCCTGGCATCCCTTTCCTTTCATATCCTAGCAGCACGTCGTCTCCTCTTGCAGGTCACGTCTTTCACATAAAAGTGCTAAACTAATGCCGCTTAATGACAAATTAATGTCCATGAATAAAAAAATACACCTCTAATAGCATAGAGTAATTTGCCATTACAATATCATCATTGGACATGCCCCTGGTTTAATACGATGTATTTAATTCATAACCTAATGAGTGATATATAAAAAGAGGGAGATGAACCCTGCAATTACATTTATGTGAGTCTGTCACCTTATTTGTAAAACCTTAGAGTCATTTACATTCAAATTAGAACAAATGAGTGATTTCACAAAGTGCGGTGATAAATGACCACAGAAGCCCAAGACAAAACTGTATTTCCTGTGAACACATTAACAGTTTCCTATTATTTGTTAAAAATTACAATGCATATTGCCCAGTGTGGTGTGAATAATGACTTTTTTACTGATTAGGTCAGAAGACTAATATGTAGCAAAATAAATAATTTTTCTTTTCATTTTTTCTGATTTTTGCTTTAAATTAACTACTGAAATCTGGTGGATTCACACTGCCACCTGCTGCCTGGGAATAGATATTAGAAGCACATTCCTTTCAAAGGGAGTTTATATATTCACTACTTTGTTTTATTGGAAAAGTCTATGTGATGTTTTCTTTCTTATTAATGTATCCAGATATTGTATATCTTATAAAGGCTGTAATACCTGGTGAATAGAAAGAACACTAGCTATTCAAGCAATAGCCTATACTATTTGGGGGAGGTGGTACAAAATATAGAAAGCATTTTTTGTTTTGTTTTTGTTTTTTAGAAGGCTGACTACAAAAAATGGCATTTTCAACAAAGCACATTGCTCCTAAAGCATCACTTTCAAGGGATACAACACAGAGTCCAGGGTTTAATACCCCTGATCTTATGACCTTGTGTATCAGCAGAGGACATGGTGTGTGTGTGTGTGTGTGTGTGTGTGTGTGTGTGTGTGTGTGTTTTCTCCACTCACTCCTGCCCCTCATTACCATCTATGGGAGATGGAATGCCTGAAGATCTCCACCACCTGTTTTTCTCCCCCGATAGCAAGTCCCAGTATGGAAGGTCTGCCTTGGGGTCCAGACCAAAGTGGGCTAGGAGAGGCATTATGGCTGGAGATGAGGCTGGGGAGAAATCAGCCTGGCTAGGGACATAGAGCTGAGATTTTTGTACATGACTTAGAGCAGTGAAATGGTCATCAGGGTAGTTGGTGGAAGTTTCCAAACCAGATTAACACCTTCCTGAAGAATGTAACTTATTTCATCTGTAAAAAGAACATAACACCTACCTGCCTTAAGAGGTTACTTAGCAGAATGGAAAACTGAGTCCTTGCCAAACACTCAGCACTGACAGGTCCTCCATAAATGTTGATTCTCTTCCCTGGGAAAGATAATGATGCTCAAGAGACTAGGGTTTGGCCTGGATAGAGTATAGAAACAAGCAAATCCCTTAGGAGAATATTATGACCTAATTGTAGCCTTTATGCAAGAAGGGTGTGGGTCTAAAGTAACTTTAGTGCTGGAGAAAAGGATGAGGTGGGAGAGACATCTGTGAGGTAGACTCTGCCCAATTTGGTGACTGACTAGATAGGGTGGTGAGGAAGGCATCGAAAATGGTCCAGGTTTTTAGGCAACAAGCAGATCAATGTACTGTCAGTAGAGAGAAGGGCAGGTTTTCATATATGAAGTTTGAATGTAATACTTAGCTGGAGATGTTCAATAGTTAGTTATAAATTGACTAGAAAGGGGCTGGAACTGTAGCTCAGTGGTAGAGCACTTGTCTTGTGAGGTACTGGTTTCGATCCTTAGCACCACATAAAAATAAATAAATAATAAATAAATAAACTATAAATAAAAATAAAAAATAAACTACAACTAAAAAAACTATTTAAAAAAAAAGAAAAAAAATTGACTAGGAAAAAAATCAGTGTTTGGAAAACCAAACCAGATTCAAAATGTTTGTCACATTTATACGAGAAACTCAGCATACGTATATTGGACATGTTGGAATCTATATCTGTAGCCTGTCACTCTAGAAACTGTTATCCCAGAGTTTCCTTAACAATATTTAAAGCAGTGAACAAAATGTATGTCAACACGCAAACTTGAAAAGCAAGGTCATTTGTGCCTTTTACCAGGACCTGTTTTAAAGGTAGGAACTGCTATTTAATGCATTGGTGCATCTTTTTGGTGAAATTTTCTGGAAAAGCCCAATGAACAAGGAAAAGGGAAAGAAGCTTACACATTGTATTTGGGACTGGATCTAGGCTGTGAATTGCAAATAGCAGACAAAAGTCTGAAAGGTCTTAATATACTATCATGACAGGCTACATAGGAGAGAGTCCCATGGAATCCCACTGCAAAGCTGGCAAGAAAGGATGTAGACTTGAAAGGTTGTTTGTAAATCCCTTAACTGGATTTGATGGCCCTTCACTATTGTGGCCACCTCCCTGCCTTATCGGCATCTCCCTTATTTCCACAAACATGCTTTGAGAACCTGTGTGAAGGCCTCACAGCCTGGGGGGCTAATTCAATAGCTATCTTTATTGACATGAGAGGCACTGTTCCTGAGGCTTAGGGTTTGGGGTTCCTACCCTCAGCAGCCTGCCAGAGGATAAGCAAGAGAAAGGAATCCGCAGAGTGGACTCAAGATGTCTCTTCTATTTGGAGGGGTCGGAGAGAGGATGGGGAGGGGCAGCAGCAATATTTACAGGTATTCTGAGGAGCTTCAGGCCAAAACAAGTGGCCAAGAAGGCTCAGGGAAAATCCACTGAGGGTTCTCCTTGGACATGCTTTTTAATGAGCACTGGAGAATAACACTGGGTCTTAGAAGATGGGTTCACCCTTCACAATTCCAGCAGGGAAACCAAAAAAATAATGATGGAAATTTAAGAACAACAAAACAATATCAGACATCTTAGTGAGGAGAACAGTTTAAAAAAACTCCCTACTTGAACAAAGTACCAAACAAGAATGGAGAATATATCTGCTTTTTTTTTTTTTTTTTTTTGGTACTGGGGATTGAACTCAGGGGCACTTGACCACTGGGCCACATCCCCAGCCCTTTTTTGTATTTTATTAGAGACAGGGTCTCACTGAGTTACTAAGTGCCTCTCCATTGCTGAGGCTGGCTTTGAACTTGCGATCCTCCTGCCTCAGCCTCCCAAAGTGCTGGGATTACAGGCGTGCGCCACCGCGCCCGGCTTATATCCGCTTTTATTGATCAACAGGCTATGACTTTTCATACATTTTAAGCACTGGGGATTTTTCATTTTAACAAAAAATATTTTGACATATCAACAAAATGGTCCCAGGCTGGGATTGTGGCTCAGCGGTAGAGCGCTCTCGCCTAGCACGTGCGCGGCCCGGGTTCAATCCTCAGCACCAGGTACAAATAAAACGCATTGTGTAAAACTAAAGCAAATAAATAAATATTTAAAAAAAAAAAAGTTCCCATATGAAATTCAAAATTGGTTGAGTAATATTGCCAAAAAATAGTAAATATATACAGCTTTAAGACTGTTTCAAAACATAAAGCAGACTAATACAATAAAACATTTTATCCTGATAGAGAAGGAGGATATGTACTTTTAAAAAACTAAAATAATAAGGTTTATACATACACATGGTTTTGGTCTCATATAGTTTAAGTTTCCTTCTACAAGTTCAAGATCTTGCAATAATCATAGATAAAAAGGGAAAGTATAGGCTGGGGTCGTGGCTCTGTAGTAGAGTGCTTGCCTCATGTGTGAGAAGCACTGGGTTTGATTCTCAGCACTGCATATAAATAAATGAATAACATAAAGGTCCATTAATAACTAAAAAAATAATTTAAAAAAAAGGGAAAGTAAAGTTACATATGAAAATATTTTTGTGAAAAGACTGAAAGTTTCAACCAGTGTTCAAGAAGCCTGAATAATGACTGCCACAAAATATATCTGTATGCTAATTTCACTTTCACCTCAGCAAACTAAAGAAGCACAAGAGTTCAATCCCAAAGAGTACAAGTCACTGAGTAGCTCAACAAAATCCTCTAATGGGGCAGAGCAAAATACACACAAAATTCTAATGTTCATTTGCAATTCCCATTTACAGAAAAATCATAGGTAAAGACATACCTGTATATACACACCATTTATAATGTGCATCATGATAATTAGCACTCTAACCAAACTTGTCAACATGTATCACTGATTATTATCTGCCATGGAAAAAGTGAATCAGGCAATGATGCTTAAAACTCTGGTTGCAGTATTTGATGTAGAAATGTCAAATAAAAGTAACTTCAATTTCACAAGTCAAACACACACTTTCAAAGTCCTGTAACCTTTATATATGATTCCCATTTGCTACGGCAGAAAGGAATTAGAAACAACATTCCCATACCACCCAACAATATTGAGGGGTAAAGGAAGGAAAATAGATTTAAAAAAAAAATAAACATTTACTGTGAAGATTAAATGTGCCAAGATAATGATAAAAATTTCATATGCTGTGTTTGAATTGCTCCTGAGGGGAGCATGGCTGACATTCCTCACACTGTCTCCCTGGGAAGCACTGACTGGTTCCTACTTCCCAACACTGGTAGGAAGATGAAATAAGATGCTACATGAGAAAGAGCTTTGTAAACTACCTAGTGGGTAACAGAAGTCAATAATAAAGGACATATTTAGAATTAGAGAAAATGATTAGGAAGGAAAATAAAGTATTTGGGCAGGAAAACAAACAGGATTTTCCTGCTGATTAATATTATGTCACATTCATGAAGATAAAAAAAAATTGTGTTCATTTATTGTTTTTTTAAATTAATTTTCATTACTGTTATAATGCTGTATTAATTACAAGCAAAAGTGAAACAAATGGGGGGGGGGGATGGAAGAATCCTAAAATAGGAAATTATTTCTTAGTTTTCTGTAAAATAAAAGTCTCACAGCCATGAGGCTGCCTAAGATGTCCTGTATTTTCCTACCTGACAGAGTTTTCATCCAAGGGGGAAATAGGCCTTGGGAATCAGAAGACTTACCATTTACCAGTCAAATTGCCTCCAGCAAGTAGAGTATATTTCAATTCTCTGATTTTTCATTTTTAAAAATGTGCAAAATTGTTATGAGAGCTGAATGTGAAACATCTGTGAATACACAGTAGGTACTCAGAGTACGGAAGTTCTCTCTCCTCCGCCAACATCACAAGGCCAGCGAATCAGGGAAGCAAGGATGCACAGCTTACCCGTTCCTTCTCCAGCATTTACTGCCTGGAAAGTTCACATGGTAATAAATCATATATGACTTTGTGAAGTATTAGCTACTGTTACTGTTACTATTTGACTTGTATTAGTGGTTATTTCCAAAGCCAGACAAAATTACTTCAGACCAAAATACTTTCCAGTGTCATCACCCCCAGAACCCCACAGAGAAGCCTGGGCATGGTTGTTGAATTAATCTGCTATCTGACAGTAGTGAAGGCCTGGGGTGGGAAGGGTGGTTGGAGGGGAACATCCACATCTACAGACACAAGAACTGCAGCTGCCCTCTTAGGAGACTCTCAGCTTGTGCCCTGGAGAAACTGTAGGACCACAGGCCACCTGTCCTCCAGCACACATTTTACCTGTCATTGGGCTCCAGTTGGTGGGGGACAGCTTACAACTGCAGTGGAAGGGAATGTGAAGGGCACATGGTCAGGAGGTAAGCTCACATACCTGAATGAGATAGTGGGAACATAAGTTGAGAAGCTCCAACAGCTGTAGGTGACTGCCAGCTGCTAAGACGTCCTGGATCACGCCTGGCTCCAATAAAATCTGTTTTGTTTTTCAATAAAAAGAAGATCATCAGCTACATTAAAAAACTTTTATAGTACTGCTT
Organism: Tamias sibiricus; assembly: GCA_025594165.1. Taxonomy (NCBI): domain Eukaryota; kingdom Metazoa; phylum Chordata; class Mammalia; order Rodentia; family Sciuridae; genus Tamias; species Tamias sibiricus. The sequence continues at coordinate 83,236,686 of CM046666.1, read as the reverse complement.
AATGTGTAAATATACTAAATTTAATTTGCTGCTAAATCTACTCATCTGTATCGTTACTGTTCTGAATTAAGTCAGTTTTTTTTTCTTTCTATTTTGATTAGTGAGATGCGGTCCTCACTCTTTTAACAGCCCAGTTTTCTCCTTAACACATGGACCAATACTCATTTCCTATGTGTAAAGCTCTGTATCCTAACACTTATTTTTTGTAGGAGGATATGACGATTTTCAAAGAACATTATAATCCTCTTAAAATTAAGTTTGTGACATAACTTTATAAAACACAAAGGAATTGAGTTTTTCAAAGTATATTTCAGAATTTTGCTCTTTAGTAGATCACAGAAACAATATAGTAAACGGGTATTTGAGGGAAAGGGACTTAAGTTTCTCCTTGCCGTGAGGCCAGAGGTAGCTATTATTCCATTTTAATTCTAAGCCCTACAACAGTAAACTTCAACCACAAACTCTCATTTTACTCTTTCTCAGCCTTTAATCCTTTCTATTTATAATAAAGAAATACACATTGCATTTTCAGCATACAAAGACATTACAGAGAAGTAAAACTTCTCAAGTATCGTAGTGATATCAATTCTTTGCTTCTTTTACTGATTCAGTCCAACTAACTGCCTACTGCTGACAGCTCTTGAGCCATGGAACACAGCAGGACAAGGACACACAACCATGCTGACAAATTCACTTTCATGCATGACCTCCAGGCACCAGGCAGCCTTTAGTGCTACCCCTGCCACCCATCCCAATAGGCCAGTGGGCCAGCAACATACCATCTTCTGGAAACCAGTGAAAATTGGAAATTCTTGGGTGCCTTTAAGATCTACTCAATCACATTCAAAGTGATTTAACCAGTGTTTTGACAAGGCTCCCTGGGGTGGTTTTTTTTTTTTTTTTTTTTTTTTTTTTTTTTTTTTTTTTTTTGTGGTACCGGGGATTGAATCAGGGGCACTTGACAACATCCCCAGCCCTTTTTTGTATTTATTTAGAGACAGGGTCTCACTGAGTTGCTCAGTGCCTCACCATTGACTTTGAAGGCCTCAGCCTCCCAAAGTGCTGGGATTACAGGCGTGCGCCACCACGCCCGGCTCCTGGGGTGGTTTTGATGCACAGAGAAGGATGAACAACACTGATGTGCCAATTCACTCTTCCACACTGTCATGTTACAAGTGCTCCTTTCTCCTTGATTCTCCAACTCTTCTGTCTTATTTTCACCTACTAACCTTGCAAAGACTTCCTCCAAACCTACCAACCTGGCCTCTACCTGTATCAGCACATTTTGGTTTCCCCCAACACTCTACTTATACACTTGATCTCAACCCCTTCTGCCATTAATTGTTCCCTCTCATTTCTGCAACACTGTATATTCTTTTTCTACTGGATTATAGTTCCCTTTGGCATATAAATATGCTGTTACATCTCTTTTCTTGAGAAATAGAAAGCCTTCCCTTGATCCCACAGCTCCTCCCTATTCCTTCCCCTTCTTTATAAAACTCTCTAGGAAATTATCCTCATACCCTGCTGTCATTAGCTCTGCTCTGCTTTCCCTTGCGTCCATTCCTTTGAAGTTTTCTTCCCATTGTTTCATTAAAAATGATTTCATCAAGGTAACCAGTGATGTATATGCTTCCAAATCCAATGGCCATTTCTTAGTATTAATTTTACCCTAGTTAAACAGTCATTAAACAAAAGTGATTGTGTACCTTCTTGGAATGATTTCCTCTGCCCCTTGAGTCTGGGACATTTCTTCTTGGTTTTCTTCTATATCAGAAGCCACTCTCCTTCCCAACCTCTGCCTTGGAGATGCCCAGGGCTCCATCCTTAGACCTGTTCCTTCCTCTCTCCATTCACTCCATGAATGGGCTCATGCAATCCTATGGCTTTAACACCATCCACATACTCATGACACTTCAGTGTGCTTTTCCTGCCCCAGCCTCACACCTTGAACTCCAGACTTGTATGCCCAACTGCCTTCTCATCTAGTCACATGGCAGCTCAAACCACACATGCCCTAAACTGAAATTCTTGATCATTCCACCACCCATCAAACAGGCTCCTCTCCCAATCCTAACATCTCAGAAAACAGAAACTAGTTATTTAGGTTAAAACCTCAGTGTCATTCTTGACTTTATTTTTACCATACTTCACAACTGACCCATCAGGTGTTCCTGGCAGTTCTGTCTTCAAAATAGGTCCACAATCCAATCACTGCTCACTATTTCCACTATGATCACTCTAGTCCAACCCACTCTACCTCCCTAGACTTAACTATGACAGCCTCTTAACTAGTGGCACTGCTTTCTCTCTTGGTCCCTCACATTGCCTTTTTAAAATATTGTCAACCAAACTGGCCCTCTCTTCCTCAAGGTATTAGCATGGACCCTCCTAACATCCTTCAGACTTCCACTTAGATGTCAGCATATTAGAGAGGCCTTCCCTGACAATCCTATATAAAATAATACTCCACTTCCAAACACCTATTATTCTGTTTCCTAACTTGGCTTTAGTCTTCCTTATAGGGCTTATCACTTCTTGACTTATTACACATTTATTTACCTCCTGTTTCTACAAACTCCAGCACTTCTATTTTGTATCCCCTGCACTTAGAACAATGTCTAGCACATAGCTATCACTCACAATGGAAAGGTTTATTTAATTATGAATTCATCTTTATATATATGGTTGATTCCAAACTAATTTTATTAATATAACCATAAATTACATTTCTCAACTGCTGAAGTAAAGAAGCAAAAAAGTTAAGTACACTTGGCAAAAATACAAATGCTCAACTTATTCTAGAAATTCTTTATTTCTGTTTTCCATTCAGTCAGAAGGAGAAACTTGCATTTCTCCACCTCCTCAAGGAGCGAGGCTTTGACTGACATTCAGGAAATGAGCACAGCTCCCGTCAGAGGAGTGAGGATGTTGTACAGTCTTGCAGAAGAGGCATAGCCTAAGGCAGGGAATGGGGAATAGATGGATTAGAAAGGTTTCTCTTAGCCTTTAAATCCTGTCAGTTGCGCTTATTTCACACAACTGGCATACATGATAACCTCCAAGGCTCAGTAATGCCAAATGCAAAGGCAGATATCACAGAGAGACAAGATGAATATTCCATAGCATGTGTAACACATCCAACAGGCTCACTGCAAGACACCTTCACTTGAGATACCCATATTGAGATTGTTTTGGTCTTCGTTTTTTATTTTTGTTCTTCAGTTTCTTTCTCATCTTATAATATAAGTTTCTCCAAAAGGCACTTTATCACAGAAAATCCCTAAGTGCTTCTGAAGGTTTGGAGAAAGAAATTATACCAGAGTAGCTCTTTCTCACTTAGGGAAACAGGACCAGCATTTGCAAACCCCACTTGTAGTAGTCTTTTACATTCAGCTCTATTGCTCTTTGGAAACTGGTTGTTCTAATGTAGTTTTCCAGAGAATTTGTGTTTGGGCTTCTTGGAATAAAAACAAAGGTTCAATTTCCTCATGATTTTCAGTACGGGAAATTTACCTACCATCTGTTTCAAAGAACTGGTAGAAAGGAAGGGAATCTCAAATATGCACATCTATGAGGGAAAACTAAGGTAAGCTAAATTTAACTTCTATATAGCATATATGGGTTATATTTAATCCTTTCAGAAACTTAGATCCATCAACATGTCACTCAAAGCTGGAGAGATGGGAGGGGTGGTCACTCAAGCATCTCCTATAGGAAGGGAGGATGTCTCCTGAGAGCTAAGAGCTGAGTATTGCTGTGGGAGTGGCTTGACACATGCAGTCACTCAGCAGTCTGGGGGCCTTTAGCTCAAACAGAGTTATAAACGGTGGACAAGACAAACCCAGAAAATGCAAGATGCCTAAGACCAAGTGGCCTAGAATCCAATGTCAAAGGTAAAAACCTCAGCAAAAAAAGCAAGGTGCTAAGCAACTCAGTGAGACCCTGTCTCTAAATAAAATACAAAATAGGGCTGGGGAAGTGGCTCAGTGGTCAAGTGCCCTTGAGTTCAATTCCCAGTACCAAAAAAAAAAAAAAAAAAAAAAAAAAAGTAAAAACCCTTAAAGAAGACAAAGTAGGCTGGGCATTCCTCTTCCCTCAATGATGCTCAAGTGTAGGCAGAGCTGCAGCTTTTTCCATATTTGTAAACAGTTTTGATGCAACTAGGAACAGACTTAGGTAGGGAATAAAAGCCTCTTATCCACTGGTCCATTTGTACAGAGTATTTCCTCCCCACCACCCATCTATACCTGGCCCTCAGGTGTCAGAATATAGGGGGTTGTGCTTGTCAGAGGGAGCTGAACAGTGTTATCTGGGTAGGTGACAATCCATTACCTGGGTCAGACCAAAGAACCTCTCCTGCCATTGTGGCAGGCAAGGTCATGTGAACTGAGGAGAGGTCCTCAGCTTATCCCCACACCAAATGCTGAGACTGCACTAATTTTGGCCAGCTGCGGGGATAAGACTGGCCAGTGGCTGTGGTCAGGGTGACACTAGGTGGTGTGAAAAATAGTAATAGGGGTACTACCCACAAGTTCAGTAGAAAGTGATGAATTCCTGGTGTGATTTATTATATCATAATTCATTCATGAAGTGGTCCAGTTGCCCTCCTGGTTGGACACACTTTTGAATACTCTGTTCAAATATGTCCTCCCCACTATCAACTTAAGTAGGGTTGGTAGTAGATAGCAGATCTGCACAATCACTAATTAAGAACCTCTAACCTGGAAGAAGTCTGGGGTCCCTAGTCTCCACGATTTCTTTAGGTAGGATGTGTGGTCAGAAACGTGTGAAAGAGGAGGAGTGTGGGACTTGAGATGGGATTCTGCACAGAGGATGATGTGAGTCACCTGGGTCAGCATTCAGACCTTGCCTGGTCATGCTCCGGGAGAGCAAGGCAGGACTCAGATAGCACAGGGGCCACACACAGACTTCTCGGCATCCCTGCACTTCCTTCTTCGGCTCAACCTCATTATCACCAGGCTCTGTCTTCTTCTTCCTCTCTTCATTTTTCTCTCCTATTTTCCCTTGCTTCAGATTTGCTGCTGGTAGAGACTGTCTATTCGTAGCTATGGTAAGTCAGTGACTTTTTTTCTTTGCCTGTGAGAAAGTGAGTTGGTATGTTCAAAGCTATCTTCCTCATTGCTTGCTTCAGTAGTTTGCATTTACTTTCTTCTGATTTTGTGGCGAGTAGGCTGAGGGATGTGAGCATATTAAAGCCAGGCAACTAATGTATTTATTAAACATACATACACATGGGCACACATGAACACAATCACTTCTGCAATCACCAACACTCATGCACCTGAAAATTAGATGTGGTCTAATATCACTTGAAAGAATAGATGAATACATTTATCCTTTTTGTTATACTTTCTTTGGTATACGTTTTTTAAATACAGCACAGCAAAATGGCAAATTATCACAATATTTAATTTATGTCATCAAATAAATTGAATACAACAGCATAAATAATTTTCAAATTAAATATTCAAGAGACATAAAACCATTTGCGTAAGAGAATTCTTATAAATGGATCATAAAACATAAGGTCTAGAAATTGCTCTCAATTCAGTTTTTGTTTTTCTTTTCCAAAACCATCATGCTAAGGATTGTTTATCCACAAGGTGGTGCCCATGTTTAAAGCAAAAGGATTTCTCTAAATTATCCATGTACTGTGCCTCTATAAACTGACACCTTAGTTTAAGGGGAATAGAAACTCAAGTAAGGATAACTAAGGATAATAAAACCTACAATTTCTGCTTTCTAAGTGCCTCTATCATGTTGGGAAATGTTCATAAGTATTTCTGTTGGAGCATTCCTTCTGAGCAACACTTCAGAAGTTCTATATAAATCAGGCAGTTCAAAAATTTGTTTTTGTATTAAGAAACCCTCATGATGTGGCCCCATCCTGACTTTAAAAGCTACTTTCCAATTCTAAGACCTTCTGGCACTTTCAGGAAAACCAACAGCCCACCTTTCACCACACACAGGCAATACCTTTTTCTCTTCAATGTCCACCATCTGCTTCAATCTCCCTGTGTGAAAATCCTCCTTATTCATTAAGATCCAACTCTAAGTACATCTCCTATACAAAACTGAGCAAGAGCTACCCCCCGGGTACCCTCCAACTGGATCCAACCTCCTGGGCTCTGAACTGCGTGCATTGCCCAGTGACCTTAGCCCAAGGATTCTAGGACTTGCTGAGTTCAAATCCTGACTCCTATGCTTGCTGGCAGAATGTGCTTGAGAAAACTACTCAATTTTATGTGATTTAGTGTTCTTATCTGTATAAAACAATATCTACCTTAAAAGACTGTTTTAAGGACTGAGAAAGTGCATGTGCATACTTGTGATTTTAGGACATATGGAAGGATGATGGATTAAATATTTGAGCTAGATGCTCAAGTAGAGAAGAAAAGAGAAATAGAACTATTAAGCTGTGGTGTGACTGATGCTAAGATTGTGGTAGGCATGGATTGCTGTAGGAACACTTGGTTGGGGATACCTGATTTTATGGAAGAAAGTGGCAAACTAATTTTTAATTATAAAGCAAAAAACTTGGTCTTTTCATATCCTATGAGCAAACTCCCTTTCTTTTTGGCCCCTTCTTTGTTAATATGATTCTGATATTTCAAAGCTGAGATTAACAGTTCTGTCAGCTAGTCTTTTCCAACCTAGTTTTCTTCATTATGTTTAAATTAATAAAATACATTATTTAACAAAATGTAAAGATAAATTATATATACTTAAATCACCTTTTAAAATGCGGCTAATCATTTGAAAAAGCAGAACATATTTTTGATAGTTTCTAACTCTAAGACAAAGAAGCAGTCCCAGCAATTAAAATATAATGAAACATGAAGGTCATTACAGGTTAAAAGAAAAGCCAAATTAATTATTAAGACTTACTTTTATAACCAGTGCTCTTTCAAGTGTGATGAGGATGGCAGATTTCATCCCAAAGAGTTTTACTAATGAAGCTGGGCTTCTCCATTAGGGAGTTAGTTTTTTAAAATGCTAGCATGACCAAAGAGGAAACATTACTTCAAAATACTGACATTCAAGGGTAGAAGTTCTCTAAAAGAATGATTAGAGCTGATACCAATGTTCATTTACAGGGGATACTTAAACTCTGTCACTGCTAGGTGTTTGAATAGAGAGAGAAGAAAGGAGCCAAATGGAATTATTAAGTTGTGGTGTAATAATGCTAAGTGTTGCAGGAGCAGTTGGCTGAACATGTATAATTTCATTGAAAAAAGCTGTGAAATAAGTCCTCATATGAAAAAAATACATCATTAATATCCAATTCTATATTCATTTGGGGGAATTCCTTGCATTTACTTCATAGGAAATGGCAGTAAAAGTATGGCTCTGGAGTCTGCCATGGAAACTTGGATAAGTTATTGGCATGTTTGTTTTTTAGAAATAGATTACTGCTACCTGCTTTCATAGGGTTTTTGTAAGGATAAATTAGATAACCCAGATAAAATGCTTAGAATAATGCCTGGTATATTTTATAGAATAAGCAATGGAGCTGCTATTGTTAGTGTTGTTAATTCTGTGAAAAAATAAATCTACTTCACACAGCCCCAACTTCTATGTTTACTTCCAGTATTTACACACTTCTGACTGTATACCAGGCATCACATGGGGCATTTCATTTCCATTATCTGTCCTTCTCAGATCTCTCCCCACTTCTCACCATTGCCAACAAATATAATGTGGCAACATTTATTGTATTTTGTGGCAATGTGGCAACATTTATTGTATATATTGCCAACAAATACAATATGGCAGATGAGGAAACTGAAGGCAGGGAAATATGCCCACTCCCCCAATTTTTTCTTAAGTTTTAGTTTTACTTTATTGGTGAACTATAATTATATATAGTGGGATTTATTGTTTCATATTTGTACATCAGCCAATCTTTTCTAAGCCTAATGTTTTAGGCACCCTTTTAGGCATTGTGGATATGAAAATAAACCAGACAAGTTTAACTTGCTGCCCTGGTATTTAAGTTCAGTGTTCACTAACTGTGTAGACTGTTGTGCCTCAACTGAAAAGAGTAAAACAAATAAAGAGGCTGCTGGCTTGGAGGGAAGAGATCAAGAGTTTTAGTTTGAGGATGTGTTAAATCTGTAATCAGATTATTCACCCATGTAGAGAGATTAAGTAGACAGAAATATGTAAAGTCTAGTTGGCAAATTATAACTCCCAGGCCAAATCTTCCTATCACAATTTTTGTACAGCCTGGGAGGTAAGTATAGTTTCAAACTTTTTACTTGTGCTTTTAAATTTCAATTCCTTAATTTATAGACATTTTTTAGAGCAGTGTTTTTTTTTTTTTGTTGTTGTTGTTGTTGTTGTTTTATTTTGTTTTGTACTATGGATTGAATCCAGGGGTATTTAACCACTGAGCCACATCCTTAGCCCTTCTTATTTTTTTGTTTTGAGACAAGATCTTGCCAAGTTGCTTAGGGTCTCACTAAGTTGCTGAGGCTGTGGCCTCAATTGCTAGGATTACAGGAGTGTGCCACCCCTGGCAGTTTTAGGTTTGCAGCAAAATTCAACATGAAGTTCATAGGAAGGGTTCTCGTGTTCCTCCAGCCCCTACACGTACACAGCTCTGCCCATCAATATCACCACAGAATGGCTTATTTGTTATAACTGATGACCCTACACTGACACATCATTTTCTCTCAAAGTTCATAACTAATATTAGGGTTCATTCTTGATGTTGTACATTCTATGAGTCTTGGTAAATATGTAATGACACGTTTTTACCATTAGATCATACAGAATAGTTTCACTACCCTAAATATACTCTGTGCTTGGCTTATTCATACCTCCCTCCCATCACCCCACTCTAGCAACCACTGATCTTTACACTGACTCTCCAGAGTTGTCTTTTTGAGAATGTCATATAGTTGAAATCATACAACATGCATCCTACTCAAGTTGACTTCTTTCACTTACCAATATACATCTATGTTTCCTCCACATCTTTTCATGGTTTGAGAGCTCATTTCTTTTTAGCACTGTGTTATGGTTTATACATGGTGCCCCCAAAAGCTCATGTGTAAGTCAGTGCAAGGTTTGGAGGAGAAATGATTGAGTTATAGCCTTAAACTAATTAATTAATCCCTGATGGGATTAACCAAATGGTAAGGAAGGCAGGTGGGGTGAGGCTGGAAGAAATGATTCATTGGGGGTGTGGCTTTGGGGTATATATTTTGCATCTGGGGAGTGAAGTTTCTCTCTCTGCTTTTTGATCACCATGTGAGGTGTTTCCCTCTGCCACACACTCTGCACACACTCTGCCATGATGTTCTGCCTCACCTCCAGCCCAAGAGAATGGGCTGGACTTCTATGGACTAAGACCTCTGAAACTGTGAGTCCTCAAATAAATCTTTCCTCCTCTATAATTGTTCTGGTCAGGTCTCAGCAGCAAAAAAGCTGACTAAAACACACCGAATAATATTCCATTGTTTGGATGTGCCAAAATTTATTTATCTGTTTACCTATGGATAGATATTTTGATTACTTATAAGTCTTGGCAATTATGAATAAAGCTGTTACAGACTTCATGTTTTTGCATATACCTAACTTTTCAACTTCATTGGTTAAATACCAAGAAGCGTGATTCATGGCTCATATGTTAAAAGTATGTTTAATTTTGTAAGAAACTGCCAAACTTTTCTCAAGCAGCTGTACCATTTTGTATTACTTCCAGCAATGAATGAGAGTTTTCATTGCTCTATGTCCCTGTAGGTACTTAGTGTTGTCAGTGTGTTGGATATTGGTGCAGGATGTTAAGAAAGAGCATGGCATTTCATTGTTGCTTTCATTTGTTTCCCCAAAGAAATATGATACTGAACATTTCATGTGCTTGTTTGCCACCTTCTTTGAGACATGTTTCCCAGGTCTTCTGCCCATTTTTAAAACCAGGTTGTTCATTTTTCTGTTGTTGAGTTTTTAGAGTTCTTTGTGTATTTTGGATAATAATCCTTTGTCAGATGTGTTTTTGCAAATATTTTATCCAATCTGTGGCTTGTCTGCCATTTCCTTGATAATTTTTTTTTCAGAGCAGAAGTCTTTAATTTTAGTAAAGTCCAGGTTATCAATTACTTCTTTCATGAACTGCTTATTTTGGTATCTTTTAAAAGTCTTTTGTCATACCTAAAGACCTCTTGATTTTTTCCAATGTTGTCTTCTGGGAGTTTTCTAGTTTTGGGTTTTATATTTAGATCCATTTTGAGTTAATTTCTATCATGATTATAACATTGAAGCTTAGATTTGTTTATTTGTTTATTTTTGCTTGTGGATGTCCAGGTGAATCAGCACCATTTGTGGAAAAGACTGTCTTTATTGTATTGCCTTTGTTACTTTGTCAAAGAGATCAGTTGACTACATTTATGTGGGTATATTTATGGGTTTTATATTCTGTACTAGAGGTCTATTTGTCTACATTTTAGCCATCACAGTCTTGATTACTGGAACTTTTTATTAAGTCTTGAAGTCAGGAATTGTCATTCCTCCAACTTTGTTCTTCTCCTTTACTATAGTATTGACTATTCTAAGTCTTTCGTCTCTCCATATAAGGTTTACAATCAGGTTGTTGGTATCCCCAAAATAACTTTTTGAAATTTTGACTGGTATTGCAATGACTTGATAGTTCAAATTGGAATGAACTGACATCTTAACAATATCCCATTCAGAGATATCTCTTTCACTGTAAAAGATGGAGGTACACAGAATAAGTTCAGAGACAGAGGGAAATTTGGGGATTGAATGTTGGGAAGATGCAGCTCTTCCTCTCTGATATATATATTTTTTTCAATAGAAGGTGAGTTTTCCTTATGGTATGTGTTTTGTAGGTAGGGTAGTGGGGACAGTGTTTGAGAAGAGAGGAGAAGGGATGAGAAATTTATCAGGAAAGGAGCAAGGCAAATTTATTACAAACAAATGTGAATTGCCTGGCAAAGACAAGTTTCTATTTGATAATTTAGGATCATGAGTTTTTTGATGAAAACTGTGACTTTTTCCAGAAATAATCAGCAAGAGTAGATTCTTACAACTGCATTCAACGAATAATTCTCTGATGGTGCCACAGGTTAGAATCAGGCTTGGTTCCCTCTTAGGTCAGCAGTTTTATTTATGGGGTTGTACCAAATTCTCTCTACCTTACATACATGCTAATATAGGGATGAATGGCTATGATCTGTTTTTCAGGAATTCCATCTATTCAATTGCCATAGAACAGATGGCTATTATTTTCTGTCTGCCATGTACAGGGCAGATTAACCACTTATTTTTCAGGCAGTGTTCTGTGAAGTACTACAACTCAATTATTCATTCTTCAATATGAACCAGTGTAAATTTTGGAGCATGGGTATTTCACTTTACTCTATATGCTCATAATTCAGATCCTTGGTAATCCATTTCTTTAAAATGCAATGAGGTATTGATCTGGCATTTCCAATGACAGTTTAACCCACTCTGAGAAAGCATTCAATTTGCATTCTTTCCATCAATGCATTCTTAATATCTAGTAAGCCCTTAACACATAATAGGGGCTCATTAAGTATTTGTTGAGTTAATGGATATCAATTTGAGGATTAAAGCATATAAATATTTAAAAATATATTTTTTTATATTTTAAATATATTTTTATATTTTATTTATATTTTTAATATATTTATATATTTAAAATATATTTTATGTATTTTTATCCTCAAATTGATATCCATTGTTGATATGATTTTTATCAAGTATACAATGGAAATAAAATATTTGCCAATTAACAGCATATTCAATGTTCAAATTATTCCTTCTTTTGAATGTTCTCACCATTATTATTCTCAAATGTGATATCTACTTGCAATATAAATCTGCTAAAAATTCTGCTTGGCCAATTATGTATCCTGATACTAATCACAAGACCGTATATGCTTGCCATCAGGTTGTTTTCTTCTAAAAAACCTTTTTATTAAGAATTGTAAAACTCCCATATGCTATCACTTTATACAAATGCTAAGTGCTTCCAGCAGAGGGCTCAAGAATTCCATTCTAAGGGAAAAAAGTTTAAAAAGCTCATTGTTCAATAGTAGCTACTGTAAAACTCTATCAGAAGGCAATACCATATAGATATGTTTCTCCTCTTACATAATTCCAGGTCTCTGAATTTACTTGTAAAACATTACAAATGAAAGAAAAATCTTAAATTATAACAAGGCAACATTATTTGTATCTTCTGCATTTATGAATAAATGTACTTATAGCTTATCTAATTCCAGAAAAGAAATTGAAATAAATTATAATCACAAAATCTTTTTAAAATTACATAAGCATATGGGCAAAGGACAGAAGAAAACACAAGACTATACTGTGTTAGCAAGTGAGACTTACAGTGCAATGATTTTTTACTTTTATTCTTACTTAGGTTTGTATAAACATTTGGATGATATCCTTTCATTTTCAAAGACAAAAAAGAGTATTATTTTTTTCAAAATTTTGCATGCCCCTTACTTTTAGTGCTGAAACAAGGATGGAAAAGTTTAGAAGGCAAGTGCAATTGTTTATTTATGGAACAGGTTTGGGATTTTCATTGGCAGAATTAATGTGGTGTAGCACAACTTGATTTATGATTAGGAGTAACATTAAGGTGCCTCTGGGACAGCAAAAAAATTGCAGGCAGATGTCCTAAATCTTCTTACTTACTTTACTTAATTATACTTTGCTTCATTTCAAGAAGGCTCTGAAGCATCAATATAAGGAATTAAGTATTAGAAGAATAAATAACTCAGGAAAAGAAAATAGAAAACAAAAAGCAATCTGAGGTCAGAAGATATAAATGAATGTATACATGTGTGTGTATATGGGGTGGGGGAGGTTTCAGGGATATATATAGAGAAAGAATCTCCATCCTTATAACCATTCTAACTAAGTGGGACATAAAACTAAAAAAGAAGCATAACCTAAGATCAAATGGTAAAAATAATAAAGAAAATGCTAGTTTTTCTAGACCCTGAGATCTAAAGAAAATTTTCTTGCACATATTAAGAGGATTATTGAATGATTTATTTGGTGATACTTTCAATACCATCATAAGCATATTTTATAGAGCATTGCATTAAAAGTAAAGGTTAATAAAGAGATTATTTAAAACCCAGACATTTAGTTTTCTAATTTTCTGGCTTGATGTAGGTATAAATTCAGATTGTCTGAGCACTGCTTCTCAATGGACTCAATATCCCTCCCTATATGGGACAATTTAGAAATGTGTGTGGACATTTTTAGTCATCCCAGGAGGGTAGACAATAATGGCACTTATTGGACGGTAGCCAGGTTTGCCAGATGCCAGGCAGCACACAGGGCAGTCACCAACCACAAAAAATTGCACTATAGCTTGCACACTTGAATGCCCTGCAGCGCATGCATATAAGTGAAATTTTCTTCATAAAGATTAAAGTCCAAATTCTAACTTTGCTTTAGATACAAATCATTTTGTGTTGTTCTGTGTCAAAATAAATTGACTTTTCCAACAATGCTACCACCATTAAAATCAAGAAAAGACTATTGCTTTTTTTTGTTGGGAATTTTATTAAGAGAAAGGTTCAATACTTGAGAAAATCATGTTACCTAGGCTTCACCCTTGGGGCATCTGAGTTCCCAGCATAACATTTACCTATCAGCCAGCATCTGTCCCCATCATAGTGATTCTACCTACAGGCATAGACAGAGGACTATCACATCTTTTGGGAGAGTTGTGTGCCAGTATGTACATACTTATATAAGCAGTACCTTAAATATATACTTATTTCCTTGTGTTTGTTCTCTACATGTTTTCACAGCATTCTATTGATATTTAGAGTAATTTGACTAGGTAAATTATATTATCCAAAAACTTCATTTCAGGATATTAAAAATAGCCTTTTCATATAAAGTCTGATAGATGAGATCAAGAACCACCAAGCCAGATGGAGCCACTACATATCTCCTGGGGAATCCTTTATGTGTATAATTTTTCCTAAATGAACTTTTGGCAAAAGCATCCTGCAAACAGGACGAGGCTAGAGTACAATCACTCTTTTTTTTCCTACCAAAGGAAAAAGTTAATGTACTTTAAAAATCCATCAATAAGTTGACATCTTCTTATGAAAATTAAGGAACTAACCAAGAGTCTCCACCTTCCTTAACCTACCTTTACTCAGATGATTTGAGGGAGCAACTAAAGGAAGGGTGAACATTTTCTTAGGAAATTACTCTGAGTACAACCAACACTAAGAAATTTCAATGATCAAAACAGAACACAAGGCTGGGCATGGTAGAGCACACCTGTAATCCCAGCGGCTTGGGAGGCAGAGGCAGGAGGATTGCAAGTTCAAAGCCAGCCTCAGCAATTTATGGAGGCACTAAGAAACTCAGTGAGACCTTATCTCTAATAAAATACAAAATAGGGCTGGGGATGTGGCTCAGTGGTCGAGTGCCCCAGACTTCAATCCCCGGTACCACCGCCCACCCCAAAATAAATAAATTTTAAAAAAGAACACAATTGTAAAAGTTTTTGTTTGGAAATATTTAAAAATGGAGTCACTGCTCACTCACTATGGCAAAGGAAAAAAATCTTAGCTATCCACCATGAATTACAAAATGGGTGGTGATGGAATTTCCTGCTGAACATTCAAGAGAAACAATTGTATGGAGAAGTGCAAACTCCCCCCGCCCCCACTTAAGTAGGTAGTTTGACCTAATGTTTGAATTTTCTGGATACCAGCCACTTCAACTTTGGAGGATATCAGTCATAGAAGGACTGAGTATTGTCCCACTTATGACAATAAAATCATTATCAGGGGCAAAAAAGAAACACTTCCTTTTGGATTCCCTCTGCTGGTAGGTAATGGGGATGGGTGGTACAGAGGATTAGAAAGAAGGACAGTGGAGGAAAGAAGAGCAACAAGTCCAGCTCATTCAAATAGAGTTTTACAAACTGAAGATTGGCTTAAAAACACAGAGGGACCACACTCCTCCTTGTCACAGTATTTGGAGACTCTCATAGTGTTATCAGTATTCGTGCTCTGTACATAAGAGCTCAGCACCTTGGCCCTTGGGTTCTTTAATTCAGAACTGGTGCTGAAAAATATATAAATGCTGCAAGCATATTGTTCAAACACATTTTGTTTTTATTAGAAAACTGAGTTTAATAAGATCCTGAAAAAAAAACACCTGAAATGTATTACTCAAGTAATTTTTGATATTTAACTGCTGGCACTTTCAAACCCCACCCACCCCGTTTCCTTGCTTCTTCCACAACTGTCAAAAATCTAAGAAACCTCAAGAGCTCCTTCCCAACCACCAGAGCCTGCAGGGAGAATCTCATCTCAGCCCCATCTCTAGTAAAAGTCAAAACGAGTCACCCCACCTTTCCTTCCTTTCTCAAGCCATGTTTGTGTTGGCTTCTGAGCCACCATGCTCTCTGCAGAAAGCCTCATGAAGTAATGGCCTTTTTCATCCCCTGTTGGTATGTGTGTGGCATTATCAATCTCAACATTGAATCAAATTTGGGGGCTGGGGTCGGGAATCCTGTTTTTGAAATTTTTTGAATTCTTAAATTTTTTATTCTAATGTGTTATATATGACAGTGGAATCCTCTTTCTACAGAGTGACTGTAAGACAATGAAAAAATACCAAATTGCAAATTATTAGAGAAAAACAAGAATATATTTTCTAAAAAAAATCAACATATCCGTTTTATTATTGAATAGGAATGCTGATCTCAGAAGTGTGGGTGCAGTTACAGTTGCTCACTCAAGAGACATTTTAGACATTATTTTGCTGAACAAATGACCTTATAATCTTGATGTATAAACTATGCTCTAAGTACAGTCTGACCAGACAGCACACACTGATTTAATAAGGGAGAAGACTGGCGTGAAGCAGAGACCATCAGTTAGAGCTGACCCTGCTCTACAGGGAAGAACCTCTCCTGCAGGACTTCACTCTGTCTGAAACAGCTGTTCTCTAGTGAAGAGCAGACAGGACTCAGGCCCAGCAAAACTGTTAGATTCTTAGCTAAGGAGAGTCTGCTGCTAGAGGTCTGCTTCTAAAAAACTCATTTTATTCATGATAAATGGTTAGGTCTCCAACCTAACTTTTGAAACACCAAACCATGTCAAGGATGATTATTTCACTTGACATCTTGAGAAGCCATAAAAATTCCATTTAGAATAAGCATCCAAGAGCCACAGGCACAGTTCTTGTCTGTTAACTGGGTCAACATGTTCCGAGAAACCAAGACTTGGAACACGTGAGGACTTCACCTTAAATTAAACAGCAGATTAATCTGCTTGTTCGCTTCAATAACACACTGACAAAAGAGAAAATCTTCCTAAATGTAAATAATAGAGTTTTAGAAGACTCCAGAAAGCAAAAAAATGTCACTGGTAGAATTCGATGTTCCACTTTGACCTTCTGTGTCTAAGTCCACTTATGGACTTTGGCAAAGCTCTAACAAGAACTAAGGAGAGGATAATAAGATTGCTTTATGCAAAATTTAAAAAATATTCTTCCTTAGGTGTGGATTTCAGATTACACCCTCCATTTTCTGCTACACAGTGCATGTGGCTTGGAGGCCTTCTACTCACCAGGCTTCTGTAGGTACTGCTGGGAGAAGAGAGGATTCTGGAATTAAAATATTTAAACCACTGACTTGTCTTAATACTGCTTCCAAGAGAAGGATTTAAGAAAAAATTCTCCCAAATTTCTTCCATGTACTACTATTTAGTTCAACCAGGTTATGTTTATAAGTAAATCCAATGGGGACTTTTTCCACATAAAGTAACACATCTACCCCTGAAGGGATGGTCCATGTGAAAGTAGTTCCAATTAAGATTCCTGTCATTCTCTTGCCTTGCCTGATGTTCAGTTCTCCAGAGAAAAGTACTCTGTTGTGGAGAATAAATACATTTTCAATCAAAATGTTATGCTACAGTGCATACCTTATCAGGGATATGTATTCATGTGAACTTATGAGGGAGTTAAAAATCAGAAGGGAAAACTTCAGTGTATAAGAGCACAAAAATTAGGGGGAAAATTCCTTTAGTTTTCAGTTCCTGTCTGTGTGAATAGTTTGACATGATTGTAATTATAGCTTCGATTTTTTTTTTTACCCAACAGTATGATACTAGTTTTCCAAAAGGCTTTAAAATATGAATAGTAATGGTTACATAATATTTCCTTGTGAAGATTGTGCCAGAACATTCTCTGGGTCAGAGAAGGGTAGTTAGGATGGGTACTCCCAAAGAGCTGGGTTCTACCATGATGCTGAGAATTCAAGGGCTTGAGTTCTTGGCTGATGAAGAGAAAAGCAAGGGAACATGAATACCGAAGAACTCCTTTTCATCAGATGCCAACATAGCTGGTTTATGGCTGATAAAGTTAGCAGCATCTCAAAGTGGGAAATTTTAAAGGAGACAACAAATATCACTATCATTTGATGCACAGTTATCTTCTTCCTAGGTTTCTGGAATCTCTCCATCAAGGGATGGAGCAGGAGGAGGATAATTCTCTGGAAAGTAAAAGGAGGCTAGCTAGGTTGAAACTTTGTTCCACTATATGTACAGTATTTAACACAATGCTTGGCATAGGATCTATCTTCCTTGACAGCATCATAGCCAGAGGGCTAAACAATAAACTTCACTGTGGTTCATCTATTTGCTTCTATTTTGGTACTAAGATACTCAAATTCCTAGAGGCTTATTCTGAGGCCTTTGGGGTTGGAAGTCCTTCCAAATTCCAAGTAGGGCTCTTTGCTTAATAAAAGTGATTCCATATAATCTGTTCCTCACTGTCTGGTTAGGTTTTTCTTAATCAATACCTATTTGCTCCTGGGTGGCTGATCTCTTGTCTAGTTTGGAATGAGATTCCTCATCCCAGTCAACATCTCCATCAGAGTTCCTCTGCTCTTCTTCCTCATGTTTCTTCTACTCAAGACTGATCTTTAGTATGAATGCATTCTTGGCCAGAGTTGGAAAGTAAGAAGAATAAGAGAGGTCAGGGTAACAGAATGAGTCCTCTTGCCCACCAGGGTAAGTGGGACTTTGGGACTTTGTGTTTTCTTAGGTTCATTTTTTTCTCCCTAAAGCAGATCTGCCCAGTGACCGTTCACATCACATTATTTGCTTCTGATCTTGCTCCTAAAACAGGGCAGTGGAACAGATAGTGCCTGGCCCTTTTGCCCTCCATGGCTGATTCTACTATAATCATGAAAATCGTGCATGGCTTTGCAAGGACACTCACAAAGGCTGCAATGCATCCTGAGCTCTGCTGAAGTAATGCTATGAGCAGATGTACCCCGAGGACAGGCACATGTCTAACGACTGTAAAGACACTGTGTGTTTATGTCACCCCATGTTTGCTAGTTGATAGGTAATGTGCATGCACTTTCAGAGGAAAAAGTTCACCTTTTCTTTAAAATTTCTTGGATGAAATCTGAAGGGCAATTTTAAGAAGGCTATACTTTAGAGCTGTGTGTAGGAGGAACATGCACACATCATTACACTTAGCAGTATTCATTCATCACTCCTACTCTGTATTTCCAACTCTTCTCCAAGACAGCAATGATTTTCAGACACTTAAAATACTTACATTTTATACTATGCTTACTATAACTGACTAACATGTAATCAACTGTCATAAAAAGTATCTAAAGGTAGATAAATTCAATGTTAACCCTGCATTTTTACAAATCTATATACATGACTAAAGATCATATATCAGCAAATGTCCACAATGGTAAATAACAATTAAGCAATTGAATAATTATGCTTTCATTCATGCTTCCATATGTCTAATTCTTTGCTTAATGTTAATTTTAGTTCTATAGTAAGAGAAAGCAGCTGTTCACCCAAGTATACTACAATATCATTGTTTTGCTATCATCTATGTCCCAGTCTCAGAGGGAAAAATAGAGTTATTATAAAGTCATGTTGATGCATAAGAAGCCAAACTTTCTTGGATGTTTTATAAGAAAGACTTATCATTTCCCATTCTGCAGCACAGTGATCACACAGAGGACACAAGCACAACACCAAGCCTTCATGGACCAAGGGTTGGAAAGCACAGCTTCCAGGTGGAAGAAACTATCAAAATGTTCACTCTCTAAAATCTCCAAACACTTCCATGTCTCCTTCAACAAAGCAAAGCAAACATGACTCAACTTTTGCTTAATGACATTGGACATTTAAAGGAGAAACAGATTCGAAATTAGGAGGATTGAGTTCCACTAACTGGGTAAAAATGCACAGGGAGAATGATCTCAATCAATTCACTGTACCTCCCTAGGTGTCGGGAGTGGTGAATTAATTATGGTCCTTGAATTGCCTAGAGATAGAGGCAATACCTCTCTTGGGAATTTCTCAGTGCAAAGGCTCCGATTGAAGATTGCCCAGTTGCTATGGTGACACCCTGTTCAAAAGGGGATTCTGTGCCAGCCACAGAATTTATCAATTCTTAACCTCAGGTTCAAACACCCTGCCCAGGAGTAGAGTTATAGGCATAGCTGATAATTACATTTGGGCTGCATAGAAGTTCATCCTTCACTCTGAGTGCTTTGAAGAAACTTTTTCACAATGAATCCTTTTGATGTTTAAACCTATACAATAAATGTGCTGAGCTTGCTCGTGGTCAGTTTTCCTTCATCAGAGGTTGGCTGAACCACCTAGTCCCCATCTTTTTTCTATTTGTGTGCTTGTCTTTTCTCCATCTCCTCATCCATGGCTCCAGTTAGCCCTGAATAAACTGTCATGAAGGTTGCAACACCTGAGATTTTTTTGTCTTTCAAATGGGATCACCACATTCCACAGGGCTGTTTAAAAAATTAAGCTAAGAAGCACCCACAAAGTACATTGTTCTCTGGCTGTTTCAGAAAGTGTCCCATGAGATGTCAGCCCTCCTTCTGCCCTGTCTGGACACAAGCTGAATAGCTGGATACTGTGGTGTGCTGTAGGCTTGGCACCACTCCATGAATACAGCCAAGAACAGGAATCTGGTCTCTGGAAAGAATAAAGTCAACTTTGGGTTTGGCACTAGGTCTTGCTTTTCTTTTCTTTGCCTAAAGGCACAATACTTGTCACCCATATGTTTTCTTCCGATTGGTTTTCCATTCCATTCAGAGTGAAATTTGAGTCTAAAAAGCAAAAGACTGCTGGGGAATGGGATATGGCTGCCCTTTAAACTTCTCTCCTCTTCCTAGGTAATTTTCTTACCCTTTAGAAAGTCAGCTCCCTTTCTGCTAAATTCAGTTCATATTTATGGCACAGGCTCTGTACGTGTGTACACACATATATACATATACATACATTCCTTTCCTTCTGAAGGAAACCACAAAGCAATTAAGGCAAACAATAGGGCAATAATTCTATCTGCATGTGTATTTTAACATAACCTTCACATTTTTTAAAATATTTATTTATTTGCTTTAGTTGTACACAATGCAATGCATTTATGTTTACGTGGTGCTGAGGATTGAACCCGGGCCGCGCACGTGCGAGGCGGGCGCTCTGCCGCTGAGCCACAACCCCAGCCCCAACCTTCACATTTTTGTGCTCTTGTGCTTACTAATAATTTAAACTTGCTTTACAACCTATACTTTCTAAGCTTAAAGTTGAAAAGTTTTATCAAAAGCCAATATTTCTATTTCATTTTCATTGCCTACCAGTGGAGTTTGAGCTATGAGTCATCAAGCTTAGTTGAGACACAGGCAAATGCAGGTCTAACTGTAATTTACATGTTAAAAAGAAATATACACAATAAATGATTTAAGAGCTGACATATTTCTTTACATCTGTAAACCAAAAATCATAAAAAATAGATTATTTAGTCACCACTAGAAAATGTCCAGCAACTCTATGAACAATAATGCCTTCCTTAATTTCTTAAAGCATGAAATTTGGCTAGGCTGACTCTGAATTTGTGATCTATCTTCCTTCTCTTCCTCTTTGTATATTCTACTTGATATTTGATCTTTTTTACCTTGTATTATTTTTATTCCACATGCCACAGTTGCTTAAAATTTTCTATGACACATATCTTGAGTTTTATGAACTCCAGAAAGGCATCTGAACAGATCATACATATTAATAAGTCTCTATAGAAAATTCAGAGGAAAGGTGAACTCTCACACATTCTTTAAGACCCAAATAACAACTTCTATCTGAAATTTTTACTGATGTCCCAAGTGACCATGTACTCCTTTCCCCGCACCGTGTTTTGTGTTCTGCTTCTCCCATAACTCCCAACCTAGGGAGGAGGTACAATTATGTATTGCCTCTCTCCCCCACCAGGATATGAGTCTGTCAAAAGAAGAGGTCCCTTTTGTAGCACTAGAAGACATTGACCCCAAGTTGGATGAAAAGAAATTAAAGCACAACATTTTATAAAGTAAGAAAAGCATGGAACCTGTTCTTGGATTGATTTATTTAACTAGTCCTCAAATGTAAATGGATGTCCTTGCAGTCCTCTGGAGATCCCTGAAAATCCTACAACAATTTTAGTGATGAACAAATTAGGATTTCAAACTATCATGTTCTAACCTAAATGCCTTAGACCTTGACTCTTTCAGAGGGTAGAGGAGGGGATGCCAAGATGCTGGACACAGCATCTGAAACTTTAAAATAGTTTAGTTTTGATTTTTCTTTTGCAGTGCTGGGGATCAAGCACAGGGCTTTGTGCATGGCAAGCAAGCCTTCTACCACTGACCTCAGCACTATTTTCTTTTTATTAATACAATACAGACATGATTAAGTCACTGCACTTGAATGATAATCCAAGCTACAAAGCATATTCTTTTCCTTATGATAGTTCGTTAGGATAGTTTAAAAATTATTAACAGAGAGCATGGAGTAAAATTCAAATATTATTTTCCTTGTTTCATATTAAAACTCAAATTACTCTACTTACCTTTCCATCACTTTAATTATAAAATTAAGTAGATAATGAGACATTTTAATATCAAAATGAGTAACAAGAAATATAACTAAATCTCATACCTCCAGGATAATCTCCTCTGGTTAGGTGGAGTTAAAATGTAAAGTCTCTCGGGTCACATTTGGTGCCATACCTGTCCTGTGTATGCAAACTCCAGAGCCTGTTTCAAACCAAGGCTGGTCACACCATGTAAATTCACCTCATCAGCTCCACTTTCCACCATACAAAGACTGAACATTGCCTGAGATGAGAAAGAGAGAATCTTTTATTGTGCTTAATTTATAAATTAAACTTTATCATAGTTATATATAAACAGTAAAACATATAGTATATGTAGAATTTACTACATATACCTGTGGATTCAGGCATCCACTAGAGTCTTAGAACATATTCCCCACAGAGAAGGGGGAATTAATTTATACTCAAATGAAATGAAATCAGTATCCTAAACACATATCTGTATACCCAAGTCCATTGCAGCATTATTCAAAATAGCTAAGGTGTGGAAACAACATCATCAGATAAGTAATTAAAGAGAATGTGGACAGAGAATACATACATGCTCATATGCACATAAAGGGAAATCCTTAAAAAAGAAGGGAATCATGCCATTTGCAACAACATGGGTGAACCTAGAGGACACTACATTAGGTAAAATAAGCCAGACACAGAAAGACAAGTCCACATATGTGGAATCTATAGTAGTCAAACTCAGGTGCAGAGGGCAGAATAGGGCTAGGAGGAAGAGGAAATGGGGAATGTCACTCAAAGGGTGTAAAGTGTATCAGTTATGCAAGATGAATAAGTTCTGGAGATCTAATGTACAGCAATGTGACTATAGTTAACAATACTGTACTATATACTTAAAATTTGCTAAAGTATACATTTTTCGACTACAAAAGAGAAGGAGAGAGGGAGAAAGAAAATTGTAATTATATGAAGTGATGATTGTTATTTAGCTTAATGTGATTATTCACAACGTATACATATATGAAAACCTTGAGTTGCACACTTGAAATACACACACACATAATTTTTATTTGTTGATTATATGTGAATAAAGCTGAAATAAATCTTGGATTTGAAGTCACAGAATCCTCAGTGTGGTGGATATAGTAGCAGTATAGTGCCTGACATATGTCAAGTTCTTAGTAAATTTTATGTTTTTAGTAACATTGAAATGAAATGAAGCTTCTTTTATGTATTCCCTGGTTTAGGGCTGGGGTTGTGGCTCAGCAGTAGAGCGCTTGCCTAGCATGTGCGCAGCCCAGGTTTAGTCCTCAGCACCACGTAAAAATAAAACACATTGTGTACAACTAAGGCAAATAAATAAATATTTTTTAAAAAATTGATGCATTAAGAGAATATTGGAAATCAAGTGTGGTTATAGATAAAAATGCTAATGAGAAATCAACTTCAGAGTTTAAGAGATTTTACTTTTGCATTTCTAGAAGAAATTCCAAAATAAACAAACACAGGTCACAACTTAAAAAAAAAAAAAAATATCATCTTCCAAATTGTTTAATTCTCAATTTGCTTCTAGACTTTTTTATAACCATCTTAGAACCATTTTGAAGGAAATTTCAGTCATTTTCAATGTCTGCTTTTTATTATATGGGTGGCTAAGTTTTCAGTATTCACCACACCAATTTATTCTTTTTTTTTTTTTCAGATCTTCAAATTTGTAATTGCACTGGTTGCAGAGGCCAGCTGCTCTCCATCCATCCATATGCAGAGCTGGACAGAAATGGCTCAGACTGCCCAAGAATTACCAGAGTTAATGAAATGGAAAAAATCCCCAAGATCAAAGGTTAAAAAATAGAACAGGCTACCAAGTGAGTTTTCAGGATTTCCTAGGATCTTTCAAAAGTAACCAGAGCAATAGTGGCATAGAATATTGATGATCAGAGGCTTATGAACTATGGAGCTTGAAGCCTAGCTTAGTAGAGTTGTAGAGAAGACACAATTCCTTAAATAAGGTACAAGTAGATTTACACATGTTTGTATAAGCAAGTGGGTAATTGTGTTATATCAATATAAATGTTGTATTATAGGTGGGCAAAGAGACTCTTATTTTATCCCATTTACATAAATTATTATTTGTATCATTGTAACAAACATACGTTATTTGTGTATTTCAAAACAACTGCCTTTTCAAAACTTTTTTCATTTTTAATATTTTGAACTGTGCAAGAACACACATCTGATTCAGATCCTGGTTCTATAACCTATTTGTCACTGTGGACAATTAACCTTGAACACATGACTTCTGGCAGATTTGTTAATTTCTCTGAGGCCTGGTTTCCTTATTTGTGAAATGGGGAGAATTACTAACTTCACAGGTTTGTCTTAAGATTTAGATACATGTCTCTCTTTGATTCTAATTAAAATGAGAGCTGAGAAACAACACCTTCCATCCAACCACAACCCAAATTCATTTCTTTCAGATATTTTCCCAGTGACAGTCGCACTCAAAAGTCCTATTCCTGGCTGCAGGACTTCACTGTTGCTGCATACTTCCTTTTGCTGCATACCCAGCCCAACCCTTACCTTTTATGATCATTATGACCACAATTGAATAGATTCTTTACCTTTTTTATCACACACATGCAGAAGCAACCCAGTCCATCTGTGTGTTAGTCATTTTTTTTTTTTTTTTTTTCAACTGTGACCATACCCCTACCTTATGGAATGACTCTATCCTAAAAATCATCACCACCATTTCCATAAAAACAGAACTTCCATTTTAATATCACATTAGAAATTTAGTATTACAAATTTAAAGCTTATAATTTAAAAAATTAGATAATTAGTTCATTTAAAGATAAAATATGTAATTATTAAATCAAGGTCAATGTCTTGTGTTTAATGCATTTAAAAGGCACCACAATTAGGAATGCTTCATTGGATAAAGAAGAACCTGGACATATGGCACAGTGAAACACCAGTTGCCTAGGCTGCCCAGGCTTAAGAAACAATGTCTAGAGGACTGCTAGAGCCCACAGGGGAGGACAAGGACAAAGCCTCCTTTGATAGCAAAAGAAGTGATAACATCAATTGTGCTATATTTAAGCATCAAATTTCTTGAAAAGGTAAACTGACAATTCCATAAAGGCAAGTGCTACATCTTATTTACTTGCTGTTATGTTCCAAACTTTAGTATCACATGCATGCAATAAATACAGGTGAGAGTGAATGAGCAAGTCAACATGCTCTTCAAAAAATCATCTGCAGATGATGGCCTGCTGTTCTACAGAGTCATAAACAAAAAAAATTAGTTCTGTATAGAAAAGTATTTCTGCATGTAAAATATTTTAGTTGTTGGAATATAAAAATCATGGTTAAATAGAAAGAGCATCTATCATAAGAAAATACTTCAGAAACAAGTGAGTTC
Source organism: Tamias sibiricus (assembly GCA_025594165.1). Lineage (NCBI taxonomy): Eukaryota > Metazoa > Chordata > Mammalia > Rodentia > Sciuridae > Tamias > Tamias sibiricus. The sequence continues at coordinate 83,211,305 of CM046666.1, read as the reverse complement.
AAAGCTTAGACTTTAGGAAATGAAAAAAGAGAAGAAGAAGAAGAAGAACATATGGCCATGTCTTCTATCAAGCCACAACATTCTGCCAAAGCCTGGGATAAGGTTCTGCTTAGAAATATGAAAGCTTAGCACAGACTCCTTTGAGTTCACACTGTTTTGTCTTTGGGGGAGCCTTGGCCAGACTGAGATTTACAGTCATCACAGCTTACTCTTGGCTGATAATGTGCTGCCACCACCACAAATCTTTCTCATTGAAAACCCAGTTTGTGAGAATGCAATCCACTTTAAATGTTGACCACAGAGGGAGTGGTAGATTTATGATGTTATCCCTCCTTTTATTCACAAAGAAATGACATAAATGGAGTCCTGAAATCACAGAACATGGATTAAGTTTTCTTGGGTTATGCTAGTTGTCAGGTAGTCACAAGATGAGCTACAACCCCATTTAAGTTGGTACATTAGGCCACAAAACTGACCAACTGAGATTCTATTACCTCCTCAATGATAAATAATATGGCAGCTGAAAGATATTTTAGGCATTCAAAGTTGCTGAAATATTTTTTTTACCTGGTAAGCTATAAATAGCTTTGGTGTTAACACTGTATGTAGGCAAGATGTTCTGCTAATTCCATTTTATCAGGAATACAAACAATATTACACATAAATTACCTGGATTGTTTTGGGAGCATATTCAACTCTTACTTTTTTTTTTTTTATTTTTATTTATTTATTTATTTTTTTTTTGATGCTGGGGATCAAATCCAGGGTCTCATGCATGCTAGGCAAGAGCTCTACCACTGAACCCAACCCTTACTTTTTATGATTGTTAGAGAGTTAAATGAAAGTAAACAGATATGTTTAAGGAAGTCATTGAAAAGAGCAATTTGCAATGACTTCAGCAGATCCATCCTTCCATGCTCAGTATTATATAATTAGTGATGTTTACAATGGCCATGAGGCATGACAGATTTGCACTAACTTCCAAATCAACAAACATTACATTTTGCTCAATTTGGTGTTAATGGTAATTGTAGTTTATTGCATTTTGGTTATAGCTCACACGCAGAATTGGTCAGAAATCTCAGTTAATGGGATGGTTCAGTTAACTGCAATAGACCTTTTCCCTTCTAGAAGGGAAAGAAGGGTTCTGACCACAATTGCACTAGACTATTTACCTCCTTTATCACACACATGCAGAAGCAACCCAATGCATCTGTGTTTTAGTCAGTCTGGAGAAACTTAATTTGGCCCAGGGTTCCAGAGGTTCAGTCCATGGTCAGTCACCACCATTGCTCTGGGCCTGAGATGAGGCAGAACATCATGGTGGAAGGACATTGTGGAGGAAAACTTCTCAACTCATGACAAACAGGAAGAGAAAGAAAGTGCAATGAATCACAGACAAAATATATAATAAGCCCCACTTCCTCCAACCACACACACACACACACCTTCCTATAGCTACCACGCAGTAATCCATTCAAATTATTAATCCATCAAATGGATTAATCCAGTGATTAGGTTACAACTCTTTTAATCTGATCATTTCTTCTCCTGCATGAAACAAGAGATTCTCGGGGATACCTCACATCCAAACCATACAATCTGGGAAGCTTAATGGCCTGACAGAGTAGGGATATTTGGTTGGTGGGGGGTTTTTCCTCCTATATATTTATAACTGTTTTCATTGTTCGTCAAACAGTAGAGTAATACTCTCAGGGAAGAAAATATCACAAGACAAACTAAAATAGTAAAATTATATTATTATAAATAAAATCAGGCAGTTAAACTTAGTATCACTAAAATACCAACTTCCCCTCACCTCAACTACATAAAGAAAAGCCTACCTTATATGTTAAAAATCATGCTACAAATGTGTTTTCCTAAGATCTATAAATATGCAGCTTGTGTATTCAAAGGACTGGCAGCATTTCACAGCTTTGCTCTTGATACAGTTGTTTCCTAAATTAACCACATGGTGATAATGAGCCTTCAAAAAGGGTAAGAACCATTATGGCTTATTCTTTGTCTCTTTAGAATTCTCCTCCTATTTGGTATGATCCTCCACCCCTTGCAGCACTCCCTGCATATTTGAGCATTTAGAATGATGAGATACCCAATACATTTGCATATCAGGCTGTCCCTTGCTGGACAAGTATTAGTAAAACTTTCATAATATTGAATCATATTACCCTCTTGATAATTCTCTCCCCTGGTTCCTAGAAAAGGTCATTAAGTTTATTCTCTTGTCTGCTCAACAACCCTTCAGATATCTGGTAACAGCTATTAAATCTCCCACTGTAAAGAACATCAACTCCAAATTCTGAGTCAAAAATGTTAGTGCAAAAACCAAAGGTTGAATGTTCTCTCTGATATGTGGATGCTAACACACAACAAGGGCAGGGAGGGGAAGAACAGAAGTTCAGTAAATTATAGAGGAATGAAGGGAAGGGAGGGGAGACAGGAATAGAAAAGACAGTAGAATGATTCTGACATAACTTTCCTATGTACATATATAAATACAAGACAGTGAACCTCTAAATCATGTACAACCACAAGATTGGGATCCTAATTACAATAAGATGTACTCCATGTTTGTATAAATAAATCAAACTTAGTTATACTGTCATGTATAATTAAAATTAACAGAAATTTTAAAAATACAAAACAAACAAGTAAATGAAAATATTTAGTGCTTGAAGCCAATGCTAGAAATGCTATAGTCTGGGCAGAAGGCTTGAGTCCAAATTTCAGTAAGGAAGAACTGGTCTCTAGATTCACAGGAGTGGGGGCAAATACTGCTTTGGAAATAAAAGTTATTTTTAAAAAGGCTCATAGTTTCAAAGGCATGATCTCTGAAAAATTAATTGTCCTATGTTCGTGGATGGTACCAATTACAAGAGTCTTCAGGCAAATCCTTCATACCATCTCTTCTCCCCCAATTACTTCAGTTGATTTTCACTGGTCTATTTCTTTCTTATAACATTTTCCTGAAGAGGAATTTCATGTGGCTGCCTGAGAGCTGCTTTTGACACAAATCACTTAAAACATTCATGTGAAATCAAAAAAGCAGAAGTTTGAAAGAATTTCAGTTTGGTATAAAGAATGGCATGGAAATTTCTTGCCTGTCCAATCTGATATTGGTAATGATTCCTGGAGCCCTGGTGAGGGCTATGAGGCCATACCCAGCTCAAGTGACAGTGGTCAGCATCTAGTCATAATGTTCATCATGGGTATAAACAGAGACCATGAGCAAACAAGCACTAAAACACAGTTTATGTCCTAAAATTCACAATGTCATCTACAAAATCCATTACCCTTTTTTTAATGTAGAGAACTTTTTGAAAGAATATTGAAGATAACAGTATGGAATTTCCTCCATTATTTTTATTATTTTACTCTCTTAAAACATAATGTAAGTTAATAGTTATTCAAAATTTTAACCCAAACTTTCAACAGCCCTTATCTTATTTTTAATTTGCTCTTTTAAAATCTTTTTCTTCAACATTCTAACATAAAATATGGTGTAAGTCTGGGATTGTGGCTCAGTGGTAGAGTGCTTGCCAAGCACGCATGAGGCACTAGGTTGATCCTCAGTACTACATAAAAAAATAAATTTAAAAAAATGTTATTATGTCCATCTACAACTAAAAAAAATTTTAAATAAAAATAAATAAAATAAGGTATATACAAATACACATAGGTGCCCCATCCAGCTGTGGAATGTCTCTTCAATCTTTCACTTCCCTGTCACTTTGGTTTAACAGCTGTGAGTCAGGCGACACACACTGAAGTCTCTTTCCCATTACTAGGCATACACCCAGATGAGAGCAAGAGCAGGGCTAACAGGCTGCTTCATCTAACTCCATTAGTTGCTAAGCAACCATTTCACTGGAACCTTCCTAATCTAAGGCAGAACAGGCCAGCTCAACAAATATGAAGTATTCAAGTTTTCCCAAGTGTTCAAGTTCACTTTTTCTGCAAACATTCTAGATGCAGGCTATGGTGAAGTCTTTACACCTTACAAAATGGAGGTGGGGAGGTGTGAGTTTTTAAGAATAATACACAAAAGTTAAAATACCGCTAAAAAGGTAACCATATGAAGGATTTCTTTTGATCCTATTATAATTGATATATATATATGAAATTTATTTCTAAAAATTTATGTACAAATATATTTTATAAATTTTATACATGCATACACACATGTCACCCATCTAGATCTTTATTTTTATTTGAGTGAAATGACCTTTGTTCAATTATGAGGAAAAAAACCTTTTTCCTTTAGCACCTCACTGGAAATGTACATTGGTAATAATAACAAGACAACAGCAACTAGTGTTTGCCCAGACCTTACCGCACGCCATGCCAGCCCTTACTGTCACAGTCCTACTTGTATTAAATTTTTACCTTCAGAGCTCTATCAAATAGATACTACTATCACCCCCTCAAATGTGAGGAAACTGAGAACCTGTGAAGTTTAGCAACTGGCCCAGGTGATAAAGCTGGCAAGTGGGACAGTCAGGACTTGAACCCACATACTTTGCCACGGTCTTCAGAGTCTACTTTTGTTTCTCCCTCTCAAGAATAGTTGGATAAACTGGGAAACTAATAGGTCCTTCATTTCACAGAAAAACAAATACAGACATTAGATGGTATTTAGACTTACAGACATCTTCTCCCCTGCTTCTTCCCACACAGTTGACCTCAAAAGGATGAATATTCATTGTCTCACTGGACACTGCATTATTATCACCTGTTACTGGAATCTCACATGAGGATGACTAATTCCTATGGATTGTAACTGAATCAGAAGACATCTAGTAGATGTATTGCAATCACAGTGTGATACAAATGATTTGATATGAAAATCTCTCATCACTTTAGAGTCAAACCTCTCTGAGAAGAATACTATTAACTCAATCTTTCAGGAATCCAGGCATGAAAGCCCAGAATCTGATCAACAGACAGGCTAATTAAAAGCAATTGATTCAAGAAGCAGCTGGATCATCCCACAGTGTGGATAATTCATTCTGAATCAGGTTTTTCACAAGGATGATAAACAAAATTGTGGCACATCTACAGATCCCAATAATTACTCATCAGGTTCATATGATCAGCTGTCTTTGCCTCTTTTTTATGAAACATTTGCCTTTGCTCAATACTTAATTTTGAAGTTTTAAAATTTCATGAGCTTTATTATCCTTCAAACATGTTCTTTCAGATGAAGCTGAGGTGAACTGTATGTATGAGATCAAATAAGCATGAGTGAATTCTTATTTTAAATAAAACACTGAAAGTTATAATTTAAAAAGCATTAAAAAGATATGAAATAATCTTTCCATGCACATTTAAAGCAAATGCATAAAAAAGGACAGCACAATGACTAGCTTATTATAAGTGATACAAAATGTTAGCTATTGTGATTACTTTACAAATATTTGTCTAGCTTCATAGTTGTTGTATTCAGTAGAAATGAATCAGATTCAATAAAGGAATGAAATGCAGACCATAGTTCACCATTCTCCATTCACTATAATGAATACAGTGAATTATACACACAATAATGAAAATAATAGTCATCTGGCTCAGAAACGTTAATGATTTCTCTGGCACTGACTCAAATAGTTTAGAAAAGGAATGTGATGGTGGCTCTCAGCTTTCTATTTAAAAAGGAAATAACATTTGACCACTATCACTATCATCTGGTACTTCACCTTGAATTGCAAAAGGAGCTCTATTTTTAATGAATGCACTCAGTTTTAATAGGAAATTATGAAGCTATTAAAAAACAAAAACCCACATGCCTCTTGGTGCTCATAAGGTTTTGTCCCATAGCACATCCAAAGTCAGCCTTCTCACAGTTATTCCACTGTGTGCAGCGTCTAGAGCAGCAGATACATAGCTGTTTATTGTCAGCCAGACAATTAATGCTTATCGAATGTCCACCGAGTGTAAGGCTCTGTAATAGACTGTCTATAAATGTCAGATTGACTGCTTAATTTGGCTTTGCTGAATGTCAAGGTCATCATTAATGGTGCTATTTTTTTTTTTAAATAAACTTAAAAGCTATTCCTTGAGGCCTCTTCTTGATAGATACTGATTAATCATCAGATACAAGTTCGAGAATTTCAACTTCTACTCATAAACATCGGTTTATTATGACTTAAGTAAGAAATTGAGCCCATTACAACATTGGGTGATTTTTCTTTCTTTCTTTCTTTCTTTCTTTCTTTTTTTTTTTTTTTTTTTCTCTTCTATAGTTCCTTAGAATTATGCTTTTTCATGATGGGGGGGGTGGGTACTGGGGATTGAACTCAGGGGCAATTGACCACTGAGCCACATCTCTATCCCTATTTCTTATTTTATTTAGAGACAGGGTCTCACTGAGTTGCTTAGCACCTTGTTTTTGTTGAGGCTGGCTTTGAACTCACGTTCCTCCTATCTCAGCCTCCTGAGCCACTGGGATTACAGGCATGCGCCACCATGCCTGGCTATGATTTTTTTTTTTTTTAAGTTAAAACTGCCTTAAGAAAAGACAAGTCTATCACAACACTTAGCTCCCTCTTGTGAAACAGAATCAAATATTTCAAGAGAACTGAAAGTTGCAGAAAGGGGACCACAAACTACCACATTAGGTCCTTAACTAATTACCAAGACTCTTGTCCAGATTTCTCTGCCTCCAACTCCCTAGTGGCTTCATGCAAGACTAGGTTAACTGGATCTGGATTGGAGAAAATGTCAAAACATCCACTGGGTCACAAGTTTTTGGAACTCAGCACTTAATCGCCTTCTTAGCAGTAGGTCTCCACTAAGAATCTAAGAGGTTTTATGTTGGGAAATGGAAATCATCTCCTGGGTCAGCACCAGCAAAGTCATATCCTCACATGCAGAAAGAAAATAGTGATAGTACCATAGTTTCTCCACCCTTCTGCTCCCGGCCCATGTCAGCTATTATTCAGAGAGATCTGTACTGATAACAACCAAAAAATAATTTGTTTTAAGGAAAATCACATTTACTTTTGAAAGCTGAAACAAATGGTTGGCACTAATCAACTTTCTACTTACCGTCCTATATATAGATCCAGGGATGTTGTCACTGCTTAATAAATATAATCCCAAAATCCCAGAGATGTATGAACTTTTACTGAACAGTTTTACGTCTTCAAAATTGTTTTTGAAACTAAATATTGGCTTTTTGTCCTCACTATTTTTTTGTTGTTGTTGTTGTTAAACAAGTAATCTGTACTCAGAGTCTTCTTTAAAATTTAGGATATTACAGATAAGATTTAAATCCTACTTTCTGAAAAGGTAATATTTCAGCAAAGATCTAAAGAGGACCAAAGAGCAAGTCATGTGCCTATCTAGCAGAAGAATAATTCCTGGCAGAGGAAACAGCTGTGCAAAGATCCTCAGGTGAGGGAGCACCAGGCATGTCCTAGGAGTAGAGAGATGGCCAGTGTGACTGGAGAGGAGGGAAGGCAAGAGTGGTGGGAGGGACTGGCCTCACTCTAGGTGAGTAGACACCAAAACATGTTGAGAAGAAGTGATATAATCTGAATTGTATTTTCAACAGAACCACTGGGGCTGCAATAATGAAATAGACTATAAGGGATCGAGGCTTGAAGTTAGAAGACAAAGCAGGATTCTGCAAAACTCCAGGCAAAAGATGATGGAGGTTTAGACCAGGGTGGGAGTAGTACAAGTAGTTGAAGTCTGGATATATTTTGAAGGTAGAGCCATAGGACTTTGCTGGCAGTTTCGACGCAAGAGAGAGGAGTCAAGGATGATGGAGAGATTTGGGTCCTGCATTAAATATAGAGTTGCCATTAACTAAAATGGAGAAAACTGTACAGCAGTTTTGTGGCAGGAACTGGGAGTTTGATTTTGGACACATAAAATTTGTGTTGCCTCTTAAAACATGAAGACATGATGAGCAGCCTGCTAGATATACAAGGTCTGGGTTTTAGGGGAAGGTCCATTATGGAAATACAAATTTGTGAGTCATCGTATCTGACAGTTAACTTTATGTGCCAACTGGCTTGGACCATAGGGTACCTAACATTTGGTACAACATTATTCTGGGTGTGTCTATGAGCATGTTTCAGGATGAGATTAACTTTTTTTTTTTTTAATTTGAAGTTGTTGTATATGACAGTAGAATGCATTACCATTCATAATACACATATAGAGCACATTTTTACATATCGTTGATGGTAATCCAAGTAAAGCAAATGGGTGTCCCCAGTGTAAATGGGCCTCATCCAGTCAGTTCAGGCCTGAATAGAACAAAAACTCTGAGTAAGGGGGGGGGGATTCCTTTTGCCTATCTGCCTTTGGTCAAGGACATAAGCTTTTTTTCCCCATGTTTAGGATTGAACTGAAATATCAGCTCTTCTTGGATCTCAAGTCCACTGGCTTTCTCACTGAAACTACCCCCCTGGCTCTTCTGGGTCACCAGCTTGCCAACAGCAGATCTTGGGATGTCCCCATAATCATGTGAGCCAATTTGTTATAATAAATCTCTTTCCCTCCCAACTGCTCTATTTCTCTGGAGAACACTAACATGTCATGATGTTGGATTACATATGGATATCATGACAGAGACAGAGTTATGGGACAACACAGGATCACCATGTTAGCTGGTCTAGACAGAAGTGCAAGGTCTGAGCCTGACCTACTCCCACTTTAAGAAGATGAAGAGATGAGGCAAAACCAGCAAAGAAGATTGAGAAGGAGCATCCGATGAGTAGGAAGAAAGCTGGCAGAGTGGAGATATTCAATTGGAGAGTCCCAAGAGCCAAGTGAAAAAGTGTTTAAGGATATAGGAAATAATTGTGATTCTGGTGAGGCAAGAAAAAGTCAGGAGTAGAAACAGATTATTGATTGGCTATATTTTATTTGCAACTTTTTCATCTATATTAATAAGTGAGATGTGGATCTATTTCCTTTGCTACCCTTGTGTTTGGTAATAGAATTATGCTAGCCTTATAAAATGAGGTTTATGGCTTTCTGTCTTCTTCTAGACTTTAGAATGTGAAACAACTACTAAGTTAAGAGGTGGTAGTATTAGCAAGTAAAATATTGAGCCCATTTCTTTTATGACAAATGTATAACTACTTTGACTACTACCTTCATTTCTAATATTTTCTTTTTTTTTTTTGGCTCAATTTATATTTTACTAGAAACCTGTTTACCAAGGTTTTAAAGATTATTGATACAAAGTTTCTATAGTATTTCTGATGATCATTTTTTTTCATCTTTAAATGTCACCTTCACTTCTTTTTTTTTTTTTTAGATTTATGTAACAACATTTATTTTAAGGTAATAACAGGTGTTTTGTTAATCTAAATTGTCTATTCTCTTTTTTCTCATCTCCTGGCATTAATTCACAGCTAATACAATTAAATTATCATGTTGAAATAAAATGAGATTCAAAGTAATTCTTTAAACATTTTTTTTTACCTTCACTTCTTGTATTGTATTTCTCTTTTGCGATTCTTTAACAGTTTGTGGTCAAAGTTTATTTTAATAATTCATTTTTAATAAATAGTATAAAAATATTTGGTCAACATTGATTTTTTGTTTGTTTGTTTGTTTCTGGTATTTCATGAGCAGGATAAAATGCTTGCTTTTATCCTTATTTCCTTTTAGCTGTTTTATTAGGATAAAAAACCTGGCTCTTATGCTAGGCAGGGCTGCAGGTAAATTACTTCTTGGAAAAGAAAGCATGTGGTATTTGCACAGTACACAAGTTTAATAAAATTATCCCCTTAACCTTGTGTTTCCACCATTCACATCTATCTTGTAACAATAGTAGATATTTAATCAAATAAGTCAATGAAATATATTCCTTCAAACGTCAGTCATAGTGCCAATGATATTATATTTATAGTTATAAATAAAATTTCTAATTATTTTTATTACTTTATTCTGATATTGATATATTAGCACTTGAGTAAATAAACATTATTCCCTACTGACTTCTTTGTTATTTTATTTATTTATTTATTTATTTTTTGTGGTGCTAAGGATTGAACCCATGGCCTTGGGCATGTGAGGCAAGCACTCTACCAGTTGAGCTATATCCCCAGCCCTTTCCCTGTTATTTTTGTCCCTGTTATTTAGTTTGAAATACAGAGCTTACAATTTTATTTATTTCCAGTCAATTATATAATAATTATATAATATATATATATATATATATATATATATATATATATATATTCACCATAAAAAGTCAATTACTCCTGGATTTGACTCCCATCACCACAAAAAAGAAAAAAGAATAAAAATTCAATTCCTCCTATGTACCCCCATCCAACAATACTATGAACTAGCCGCTAGCCTTATATCAGAGAGGAACACTAGAATGGTCAAAGGGAAGGGAGGGTAAGGGAGGGAGCAAGGGGGGAGGGAGGGGGAGAAAAGAAAAAAAAAATAGAAAAGGTGGTTGAATGAGACGGATATCATTTTCCTAAATGCATGATTGAAGACCTGAATTGTATGAATATACTTTGTATACAAACAGTTGTATCTAAAAAAATGCTAAATACATGCACTATGAGTTGTACATATTAAAAATTATAAAAATAAAATTTAAAAAAGTCAATTCCTATTTATCTAGAACACAAAAACTAGAAATCTTATGTTTACTTTTTCCTTCATGGCAACATAAAGTGAAAACTGAAATATCTATTAGACACCCTGAAGCAGGTAAAAAGTAAAATGGTTTTTCAATCTCAAAGAAAGGTCACATTTCATCAGAATAGTTTTAGCATTATGCATGATTAATCACATGTCAAAGTTTCATTGTATTAATTATATAAAATGAACAAAATTATTTTAAAATGGTTTATTTCTCTTAACTAAAATTCCCCTAGCCACCATGAAAAATTATCATATTTAAACTAGTTATCATTAAAGTATCAAGATGAAAAACATGAATCTAGGTATTTTTATGAGAATTAAAAATGAAGATTATTGCTTTTACACCAAGGTCTCTAACAAAGGTAAAAAGACAATTCTCTAGTCAAAAACAAAACAAAATAAAACAAACAACAACAACAACACACAAAAAAAACCAAAGAGCCTACATTATTAAAGGTTAATTTAGTATTATGGGGTTTTGTCTGAGAAATATTTGAAAGTTTCCATCTATCTACTTTATTTTTTTTTCAAATTTATTTTTTATTCTAAGTTGTTAGAAATGACAGCAGAATGTATTACATTTCATATTATACTTATAGAGCACATTTTTACATATCTCTGGTTGAATACAAAGTATATTGATACCATTCGTGACTTCATACATGCACTTAGGGTAATGAGATCCATCTCATTCTATCATCTTTTTTTTTTTTCTTCACCCTTTTGCCCCCTCCCTCCCCTCCCTCCCCATTGGCCATTCTAGTGTTCCTCTAATCCTCCTTTGTTCCCCATCCCAACTCCACTATGAATCTGCCTCCTTATATCAGAGAAAACATTCGGCATTTGGCTTTTTGGGATTGGCGAGCTTCACTTAGCATTATATTCTCCAATTTCATCCATTTACCTGCGAATGCCATGATTTTATTCTCTCTTATTGCTGAGTAATACTCCATTGTGTATATATACCACATTTTCTTTATCCATTCATCTACTGAAGGGCATCTAGGTTGGTTCCGCAGTTTAGCTATTATGAATTTGCTGCTATAAACGTTGATGTGGCTGTGTCCTTGTAGTATGCTATTTTTAAATCCTTTGGGTATAGACCAAGGAGTTGGATAGCTGGGTCATAAGGTGATTCCATTCCAAGTTTTCCAAGGAATCTCCATATTGCTTTCCATATTGGCTGCACCATTTTGCAGTCCCACCAATAATGTATAATTGTGCCTTTTTCTCCACATCCTTGCCAACATTTATTGTTGTTTGTGTTCTTAATAGCTGCCATTCTGACTGGTGTGAGATGAAATTTTGGAGTGGTTTTGATTTGCATTTCACTAATTGCCAGAGATGTTGAACATTTTTTCAAGTATTTGTTGATTGATTGTATATCTTCTTCTGAGAAGTGTCTGTTCAGTTCCTTGGCCCACTTATTGATTGGGTTATTTGTTTTTATGGTGTTAAGATTTTTGAGTTCTTTATATATTCTAGAGATTAGTGCTCTAGCTGACATGCATGTGGTAAAAATTTGTTCCCAATTAGTAGGCTCTCTATTTACCTCACTGATTGTTTCTTTTGCTGAGAAGCTTTGTAATTTGAATTTATCCCATTTATTGATTCTTGATATTAATTCTTGTGCTACAAGAGTCTTATTAAGGAACTTGGGGCCTAATGCAACATGTTGGAGATTAGAGCTTACTTTTTCTTCTATTAGGTGTAGTGTCTCTAGTCTAATTCCTAGATCCTTGATCCATTTTGAGTTGAATTTTGTGCATGGTGAGAAAAAGAGTTTTAATTTCATTTTGTTGCAGATGGATTTCCAGTTTTCCCAGCACCATTTGTTGAAGAGGCTATCTTTTCTCCAATGTACGTTTTTGGCGCCTTTGTCTAATAAAAGATAACTGAAATTATATGCATTATTCTGTACCATTGGTCTACCAGCCTATTTTCAAATTTTCAAACCAAAGGAATGCACAATCTCTTCAATCAGATAATATCAGAAAATTTCCCAAGCATGAAGAATGAATTGGAAAACCAAATACAAGAGGCTTATAGGACACCAAATGTACAAAATTACAACAGATATACACCAAGACACATTATAATGAAAAAGCCTAGCATACAGAATAAGGATAGAATTTTAAAGGCCACAAAAGAGAGGAATCAGATCACATATAGGGGGAGACCAATTTGTATCACAGCAGATTTTTCAACTCTGACACTCAAAGCTAGGAGATCATGGAACAACATATTCCAAGCTCTGAAAGAAAAGGGATGCCAACCAAGAATCTAATACCCAGCCAAATTAAGCTTTAGATTTGAGGATGAAATAAAAACCTTCCATGATAAACAAAAATTAAAAGAATTTACAAGTAGAAAGCCAGCACTACAGAACATCCTTGGCAAAATAGTCCATGAAGAGGAAAAGAAAAATAATGATGAAAATCAACAGAGGGAGGTATTACACTGAAGGAAAAAACAATCAGATCAGAGGAGAAACCACGTCAAGTTAAATTCCAAAAATAAGCAAAAATGGCTGGGAATACAAAACACATCTCAATAATAACTCTGAATGTCAATGGCCTAAACTCACCAATCAAAAGACATAGACTAGCAGATTGGAACAAAAAAAAGACCCAACATTATGCTGCCTCCAAGAGACTCATCTCATAGGAAAAGACATCCATAGGCTGAGGGTGAAAGGTTGGGAGAAATCCTACCACTCACATGGACTGAGGAAACAAGCAGGGGTTTCTATCCTCATATTAAATAAAGTAGACTTCAAGCTAATGTCAATCAAAAGGGATAAAGAAGGACACTATATACTGCTCAAGGGAACATACACCAACAAGACTTAACAATTATAAATATATATGCCCCAAACAATGGAGCATCCAAATTCATCAAACTCTCCTGAAGTTTAAGAGTCAAATTGACCACAACACAATAATTCTGGGTGACTTTATTTAACACACACCTTTCACCACTGACTTTATTTAACACACACCTTTCACCACTTCCAAACAAAATCTGAACAAAGAAACTATAGAACTCAAAAATACAATAACAACTTAGACTTAACTGACTTATATAGAATATTTCATCCTTCAACAAGCGAATACACTTTCTTCTCAGCAGCACATGGTTCCTTCTCTAATATAGACCACATACTATGCCACAAAACAACTCTTAGCAAATGTAAAAAAAAAAATAGGGATATTACCCTGCATTCTATCAGACCATAATGGAATGAAATTAGAAATCAATGATAAAATAAGAAATAAAAGCTACTCCAACACCTGGAGACTAAATAATATGCTACTGAATGAACAATGGGTTGCAGATGACATCAAAGAGAAGATTAAAAAATTCTTAGAGGTGAATGAGAACACAGACACAACATATCGAAATCTCTGGGACACTATGAAGGCAGTTCTAAGAGGAAAGTTCATTGCATTGAGTTCATTCCTCAAAAGAAGAAAAAGTGAAAAAATAAAAGACTTAAAATTACATCTCAAAGCTCTAGGAAAAAAAGAACAATCCAACACCAAAAGCAGTAGAAGACAGGAAATAATTAAAATCAGAGCTGAAATCAATGAAATTGAAACAAAAGAAACAATTGAAAAAATTGACAAAACAAAAAGTTGGTTCTTTGAAAAAATAAATAAAATTGACAGACCATTAGCCAGGCTAACAAAGAGAAGGAGAGAGAAAACTCAAATTACTAATATACACAATGAAAAAGAAAATATCACAACAAACACTACAGAAATACAGGAAATAATTTGAAATTATTTTGAAAACTTGTACTCCAACAAAATACAAAACACTAAAGGCATTGACAAATTTCTAGAGTCGTATGATCTGCCCAAATTAAAATAGGATGATATACACAATTTGAACAGACCAATTTCAAGCAATGAAATAGAAGATGCCATCAAAAGCCTACCAACCAAGAAAAGCCCAGGACCTGATGGATACACAGCCGAGTTCTACAAGACCTTTAAAGAAGAACTGATACCAGTACTCTTTAATGTATTTCAGGAAATAGGAAAAGAGGAAGCACTTCCAAACTCATTCTATGAGGCCAATATCACCCTGATCCCAAAACCAGGCAAAGACACATCAAAAAAAGAAAACTTCAGACCCATATCTTTAATGAACATAGATGTAAAAATTCTCAATAAAATTCTGGCAAAATGGATACAAAAACATATCAAAAATATAATACACCACAATCAAGTGTGGTTCATTCCAGTGATGCAAGGATGGTTCAACATATGGAAATCAATAAATGTAATTCATCATATCAATAGACTTAAAGATAAGAACCATATGATTATCTCAATAGATGCAGAAAAAGCATTTAACAAAATACAGCACCTCTTCATGTTCAAAGCAGTAGAAAAACTAGGGATAACAGGAACATATCTATCTACTTTAGAAATTATGAGCAGAGGATTTGGAATGGGCAAAGTAAAACAGAAAGACAGATATTTAAAGGGACCCAGAAATAACCAGATGGCAAGTTAGGTGCAGAAAATCTGTTGGCGGAGAGCTCACTCCTTATTAAGGTGTGTGTTGGCAAAGGAATGAAAACAAGAACAAAACTTTCATTTAATAACAACTTTCCCTTGGGCTCTTCTATGATATACTGCTAATGCTATTCCATAATTATAAGAAAAATGCCATTCTGCTTCTTGGTACATAATATCAGCAAATTCATTTTCAATCAATAAC
This sequence comes from Tamias sibiricus, assembly GCA_025594165.1. Lineage (NCBI taxonomy): Eukaryota > Metazoa > Chordata > Mammalia > Rodentia > Sciuridae > Tamias > Tamias sibiricus. Next base: position 83,195,924 of record CM046666.1, on the reverse strand, counting down.
TGATGTAGGGCTCATATGCATCAGGGGTGTACCAGCAGCCACATTTAGGAAGCCACTGCAGTGACGCTAAATTTTCACATTTAAGTTTTATGAAAACAATTTATAAAATAACCTCTTATCATTTTGGCAAATGTTTTCTGTGATAAGAGGGGAAATAATCTAATTCAGCAAGGCCCAGTAAGTTGCAAATTTGGTTTTATTCTCATGGTATGTGTTTTCTTCCTTTGCCCTAGTAGGTGATAAACATTTCAGCTCTGGGAACACTGAAAAAATTAATATAAATTCTGACTGAAGGTATCTGTGGAACGTACATCCAAAGATTGAATAACTTCTTAATAAGTACTTAAGTTGTTTAAAAAATGTTACTTTATCATTCCACGGACTCAAAAGACTATAACTGGGTCTCCCATTGTTAGATCTGAAAACATATGTGTATGCTGGGGAATGGGGGTTCCAGGGACTTTCTTATCCACAAGAAAAACACCACCCAGCATTGGTGTAACAATTTTTATTCTTCTTAAGACCTGTCACTTATACCATCTCAGTAGTTTTTATTTATTAATATATTTTTTGGTACTAGGGATTGAACCCAGAGGTGCTTTCCCACTGAGCTACATGCCCAGCCCTTTTTATTTTTTATTTTTGAGACAGGGTGTCACTAAGTTTCTTAGGGCCTCACTAAGTTTCTGAGACTTGGCCTTGAACTTGCGATTCTCATGCCCCAGCCTCCAGAGTCGCTAGGATTACAGGTGAGAGCCATCATAGGCCATACCTGACTCAGTAGATTTTTTAAAGATGAGATAACAAAGCAGGTACTATTATCTAAATTTTACAAAGAAACCAGGTCATGAAAACCAAATGAGTTTCCTAAGGTAATGTGGCAAATTAACTAATTAATTGAGAGAAAATTCAAACAAAACGACAACAACAAAAAAGTTGTCTAAACCTAACTCATTGTATTTTCTTGATATAACCAAAATAATGCTGGGTACTGAAATCTGTATCTCCTACAACATGCAACTTTATAAATCTTTTCCTTATAAAGTACTAGAAATGTTTTCCTCACAGATCATGTAATGTTTATTTTAAGAGAACTTACAACATTTCACTATTTAAAGTCTAGGTGGGGTAAGTATCATTTTCTCACAAAATTACATGCCACTGGATTTCCACTGTTTAAGGTTAAAAAACTCACTGACCAAGTGTTCTTGTGGCATACCGATCTCTGTTATTAACAAGGAAATGCTGAAATACTAAAAAGGGGACCCTTTGCAATTATAGTGCCAAGGGAAAAAAAGTAAAAATAACAATCATAACCATAAAAATAAAGTTTTCCATATTAAATATTCAAATCCTTCTGACTTTCTTCTATCTTGTTTTGAGACAAAGGAACCTACTTATTTCCTATATAATAGTTCTTATATATTGTGTAATTGCTTGTCATATCTGAGATGCATGGTTGGTTCTCATTTCACTACATTTTTAGGTGGCATCTATGAAGTCAGGTCTGCAGAAATGATAGTGAGCCCAGTCAAGTCAAAAAATTCACAGAAATATCAAGAGAAAATTCACTTCAGCTACCTACATGAAGGTGCTTGCATTAGTTTCCTTATTGTCATGATCAAACCACAAATTTAGAGGCTGAAAACAACATAAATTTTTATCTTACAGTTCTGGAAGTGAAAAGTTGAAAATGGGTTTCACTGGACTAAAATCAGGTGTCAATAGGGCCATGTTCCTTCCAGAGACTCCAGGGGGAATCTGCTCCCTGGAGTCTAGAAGAACATGCTCCTAGAGGAGCATGAAGCAAGAGTTCACTTGACTTATGTTGCCTTCCTTCAAGCTAGCAAGCACATCTCCTCAACTTCTGCTTCCATCATCCTATCTTCTCTGACTTTCCATTCCCTCTTCCATCTTTTAAGGACCTTGTGGTAATGTTAGAACAAGCTGTGCAATCCAGGATAATCTTTCCATGTCAACATCCTTAACCTAACCACAGGTTCCAAGTTGGGGCATGGACAGCTTTGGGTGGGGGGCATTATTCTGTTCATGCTACTCAACAGCTAATGGCAACCTTAAACAGAATGTTCTCTGAGTTCCACACTGCCTGATGTAATAAAAACTTTAGAGGATTTGGAGGCATATGGACCTAGACTGGACTTTGGAATCTGGCATCCACCAGTCCTGTGATCTAAAACAAACAACTCAACATTGAGTAAATTCAAGTTCATCATCTGTGAAGTTGTAACATGGAAGAATTACAAATAGAGTGTGAATACACCTAGTACTGATGATAGCAAACAAAGAAAATGTTTAATAAGTGGCAACTTCGTTCATTTTCATATTTAGACTCTGCAGTTTGACTAACAATCATTCTTTCCTTGCTAAAAAAATTCACTTTTTAGCCTATAATTGTATCATCAGCATTTTTTCCCACTAGAAAGTTTTAAATAATTTTATTATAACTTTTATACAATCAGGGGATTAGTCTGCAATGACTCTATTCCTGATTAAATATTTTTAATTCAAGATAAAAGTTTGCTCTTAACATATATCTCTTTTGCACTATTCAGTAACTTCAGGTTTAAAATAATTTTATAGAATTTTTTAAGATTGTGGCAAAGAAATACAATATTTTTTATAATTTAAAGAGTTTTCATTGCCTTTTAAATATTTATTAGTGTATTATGATTATACAAAATAATGGGATTCGTGGTGACACATTTGTATAGGCACTTAGCATAATTTGATCAATTTCATTCCCCAGTACCAACTCCTTTCCCTTTTTCCTCCTCCCTTCCCATTTTTGCCTTTTTTTTTTTTTTTTTTTTTTTTTGTGGTACCAGGGATTGAACTCAGGGGCACTCGACCACTGGGTCACATCCCCAGCCCCTTTTTTTTTTTTGTATTTTATTTAGAGACAGGGTCTCAATGAGTTGCTGAGTGCCTCACCATTGCTGAGGCTGGCTTTGAACTCGCGATCCTCCTGCCTCAGCCTCCCAAAGTGCTGGGATTACAGGCATGCACCACCGCGCCCGGCTCCATTTTTGCCATTTTAAGGTGACTTTTATACTTTATGTAAAAAGGCACAAATTTCTTTTTATTACATTTTTGAGATTTGCTTCCACAACACATATAGTCTGTGATACGTAATTAATAACTGTCCTCACTACTAGAAAGATTGTCTTATTCTAACCATTAGGGCATATTTCATTGACTTTTCTAGGCGATTTATCAAAAAGCTTCTTGAATCTAACTTTGCCTAGACTACAAAGATATGAGTCCATTATTTTCAGCAAGCATCTCTTGCAGCATTCAAGAACATGTCTCCCATTCTAAAAATCAGCAATTTTATTATATTATCTCAAATGCAGACCTAATGGAATCTAATGTGGACTTGACTAGACAAGAAATATATGATCTAGCAATGAAATCATGCCACATATGACACATGCATCACGTCCCTGCACTGTGCCTCCTCCCACCTATGATATGATGAAGCTTCACTGAGAATCTCTTGTTTACAAACCAGAAGCAGAATTTTCTTAGGAGCAGACTGTCATGAATAGATCTTTAGTGTTGTAGCACAGAATATACTTCCACACATCCACCAGCATCTGCTTTGCCCTGTTGACAATTTCTAGTAAAGAATGGCCACCTTAGTCTTCTAAACTTCTAGTTTGCTGTTGAAAAGACTCTAACATCCTGTGGCTTAGGAGGATGGGGCAAGCCTAATAATAAACATAGAGGAATGTGCCCTTTATTTTCTAGGTTTTTAAAAAATATTTTAGGTGTAGATGGACACAATACCTTTATTTTATTTATTTCTATGTGGTTCTGAGGATTGAGCCCAGTGCCTCACACATACTAGGCAAGCTCTCTACCACTGAGCCATAACCCCAGCCCTCTAGCTTCTTTTATTAGATCTAAAAGTAATTGCTGTTTCCTTCCCTAGATAGCAAGGTTTGAGGTCATTTAGATATTTGTTTCTCAACACTAGAACCAAAAGATAACATGCAACAGAATATTACAAGGTATTTTCTTTTTAGGAAACCACTTTTGTAGTTCTTTATTTACTCTTACAAAAAAAAAAAAAAAAAGAAAGAAAAAAGAAAAGAAAACCTGAGGAAAGACAAAGGATTAATTCTTTTATGTCTAAGATAATACAAAATATATAATCAGAAATAATTAAGGGGATTTTTTATTTCTGGGTGTGTCTGTGAGGATGTTTCTGAATGAGATTAACTTTTTTTCTTTGTCTTTCTTTCTTTTTTCTTTTTTCTTTTTTTTCTTTTCTTTTTTTTTTTTTTTTTTTTTTTTTTTTTTTTTTTTTGGTAGTAATGGGATTAACCCAGGACCTTGTGCATGCTAGGCAAGGGCTTTATCACTGAGCTACATCCTCAGCCTTTTTTAAACTTTATTTTATTTATTTATTTTTTTGAGACAGGGTCTTGCCAAATTGTCCATGTTGGTCTTGAATAGCTAGGGATCCTCCTGCCTTGGCTTCTCCAGTAGCTGGTATTACAGGCAGGCATGTGCCTAGCTGCCATGCCTGGCAGATTATTATTAGAATCAGAAGAGTATGTAAAGCAAACTGCCTTCCCTAATGTGTATGAGCTTTATCCAGTTGGTTGAAGGTCTCAACAAAATAAAAGGCTGAGTAAGAAAGAATTGTTTTGTTCACAGCAATATTGAGCATAAATAGAGAGCCAGTTCTATATAACCACTGGGTCCCCTCCCCAGCCATAGCTTCCTCCACCATCAACCTGCACTGTCCCTAGAACAAAATCAACAAATCAACATTTATACACCATTATTAATCAGAGTTCATAGTTTGCATTAGGGTTCACTCTTGGTATTATATATTATATGGGCTTTGATAAATGCATGATGATGTGTATCCACCACTACAATATTGTGTAGAAGAGTTTCACTGCCTTAAAATTCCCCTGTTCTCCATCTGTTTACCTGTCCCTCCTTTCCTCAAGCCCCTGGCAACCACTGACTCCATAGTTTTGTTTTATTGCAAACTGTCATATAGTTGGAATCATATAGCATGTCCGTCGGCTTATCAGACTGGCTTCTTTCATTTAGTAATAGGAATTCTAGTGTCCTCCATGTTTTTCCATGGTTTTCTAGCTTATTTCTTTTTATCACTAAACAATATTCCACGATATGGATGTACCTATTCAAGGACATCATGGAGGTTCTGTAACTTTGGTAATTCTGTTCAATATTTGTTAGAGAATATTTTCAAGAAATTAGAATGAAAAGGAAAATGATGACTCAATGTATCCAAAAATAATATTAATAGGGATTATTAAAAATATTCTTGGAAGTTTCATTTGATGTCTATAAAATGACAAAAGTAGTTTCAGTAAGAATTATAGTCAAACCATATAATCAGACCCTGCATTATCTAACAACAAGTTTAAAATATACTTAAAAATAGGATCACATACTTACCTATATTGCATACTGTCTGTATTAGTATTTCTCAAAGTAGGCTGTCTGGGAACTGTTTCTTAAATATCCAGGACAAGTTAGAAAAGGTATTTTTCAACATTTCATTACCATAACATTACCTGGGTAGTCAGTGTATAAAAACAAAGGGCTTATTTTGGCTCACAGTTTTAGAGATTTTAGTCCATGATTTGTTGGTCCCATTGCTTCGGGGCAAGGCAGCCCATCTTGTGGGAGCACACAATAGGAAAAAAAATGCTTACATCATAAGCTAGGGAGCAAAAAAGAGAAGGGGCCTAGGCATCCCCTTCAAGAGCATGCCTGCATTGCCCTAGGGACCTCCCACTAGGCCCTCTCCCAACAGCAGCTTGGGGACCACTGTTTTAACATATGGGCTTCGGGGTACCTTCAACATCCAAATTATAGCAGAAACTTTTTCCAGAATGCAAGTGAACTTACTCACTAAGCACTTTCTTGAGAAAGTTTTCCCATGAAAAAACATCTGTTGCAATGACATAGTGTGTTATATTGCTGATCTACAATCGGTAAATTTAAATCAGCATGGATGTGCATTGACTGGCACTGATCAATAATCTACTGAAGGCACCTTGTTGGGTTGTTCTGAATCCTCCTTGATATTCTACAGAACATGGCTTTCTCTTGAAAACTCTTTTTCTGGCCTTGATTAAAATGTGCATGCTGGTTATGTGCATGCATCTTTGATTCTTTAAGTTCCCTTTGGCCATGTTCTTGCTATCTCTCCATTACCCGAGTAAAAGCATAATTTTGGTTCTGATGACAGACATGTTTTAAAACTTAGCTTTCTCTTTTCCTTCCTTATGTGCAACCTCATATGTTCCTGAGATCAAAACCATCATCTCTGTGAAGATGGTGCAGTGAAGATGTTTTGTAGCCCTTGTAGCATCTAGCCCAAACATTTTTGCACATAGTGGGTGCTCAGTGAATTTTTAAGGGATTGAGATGGTGGTAAATTACATGCACCATTAATCACTAGTATCCACCATGCAGTTTATTGGCTCTTACCACATGAAGAAGTGTAATAAAGAAGCATGTTTATTTTTGAAGTAGCAATAATTGCTGTATTGAAAACATTATTTGGAGCTGAGGTTGTAGCTCAGTGGTAGAGTGGTTGCCTTGCATATGTGAGGCACTGGGTTGGATCCTCAGCACCACATAAATAAAAAATAAAATAAAAATATTGTGTTCATCTATAACTAAAAATATGTTTAAAAAAGAAAACATTATTTAATTTCATTTACTTGGTTTTTAATTAAATACTGAGTAAAATCTAAGAAAACTAAATTGTAAATGTTTGAGAAAAGATTTGAAATAAAAAATGTTAGAGGTAAATTATCTCACAGTTGCACAGAATGAAGTAAATTTATCATCAGGAAGAGAATACAGCAGAGATCCTAATACCTGAATTTTTACCTTGTTCTAATGTCAGGAATTTTTTATTTTAAAATTTTATTAAATACTATCAGTTTATAGATTATTACAATCTATAAAAAGATTATTTCCTTGATGACTTTTTATCCCAAACTCAAACAAGAAAGAAAATATACTTTTACAAACAACATATATCTAAATCAGTTCCCCCTAGCCTTGTTAATTTACTGTTAGAAGCTTTCTTAAGTTTTAATTTTTCTTCTCAGAGTTCTTCATACTTTCAATGATGATAAAACTGGATTCTTTAGCCATATTCTATTTTCTAACAGACCTTGTTCTACTTCTTAATGATTCCTATAAATGGATTTTGTAAAACTGAATGTTAACAAAATGTATGCATTTGACAGAAAATAATGATCAGCTTACCATGTAATGCATAATTCATATCATGAGAGTGATACTGTAGTGCCTCTGTGATCTGTAGGATAAATTTCAGAAGTGAGAGAAAGAAAGGAACACAGCAGTGTGCAAACATGGAAGAATTAGCAATGCTGCTATTTTAACATAAATGCTGCATAACCATGGGACTCAGGAGTGCTTGTTTGGCCTCAAGCAAAGTAATTAATCACAGGACAGGCTGGGAAAAATTGGCTGTGGAAAATATTGAACATCGTGGGATATAATTTTAGTGACATTGATGCACCAATAAAATGATTTCAGAGTAATGCTTTGCTATTTAGAACAGCAGTAGATATTTATATGCTTATAGTAATTATCAAAACAGTGAACTAGGGCTGGGGTTGTGGCTCAGCAGTAGAGCGCTTGCCTAGCACGTGCATGGCCTGGGTTCGATCCTCAGCACCACGTACAAATAAACGCATTGTGTACAACTAAAGCAAATAAATAAATATTTAATAAACAAAAACAAAAACAGTGAACTAAATTGCTATAGATATTGAAGAGATTATTTTACTATTATTTTTTTCTGAAAAGGAGATTTGATATATGTTATTCTCTGCTAATAATTAAATTTTGAGGACTGTTTGAATAAGACTAGGACAATATTCCTGCAGAACAAATGAGTGAATCCTAATTACAACATCGAGTTCAGAGAGTGTTTCAGAACATGGCCAGAAAGTTGAGACATGGAGTCTGAATGAAAGACAAAAACTGACTATCGAAAGTCCTTTAATATTCACTTAGTATCTGACAGTTTGTAAGTACTTTTATTTTTAATTATCAATTTTATTTTTAAGCTAATTTACAGGAAACATATTGAAGGTCCACAGAATCAATGGAGGTTAAAGAGCAGGCCAAGAATAAAGGCAGGAGGCTGAGGGCTTGGTGGCTAAGAGAAAGATGACTGTTGACACTGTGCTGCTGCTTATCCTTAATGTAATAAACTCTATGTGTCTGCAGATGTGATTTCTGAGAATCAGAATGTTAATGAAAAATCTATAAAATAACTAAATATCAAACAGCATGAATTCGGCAATGATTCCATTTATGTTTTAATGTCAGCAGTGCTATTAGCTTCAGGTCCTTATAGGACACTTTCTTAGAAAATAAGACAAAATAATGTACAAAACAGAACACACACACACACACACACACACACACACACACACACACACACAGAGTGCGTGCTCCTGGGGAGAAAATTCTGACGAGCAGATTGGTGAGTGCCCCGCAGCCCAACACAGCAAGAAACCAAAGCAGACAGCAACAATGAGAATGGAGGTGGAGGAACCTTGGTGTGCCAGGAACTGCACTGAGCTCTGAGGAGGCAAAGAACAAAACAGTAAATAGCACCATGGCTTCTACCTCAAGGAGGACTTTAAGAAACCTCTTAGGGTAGTTTTGATTTGCATTTCTCTAATTACTAGAGATGTTGAACATTTTTTTCATATATTTGTTGATTGAGTGTATATATTCTTCTGAGAAGATATACATTTATTGATTGGGTTGTTCGGTTTTTTGGTGTTAGGTTTTTTGAGTTCTTTATATATTCTGGAGATTAGTGCTCTATCTGACGTACATGTGGCAAAAATTTGCTCCCAAGATGTAAGATCTCTCTTCTCCTCATTGATTGTTTCTTTTGCTGAGAAGAAGCTTTTTAGTTTGAGTCCTTCCCATTTATGAATTCTTGATTTTATTTCTTGCACATTAGGAGTCTTGTTAAGGAACTCGGGGCCTATTCCAACATGATGAAGAGTTGAGCCTACTTTTTCCTCTATTAGGCACAGAGTCTCTGGACTAATTCCTAGGTCCTTGATCCATTTTGAGTTGAGTTTTGTGCATGGTGAGAGATAGGGGTTTATTTTCATTTTGGTGCATATGGATTTCCAGTTCTCCCAGCTCCATTTGTTGAAGAGGCCATCTTCTCTCCAATGTATGTTTTTGGAGCCTTTGTCTAGTATGAGATAACTGCCTCATGCCAGTCAGAACAGCAGCTATCAAGAATACAGAAAACAATAAATGTTGGCGAGGATGTGGGGGAAAAGGCACACTCATACATTGCTGGTGGAACTGCAAATTGGTGCAACCACTATGTTTCCAGTATGGACATTCCTTAGAAAACCTGGAATGGAACCACCATTTGACCCAGCTCTCCCACTCCTCAGTCTATACCCAAAGGACTTAAAATCAGCATACTATAGTAATGCAGCCATATTAATGTTCATAGCAGCTCAATTCACAATAGCTAAACTGTGGAAGCAAACGAGATGCCCTTCAATAGATGAATGGATAAGAAACTGTGGTATGTATACACAATGGAATATTATTCAGCATTAAAAGAGAATAAAATCATGGCATTTGCAGGTATATGGATGGAGTTGGAGAATATCATGCTAAGTGAAGTAAGCCAATTCCCAAAACCCAAAGGCCGAATGTTCTCTCTGAAAAGTGGATGCTGATCCATATTGGGGAGGAGGGAGGCATAGGAAAAATGGAGAAACTTTGATTGGCCAAAGGGGAGGGAGAGTGGGGAGGGTGCATGGGGGCAGGAAAGATGGTGGAATGAGATGGACATCATTACCCTAGGTACATGTATGACTGCACATATGGTGTGACACTACATCATGTACAACCATAGAAATGTAAAGTTGTGCTGCAAATATGTACAATGAATCAAAATGCATTCTGCTGTCATATATGCCTAATTAAAATAAATAAATAAATTTAAAAAAAAAAAATAAAGAAACCTCTTCATACACACAGCCTTCCCCTGTTGCTCCTTCAAGAGTACAGCTTCCTTCAAAATGCCTTGCAGCTGCTCTCTTCCCAGCATCCTCCACACCTCAGGTCTGGGGGCAGCATGAACATTTCCTTGCTCTCATTATCCCTGACCCTGAGCCAGGGCTTTACGTGTCACTCCTGTTTTTCCTCTCCTTCAATGTCAATTCTACCTCCTCTAAACCACTCCTAAGCACATTCTCTTCTCTTGAGCCATCTGCTTCTCACTTAGCTCAGACCATCATCAGCTCTTTCATAATTGCTTTTTTGGCCCCTAGTATGAATTATGTAAATTTGAAATTTAAATGTTTAAATTTATTTTTAAAATAAAGATCCTAATATTAATATCCAGCTTACACGTTTCTCAAAGGATGAAATAAGTTGATACACATAAAACACTTAGAATAAGTGCTCGGAGCATAATAAATGCTCAATTAATGGTAGTTACTATTACAGTTATTACTGATTGAGAATGCTGAGGGACAAAAGCAAAGCTCAAGCCTAAATCACCATTCTGAATCTCAAAATCCTGTAAGCAATTATATTATTTAGCAGTCATTTGTTCACTTATCTGTATGTCCCAACAGACTATGAATCCAGATGGTGTCTAGAAAATAGCAGGTATGTAACAAATACTTGCTGAATTGAAAAAATTTTTCTAATTATATAATAATAGACTTTCATGCCATTTAATCAAATAATGACTAGGAAATATGATTACAGAAATGCCTGGCACATAGATTTTTTTTTAAAATATTTTTTTAGTTGTAGTTGAACACAATACCTTTATTTTATTTATTTATTTTTTATGTGGTGCTGAGGATCGAACCCAGTGCCTCACACATGCTAGGCGAATGCTCTACCGCTGAGCCACAGCCCCAGCCCCTAGATTTTGTTTTTTAATATTATGGTTTTATGTCCTTCTCTCAAGTCTAAAAATTACATAGGCAGAAGTACACTCAGGCTCTAACGGAAAAAGAAGCTCAAATATTTAACTTTCCAAATGTCATATTTGAATCACTTTACCAACACATATATGAAGCTACATTAGATAGCCAAGACATCTGCTTCCTTGGCCAGAAAGTGCAGGCGTTCATTGGGACTTAAGCTGAAGATTGAAAATATAAAACAACAGCCTCCAGAACCTACAGGATGGTCTGTAGCCCAGGGCTGGCTACGTGGGTGCCCTGAGAATTCTGTGCTCCCTTTGTCAAAGGGGCTTCCAAAAAGAGGGAACAAAAGGCTACCTCGCCCTCACCTCTTACACACACTCTCTAGATAACAAGGCCCCTAACTCTCCCACTATATCTGATTCAATATTTCCCAATTCACTTGTGTTCAACTGTACTTTTATGAGCTTCATTAGTCCTTGGCTAGTCACGGTCCCTCTCAGAAACATTACCAGCAAAGTGACCACAACCCATGGTACATAATTTTTAATTCTTTGAAGGAGACAAAAGGGGTACCTTGCATATGACTTTAGGGAAATAGTAGAAGGTGGTTAAGATCAGGCATCATGAAGGCCAGTACCCTTGTTGTTGGCTGTGATAAACTTTAGAAGATAGACAGGGTAGACTGAGAGGCCAACAGGAAGTTACAGGGACAAAGCTGAGAGTGCAAAGGTCCAGAGGTATCTGGAGAATGGTGTTGCCACCACACTGAATGAGCAGGAGGCAACAAAGGGTCAGATGAATGATACTTAAAGGTCACCCCAGGGGTCTGGCAGCAGACAGTGAGGTGCTCAGGAGCACCTAAGCAGGTCGAAGTAAATCACACAGTCCCACACTAGGATTTGGAAAGGAACAGTCAGAGGAGAAGAAATGATAAGTGGTTTATAGGAATGTTCTAAGAAGAAGAAAGGGGTGTCAGATTAAGAAAATGAAAAGATGGGAAAAGGTGGAATCAAAGGTTATTCTGGCATATCAAAAGGTGAGTGAAGCTGTGACCAGATGAGCATAAAGATGAACTGAACTTTCTTCCCATTAACACCCAGGCACAGCACAGCCAAGAGCCACAGGTTAGCCAATGGAGAGAAACAGCTTATGTTTATTCAAATTCAGCTGTGCATTAGACACTGCACTTAGTGCTTTATTTGCCTTATTTGTTCTCATTTAAATCTCTATATCAACCCATCCCGAGAGCTCTGTTTGATAGTCATCAATTTAGATTAAAAAACAAAACGTGCACAGAAATAAAAAGACCTTCCTAGATTCATAGCATAGATGATGAAAGAGGATGAATTACTCAGAAAACGTTGTTAATGGAAAACCTGCTATTTGTCAAGCATGGTGGGAAACAATGGTGAATACACAGATACAGATAGAGTCTCTGATTCAAACTCAGACCTGACTCCTAAGTCCATTCCTTTCTTCTTTCTACCACTGCTCTGCACTCTCAGAAAAGAAATTCCTGCTGTGATTCAGTTATAGCTTTTGACTAATGCCATGCTGTGCCCACAAGATTAAAATTGTCTAAAATCTTAATTCTTTAAGTCATTATTTTTTACTCAAGAATGTGATTTTAAACCTTTTAAAATGTTGATGATCACAGGAAGTCACAGTACTTTGTGCTCAACTGCTTATTCATTATTCATATTTTAAGCAAGAAAAACTGATGTTAACTCTCAGACCAATATAACAGAACGGTTTACATCAAAGCTTGAGCCTTCTCACTCCTATAGTCCCACCTTCTTAAATCAGAACAAGAAGTACTTTAGCTTCAAAATGATTTTTCAGATATCAGAGTATGTAGTACAAAAATTTAATTTGTATCAAAGTACTTAAATAGCTTTAAAGGATTATACTAGAAGAAAAACTCCAAGAATCATTGCATATTTTAAATACTCAGGATATTAAGAATTGAAATATACATGGAATTCTATGACAATTAGTAAACATTTCTTCATTCACTTAATAAATATTTATTGATCACTTACAAAGTATGAAGCAACTTTCTCATTGGTATGAGATACTCAGAAATTACCACAACAGGATATTGTTTCCAGGCTTTTCAGGGCACAGCACAAGACATAAGGAAATAAACATAATTCTAGTCCAGGGCATGTGGCTGTTAGAAGACAGTTTTCCAAGGGTCTCTAGCATTTCTGCATACATTGTGAATAAAACAATGACTATCCTCTTTAAATTCTGTTTTCAAGTATGTTTCTATAGCCAACAGCCTTGGAAGACAGAGGAATATCCAAGTCCAGAGCACAGGAAAGGTTTGCTCATAATTCTTGATATAGTGTCTCTGCAGAGTAGAGTGTGGGAATGCTTACTGTCCAGTATGATGAAGTCTCACTCCACAGCAAAGGGTGGACATATTTACTATCCATCATAAAAGATTGCTATTCCCTGAGCTCAATGATCCTCTCCTACACCATAATCTACTCTGTACAGCAACACAACATGGTTCTTTTTTTTTTTTTAATTTGTTCTTTTCAGTTATACATGATAACAGGATTCATTTTGACATAATTATAAAAGCATAAAATATAATTTGTTTTAATTTAGTCCCCAGTACTTCCCCTTCCCCTTCCTTCTTCCCACCCCCTATTCCCTTCCCTCTACTCTACTGACCTGTTATTTACTTATAGTGTTTTTTAATTAGTGTCTTACACATGTACATGATGGTGAGATTCACTTTGGTATATTTATATATGTACACAGGAATGAATAGACAGTGGAATGAATCTGACATAATTTTCCTATGTACATATATGAATACACCACAGTGAATCCTACTATTGTAAATATCCATAAGAAGGGAGTCCTAATTAGAATAAGATATATTTCATGCTTGTGTAAAGTATATCAAAATGGATTTTGCTGTCATGTATAACTAAAAAAAGACCAATAAAAAATAAAAAAAAAATTAAATTACAAACCCAACAGGCAGAGACCTAAGTGGAGAGAAGTTAAGCACCAAGAAAACTATATTATGTTCTATGAGATGACAAAACTCATATTACATAACATGCACACAATTCAAAGTATTTTATTGTTTCAAAAGCCCTCTGAATAATAAAACCTTTCTGGAAGATTAATGCCTGACAATGCAAGAGTACATACATGGATCATTGTATTAACTGAACTAAAAGGTCACTTCCCAGATAAAGTACTGGGCTTCATTTTGTAGTTTTGAATCAAATCCCTATTTTTTATTCTAGAAATAAAAATTTCAACTAATTACCTCTTTTCCTCAACATTACTCAGTTTTGTCACATTTAAAAGGATTTTATAAGGCTTTCTTTTATCATTTGGAATCTTTGAAAATTCTCCAATACTACTAGCTGACAATCAGGTGCAGTTGGTGTTGTCTCTAACATGAAACACAAAATCATTATGGGAAATATCCAAATCAACCAAAGGAGTGCCATGAGTCTAGGTTGGTTTTTGTATCATCTAGAGACATTGGTGAGGGACATTTTAAAAAAATCACAGTTAAATTTATATTCCCATGCATATAGAGAACCATAATGCTTAAAAAATATTGGTCACTAATTAACAAAGTAACATTAAAAAGAAATTTTGATAAAAACCTAAAAATGAATATTCAGGAATTAATACTTCAGAAAAATCTAGGATCTAGATAATAATTTTCCAGGTTGTCCTTTTTATAATCAAATAAGAGAGATAATAGCATACTGGTTAAGAATCAAACATGACTTTCAGTTTCATATCTGCCAATTAGGAACTGTGTGACTTATTATTTACTTTCTGGTTTATTACAAATTACCTAACCTCTAAGATCCAGTTTCCTTACAAGTAAAATGGTGATTTTAATAGTTCTCATCTGCATTTGAACAATGGGTTTTATGGGGATTAAATGAGATATGCACAAAGTCCTTGTCTGCCAAAAGCACAAGAAATGCTAAATGAATGGCACTTAATCATCTATAAACATACTA
Source organism: Tamias sibiricus (assembly GCA_025594165.1). NCBI lineage: Eukaryota > Metazoa > Chordata > Mammalia > Rodentia > Sciuridae > Tamias > Tamias sibiricus. The sequence goes on along the minus strand of CM046666.1, from coordinate 83,180,905 downwards.
TACATTTTCTCTCCCCCAGAAAGATCAATCATAACCCCACATATCATTAGCAGCTGGAAATTGAACTCCAGAGTTTTATTAAACAAGACAGGATATCTTCCTCAGTCACATGTATCAACATTAAGGTTTATAAGACTAATTGCAACTCTGTGCCAGGAGAAAATAATTAGAAAACATTAGGAACATGTGTAGAACGTGCATAAAAATGTACAAAAAATCAGAAACACTACATATATTTAGGAATTTTTTTTTAACAAGTTGTTTTACAGATTGTTCTTGTCCTTAATCCAGGAAGTCACTGCATGCTGTTAGGACTGCCTTGTGAGCATGGAATTTCTGTTCCTCAGCAATCAAGGTGACATCTCAGAGGATACCATCACTTCTCTGCTGACTCAGCGCTGCCAGGACCCTGGCCCACACCCTCATATGGAGAACCATAATACCACATTTTCTAATGAAGGTAGAGTGCCAGATACCCCTTGGCTCAGATGCAAAGGACATGTCTATTCTCCATAGGGAAAAACAGCTAGGCGTCCAGCCCCAGATGTATCTCAGTGGGCCACCAGATCTCATTTTTCCCAGGAAAAAACATACATAACCAACATTTGCAATCCTGGAAATTACATTCTAGTTGGTTCATGCTTGAGTGACAGATCAGGAAACACTGTCATCCTCAGTTTACTGATATCCTAAGACAAACTACCTTAACTTACCCGAAAGTAGTCACTGCATGCTGCTAGGACTGCCTTGTGAGCATGGAATTTCTGTTCCTCAGCAATCAAGGTGACATCGCAGAGGATACCATCACTTCTCTGCTGATTCAGCGCTGCCAGGACGCTGTCATTGTGAGATTCCGAGTGGCAGAGCCTCTGGCCTGTCAGCATTTCTTGAATACTACAAAGGAGAACAATCAAGTCAACTTTTTTCCTCTCACCAGCCCTGCTTCCTGGATGCCATCCCATCTTTCCATCCTGATGGAAGGAACTTGGATTTCAATGCACTGAATTTGGACTTCATGTTCATACATTTTTTAAAAATGTCCTCTGTGCTATGTTCTTTTTTTTAAAAAAAATATTTTTTAGTTGTAGTTGGACATAATACCTTTATTTTACTTATATTTATTTTTATGTAGTGCTGATGATCAAACCCCAGTGCCTCACATGTGCTAGGCAAGTGCTCTACCACTGAGCCACAATCCCAGCCCTGTGCTATGTCTGTGTTCTCTTTTCTCTGATTCTTTCCCTTGCCCCATCAGGATCTCTTTTTCTCTCCTACTATTGCCCCTCTTTCTGCATTTGTGTTCCTATGTGTCCATTGATCTGTGTCTCCCATATTAGTCCATTGCCTGGAACTGTGAGCCTGATTCTAGGTCCTGATCCCCCTTTCGTACACCTCTGAGTACAAAATTTGCTCTTGATGTGTTTGTGTGTGTGAGACTCTTTCCACTCTGAGACTCCCTCTCAAACTGATTCTTTCTCCAGCTTTGTAACTTAAGATGTCTCTCCACAGGACATAATACTTCATTAATAAATACAGGAAAAGTCAGCAAATGCTGATTAGGGAAAAAAGAGCTGCAGGTGGCCACTCCATGTAAAAGGCAATTAAATCATAGCAGATTATTGAATTTAGAAAAGTATGCATCATAGGAGAACATCAAAAGAAATACCTTTTTTGTTTGTTTTTATATTTTTTGCCACACTGGGGATTGAACCCACAGGCACTCTACCACCAAGTTACATCCTCAGCCCTTTTTTACTTTTTATTTTGAAGCATGGTCTTGCTAAACTGCTGAGACTAGTCTCGAACTTGTGGATATAAGAACTGCCTCAGTCTACTGAGTTGTTGGGATTACAGGTACGCACCACCACACCCAGCCAAGAAATGCCCTTGTGAATGAAAATTTAAAAATTAAAATTGAAAGTAAAATCTGAGTCTTCAATGTCTATATGTGATCATTGTACTAGATTTATGATGACTATACAATTTGTTTTCCTTCCCATTTTGTGAAATTACTAAATCTACCCATTGTGAAGCTTACCCCTTCACTTTCTACCCCATCCTTAAACATTTACCCTTATGTCCATTCAAAACTCTTATGTGAAACTCTAGAATTTCCTAAAAGTATATAGAAGTAATGCCAAAACACGAAATGCAAACTGATTTATAGATAGCTTTGGACAATTCCAGCTTAGATCAACAAAAATCTCCATGGTGTTCTAAATCTCAGAACAGGTATTGGACTAGATGGGTGATCTATACCAGTGATAAGTTACTTCCTGAAGAAAAAAAAAAAAAAAAAAAAAGGCTGTGAAACCCTGTTTCTGGACAGCAAACTCTGCTTACGACTGCATAAAGACAGCATAAGGATGGTTTAGCATTGCCTCTCCTGTGCTGATAATTCCTGCATCCAGTCCCTCCTTCTCAGTGTGCAAGGACTGCTCAGGAAAGGTACAGAGTGGCCACCAGCCTTGCTTGCACAGCTGGTTTATTGACAAGGTTCTGCCCAGCCAGTGTACTGGTTGCCTGGTACATTACATGCAGCATAAATCACCACCTTAAAACTAACCAAATGCTTCCCGTGAAATGCTGGAGTGCAGTCAGCAAGCTCTATTGGACATTTTCAACTGTGAAGCCTCAGAAATGTCAGAACTGTGGAAAGAGAATAACTTGACAGAAGGTGATGATATAGGAAGCTCTCGTGGGAAGGTGGGCGGATTGTTTTTAGTTGAAATGTGGCAGGGAGTTTTGAAATGGTGACTGTCACTGAACATTCATCTAGTGGCTCTAGTTAAAGGCAGACTTAAAATCAGTAATTGAAAACCATGTTCAGAAGCATAAATAATTTTTATAAGTTCCTATGTAAAGCCTAGAATGGAAATTAATCAGCATCATTCAGTTAAAGAAATGTGAAAACAGAATGGTAACAGAAAAATTAAAATAGCTAAGTACAGCTTTAGAAAGTCTTCGAAAAATCTTTCCTAAAAGGATGACACTTTTGTATATTTAACAAATGCACAATCCTTATACCACATTCAATGAACTCTTCTTAGTGATTTATATTTTTTTTTTAACGGTACCAGGGATTGAACTCAGGGGCACTTGACCACTGGGTCACATCCCCAGCCCTTTTTTTGTATTTTATTTAGAGACATGGTCTCACTAAGTTGCTAAGTGCCTCGCCATTGCTGAGGATGGCTTTGAACTTGTGATCCTCCTGCCTCAGCCTCCCAAAGTGCTGGGATTACAGGCGTGCACCACCGCGCCCGGCTGATTTATAATTATTATTTCATTCAACTTTCATAATAGCCCTAGGATGCAGGTAGTATTGTTAGTTTTATTTTACAGATAAGAAAACCAAAAGTCCAAGAGCAGGCATTGCTTTTTATTTATTTATTTTTTTAGTTCTAGATGGACACAATACTTTTTATATTTTTTATGTGGTGCTGAGGATCAAACCCAGTGCCTCACACGTGCCAGGCAAGCACTCCACCACTGAGCCACAACCCCAGCCCAGGAGCAGACATTTTGAAAATGTTAACAATGAGAGTTATTCCTTCTTTTGCTTAAGAAAATAATCTGTAAGTATGAGCTCCAAAACGTATGCCTGAGGAGGATAAAGGTTACAAAAGTCCGGAATAATTTTATATTTATATTATATATAATAGTCAGAAAATCAGCCCTTTAGAATAATATACATTAATATAATATCATGAGATCATAAATGTTTGAAATCATGCTTCAAAACCATTAATTTTTATACTGTGACTTAATGTTTTGGGGTAGAATACAGATTTTTATTATTACAAGCTTAGAAAATATATTTGAAGCTTTCATAAAATTTCCCCCTTTCTGTCATCTTAAATGCTAAATAATGCATATTTAATAATAAATGCCTTTATCAGTATTTGCGTTTCAGATATCTGTTGGGAGTAAATAAATCTTGCCAGGAAAAGAGCAGCTGTAAAATGAAATTCAGCAAAGGATAAAGGACTCCACTTTGAAACAATAGTGATGCTGCACGATTTCACAGGATCATTCAGCTTGGCTTAAAATATTCAAGCTTAAAGAAAATAACAAGCTAAATACTTAAGACAACACTTGGCACAAGATCCCAAATATTTTGGAACCAATATGTTAGAAATCCTTAAAAGCAGAAACAAATACTCCAACATTTGGCAAGAAATAAAGGCCCACTAATCAACAAGTCAATATTGTATTCCAAAAGTTGCTTCCCACTCAACTCTCAGATATGAATCTGCAAAAGACTTCAGTGTTAAGGAACGTGGCGAATGAACACTGCTGGAAGGTGACAGGCCCACTTTACCAAGTAATAATCATAAGCCAGGGAAGAGAGGAATCAAAGACTGCAACATACCATGTTTAATTAAGATGAGGAGCAAGCAGGCACACTCACCTGCAATCAGCTCTCTGTCAGCATCTGTAACATACCAAATTGGTAAACTACACCCTTCAATTTAGATGAGTGTCTCTTTACTATTTGGGAAACAAAAGAAGAACACACACACACACACACACACACACACACACACACACACACATCCTAAACTTCCTAATTCCTGGAAAAATTCATTAAGGAGCAACTTTATTTCTCAACGGAATACAGATTTGAATGTCTTCCTAAAACTGAGAAAAATGTTCCATGGAAGAAATGTTGCCACCTCAAAATTCATAGGTAGTGCAATGGCCTGCCTTACCCAATGCAACTCCAATGCCCTTTTCTATAAGAACCCAAGGAATTGCACTGTCCCACGTGAGAGCCACTCACCACATGTAGCTCCATAGGTGACTCACAAATTGAAATGTGATGTTAGTGTAAAATCTATACAGGATGTCAAAGATGGTATGAAAAAAGAATGAAAAATATCTTATTAATATCTTAATATTGATTACATGTTTAAATTATTATAGTTTGGGCATATTTGGTTTATATAAAATATATCATTAACATTGATTTGACCTGTTTCTTTTTGTTAAATATTTTTTTAGTTGTAGAAGGACACAATACCTTTATTTTATTTGTTTATTTTTATGTGTTGCTGGGGATCAAACCCAGTGCCTCCTCATGCATGATAGGTAAGTGCTCTACCACTGAGCCACAACCCCAGCCTTTGACCTGTTTCTTTTTACCTTTTTTTTTTTTTTTTTTTTTTCCCTAAAGTGACTACTTCAAATTATATATGCTTCCTATTATGGTTCTGTTGGGAAGTTCCTAGCAAGCTCTGTTCCTCTATTTCTTTTCACTAGGACTTCAGGTGACCCCAATCAGGCTGCCAAGGAGGATGACTGTTTCTGTAACTCCTGAGCTGAGCCTGGGTCCTGGTGCAACAGCGAGAAGCCTAGACTCCCTGAGCAGAACATTGCTTTTTAGTAACATCAGGGAGCAACTACTTGATTGACTATATGTTAGCATCAGTAAGGGAGAGATTAATAAATGAGGTCTTGGAGAATAGGAGTATTCGTGACTTTAAGCCTATAACCTTCATTTTTAGACGGATGGCAAAAACTGATAAGTCAAATGCAGAGCATGAAGTTCATAACAGTGTACACCCTACTCACAGCAAGTCACTGCATTAGTGCAAGTCACTACCCTTATTCAGAAAGGTAATATTTTTCATCACAGAATTCCCACAGGGTCTCATTTTCATAGAATACAATTTGACTTCAGTTCAATCACTTTTAAAGATATAAATTCCAAAATGGCTATGTGGTTTTAAACATCTGCACTTCAAATTTTAAGATTCAACTGAATTTCTATATCAGTGTTTGCCTACTACTTGTATATACAAGAACATGCAAGTAGTCTTTAAGTAAGGGTCCCAATAAGATGTTATACTCTAACATGTCAAAAACAGCCAAGTATATTAACAGCCTCATTCCTTTCTTTTTCTTTACATTAATATGAAAGTAATTCTATTTATTTAAGTGGGTAGGCTGCTAAAAGTAATGGAACTTAATCTTATTGTTTTATGAAACACTTTATAAATTTTTAGGATTCTACAATTGATAGCAATGGCCATTGTAATAAGCAAAGAAGAGATCATATACATGGAGAATGATTAAGAAATAATAAAGAATAAACAGAAAGGAACTTAATTGTAAATAAATAAACAGTTTTGTATCCTTCCTCATCTCATTCATTCATCCCACAAATATTTATTCAGCCTATAGGTAGCGGGAATAAAACAGTGAGCAAACCAGATGTGGCAGCAACCCTTGTGGAACATTCAGTTTTGTTAGGCAGTTACATATTAATCAAGTAATCTAGATTTCCTGAAGTTCCTGGAGGTGCAAGCTTATGGACACAATAAATCACCCTGGTAAAAGGATGACAGGAAATTTTCCAGGCAGAAGAACAGCAAATGCTATGATCCCGTGGAATGGGGGAGAATGGCCCTTACGCAGTGTCTACAGATGGTTAATGGCTAGAACCCTGAGGAAAAGGGAGAGCCTGGTACAGGAGAGGCCAAAGCAGCAGAGGCTGGAGCCCACTCATGCAGGATGTCTTGGTCAGGTTATCCTAAGAGCCATGGGAAGTCACAGAAAAGGTCACTCAAGCTGCAGTACCAAGAGTAGACAGGGAGACTGGGCGAGACAAGAGCAGTTCTGGACTGCAGCTATATATTTCAGATGAGTTATGGAATTGGACCACAGACTGGAATATGGGAATAGAGTTCCAGATGAATGGGTTTGAAAGCAGTTCTGAGAGAAATATAGAGGCGTTGATTGTGGATTAAATATGGAGGTGGAAAGGAAGGAGGTCACCATGAAGATGCATACATTTTTCTCTAAGATTTCATCTCACTCCAGTCAGAATGACAGCTATTAAGAATACAAACAACAATAAATGTTGGTGAGCATATGGGGAAAAACGCACACTAGCACACTCATGCATTGCTGGTGGGACTGCAAATTGGTGCAGCCAATATGGAAAGCAGTATGGAGATTCCTTGGAAAACTAGGAATGAAACCACCTTATGACCCAGCTATCCCACTCCTAGGTCTATACCCAAAGGACTTAAAACAGCATACTACAGGGACACAGCCACATCAATGTTTATAGCAGCACAATTCACAAAACTAAATTGTGGAACCAACCTAGAGGCGCTTCAGTAGATGAATGGATAAAGAAAATGCAGTATATATACACAATGGAATATTACTCAGCAATAAAAGAGAATAAAATCATGGCATTTGAGGTAAATGGATGAAGTTGGAGAATATAATGCTAAGTGAAGTTAGCCAATCCCAAAAAGCCAAATGCTGAATGTTTTCTCTGATATAAGGAGGCTGATTCACAGTGGGGTTGGGATGGGGAACAAAGGAGGATTAGAGGAACACTAGAAAGGCCAATGGGGAGGGAGGGGAAGGGAGAGGGTAAAAGGGTGAAGAAAAAAGAAAAGATGGTAGAATGAGATGGATATCATTACCCTAAGTGCATGTATAAAGACACGAATGGTGTGAATATACTTTGTATACAACCAGAGATTTATAAAAATGTGCTCTATAAGTATAATATGAAATGTAATGCATTCTGCTGTCACTTGTAACAACTTAGAATAAAAAAATAAATTTAAAAAGAGAAATGCTATTTCAAAAAAAAAAAAAAGAAAGAAAGAAAGAAAGAAAAAGAAAAACAGTAATAGCATTCAAAGAACCATGAAACTTCTTCAGGTTGTTGACCAACAACTAGTTAATAGTGTTTAGTCCTGTGCCACCATACCAAAATCATAAAAGCTCTCACTGGTTGGTTTATTCTTTCAAATATGTGTTCAGCCTCTGCTCTGTACTTGCTCCTGAATTGTGCAGTGTGACCATTTCAGGGATCAATAGACGAAGCAAGGATGTCATCCTACAGTGTATACCTGAGGCAGCGTTCGGACGGCATTGTCTAGCTGGGTTCCTCAGGGTCTCAGTCTAAGAAGTTTGCAGAGGAATCAGCAAGCATTCCAGCTGGATAAAAAGATAAGAAAGAAGAGCATATTGAGCTAAATGTAAAAAAGCACATTCTGGGTCTTCCTGATGCTAATGTATTAGAGTCCTGAGGAGACAGGCAGGAGAGTTCCATTGTTGACATGTCACATTTTGATACCAAGCTCTCTTTTGAAATTTTTAAACTTTTCCACATTTTTCAAGGACTAGAAAGTCAAATATATTTGAGAATCAATAATATTTAATTAGAGATTGAAATACAAAATAAAACATCAGATGGCCAAAGGGAAAAACTGATTTGATAAAAGAAATTTGATGATCTAAATCACTGATACTAGTTGACTTGTCCTTCACAGAGATTTTACTTCCCTTCCAAACATGATTAATGAAATTAGGTTAAAATCAAGTACTTCTTGTCTAAGTATTTACAGAAAGATGATTATCTATTCAAGGAGCAAATTTCTGAAAACTAGATGAAAAAAATGTCATATAGAGGATGAAAATTAGCAGGAAATGAAGACTGGATTCTTACAGGATTAGCATAATTGAAATATGTAATAGGATGCAGTTGTCAGGCTTTAAATGGCTCCTTGGCTATATACACTTACTCGTTTCCTTCCTGCTCCCCACCCTTGTCTTGGTTTTAAATCACTCATGTATCTTTAAACAGAAAAATAATTATTTAAACAGTCTGGGACCTGGTCCATGACTACGCTTTATAACTCTCACTAGAGAGTCGAGCTCCCATTTTCTAATACACCCAAGTAGCAAAATTAATTGCAATCTGGATAAATTAAATAGGCTTCCTTCTGTCTCAATTTTATTTTGAAAAGCGAAAACAGGGTGAAAATGCCTATGAAAGGGACATGCTAAACTGTGCCTATTTCTACTGATTTGTATAAAAAAGAGAGCTACAATTTGCAATCTGATTAAAATATAGGATTTGTTATGTTGGACAGAAACCCTCAATTGGTATGATTGTATTTCATTGTTAGTGATTCAAACATTTTTTTTATACAATTGTATCTTTTAATTCTTATTTTCTTTTTTAATTATGGAAAACAGGATATCTATACTTTCATTTATTTCTAATGTAAGTTTTGACAAATCTAAAAGTGAATGTCATTTTTAACTGATTCATGATGAGTGAGCATCACAGGTGGTCAGAATGATTTCAGGTACCTTGTTTAATTAGCTGAGACACTTGCTTAGCAACCCATTGTTGCTACAGTTTCCTTTCAGATCCAGGTTATAAACTCGAGGTTGTTAAATCCTAACACAAACACTAACAGAAATGGACACTTGAGCTTTAAAATTGCAAAGAATATCTTTTATTACAGGGAGGTAGAAAAGCTTAATCTATCCAAAAGCCCAATGTTTTGAAAACACTTCAATAATCAAGTGAATGGAGAATACGAATCATAAAGGTTATGTAATTCACAATTAAAGAACAAATCTAACTTGATATTTTTCAAATATTTCAAACATGGTCATTGAAAAGTATAAAATAAATTTCCTTCTAAAGACACTTATTATTTGGAGACAAACTCACTAAATTTTCTCCAAAATTATCCACTGATAATCTGCTACATCCTGCAAAGCTTAGTGAAATGGATACCACTTTAAAGGTGAGTCAAAATGAGTTATGAAATCACCATTGAAATTTTTTTCTAATTATTTATTATTTACTATTTTTATACATTATTTACTATTTAATTGGATTAAAATCATAAACTTAGTTGGATTAAAGTTAAAATTTACAGGAATATACACTGTTTTTATGGAAACAGCCCTGACCACTCTGAGTACCATATAGTATGGCTGGTTGGCAATTGAAGCAGCCCCAATCAGGGAGATGGCTATTGTGGCTAGCTGAAAGCCATAAGTTCCACCTGATAATAATCATATGCATGTGATGCACCCGCAAAGCTAAAGGTATATAACCGGGTGAAAGCGGTCAGAAGCGGTAATTCATTCAGTCAGTCGTTCAGTCGGTTGGAAGAAGAGTTCGGGTCGGAGAAGAAGAAAAGAGAGCGGCTAGAACGTAGTCAGAAGAAGAAAACCAAAGAGATATATAGAGAGAAGAAATTGTTGCTGGTCAGAGTCAGGCCGAGGCTGCCGAAGAAGAAAGAAGAAAGAAGAAGTTCTCTCTCTCTCTCTCTCTCTCTCTCTCTCTCTCTCTCTCTCTCTCTCCCTCTCTATCTCTCTCTAAGCTCTCTCTAAGAAAGTAAAAGTAAAAGAAAGTAAAGTAAAAAGTAAAGAAGTAAAGAGTCAGTAGTCAGAAGAAGTAAAGAGTCAGAGAGGTTGCTGAAAGAGCCAGTGTTAGAGTTTTGAGAGATAGTTAAAGCCAAAGAATAAAAAAAACCTTTCTTTCATCTTCATTCTGCCTCCGAGTTTTTCTCCCACGGCGTTGTTGCTGCAACTCAGGAAGCAACAGGCAATGCCAGCCATTTAGACCTCTTCTCCCTCAGCTAGCTTCCTTGAACTTTTTCACATGCCTGGAATGTGAATTCCTTCCTAATCCAAGATTCTCAACTCTTCCCATGAGCTCAGGGAGATATAGGACATCTCCTGTCTTTCCCCTCCCCAGAATCCATAATTGGATTCAGAGCTGGGCCAGCATGGTGGACACTGGAGATATAGGGAAAGGTACCCAGCTCCTAGGACTGCTCATGCACCCTCAGAAACATTAACTACATTTATCATAAACCCTAAGGAGAGTGCTAGGTGGGGTTGGCAGCATGGGGCACAGCTCTTTTCCTGTGAATTGAGAGTCATCACCTCACAGGTCTCTTTCAGCTAGTCACCTATAACTTTGTGAACCCACTGGCAAGACAAAGATTCTCTCCTTGACCCAACTCCAGTCAGGCTCCTCTAAGTTTTTTTTTTCCCCCCAAGTAGTCCCTACCCTTGGTCATGTCTTTAAGAACTTTTACTCAACCACTGAATAAATAAAAATATCACTTTAGTGAACAGAGAATTTATACTCTGAGTATTTAGTCTCTGAATATTAAAGGTGGCTATAAAAATAGTTAAGAAAGTGTATTTTACATTTTTCAGTATCATGAGCTTCTCAGTTCATTTTAAGGAACTCAAGAAGGAAGGAGGGGATTTTTTCTCTGCAGAATAACTACTTTGAAGAAACAGGCAGGGAAGGGTACCACAAAGTGCCATTCTAAAATATAGCTCTTTCATTAACAGCCATTTGAGAGTCAGCTGCTGCAGGAAAAAAACTCTAACAGGACACAAATTTTCCTTTTGTAAAGGGAGTTTTCATTTATAAAGGACTGATGTGTCATGGGATCTCAGTAAATGTCAATGTGCATTTTCTTTTATTAATATATATACAAATATGAATTCCATCGAGATTTGCTCAGGTGACAGGTATGTTTTGCTTTTTGCCAATGTAGTTAACATGATAAATACTAACCTTTTTCATATCTTTATTAATGATTTTTTAAAGTACTACTTATTCCTGGTATCTGTAATTTATAGTAATTAAAGGGAATGATCACCAGACATTAAACAAGAAGTAAAATAAGGACATACAGAAGTGATACAATAGAAGAGTCCAGAGATATTTATTTATTTATTTTTGGTACCAGGGATTGAACCTGGGGCACTTAACCACTGAGCCGCATTCCCAGTCCTTTTTATTTTTTATTTTAAGACAGGGCCTCACTTAAATTTCTGAGGCTGGCCTCTAACTTGCAATCCTCCTGCCTCAGCTTCCTGAGTGCTGGGATTACAGGCATGTGCCACAATGACCAACAAGTTCAGAGACTTTTGTACCTATTATGAATTGTAGACATAGGTCATGACTATAAAAACATAGCCACATTACATGATTTTACAATGTACTCAATGACTTCTTGATTCCACTTCAATATCAAATTAATATGCCTTGAAAGGAAATATTGTACCAAAGCATAAAACATATTGGGATATTTGCAATGGTCCCAGTCATTATTTTGTTCATGTATTACATGAAATGATAATTTTTCTTTAACTCTAGGATTTCTGTTTATCACATGAAGTGATACATTTTTAACATCAAGACATTAGCATGTGGTGCCTAAAAAGTAATAATAGATGTTCCTTTTGTCTGAACAGCCAATATCCAAGGGTACCCCACTGGCATACTTTCCTGTACAGAATGTGCATTCCTGAATATTAACAAGGATGCTTTCCATTTCAGAGATTGAAAACACTTAAGTTCTCTCTCCAAATAAAAAAGAATTGAGGGCTTAACTGTCACAGAAAAAGTTCAATGTGTGATCAAAAGCACAGTTTGTCACCTGGATAGAAATTTAGGCCCAAAGAACAAAATTGCCTCGTTTTTACGTCCAAAACCCTACAACTCTTTTAATACTAAAAAAGACTGATTATTTGGTCAGGAGTGGTGGTGCACACCTGCAATCCCAGTGACTTGGGAGGCTGAGGAAGTAGAATCAGTGATATGAGGCCAGACTCAGCAACTAACTTAATGAGACCCTGTCTCAAAATAAAAAATAAAAAAGGGGTGGGGATGTAGCTCAGTGGTAAAGCACCCCTGGGTTCAATCCCTACTATCAAAAAAAAAAAAAAAAAAAAAAAAACAGACTTGATTATTCAGAACATACTCCCTGAGATTATAACCTTGAAGCTTTCCTATTAAACAATTGATATTAAAAATTTTGGAAACAATGACCATTTCACCTACTGTCATTAACAAAATGTACTTTGACCTGTATTATAGTAAACAGTGCTTTACATGAATGAACTACTTTAATTCTCATAACTTGATGTAGGAAAGAATATTTTTTTCACTTTGTAGGTAAAAAAATCCGTGGGTAAGGAATTCACCAAAAGTCACAGAACTAAGAATTGGTACTGTCAAAGATCAAAACCGGGTCTATTTGAACAGATGCTATTTAATTTATGTTAGGGTTACATCCTGATAAACCCATTGTAAACCAAAAATATCTTAAGTTGAAAATTCACTTAGGAAACGTAACCTATTACATCATAGGTTAGTAATTGCAGAGTAATGACTGCTCACCCTCCTGAGCCCATGGCTGACTTAGAGCTACAACCTGGCATCATAAAAGTATACCATAGTATATCACTAGCCTGGGAAAATATCATAATTCAAAATACAGTTTCTGCTAAGTGTGCATCCCTTTCATGCCATAGTTATATTTAAAAAATGTAAATTGAACAATCGTTCATCTGCATTAGTCTGTATTCTGAATTGTTCTGCTCTAATCCCAAACTGTATTAAATCCATAAAACTACTACTTTCAAAGACATCTAAAATAATAAAATAGGTTATATGAAAATTACAGAAGAAATGTAGTCAGTGAATTCTTAACATTATAAGACACAACTATGTACATTTTGATATACTAAGTATTTCTTAAAATCCTATGAGCAAGGGAAAAGAAATCAAGAGGAAAAAGATTAAATATCTTTTTGAAGATGGACTTCACTAAAGGTTGACAGAACACACAACAAGATTATGTTGTCCCAGCACAACGATACCAGAAAAATAAATATCAATAATAAGAATACAAACTTTTGTAAGATTATGCAGCACACTGAATCACACAGCAAAGTGTCCATCTTGTCTACTATACTATTTTACATTTTACATATTTGAAAACACCTAGAATGGTGCTTGGTACACAGTGTTACATAGTGAACATTAGCTTGATTCTTTTTTACCATCACCTGGATGGAAATATTGAGGGCGCATTTGTCAACAGTGTATTTAAGATTAAAAGCTGAAAGAGAAGCTGGATGGATTGGATGGCACAGTTAGCTCCAGGCAGAATCTGATAAGATAAAGTTAACAGGGCTTAAAAAATATTGCTGTATTTCATTTATTTTTATTATCAAAATGAAAGAGAAGTAGCTTAACAGTCACATGAGATTAAAAAAAAACCTATGAGATTAAAAAAAAACCTATGGTTTTTTTTAAAAAATCATTTGTATGATTATGCACAGTAGTCAAAAGAGTGTAAGAATTCACTAAAATTCTCAATATATAAAGTATTTACATATCAATAAGAATAAGATGAACCACTCCATAGTAAATAATGGACAAAGAGCATAGACAGATAAATCATCAAAGTAGAAATATAAAGAAATAATCAACACTTTTTCAACCTGCTTAGTAATAAAAATTTCAAATAAATCAACAACAAGATGCCAGTTCTTTCCAATGGAGCAAGGAAAAGGACACTCTCATACATGCCCACAGGTATTTAAATTGGTAGAGGGCACTTGTTAATATGGACCAGAGGCCTTTAAATGTGCAAACCCTTAACCCATACATTCTATATCTCGAAATACACCAAATAAAAATCATCAGATCAGCCTGCATAGATATAGGTACAAGAAGTTTTACTGAAGTGTTGTTTATTCAAGCAAAAAATAGAAGTTATATATGAAGGGATGAGTTAAATAATGTATGTCCTTCAGAGAAAAATCAAGCAGTAACCAAACAGCAAAATGAGAAGGCAGACAAACACTTGAAAAATATTTCATATTTTAAGAGAAAACATCACAGTAATAAAAATATATTGTATTATATAAAAACACTTCTATAAGAATACATGATTTTCATCCTGTGAAAAAACATATACATATTTGTACTAGAGATTGAACCCAGAGGCACTTAACCACTGAGCCACAAACCCAGTCCATTTTATTTTTTTATATAAATAAGGTAGTCTTGCTAAGTTGCTTAGAGCTTTGCTAAGTTGCTGAGGCTGGCCTTGAACTTGTGACTCTCCTGCTCAGCCTCCCAAACCACTGGTGTTACAGGTGTGCACCTCTGTGCCCAGCATGAAAATATTTTTTAGATTTGAATATCTGTATTTTCCAATGTTTCTATGATAAATATATGCTTTGTGCATAATTTAGAAGGATAAAAAAGAAAAGAAGCCTTTGATCTACGACCTAAATCTAGCACTTACCAGTCAATTTTAGTCAAATTGGTTAATTCCAGCACTCAGGGTCTTCAGATACAAAACTGACACAACAATCAATTATACCCCTCAGGGTCAGTAGGAGGATAAAACTAAGAGCAAAAGCACTTTGAAACTGAAAAGTGCTTCATAAACATTAGCAGTTATTACTGGCTGACAAAACATTCAATAAAAGACAATCCTATAAAGAGACTAGGGAGGAAAACTGATAGATTCTCAGGTGACATTAAAAGAAGTATGGGGAAAATGCGAGTCCCCTACCTGCCCAGGTCATATATGTACATAATGTGTGTTTGTGTGTGTGTGTATCCAGACACATTTGTGTGTGTGTGTGTGTGTGTGTGTGTGTGTGTATCCAGACACTTTTTTTTTTCCTGAGGTTTGTTGAATCCATGGATGTGGAACCCTCAGATATGGAAGACCAACTGCAATTTGTTGAAAGACACACAAGAGGTGATGAAACCAGGCTTCAAACATAGCAAAATTGCCTCCAGACTCCATCCATACTCTGAACACTAAGAAGGGGACATATTCCAAGATTCAGTTATACCCTAAAGTGCTGAAGAGACCTACCAGTTTCAGGAACCTAGTACCATTCCAGGAGAAAGAAGGCAACATCAACTCAATATGAAGGACATTTTCAATAATCCGAAGTGATCAAAGACTATGTAAGTTAGCATCTTCATCACTGAAAGTGAAAAATGGAGCAATGGCATACTCAGGGTTGTTCCAAAGAAAACCCAAAGGCCTCTTGGCCTGTCTGATTCACAGAATTTAACACCAGAGGATTATGACCTGTAGCCACCACTTTCTGGTATCTCCCAAAGAGGCCCCAGTTATGAGCTAAATTATATCCCTCCCAAATTCATTTGTTGAGTTCCTAACCTCCAATGCCTCAGTGACTATGTTTGGAGACAGTGCCTTTAAAGCAGTAATTAAGCTAAAAAAAAAAAAAAAAAAAAAGTCACATGATCTGATACCCTGTGGGTATAAACAGAGATGGCTAAGTGTCTAGAATGTCAAGCACAGTCTGACCCTGTACCTAAAGTACCTGCCACCCCCTAACACTCCATTCCTGAGGCTGAGCTGTGCACCTGTATGACTTTTCCATAACTTAGGGTGATTTTTTTTTCCTTAGCAGGCCTTCTACCAAGCTGCATTTCATAGGTAGCCCCACCAGCCTGTCATATATGATCACAAATGTATGAATTCCTTGCAGTGTGGTTCTGCTGCTGGTTCTACTCAAGAGGGAAAGGGAAACACTGGCATTTTGCTGGGGGACGTGGAGACCTAGCTCCAGTTGAGTACATGGTAGTCAGATGAATACGGGCAAAAACCCTTAGCCACTTGATCAACTCATTGCCCTGCCTGAAACTGTTCTGATAAAGGCAAACTCCTTAAAATGGCACCCTTGATAACCTTTCTAGCCTTGTGTTTTGCCACTTGGTCCTTTGGCTTCTGGTCACAATCATGCAAAACTACTCATCCATGCTGAACTGTTCTATCATTTCAGGGCACTGATAATAACTACTATCTCTACTCCTATCTTCCTGGTTAGCTCCTATTCAGAGATTACCTCTTCTTGGAATCTATCCCTGACCTTCCCAGGTCAAAGTTAGTGATGTTCCCACATGCTCCAAGAGCACCCATACATCCACACTCAACAGCATAGTCACCACTCTATGTAATTACTTCTGGGGGTGGTATCTTTTGTTTTAGACATTCCTACTCATAATCCCAACCCCAGACAGTAAAAGTTTTTGTATTTTTTTTGTTGTTGTTGTTTTGTTTTGTTTTTTACTTTTCAGACGGGGTCTTGCTATGTCACCCAAGCTGGCCTTGAACTCAATATCCCTAGTATCCATGATTACAGGCATATGCCACGGCACCCAGCTCAGACAGAAAGTTCTTAATTGGGATGACCACTCACTCTGGGATGGTCACAGTTCTGTCAACTGTCTCAGTGTAATTACTAATACATTCCATTTATCCTTTTATTTACCAGGTAGGATGGCAACTTACTCTGAGTTATGGTTTCGATGTGAGGTGATCCCCAAAAGCTCCTGTTAATGCAGCAATATAAATGGTGAAATGATTGGGCTGTGACAGTTGTAACCTATCAATCCATCCTACTGTGAATGGACTGACTGGGGTGGTAACTGTGGGCAGGTGAGGCATGGCTGGAGGAAGTGGGTCATGGGGAGCATGCCCTATGAGGTGTATCTTCCCTGTGGCCCCTTCTCTGCTTCCCCATTTCTGTTTCTCTGCTTCCTGCATCATCATGAGCTGAGCACTTTCTTCTGCTAGGTCCTTCCCCCATGATGTGCTGCCTCCAGAACAATGGAGTTGGTCATCTATGTTCGGAGACCTCTGAAACTGCTGCAAATAAACATTTCCTGTTCTAAATTGTTCTTGTCAGGTATTTTTATCACAGCAACACCAAAGCTAAGACAGAAATTGGTACCAAGAAGTGGGATTATTGCTGTGACAAACCTGACCATGTGGTTCAGAAGCCTTTGGATCTGGTTTGCAGGAAGAATTTTGAAAAATTTAGAGATGCAGGCTGGAAAAGCTTTCACATATTGTGGGCAGAGCTTAATGGGTGATTCTGGTGGCCAGAATGTCAATAGGAATGCAGACTGTGCTAATGAGGTTTCAAATAGAGATGAGTTCTCCACTAGAAACTGTACTAGAGGCCACTGTATTATATTCTGGCAAAGAACTTGGATACATTTTGTTCATGTCCTGAGACTCTGGGCAAGGCTGAATTTAAAAGCTATAGGCTTATTAATCTGTTAGAATAAACTTCAAGGCAGCACAACATTCAGTCAGTGGCATGAACATCACAGGCATTTTAGCTAGGTTTACTGTGATAATCAGGAGCAGAAACCAGAGCTAAAGGATTTTAAAAAATTGCAGTTTGGCCAGAAAATTGGATATAAACTGGGATGCTTGTTGAAGATCCTAAAGATATGCTAAGTACTTTGCACAGAGACAAAAGCAAGATACTTTAAGGGCATTTCGGAAATGTGCAAGACCACACCTATTGCAGGCACAAGGATATAGAAGGGAAAATTCCTTTGAAAAGAGATCATTCAAAACATGTATAACAGGTTGGAATAATAAAAAATTTTAAAAAAGAGATCATTCAAGCACTCAGACGCTGCTGCAACCATGATTCCAGGGGCCCCATTTATTGTGAGAGCTGGCAGCAGACCTTGGCATTAAACATGTGGTGCTAGTTCTACAGGATTGCAGGATGATAGGGTCATGAAGGCTTCTACTAAGACTTCAAAGGAAGGCCTGGGAGACTAGGAAAAGTGTAGCAGGATCAGACCTCTGTGGGATACCCTTTAGGGGGTGATATGTGAAGCTGTGAAAGTCAAGCTGAAGCTAGAGTAGAGATCCCAGGAATCAAGAGTTGCCAATAAAATGGACTATTTGCAAAGAAAAGCTGCTGGTTACTGAGAGAGCCAGACTAAAAGAGAGCCCATGTGCACTGAAACTGGCAAGGCCAAAGGCCTGGTGTTGCCTAAGCTTTGGGAGAGCATATCAAGCAGCCATGTGTCCTAGATTCTGTATATGGAGTTAAGGGTGGGGCCCCTTTGTCTGGATGGTTTAGTCTTGTTTTGGTCCTGCCCTTTCTTTCTCTGCTCCTATTCCTCCCTGTTTACTCTGTGCCACTGTATATACATGTAACTTGCTTTTGATTTTTACAGGGGCTCAAGTCAAAAGTTTACCTTGGATATCAGAGGAGACTTTGAACTTGAGCAATGTTAAAACTGTTAAGACTGCAGGACTCTTGGAGATAGACTAAATGCATTTTTCATTGTAAGATGGACATAAGCTTTTGGTGGCCAGGAGTGAAATGTTATGATTTGGATATGAGGTGTCCTCCAAAAGCTCCTGTATTAATACAGAAATGTTCAGAAATTCAGTAATTGGACTGTGAGAGCTGTAACCCAATCAG
The DNA here is from genome assembly GCA_025594165.1 of Tamias sibiricus. Classification (NCBI taxonomy): domain Eukaryota; kingdom Metazoa; phylum Chordata; class Mammalia; order Rodentia; family Sciuridae; genus Tamias; species Tamias sibiricus. Next base: position 83,162,011 of record CM046666.1, on the reverse strand, counting down.
TCCCTCCTAGTTTGAATGACTGGGTGGTAACTACAGGCAGGTGGCATGGCTGGAGGAGGGGGGTCACTGTGGGTGTGTCCTGAAAGGGTTCATCTTTCCTGAGGACCCTTATCTACCCTGTCACCCCTGCTTCCAGTCCCCACCTGGGCTGAGCAGTTTACTTCCACTGGGTCCTTCCCCCATGATGTGTTGCCTCACTTTGGGCCTATAGTAATGAAGTTGGCTGTCTATGGACTGAAATCTCTGAAACCATGAGTCCCAAATAAACTTTTCCTCTTCTAAGTTGTTTGTATCAGGCATTTTGGTCACAGCAGTGTAAAAACTGACTAAAATATTGTCATTTTGTTTATAGGCAGGATCCACAGCTCTCTTGCTCATTGCTGGAATCCTTAGGACTACCATTATTGTCACAAATCCTTAAAAGCAGAAAAGTAAAAACACAATGTATTTCTGCTTTAGAATGAAGACCGTGAAATCTTAATAACAGATATTTGCATATATTGAACCATAATGTTTCAAATTATACTATGAAATGCATTCTCTAAAAGAATAAAATACTACATTGTATATGAAAATTTTTCTTCATGTAAAAATTAGGACAAAGTATCTAGTTACCCTATGAATATGGCTGGAGACCTTGAGAACCAAACTAAAATATAATATTTAAGTCAGTTCTTCCAGTCACATTAGCACACCCCTTTCCAGCTCTTACTTTAATTTAATTTTTAGTTCCATCACTGCTCTATGAATAGAAACATAAAATGCTTGGATCAGTTACACAGTCTTGTCAAAATAACCTAACCTGCAATTATAACATCCTGAGGAGCTTTTTTTAAATGTTGCCATGAAAACTTTTTCATTAAAGAATTTCTTATAGTTCTCACACCACTTAAAACTAAATTAAATTATCCATCTGCATCTTTACAGATGGCATAATGTAGATCGTGAGCATTTTGCTATTATAATTATTTTTATGATCTATAGCATAATACTATATAGCATGGCAAAATCACTAATGTGCTACATATGTGCAATTATTTTATTTCATTAGACAACCCTGTATAAAAAGTTCTTAATCAGACAGTAAATGACCATTTTCTTGTTAGTGTTTCCCTCTAACAAATAGAAAACACATGGTTTACAACCATATGATCTAGATGTAATCCAAGCTCCATTTTAAAATATAGCAATGGTCTTCATTTTTAATTTTAAAACATGGACCATTCATTCATCAAATATTTGCTAAATGCTTAATATAGGAATCACTGAACAAGATATGATGAAAAGCAAAAAGATTAAAAATAGTATCTACCTTCAAAAACCTTTTAAACTACAAAATAAGGAATAATATCCACATATACCCTAATAGTATAAATGCAGGATATTCTGCATTTTCTGCTATTGAGTGACATACGATATTTTCTTCATTTAAAAAATGAGAATTGGAGCGTATTAAGTATGTATGTTACTATTTTCCACCCCTTTAAAAGCTGATGTGTATCTTACAACTGCAAGAAGCATTGGAACAGGGAAAATGCTGTTACTCAAGTACCTACACATGGAGGCTAGGAGTATGTATGTACATTTGCTATTACATTTAATTTTTATAATAACAATCTACCCTTGTAAGAATTATATGTGTCCTTTCTTTCTTTTTTCCCCACCCCCCATGAAAAACCATGGTCTCAACAAGCTGAAATGTTCAAGGTAAAAGCTAGTAACTGGTGAGTTAAGATGAAAATCCCTAGTTCTCTTGTATTATACTGTATTACATTATCCTTCCAAAGGAAAGACTGGTGTCCTTTAGAGTGTTGGGCAAAGGTTAAGTGCAGAAGCACTGAAGGACAGAAAGAAACTTCTTTCCAGATGAGAAGTACAACATATTCAAAGATATGAAGGCCTCTGAACTATAATTTTATAAATGAGAATCCTGAACAAGCTGGAGATGTGGTACAGTAACCTGATAAAAAGACTGAGGTCCAGAAGTAGGTTACTTAGGTCTGCAACCTGAATCCAATACTGGTTTTGTGTTTTAGTCAGTGTACATTGCTGTGGCCAAAATACCTGACAATAAGCCAGGTGCGTTGGCACACGCCTGTAATCCCAGCACTTGGGAGGCTGAGGCAGGAGGATCATGAGTTCAAAGCCAGCCTCAGCAATGGGGAGGCACTTAGCAACTCAGTGAGACTCTGTATCTAATAAAATACAAAAAAGGGCTGGGATGTGGCCCAGTGGTTGAGTGTCCCTGAGTTCAATCAAAAAAACCTAACAATAACAATTTACATGAAGAACAGTTTATTTTGGGCCCACAGTTTCAGAGATCTCAGTCCACAGATGGCTGACTCCATTATTCTGGGTCCAATGTAAGGCAACACATCATGGGGCAAGGGCCCAATGTAGAAAAGCTACTCAGCTCATGGCAGTGTCAGGGAGAAGAAAGAGGGAGTGGGGAAGGGGCCACAGGGAAGATATACCTTCCAGGCACACCCCAATAACTTCTTCTAGCCATGACCCACCTGCCTATAGCTACCACTCAGTCATTCAGATAGGAAGGACTGATAAGGTTATGGCTCTCATGATCCAATCACTGCAACTCCAAACATTACTGCATTAATAAAGACTTTTGCCTCCTTATATCAGAAAAAACATTTGGCATTTGGCTTTTTGGGACTGGCTAGCTTCACTTAGCATTATATTCTCCAATTTCATCCATTTACCTGTGAATGTTATGATTTTATTCTCTCTTACTGCTGAGTAATACTCCATTGTGTATATATACGACATTTTCCTTATCTATTCATCTACTGAAGGGCATCTAGGTTGGTTCCACAGTTTAGCTATTGTGAACTGTGCTGCTATAAACATTGATGTGGCTGTGTCCCTGTAGTATGCTGTTTTTAAGTCCTTTGGGTATAGACCGAGGAGTGGGATAGCTGGGTCATAAGGTGGTTCCATTCCAGGTTTTCCAAGGAATCTCCATACTGCTTTCCATATTGGCTGCACCATTTTGCAGTCCCACCAACAATGTATGAGTGTGCCTTTTTCTCCACATCCTCGCTAACATTTATTATTGTTTGTGTTCTTAATAGCTGCCATTCTGACTGGTGTGAGAGGAAATCTTAGAGTGGTTTTGATTTGCATTTCTCTAATTACCAGAGATGTTAAACATTTTTTTCAAGTGTTTGTTGATTGATTGTATATCTTCTTCTGAGAAGTGTCTGTTCATTTCCTTGCCCCACTTATTGATTGGGTTATTTTTTTTTAAAGATTTTTAAGTTCTTTATATATTCTAGAGATTAGTGCTCTATCTGATGTGCGTGTGGTAAAGATTTGTTCCCAATTAGTAGGCTCTCTATTCACCTCACTGATTGTTTCTTTTGCTGAGAAGAAGCTTTATAATTTGAATCTACCCCATTTAAAAAATAATAATAATAAGGACTTTGGGGGGACACTTTGTCTAATCCATAACATTGTGTGAACTTCTAGTGACCTAATTCTCTAAACCCAAATTTTCTAAAGAATTAAGAAGGTGTGAAAGTGGAACTTAATAAAAGGCAGATTTGCAGTTAAAGATGGTGGATTGAACACATGTCCATTGAAAAGTTTACATTGATTGCAACACGCATCCTAAATTCAGGAATGCTAAATTTCAAAAACAATGTTTGTTTTTTTTTTTCACAAGGAAATTACCCCAAAGAAACCACAGTAAATGGATTTAAAAGACAACAATAAACATACAAGATCAAGACAACAAGAAATAAAAGCCATAAAACCTACTGAAGCTAGAGAACAGATGGATGCATAATAGCTGATTTAGTAAAGCCAATGATGGTGAATTCTACTCTGGTAAAGGGGAATGCAAAGAAAAATTCTAATATGCATCAAGGAATATATATGTTGGAAGATTCAGGAACTGATGGTATCAGCACAAGTTTCAAGCTATGGACTGAAATGTTTGGGTCCTCCCAAAATTGATAAGCAAATATCCTAATAACCAACAATAACCAACGTCATGTTTTGGTTTGTATCCATCTTGATTGGTTCATAACTCCTTCCTCAAGGCAGACCAAAGGAACTAGAATTTTTCTTCCTCAACAATAGGTCCTAGACACTCTAACCTTCCATTTCCTCTGGCTTTCTGTAGCTCTGAATAAAAGAGAGAGAGGGTGGGGGAGGGAGAGAAGGGAGAGAGGGAGGGAAGGTGGGAGGGAGGGAGGGGAAGGAAGAAAGGAAGGAAATAAATCTGCCCTACCCTTGTCCAATAGTAAGTCATAAGACCTTCCGTGTTCTGAAAGGGTCACCCTTCATTTCCTGGAGGAAGAAGTGCTACACAGAGAGACCAAGAAGAATCCTAGAGCAGACAGATCTTGATGGGATTCTTCACCCAGTCTACTAGCCTTAGATCAAACCCTTTTTGTCCAATCACATATTCACATGGTTGTCCAAGCCTTATTTCAATCACACCTATTCAATGAAGTCTCCATATAAACCAAAAGGACATGGTTCAGGGGGCTTCTGTGTAGCTGAATATGGAGGTTCCTGGAGATTGGCACACCCAGAGAAGACATGGAAGCTCTAGGCCCCTTCTCCTGTGTCTCAACCTATGCATCTCTTCAGCTCTATCCTTTGTAATATCTTTTGTGATAACCAGTAAACATAAATGTTCTGTGAGCTGCTTGAGCATATTACTTGAACCCATGGAGGAGGTTGTGGGAACACTAATTTACAGCTGCTCAATCAGAAGTACAAGTAAAACAAGATGAAACTTGCAACTAGCACCTGAAGTGGGGGTGGGCACTGGGATCTCAATCTGTGGAGCCTGACACTATCTCCAGGTAGATAATGAGAGAATTTAATTGAATTAGAGGACACAGCTAGTGTCCCCAGCTACAGAATTGCTTCTTGCTGGTAGAGATAAATCCTCATACTTCTTAGTGTCTTCTGTGTTGGTTGTGGTGTGAAAGCAGAGGAAAACAGGTGGTTTGTTTTTCTAATCAGGAGGTAATTAAGTTATGAGGGTGAAACCCTCTTAATGCCATTAATACTCTTATAAGAAGAAAAGGAGAGGTTTTTCTGTCTGCTGTCCACTATGTGAAGATATGGTGGGAAGTTAGCCATCTGCCAACCAGGAAAGGAGCCCTCACTAGACACCAGGTCTGTCAGCACCCTTGATATTTAGCTTCCTAACCTCCACAATTGTGAGAAATAAAATATTTATGTTTAAGCTACCCAGTCTATGTCATTCGTTATAGTGACCCAACCTGAGAAATTTGACAATAGAAACTGGGGAAAAAAAAATCTGTTTTCAAAGCAGTCAAGACTCCTAAGCCCCCTCCCCTTGCCTGCACTGAATGGCTTCTGGTCCTGCCTCATCCCAGTGGCAGACTGGATATTTGCTCTCTGGAGAGAATGACATTATCTTTAGACTGGACATCACAGACACAGTGGATGATGGAGGTGCTTTGCTTTCATGTCTCACTCAGCTTCCAGAATACCAGTAGCTAGGTTCATACCATCCAGGGGAAATAGAGTATTCCTTGGGGTATATAAGCCAATAGCAAAATCTAAAGGTCAGACGTGAAATAAACAGCTCAACCTGATGACTTTATAAAGTAGCCCCTGGGTAACAAGCCTCTCCATGTGTTCAGAGCTTCTGGTCATCTTTTTTCTCCCTCTCTCTTTAAAATGGGTGACTATCCAAGGATCACCAAAAGTTTGAAAAGAACAGAAGAGAATCACAAAACCAAAGAAAGATAAAACTAAAACATTTTTTTTTTTTTTATGGGCTAGGAGTGTAGCTCAGTGGTAGTTAGTTGCCTAGCACTCTCAAGGCCTTGGGTTCAAGTTCAATCCTGAACACCACAAAATAAATAAATAAAATTTAAAAAGAGAAAAAAAATGTCCAATGTGGAATTCCATACTCAAACAAAATTATCAATTTTTTAAAAGTGTTAAAGTAGAATAAAGATGTTTACACACTTGCAACGTATAAATAATCTCCTAACCACTTTCCCAGGAAGTTACAAGGGATGTTTTCTACCTAAACAAAGGATTATACTAGGAAAAAGGAAGACAAGATTCAGGAAACCAAGAATTCAATACAAGAAGTCGATGACAGGAATCCCCAAATGATGGTGAAGGGAAATCCCCAAACTACACTATGAGGAATGCTCAGACAGTTCAAGAGGGTCCAGAGAGACTTCCCCAAGAAATGAAACTGATAGAAAACTGATAGGAATAGCAAAGCTGTGCAAGAAAGGAACAGCACTCATGGTTTGATTATTAAGAGCATTTAGATTGTCATAGCCATATAAAAATAGAATACAGATCCAAATAAAATATCAGTGTAGCTAAATTAAGAGAGTGAATGGAAAGGAAGTGTGCAAATGTGTTATAGGAGATGGATGAAGAAGACTAAATTTTGCTCTTCTGTCAGGGGAAACCAATAGACTCAAACCAAAAAGAACTGGCAACATGAGCATGTTGCTGAGAAATATCAAAATAAATATCCAAAAGAATTGAACGCAGCTGCCTCTTTTTTTTTTTTTTTTAATTAGTTCTAATCAGTTATATGTGACAGCAGAAAGCTCTTCAATTCATTGTACACAAATGGGGCAGAATTTTTCACTTCTCTGGTTGTACATGAAGTAGAGCCACACCATTTGTGCAATCATACATGTACCCAGGGTGATGATGCCCATCTCATTCCACCATCTTTCCTACCCTATGCCCCCATCCTCCCTCCCCTTTGCCCCATCCAATGTTCCTCCACTCATCCCATGCCCCCCTATTGTGGATTAGCATCCATGTATTCTAGAAAACATTTGGCACCTGGTTTTTTGGTATTGGCTTATTTCATGCAGCTGCCTCTTCTATACCTCTACATAACAGTCTTGTGAATTATCTGAGTCCTCAAATCATGTGTGACTATAATGCTGGTAAGATAAAAACTAAATGAAAAAAACATAACTCATCTTACAATACTAACAATTTAATTAGCTGAATTACAATTTAATGAAACTGATGAGATATAATTAAATGAAATAATCTAGAGTGTATATCAATATATTATTGAAAATATATAAATGCAGAAAGCACATATTAACATTATCTTTGGGTTTTGTTTTTGTTTTGTGCAGTGCTGGAGATCAAACTCAGGGCCTTGTGCATGCTAGGAAAGTGCTTTACCATGGAGCTGCACCCCCAACCCAGCTATATTATTATCTTGATGATGGTGCTAAGATGATGGTAGTGATAATGAACCCTTAGATGTCAGTCCATCTTAGTTCTAGACAGAGGATAATACTTTTGAATCCATCTTTGCCTTGTTCCCAATCTAGTCTTAGCAAAGCCAGGTGGTACATAGTAACCACCTTACCAGCAATGGTTAAGGTGCAGAGATGGGGAGAGGCACAGCACAGCACCAATATCCCCTAGTCCTCTTTTGAGACCTACTCAAAAAAGAGCCAGAACCATTATACTGCTCACCTGACTTTGAGCATTAGTCACAAACTTTCTTCCTGCTGCTGTCCCCTTATGGTGTCAAACTTTGGGCCACTGACACCAGCTAAACACTGTCCATGTTTACATCAGAAACAATGCATATAAGAACACTGGTGATCTTCTCCCAAACAGACAGCCCAGACTGTTTCCTTGCCTGAGCCCAGCCAGGGCTTCTTCCTCATTATCCTCAGGCTGCTGAAATCTTTCTCATCCTCAAACAGAGCCCCTGTGAGTATGATCCTGTACATTTATCTATTATTAACATAAAAATTTAAATATGATACTTTAACTCAGAAGTTTAAATAAGAAACTTCATATTTAGACTGGTCACAGTAATTTATAAAACATTCAGAACTGTATATTTTGTGGGAAGTACATTTTTGGTTCAAACTAAGAAATGTGCATTAAAAGGCTTTCTTAAGTTTAAGACATCAACAACAGCTATATTCAAATATATACAAAATACAAATTGCATTTTCCTACCATCATGTCATGAGCTCTGTTATAAGAATGTCCTCTGTTGTAGAATCCCAAGTAGTTAGAATAGTATAATGAAATCTGGCCTTTCTCTTATCAGTCCTTATCACTTTGGACACTGGTAGGACAGTTGGCACTTTCTCCTGTGGGTGTGTGCTTTAGGATTGGCCTGGTCTGTCTCTGGCTTGGGAAGTCCTCCCAAGCCTAGGAAGGCACAAGGTCAGGAACTCATGAAGGCCACCCAGCTCCCATGTAGGTTTTCCAGCTCAGATGCTACACTGCATGTGTTTTCTTCCTAGTATAATCCAAGTGTTTCTAATCCTAATTCCCAGAATTTGTGAATATGTTGCCTTAGTGTGAAAAGAAGAATTAAGGCTGTGATAGGGCTAGGGCAGATTACCCGCTGTCCTTGAATCTGGATTACCCTGGGTGGTATGGATGGGTTCAATGTCATCACATGAGTTTTTAAAACCCAGAGAAGAGGGTCATGGAGATGCAACATGAGAAGGACTGTCTGACACTGCTGGTTCTGAAGACAGGAAAGAGACGGAGAGGAAAGGAATGTAGCCAGCAAGGAAACAAGGGGCCTATGTCCTACAACCACAAGGAATTGAACTGAAAGCAGAAAATTAATTCTCCCCCAGAGCCTGACTAGAGCAAGAAATTCATGCAAGAGTTTTCTGACAGTGAACATTGTACTTTACCTGGTACATCTAAAACTGAACAGTGATTGGCTGACTGAAAGGTCTAAGATTTGGAAATCAATGCTTTATCTAGGTTGATGAACAGCACATGGACCAAATCCAACCCACTGCTTTTGCCAGATGAAGTTTTATTGGAGCACAGCCACACTCAGTTGCTGAGGTATTGTCTATGGCTATTTTCATAATACACCAGAGTAGAGTAGTTGCACACAGACCATCTGGCCCATGAAGCTTAAAATATTTGCTAATTTGCCCTTTACTGGAAAAGTTTACCAATCTTTGATCTAGGCTGACATGAAATGTTTTCTGTGCTTTTTCTCTGACTTTCCATTTTGAAGATATTACTAATATCCAATGTCTGCAGTGAAGAGGACTTAGTGATCTACCAATTTGTTAATTTACACTTCAGGTGATAAAGACACTAGTTTCCTAGACAAACTATTTTATTTTCCATGAAAACAGATCTAACTTGGATTAATAACAAAGAATTTACTGTAACTAACCCATTCTCTCATTCACTCACTCACTCACTCATTCAAAATTTAAATAGTATTTACCAGACTCTAGGAATTCATATTAAAGGAGTGAGATTAAAATGACTTTGTAGAGCAAAGTGTTTGGCTTTTATTAACGTGATAACTGATAAAAGCTATCATTTTCTTTTTAATAAAAAGATGTAAGGTGTGAGAAAGTACGTGGGCAGGAGGTTGAGTTCCTTCAGCTGGGTTGAGCTGCATGTTAACTGACATCCTAACTATGAATTACAGGGGCAGGGACCACATCCTACTCACCTTGGTGCTGGAATGAGCTTGGTTCCTAGAAAACTTACTAATAAATGTATATAAGTTGTTCTTGCTTAGTGAGTTAATGGAGTTTGTACCACAAATGCAGAAGTTCCAGACACTTCCCAAAACACTATTCTGTCCGTGAAAAGGCACCCTAAGTCTTTTACAGAGTACACACATGATTCTAAAAACTTCATATCAAGACCAAAAAGAATTCCAAATTTCATTTTCATTTTAAAATTAGCATCTTTTTAAAACCTTGGCTTTGACGAAAACCCTGTAGCTAAGAGACCTCAGTTTTAAGACAATATTACATGATTCTACTTTTACAGAATAACTAAACAGCAAGATGAAGCACTTTGAAAATATAATATACAATTGAAATGCTGTAGTCATAATTTCACAATTAGCAAATGGGACACAGAATATTGATGTGAGTAACAAAATTTAAAGTTAGTGTATTTAATTCAAAAGTCAGTGGTAAACTATTTACATATTGAGCCTCTTTGCCTCAGTTCTAACTAATGCTACTAAATACCTTTGAGAAAAATTAAAATTTAAGGGGAAAAAAAGATAGGAAAGTGGTGCTTTCTGAATCACTGTACAAATTACACTATGAATATTTACAAATTAGGCAAAATTATTGATCTCACCAGGGAATTTTAAGACATTATCTTATGAAATTAAATGAGATGTCATTAATAATTTGTACAACCCTGCTATGATGCTGACAAGAAGAAAATATTTAAAAAAATTTTTTAAAGTGAAATTACCAAACTCTAACTCAGTCAACTTACATGAAAACAATGTCAACAATGGAGATGGACCCAGAGATTCTGGATCTGGATGAATGAGTAAGAACAAGTATGGACAGAGGCAAAGGAAGGCAGAGGGGGATGGCAGAAAAGGAAGACTGACTAACCAGAGTACCATAGCCAGAGCTCTGGAAAATGGATTAAAATGAAGGGAAATGCTTGAGGATTTTAAGAGCATTCATCCATTTGAAAATATTCATTAGCTCCTACTATGGACCACTAGGCCCAGGAAGCACAGTTTAGTGTTCCCATTCTCACAGAACTGACATTCAAAGGGCAAGAAACAGCCAATGGGAAAACACCAGATAGCAACGGGTGCTACGAGGAGCAAAACAGCATGATGCCACGTGATCCAGTCAGTGGGTGTTTGGTTTGAGTGGTCAGGGAAAGCCTCTAAAGAAATGAAGTTAATCGAAAATAACCATTACACAAATGTCAAAACACTAAAGAATGTTCCAAAGTCGGAGATGAGAAAGTTTTCCACATTATGTTTTGTGATTTGAGAAATGTTTTGAATTGCTACATGACTTTTTGTCATGAGTCAGAAGAGGAGGAGGAGAGGAGAGTCTGTTTTCTTGGCTCAGTCAAGAGGCTTGGGTGAGTTTGACACGTGGGAGGACGCAGCTCAGAGAATAGTGTGGGGAGGTAGAGGGGATAAAAGGCTGTCAAATCTATCAAGTTTGATATTTCACAATGACTGAAGTAGAATCCTTCCTTCATTCATCAATCCCTAATTTTCCCAGTGCACAAAAGCTGTGATCACATAATGCTGCTTCAAAAAAAAAAAAAAAAAAAAAAAAAAAAAAAAGTGTAGTGTATTCTCTGACCAAGATATTACTGCCCTTGATAATATCTTACATATAAAACTGGTAAACAGGGCTGGGATTGTGGCTCAGCGGTAGAGCACTCGCCTAGCGCGTGGGCGACCTGGGTTCGATCCTCAGCACCACGTACAGATAAAATGCATCGAATAAAACGCATTGTGTACAACTAAAGCAAATAAATAAAAATATTTTTTAAAAAAACTGGTAAACATCACTTGTGAAAACAAAACTATCATGTTTATTTCAATATTGAAATTGAAACATGAAACATGAAAATCATCATGTTTATTTCAATATTCAATATTGAATCTTATGGTTTCAATAACTGTGTAGCACAGAAAAATATAAAGTCACACCTAAGGACATACCTATGTCACAAAACTTTTCTGTAAGTTTCAAAAATTATCTGATGTCTGGGCAGAATATTTTTCACCCACATGCCATTAAAAACAAAACTCTTTGGTCTAATTGGAGAAAGGTTTAGGAACACAAACTATGGTGATCCACCAAGCAAGGATAAGAAACCAATCTCAAGTTTGAGGTACAAGTTTGACTTTATCTTACCTCCCCACCTGTATTACTGAATTATCATCCTTCTACATAGTGAGGCATAACAACAGTTAAAGCCTCTAAGAAGTGAGAGATCATCTTTACAAAGTGCTTAGAAGACATTGCCCATAACATTCACTTCAGTGTACTTTTCAGGAGAATCCTTAAGAGGGATTTCAATACAAACAAATGAAGAGCACTGATGTTCCTGAACATTTGGTTTTGGTTTATTTGTGTTAAAAGAAAAACTTTAGAGAGATTAAACAGAAGAGTGTTTATTTGAGCAAAGAATGATTCATGAATCAGGCAGCACCCAGAACTAAAAGAGGTTCAGAGAACATGAACAGCAGGCTTTCCATAGGATGAACACAGAAGCTACAGGTAGGCATTTGCCTTATTTGGTGTGATCTGGTGGAAAGTCCCTGGTTTGAGGTTATCTGGTGGTTTCTGATTGGTAAGCTTAGGTTTCATTTTCCTAATTACAGTTTCCTGGCTTCAGTTTGCTTATGTAAGAGCCTAAGGTGCTGGAACAACTTCAGCCTGGTGACCTCACTGTAAAATTTCTTTTAACATTTATAAATGCTTTAAATCAAGTAACTACTCAAGCTTCTCATTTTATAATCACTGCCAAGAAAGTTTGGAATTAAATGTGTACCTCATTCTTAGTATATGGAAGCCAACAATATGCTTCTTTCTATTATTATTCACAGTTCATTTTATGGCATTCCCTTTCTTTTTCATTTACCAGCCACTTCTCATGAGTTAACCAGTGTTTTTTTTCCCCCTTTAACTCTTTTTTTTCCCCCTTAAATTACCAGGAGATGAAAGAATCCATTGAGAGGAATGCAATGGGGAAAGAGGAAGAGGCATAGGACTTGTCATCTAATTAGTACCTTCATCAGACTCTAGTGAGGGCAGTGCTGGCAGGAATGGCAAAAATGTAAGGTGAAAGTCATAAATTCGGAAGTGGTCTGCCACTATCTTTCTCTCTCCTGTACTTTGTCTCTGCCCAATTATCAATAATGTAAAATAATTCTCTAGGCCCCTATTCCTCACAACCTATTACTCCTATAACAGTTCTAATAATCCCAAATTCATAAGCAGAAAAGTGACAGATTCTTGACTTGAGAATCATCAAGTATTTATTGCAAGGCCACCACATTCAGACTTTCTTCTAGGCGCTTGGGACACACTGGTGAGTAGAACAGACCAGACGCCTGTCCCATGGAGCAAGCTTTCTACATAGAGAAAACAGATAAGCAATGAACATGGCATATAAGTAAATTATATGGTTTTCAGGAGGTGACAAGTACTTTGAAAAAAATCAAGCAAGGTAAATAGGATCTGAATGAAGGGTTCATGTAAAATAATAATAATTTTACTAGAAATTACAAATGGATATTATAAATAATTCTGAATGTTTGAATTGATTAGAATGATAAATATCACTTAAAACAAAAAATTTAAAGTATTTTTGCCCTAAATATATTCACATTTTTAATGTGTGAAAGCTTTACTAATTTTGTTTACATTTCTTTGGGAAAGTAAACTTTTTTCATAAAATGATATAAATCACATCATTTTTGTGTAAACCCTTATGAGGTCCCAGAAACTATTATAAAATATTCCTTGTGTGACCTTGCAACTCACATTTGCAACTCCATAAACTGACCACACAGGGAAGACCAGCTCCTCAATTATCCCAGAAATTCTTGAAACACAATCCTCTCTGCCCCCACATTCTCACTTCATGCTTTTTCTACTCTGTGCAGTAATGCCTGCTGCTGAATCTATGATGTGTACACCAAACATTCCTAGGCTCATATAGAAAGTATTGAGGATGGCAGTAAAGAAGCCACAAAGCCACTGTTCTGAAGGAGACACCGCCCAAGAATGCCCTCTCCTAGAATGAGTTAAATTCTAAGTACTATCACTGCCTAAGTCACTGAAGCCACTGTGTAACCAGGATCCCATAGAGGTTTCAGTAAAATGATGCTTTTTGAAAAATATTTCTTCCCAGCAGCTCAGGAGGCTGAGGCAGGAGGATCACAAGTTTGAAGCCAGCCTCAGCAAAAGGGAGGTGCTAAGCAACTCAGTGATACCCTGTCTCTACATAGAATAAAAAATAGGGCTGGGGATGTGGCTCAGTGATTGAGTGCCCCTGAGTTCAATCCCTGGTACCAAAACAAACAAACAAACAAAAAAACCTTGCTCTTTTTAAAAGTATCCTCCTGGGGCTGAGGCTGTGGCTCAGCAGTAGAGCGCTTGCCTAGCATGTGCATGGCCCAGGTTCGAGCCTCAGCACCACGTAAAAATAAAGGCATTATGTACAACTAAAACAAATAAATAAATAAAAAAATTTTAAAAAGAGTATCCTCTTCTTTCTAGGACTTGGAATTGAGTCCTGCTAGACTTGGGCCAAGGGACAATCTGGATGGCAGACACTGTTCTAGTTGGGATTAAGCTTTTGCTCTGACACTCACCCAGTGGGCTAGAAATAAACTTGTAAGCCTTAACCTATCCACAAGGTCTGTGATCTCTGAAAGTGTCTGTCTCACAAGTTCTTCAGACCTGCCCCAACTTTAGGGTACCTGCTAGGATTTCTGCTCTATTACAACTGGATATGCTTCCAGCTCTTTGGAAGGGAACTGCAGTAAGTTATGTGGCACCACAGTGAACAATGGAAAGTGTCAGAATTAGCCCTGCTATGCCTGTCCACAGCTAGCATGAAGAGCTGGCACAGCAAGGTGCCAGAATAAAAGGCTAATACCTAAAAAACAACCACAAATGAAAACAAAGTCATAGAAGTGCATCCTATTTCTCAAGGAAAGGCTTCCCAAATTAAAATAAAATAATTTAGTTCATGATAAAAAAGACCTACAAATTCAGTACAGAAATAGTGAAATTATTCAATATAGGGGGAAAGTCATGTGCTTTAATTATCTATGGTGAAAAATAGTTGCCAAAGGGTACATTCTTAAGAGCTATAAATTTAAAAGAAAAGATGATAATTCTTCCAGTGAATACAAGTTCTGTAAGCCCATTAAAAGCAATGTTCCTTCCTACAACTGCTTACTCTTCTGATAAAGAGTGGATCCAGAAATAAAAACTACAGTATTTTTTATGTTTCTCTCATACAGCAAGTATATTATAGAGGTTTCTGCCATCTCAAAGATTTGGAAAGTGTCATAAAATCATGGAAAAACATTACATTCTAACCCAATTCCTCAACTTATTACTCATATAATTTGGGCAAATTGCTCAGCCTTTCTGAGTGAACATTTATTTCTCCATAAGGCAGAGGGAAAACCACCTCCCCACAATACTTCCATTGAAACTAAATGAAACGATGAATTTGCAAGTACATTCTAAACTGAGGTACAACATAAGTAGCATATGTACCACCATCAAGCTCTTTCCACTACTGTGGCACATAGAGTTACAATAATAGAAAACTTAGGTATTACATTCTTTTTGTAACTTGAGAAATCTAAGAAAATTAATTTATTCCCCCTAAAATGGCATTCCTCATGATCTTATTTTCTATTTTGTAAAGAAGTTTAAAAAAATTATTTAAGTTCCAATGCAGTTCATCATCCCCAGACAGCATTTTTGAGCCAGACTATTTCAATAAAATAAGAACAAAAGCATTTTATCATTTCCAAGGCTATTCTAGAAAATGTCTTTTATTCTGACACCTTGAATTCATGCATGCCTCATAGGTAACATTTTCAATTATTTAAGCACTAGTTAATATTGCTAGTGTCGGCATGATCAGTGATTACTGTCTTAATAATCACAGGCCTCTGATTCCAGCTGCTCCCATCTTTGATATAACTGTGAGCAACAGCCTGGAGGACAGGAAACTGACAGGGAAAGAATACAGCCGGGGGTCAAATTAATGCTGGTGGTGTACTAGCTTTCAGTGAGCTACTAAAGTCAGAAGCACATGCTGAAAAATGAGACCACAGATTGAGAAAGAATTAAATGTCCTGAGAGTTTTATACAAAAGAAAATATTTTCTGAACATGAGAATGGCTTTTGAATCTAGATCTGAAGAAGCAGCCTAAATACATCATGCCTCCAACAACCTTCTTTTGAGTAATTATAAAAAGAATGCATCTGCACTCTCATTCCTGTGCCAGATAAGACTTTTCCCTTCCCCAGATGGCTGGGGCAAGTGTCTGTGCATATGGCAAGGGGAAAAGACAGGAAGCTCAAAGTATTTAACTGTCAAAAGAAGTGAAGGCTTATGAAATGTGCTTTATGAGGCACCAAAGGGGCCATAAAATCAAAGAAGAGCAAACCAATGAATGCAAGCCTTCGGAAACCTGTGTCCTTTGTCCCAACTCTGTATCATTTCCCTGCACAAGCCAATTCATGTCTCTGGGCTTCTGCTTTCCCTTGTGGAAAGTGAAGGGATCCAACTAAATCAGTTTGTGGGAGACTTCTGAGTGGCCAAGGTGATATGATCCAATGTTGGGGGAACAAGTAAAACAGGTGTTAGCCTGTGTACAGATGCAATCTCATTGGCAGAACAGCTAAAGATGTTTTCCTCCTTTTGAAATAGAAGTAAAAATCATATTATTATAGATTATTATCACAGATTCTATATGAATGACACCAAGACACCCAGCCCTATAAGGGCTGGTTCTAGAAGAATACAAACAACACATTTACCATAACCAAATACATTTTGAGGAAAAGAATAATGGGCACATCACAGTCCTGTACCCCAGGATAGGGGATGAGAATGTATGTGTGCATATATATGCATGTGCAGGCATGTGTATACATATATACACATATGTGCATGTGTGTACATGTATCTGTGTGCATACATGTGGGGGGGTGTGCATATGTGTCTCTGTGTATGTATGTGTGTCCACATGTATACATACAGGTAGGGTGTGAATATATGTTTGTGTGTGTGTGAAAGGAACATGGATAATCCATCTCATTTCTTTCTTTTCCATATTTGACTCCTGTCCCTCCTCTAAATCTCTGGTACTGAGTGTTTAATTTAATTTTTAGTCAAGGCATATGTGCAAGAGGTAAAACAGGTTGCCTACACAGAATCCTCTGGGGAAAGGCTGTTTCAATTTCTCAAGGCTTTCTCCATTCTCTCTCTCCCTCCCTGATTCTAATGTGATCCCCAAGGTTATTCTTAATGTAATATGTGCGTGACCGTGCGAACATACACATCACAGATGTAGCAAATTACTGCTATTGATTGGCTGAGGTGGAATGAAAGATTAAGGATCTAGAGGCTAATGTCCTTTCTAGTTCTAATACTTTAGGACATAACTTCTACTATTAATATACTTTCAAATTAAGGAAACATATATGAGATGACTAAAGGATAGCAAAAGGCAATTCCCCACAGCTAATTGGCAGAATAAATAAGGAAAAACATCATATGGGCAGGTTAATCAGGAATGGTTTCATGGAGAAAATGAGCATTGAGCTAAATCTTGATTTTGAACTGAGAGGGAACTGAATAAGTGTTCTGTGGATCAGACACATGTAGGGCAGCTGGTGTCACCGGAAAAGACACTGAGAAGGGCAGCATAGTACAGGGACAGTGTCGGATCAGGTTGACCAGGATAAGTGGGGCCAGCTAATCATGGGCTGCAAAAGCCAGAAGGACCTGAGCTTGCAGTGTCTGTAAAGCCATAGAAGAGTGAATGAAACACAGCTCAGGAAGCTCTTTCAGATCATGGCCCCTGGAACAGTTCAGAGCAGAAGGCACTAACCTGGGATCCGTGAACGGATTTCACATGTTTTGAATGGCATATATATGGATGCCACTCATTTTGTGCCCCCTTTTCTGTACCCATATACACACATGTATTTTGCACACAGGAATGAGGACCTGTACCATTTATTAGATTTTCAAAAAGGTTTGTAGCATATACTACCCCCATCCCACCTATAGGCCAGAAATTTTGAGTTTAGTAGAAGAAAGTGCTGCAAATTGTCCTCAAGTTCTTCTCATTGCTTAGGTGGGCCTGATCAATGAAGATGAATTAAAAGAAAGTGCAGCTACATGACACCAGCCCCAGCTCTCCGTGTGTAGTGGGAACTCAGCAGAGGCTCCAGAGGGGAAGCCTGGGAAGGCTCCTTCCCAGCTGTGCTCTAAGAGGGGCTTTCCTGGATAATATGAAGTTGATCGCCACATTCGGTCTTCACCTCAATTGTTTCATGAGGATTGTCTCCTGTCAAACTTCTTGTGTTTAAAATCAATACCTTTCAGGCATTGATGTATTTGACTGAAATATATCAGAAAACTTGTTTAAAGAATCAAGTCAGATGAAATATGGCTGATTCTTAAAAGGGATTAAGAATTAAGGGAGGACTTTCAAAAATACAAAAGCCACAATATTTCTTACATCAAATATCAAAATCCACATTTCACTACTTCCTAAATTGAGACAAGACTATTTGGTAGAGATATTTCTCAAAGTTAATATTCTAAAAACTAGTATAAACCCAAGTTGAAAGAAGAAAATCTACCTTTTTCATCCTCTTTATTTTCAACCCAAAGCAGTGCTGATTTTTTTGATTCTTCAGTTAAATTTAGTTTGCTGTTGGAACATGTGAATCATAAAAGCTGTGTACCTTTAAAAGCATTTTCAGAGATATTTATTTTCTGAAATTTCAACCTTGTAAGCAAAGCCTTGAAAAAGACCTGAAAATTTGTTTACAGAAGTACAAAGGAAGAAACGACACCTAAGAAAGACTGATGATCTATCAGTGGCACTCTAAGCTAAATCCAAAGGTGTGAATTATCCCGGATTTCCAGGAGGCTTCTTTGCCCTACAGAAGGCTCAGTTTTTGATTGTGCACTTCATGTTCCCAGTTTTGATTATGCATTCCACATTATCTATTAAACTTTTCCTCTTTTGAATTCCAATAACTTGTGGCCATGTTAATGGCGCTTACACTATGCCTAGATGACAGTTAACACATGTATTCCTGAGAGACCATTCCTCCCCTATTCTGTGTATGTATTCAGAACAGGGAGCACCTCTCACCAGGCTTCCATATTGAGCATCCAATAAAGTCCCTTAAGTGAATGTATGGACAGCATTTAGAGAGAGCATGGATCTCACTGCAAGGTATGATGTGCAAGGAACAGCTTATCTTCCTGATTTCTGAAACTCAGCTTAATTTCTGTTCTAACACTCAGGAAGTTCTGCTTTCTTGGGGTTGCTCAAGCAGGTTTATGGTATGGTTTGGGGATTTATGTGGTAGCACAGTGAGGAGGTCTGGGCTTCAGGTTGCCTCTGGACTCCAAGTCACTCCTGCATGCCTTATCTTGACTGTCATTAAATCCAATTGTCATTTCCATTCCTCAATTTATGGGGTATTGGCAACATTTCAAATCACTCAATGCTCTTTTCTTGAACCACATTTCCCTGGCTTCTATGATTTCAACCTCTCTTGGTTTTCCTCCTTGCTCTTTGGCTACATTTTTTCTTGCTCCTTTTTGCTAACTCCTCTCTAGCTAATTATTAAGTGCTGCCATTCCTTGAGATGCAATTTAATTCTCTATTCTGTCCCTATGCAATTTCAATCCCAATCAAAAATTGTATCATTGTCCCAGTCTTCTATGAGCTCCATATAATAATCTTCTATTTGATATCTTCACGTAAACATCTTAAAGACAGCTCAAGTTTAATACTGTCCTAACCACGTTGTTGTATGGATTGTGCTGCCGCCCATGCTTGCATAGGGGAAGTTCTACCCATGTTGTTGCATGGAGTGGCCCCACTACTCACACCAATGCAGGAGTCAGCAGGTTTCCTTCTCCATCAACATTCCATCCATTTCCAAGCCCTGAAAATTCAACCTCCTATACTGTCCTCAAAGAATCACCTTCTCTCATTCTCCATCCCCAGGCTCAGCTACTACCAGCATCTCTGGTCTGAACCAGAGCAACAGACTCCAGCTTTCCTATACTGATGAATGCTCTCCTACAACAGGAGCCGCCATCAGCCCTCCAAGTCCCTCACTCTATGATTACAGTCCTTCTTCAAGGGCACCACACTGTCTTAGGGGTAATGGCTTTACTGTCTGCCTTTTCCTTTTCATCTCCTTAGCTCAGGTCTTTCAGGTCCCCAACCCCTCCTCCTCAGAGAACCGATTAAACCCCCTTGCTTTATATTTGTCATAATACCTCGAATCTCTCCCTTTGGCATTTATTTCCATTGTAATTTTGCCCTTATTTGTGAGATCAGGATATGAATGCCTGTCTCCACCACTGGCGTGTCAGTGCTGAGATGACAAGAACCGGATTGTTTTCCTCACCGTTGAATCATCAGCGCCTGGCACAGTGCCTGACATTTAACAGATGTCCAGTAACCACATGCAGAATGAGCATTCTTGACAGAATAGAAAAATATTAACGAGAAAACTGGCAATGCTTTTATAATCAAAAACACCAGCGGCAGCATATTTAAGAAGCAACAACAACACAGAGTACTTTTCTTTCATCTGAAATGAGAGCAAGTGGTCAGGTGTGGTCCATGAGTCACAGCTATCATTAGCACTGGAGATTGATCACTGGAAAATATAGATGATGGTCAAAATTATTGCTGATGTTCTCAAAACCCCCACACCCACACAGGGATGAAATGGAAAGAAGAATAGAGAGCAAACCATTAGCTCCCTCAGTCCTCCTGCTTTGCTTTGGAATAATTATAACATTAGTAGCAAAATCTTACTGAATGGTGACTTTGTGCCAGGTACTGGACAATGAAAACCTATGAACATGATTGTACTTGATCCCATGGTTATACTACAGAAAACAATGGAGGATTCTAGGGTTCAAAGAAATAAATAATTTTCCAAAGTCTAAACTAGTACCTGAAAGAACAAGGATTCAAACTTAGGGCTGTCTATTTCTGAAGCCATTTCACTGATGCATGCTGTAGCAACTGCCAGAAAGAAAAGAAGGCAGCCACAAGAAGACAAACCCACTGGCTGGAGGAGGCACACTCCCTAACATCCCTGGTCATCAGGCAGGGGTAGAGCAGCCAGAAGCAGTAACAACATCACAGGAAGAGTTGGATGTGACAGCTTTAGCACAGAGAAACACAGAAGGCTGGAGTGCAGAAGAGGTTTCCACTATACCACCCTGCCCTGTTCTAGTACCAACACTGAAGCCCCAGCGGGGTCCAACTGTGGACCAAATGCAGCTGAGGTCTGGTGTTGATGCTGGTGTGGCTTAGCCACATTCAGTTTCCACTGTGGAATTGTCCTATCACTTTCCTTCAGTATATTGGTGGCAGAGAAACCCTTAGTAAATATAAAGCAAATCTGGAGCTGTTATGTTTTGAGAATCCACAATTTGGGAAAACATATACAGATTAGCCACTGGATTCCTTCAAGTAGTCAACTCTTAGAGGCTTCAAGGATTTGCTTGTTAGCTTGCTTACAAACCAATTATTCATTACCAGACAAAAAGCTTAGGAATTAGACAAACATCACAATGAAGTTGTCTAGGAAGTGTATTTCCTGAAAGCATGTTAATTTATAGAGCCTGAGAAAGGGGCACAGTTCATTTTGTGAGGAATACGCAGGCAAATGAAGAAATGCCTTTAAGACTCATTAAGCCAAGGATCTTAGCATCAGTGGAAGTTTCTAGAAAGGAGAGATGATGGAAGCCAACTCTCTAAACATAGTAGTGCAGCAGCCATATGAAGGGATGGAAGGAGAAAGAAAGTGGCAGAGACAAGAAGGCAGCTAAAGTGGCTAGCAGCTGAGTCAGAAGGGCAGCTGTGAGAGGGCAGAGGAGAGCCCAGGAGGTCGTGAGAAAGACAACACTAGAGGCCCTGATGACTGAATACAGAGTGGCAGTCAACACTGACTCCACCCTCCCATGTATAATTGAGGAGGAAATCACAGAATCATTCATAAGAAAAGGTGTGAGGAGCCAGCTCCCCTCCCTGGGGACACTGGAGCCATAGAAAACACCAGAGAACCGCAGGGAAGTCACCTGACAGACAAGCACAGCTGAAACATTGACACCCCTACATCTCTTTCTCACATCTGCCCTACCTCCAACCTGCCTGACACCCTAGTTGTTTGCCAAGGCCAGAAATACACAAAACATGATAACACTTGAATTTTAAACAAATATGCAACTTTTTCACCCATTCAATCCGTATTTGCTCAGCACTGTGCTAGGTAATCTCCGGGGGTACAAAGTCAAATAAGTCCAAAATTCAAATGTCTACAAAAGGCAAATTTTTAGATGCAGAACAGACCAGAGGTTACCTGGGATGGAGCAGGGGGTGACATAGCTATGAACAGGAACAAGGGAACTTTCTGGAGTGAAAGAAATGTTCTTTAAAACTGAATCATAGTGATAGCTGCCCACAACTTTATACATCTGCTTTTATTGAACTGTACACTTACAATAAGTCCATTTTAATGGCATATTAGTTTTCCCTCAGTAAAGCTATTTTTAAAAAGTGATAAGAACTGTGAGCAAAAGTAATTCAGGGCAAGGTGAATTCAGAGTACAGGAAGTGAAGAGGTCAGGAGGGTGACCACAGAGATGGTGACAGTTAAGCAAAGACCTGAAGGAGGTGAGGCAGTGAGCTGGGGAGAGCCAGAGAAGGAGCATTCCAGGCAGAGGGAACTAGAAGCTGAGACACACAGGTTCTATGGCAGAAAAGGAGACCAGGGGGCAAGGGAAGGAGTGAACAGGGAAAGAGTAGCAAAAGGCAGGGACAGAAGAGAGGGGAGAGGTGGTGCACAGGGTCTTAGTTCTTGGGCTTGAAGCTGTTGCAGTTTTGAGCCAAGAAATAACATGACCTAACATGGAGTTTAAAAGGGTTACTACTGTGATGGGAAGAGCCTATGGGAGCAAAGGAAACCTCCCACCTAGGCAAGGTTGATGCTGATGGAGTGTGCATGGCCACGAGAAATGGAGAGAAGGGTCAGATTCTGGGTGCACTTTGAGGGTAGAGGCAACAGTTTCCCAAATGCTTGAGTGTAAGTTGAAATGAATGATGTCAAAGATGACTCCAAGGTTTGGGCCCAGGCAACTAACCATGGAGAAGCTCTGGAGGAGGCAGGTTTATAAGAAAAAAATTAGAAAGCACATGTAAGGAACTTTGGTCCTAAGTTATAGTTTATGTGCCCAAATCACTTGACATAATTTTAGCAACTTTCTTTTAAAGACCACCTTTGTTAACATTTCCTCCAATAACATTTCTCAAATTATTTTTACAGCAATGACTATGTAAAATATGTAAATATTTAAAATCTTGATTCTTAGCTTTCTTTATCCTTAGTAACAGGACTCTGCAGAGTAGCTTATTTTCTTCTAACTTCTTAATTATATTTCTAATGGCATTAGACTTAACCTTCCTGGGAAGATCTGGCTTCAGCAACGCCAAATGGCAGTCACAGCCCTGGGCTCAGAGAGATCAGAGAAGCTGGGCAAAGGCCAACAAGTGTTGGGATGTAGTAAATTCACCTCATATGATAGAGGGAAATTCACAAAGCATCATAAAGAAATATCCAAATTTGGATTTGGGTCATTCTCTCTTGAGATTTACTTTTCCTTAGGAGAAAACTACTCTGAAGGTAGAAAAGCTCACCTACTTGCTTATAGATTTAAATAGTACCTACTATTGTTTTGTGATGTAAAATATAGATTCTCCTTGCTCTCACTTCTAAGTTTAGGTTCTATCCTGTCATGCATATTTGTCCACCAAACTTCTTTACGTGTTCACTATGTTTACACATGAGTTAGAAATGCAGGTTTGGCTCAGCAGCTGTGCCTGAGGCCTTTACCTCCCATCCTGTGGCACAGATGGCCAAAAAAGATGATGTCGTCGGCAGAATGGTCAAAAGCTAAACCACCTAATGGGGCTGCAGCCTCCAAATCAACTGACTGCAAAAACAGGTTCAGTTAGTGTTCTCTTTCGCTCCCCACTTCTTTTCTCTCTCTCTCCCTCTATGCCCACTATCCCTTCCTCCCTCTATACCCACTATCCCTTCCTCCCTCCACTCCTCTCCCTCTCCTTGTCTAACATAAAAAAACCAGAGTCCAACCTAACTCCAATTTAACAAAGTTCCATATGTGGAACTTCATCTGATTTTCTAGAGTAAAAAGTAACTCAGTAAAACAATTCCCATTCTGAAACAGTCTTTCTTCAGATCAAAATATTTTTTCCTTCAACTCAAAAGTATTACTAAGTATTAAAAAATTTCCTGCCATAGGAATTAAACTGGTTGTACCTAACTCAATGACAGAGAAGACACTGCAGTAGTCAAAACAATGATTAAATCACCACAGGCAGAGAAGCATGATATCGCCCTTCTCCCGTGTACTCACACACCAGGCAACGACTTCTCTTAGGACTGTCATCAAGCAAGCAACATCTCACCATCATAACCTTGATCATTTCTGTGGATGTCTGAAACTCATGAGTGATCTAACAGCAAGGGTTCTTTTTCCTAACTATATTCCAGTGCTTAATAATTATATATCTCTTCAAAATGACTATTATTCAAAAAGCACATTTTGAACCTTTGCAAAAACAAAGAGTAAACCACAATTTGAAAACATAGCTTCTCTATTCCCAAAATCCCTCCGTAAGTATCTATATTATCCTGCCGCAATCTACTACCAACCTGTTCATCAATGACTCATAAGATTTCATCCACAGAGAAAGTAATATTCTCCAGCTGGCTTATAATATGCCATATAATCACTATTAATGTTCTGAATCTAGAATGGTATAAGATAAAAAGCATCTGATTTTATCTTATGCACAAATGCACTTAAAAAAAAAAAAAACAATCTACCATACAGAGAATACCATAACATTTATAAGGATGCCCTCTGCAGCAATTCAGCAGCTTAGTGGTACACACTAATTATAATTTTGACCATACTAATCAGACATCATACTCCTGTCCAGATGGAGCTCATGGTTAGCAGAGAACTGCCTGTATTGTTTAAATGCCCACTGAGTATCTGGGGACCTACATGACCTCAACAGACTTAATTTGCTGTTTATTGTTAAGTATGAATAACAGAAAGCTGAGGCCCAGGTCTAGGTGACATGGCTGGTCCTTGGGAGGTGGGAATAAGAAGCAGAGTGTGAGCAGGTCACTGTACTCTAGATAGAAGCACCCGAGTTAGACCAACTATCAGAATGACTTGAGAAGGGCTTTTTAATACATGAATAGTCCAGCACCAATGCAGATCCTAACATGGTAAGTACAAAGGATCCAGGAATCTTCATTTTTAAAACAATTCCAGGTATTCTGAGGATCAGCCTGGTTGCAGAACGCTGGTAAATATATGATTCTCTAAAGCAAGGTCCTAGAATGGCCAATGCGAAGTAGTAACAGAGCATTTTTTAGGTATATATAATTTTATTCTCATAAACAATGGTATGAAAAAATTAAGATTCTTCATGTTATCCTGGTTTACAAAGAAGGAGATGTAGGCACAGAGTTCACTGCAAGTCTCCCTGCAGAGTGGACACTCAAGGAATCTAACCCCCTTTCCACCTCATTGTGCCCACCCCTACCTTCTCCTTACTCCACTGAAACATTACCAGTGAGAGATTTTCAATATTGCTGTGTGACTCAAGTAGCCACAGGTAGGGGCAGCCTTAAGAAAGGGCCTTTTTGGGGGTGTAGTTCAGTGGCAGAATGCTTGCATAGAATGTGTGAGGCCCTGGGTTTGATCTCCAGCACCAGAATAAAACCAGAAAGCAGGAAAAGGTCTTTTTAATTCTGTCACTACCCTTAGGAAACCTCAATGCTCCATTCACTGCAGACTTCTGCTAATCAATATTGACAGGACAACATAAAACAGAAATAAAAAACTGAAAACTTTGTGAAAGATTGTAAGGTCAGAGAAGGGAAATTTATAATCAAATTCTACAGATGGCACTAAAATTAATGAATTAGAATTTCAGTAAAAAGCCATGTTAAATGCTGTGCAGAAAGACCTAAGCACTGTGTCTTAGTTTCTCAAAGGACATTTCATCAATTAGGAAACCGTGTCTGTAGGTAATATTAAATGCTTCCAAGAAATTATAAATAGCTTTGACCCAAAGCGAAAGAAGATAAGCTGTGTTCTAATTAAATCAGACTATAGGTAATTAATGTTTGCAAAAATAAATAAACCTCCCAGCAGCTCAGGAGGCTGAAGCAGGAAGATTGCACGTTCAAAGCCAGCCTCAGCAACTTAGTGAGGTCCTAAGCAACTCGGTGAAATCTGTCTCAAAATAAAAAACATAAAGGGCTGGAGATGTGGCTCATTGGTTAAGCACCCCTGGGTTGGGTTCAACCCCTGGGACCAAAAAAGAAGAAGAAAAAAGAAAGAAACCATAACCTTGATTCCATAATTCTTTAAGTTTTGAATTCTCAAAACAAAACAAAACAAACCAACAAAAAAAAAAAAAATCAACCATATCAGCTCAAGGACATCAGTCTGGAAAAGACTAGTGAATCTTTTTGCAGCCAAAGGGTTATTTGACTATATCTATACCACTGCCTATCACAAGAACAGCATTTTTTTTTTTAAGTCTCCTTTCAGGGAATGTCAAGTAGAGTAAATGAGGAAGCAAGTCATAGAGAGATTATCAAAATAAATCTCTTCTAGTCAGGTATCTACCTCAATTATGAACCTAAATTTCCAAAATAATAACCATAGCTGTCACTTGGGAAGTGATTGAGAATAAACCCAGTGTCTTCATGTTAGGAGAAGGCTTTTTTCTTAGTGATAGGATTTTGTAACTTTGCTGGCCTGTGACGGCAATGCAGACACAATACCTAGCAATTATGTCATTTCAGCTACCATATTTTTCATACCAGAATTTACACCTCACTGTAATCAATACCAGTACATAATTTTTTTACCTTATTTTTTTCTGGAGTCTTAAAGAAACTAGTAAAGGATTTTTAGTCTTTGACAAATCATCATTTTTTTATTTGCTCTTTTTAGATATACATGACAGTAGAATGTATTTTGGCATATTATACATACACATGGAGTATAACTTATTCCTAAAATCCTATTCTTGTGGTTGTACATGATGAGGAGTTACCCTGGTCGTGTTTTCAAATACAAAACTAGGAAAGTTGAGTCCAAGTAATTCTACTGTCCTTCCTATCCTCTTCCTGTCTCTCTTCCCTTTCTTCCCCATGTCAATTCTTCCTCTCTCCACCCTCCCTTGTTGTAGATTAGCATCCACTTATCAGAGAGAACATTCAAGCCTTGGTAATCATTGTTAACATCAACAATTTCCTATGCTTTTCTTATTTTAGGTATATAAACTAGCATTACTTAAAAACTACCAAAAACGCATACAAATTACAAAATTGCAACATACTTTGTACATACCAATTATAAAGAAATCATGCATATATGTATACCAGGTATAAGCAGAGCACATTTAGCACAAGAAATAGTTTGTGTCTTTTTCTTTAGGGATGTACTTTGTGATCTACTTTATGATGAAAATAGAACTTATCTTGGTCTATAGGTTGCTAAAATTTACAGCTTAGACTAACTTCCTACAAGTGTTTTTTGTTATTGCCATTGTAGAAGTCACCAATCTGGTGGGCAGTTCCCATTGTCAACTGGGTTACTCCTTATGGAAGTTGCAAATCAAGACACACTAACCTTATTTGCACTCCTAGGTCACCAGAAAACCAAATGGTATTTAAAATGCAGAAATTACTCTTGTCATTCTCAAGGATGAGAAGTTGCTGGGCAGCAGGTGGGGAAAAAATGGGGAGGTGGTGATGCAAAGGGAAAAAAATAGATTTAACTAGAAAGTATTCTCTTTGGGAAGTGAATAATCCTATCTGACTTGAAAGAGAATATGAGGAGGTTTTCTTTGAGCCTGGTGAGCTTTTGACCTTTTCATAAAATTTACATAATTCAGCATGAAGGGAAACCCCTAGTTGTCTAAAAGATGTAGCAACTAGAAATTGACCTTGCAGAAAGGCTAGGAGGTCTGTACCCACCAGGTACTTGGTGCTGCTGTTATTCATTCCACAGAGGACACAAGGTGTAGTTCTTCGCTTTTTACAGATGGGGAACCCCTGACGCAATCCTATAATACAGCGCTGAGAGCTACCTAGGCAGGAGGAAACTGATCCTCCCTCATTTTCCCTATGACTAGGCTAGAGCTCCAACAGCTGCAGAAAAGAGGGAGAAGTAGCTTACTAGAGAGGAAAGACACCATTAACCCTAAGATATGCATCCCTTTCCCTGGGAGAGTCCACTCAAGCAGCATACTGTATCACCCAAAGTTCTGTAACATAAAAGGCCTAGCTCAATTAATTGAAATGCACTCTGCTATCATGTATAACTAATTAGAACAAATAAAAACTTTTTAAAACATTGTTTTTAAAGGACTTGCTCATCTCCGAGGCTAGCACTGCCTAGATTAAGATGTTTTATATGGTGCATGAAATTTAAGTGGATTCTACCATCATTTGAGAAAGGGAAAGGTGGTGGGGGAAGGGTTGGCAAAGGGAATTAATAGGTACAGAGTTTTTATTATGAACCAAGCATTATGATATATGTTCCTATGCATATCTCATAATCTTGGAGACGCTCTATGCCATGGTTTGGGTGTGTCCCCAGAAGTCATGTATTAGAAACTTAATTCCCAAAGTAATATATTAATAGTACTTGGAGGTGGGGCCTTTGGAAGATAGTTAGGATTAGATGAGACCTCCATGATTAAATTAGCAGTTTTATGAGAAGAGGAAGAGCAAACCAAGCAAGTAAACTTGGTCATATTAGGATGCAGTAAGAAGAGCCTCACTGGATGTCAGCACCCCATTTTTGGACTTCCTAGCTTCAAGAACCATGAGCTAAGCAAATCATTATAAATTTCGCCCTCTTCTGTGTTCATTTATAGCAACAGAAAACAGACCAAGACACCCTATAATCTAGGTAATACAATCTTCATTTATAATTTGAGAAAAATGTGATCTATAAGGGATATATCACTGGACTGTGAATCACAAAGCTAAAAAGTATCTGATTTCGTATTCAAATCCAGGCTCCAAGGTTCATGTTCTAGTTGTGCCGTGCTACTTTGCACTTTCAATTGTAGAACTAAAAATCACAAATGATAAGGCTTCTAAGTAATGATTTTAAATGAGGTATCAGATTTTTTGTCATAAAAAATTGCAAGATGCCTCCTCCACTGCTCTTATTGTCTGTGCCATTAGCATCAAATGTGTTCCCACTGAAGCAATCAGCCAGGATGGGACTACTTATCCCATCAATATCCTGTATGCCAAACCAGTTGTATGTCAGGGTGGGGAAGGGGAGGGGTAGCCCTGCTTCTAAGTAACTGGAACTGGCTCATCTGGCATGGAAAGTAGAATATATTATGCCTCAAATAAATATGTAGGAGAATGTTGTCAAGAGTCCATGAAAACTGCCAAAGATTTTCCTTCTCCATTTAAAAATCATCTTATCAGGTTGGTGATTTCAGCCCTGCAAAGGAAAAAGCTATTTTAGACAAATTCACAGCTTTCAATGCTTTATGCCATAGGCGGAACAAATCTGATTCCAAATCAAATTTGCAAAACTGTTATTTTTTAATATATAATTCTTTAAAAAACTTTAGCCAAATTTATAGTACCATATGTCTAAATCAAGCTAAATTATATGCATCAATGCATTGCAGTGTGCATATGAAATAGGGCAAGAACAAAAGAAATATGAAAAAATTTGAGCTCTTCCTCCTGCTCAGTTCCTCTCAAGTGAAGGTCTTGGTGAGAGAGTCAGAGAATAAAGGAACAGATTGGAAATGCCAGGAAAGGGAAAAAGATGAACAAAATTAATTCCATCTCCTAATTCCCAGTAAAAAGGAAAGTAAGATGTTCTAGGGTAAACTCTGAAGATTAACTCTGCAAACTGCAATAAATTCTGCAATAATGAGAATTGGGGGAGATGGAAACAGCCAAGTCTATCTCCACTCTCACCAGAAAGCCCAGTTTAATAAGAATGATGGACTCCCTACATCATTCATTCAGATTTTCCATTACTTACCAAATATGTCTGTGAAGGGCAGATCATCATAGTGGCTTATATTGTACTTGATGGGAATTACAATCCCTCCTACTTTAAAGTGAATTCCTGTCATGCCAAATGTCCCTGGAGCTAGACTCTAGCGCTAACGTTTTTCTATTTTATTTAATCCTGTTACTTTGTGCAGTCGTACTAAGAGGCAGCTCTCTTACACAGTCATTGCAGATCTAACACTTGAATCAGTCTAACTTCCACTTGCTCTTCACTTATATTTCATACCTCCATTCAGGTAAAAAATGTTGACCCAACAAAGATCCCTTTGTGCTTGAGTATAGCTTTTCAAATGGCTCACACACAACTCATATTTCTCTTTACTTGTCCCATAGATATGAAGCGTGACTTCTTAAGTGTGACATTAAAATCTCTATCTGTAAGCATCTCCCTAGCCTCCAAACCATGACTCTCCTAGAAGAAAATTATGACACCTTTTATCATCTAATTTGTCCAAATCTTTCCCATTTCTGAAAATCCATGTATTTATCCACTTCAATTGAATCCACATACATACACTCTTCCCATAGGAAAGTGATATCATGAAAGGAAATTATGTGCCAGCCATTGGATGTTAAAAATCCAGACACACCAAAATAGCTAATGGGTACTTGCTATGGACCAGATCTATGTAGAACATAATACCTGACTGATCCCTTGCCCTTAGCATCAGAACGTTTAGAAGAATCCGTATTATATTCTCCAATTCTTTGTTATATTACAATGTCTCTCATCTCTTTCACCAATTTGTCTTTATCCCCTGACACCTATCCCCAGTTCTACCTTCTTGCTGCACTCCATCCTAAGACCATATTCTCATGATTTCCTTTATCCCTTCAGCTAATTAGCTTATCAATATCAGGTATCACCATCATTATCCTTTCAACTCACATGTCCAACTTGACTGTCTGGCAGAGCCTCCCATCTTTCAATAGATGAAAAGGATCTTCACTTAATATAATCAGATCCAGCCATCAATCCCCCTCCTATATAGGGACTTAACTGATCTCCACAAACAGAACATTTCTTATTTTTGCTGTGTCTATGCTTCAATGAAATCTTATATTCCTACTGTAGCATTTAACACATAACTGCCTCAGCTATGTGTACAAAATCACAATTATGTACACATCTATAACTTCCATTAGGTAATAGGCAGAAAAGGACAGTGAAGTGAAAAGAAAAGTTGAGATTTAAAGTGTTCTCTCATCGGTCCAGTTTAATTTCACATAGTCCTGAATATCTTTCTAAGATGCCCATTTTATAAGGACATTGTGAATTTGACAAGAAATTGATGGAAAATACCTTAGACTTAGAGGGGGCTCAAAAAGGACATTTCTAGGAGGTTTGTTTGCTCTGAATCCTGGAGGAGGAGGGATGGTTATCTCTGCAGCACTCAGTTTTGACTTTGTTATAAAAATATTTACTAACACCTGCCTGGCCAGTCCTTACTAGAGGTGCACACTGAAATGAAATCAAAATCAAAATCATCTTATTTACTATTAAAGCATCCTCCCAGAGGTAGATTTTAGAATAGGAGAACCATTAGAAGCTACTATTCTCAGGGCTGGAGTTGGGGCTCAGCGATAGAGAGAGCGCTTGCCTGGCATGGGTGAGGCACTGGGCTCAATTCTCAGCTCCGCATATAAATAAATAAAATAAGGTTCTATCAACAACTGCAAAAAAAAAAAAATTTTTTTAAAAAGAAGCTACTATTCTCATTCTTTTTCTCCCTTAAACCACTTCTCTATGAATCCACAAAAGAACAACAAAAATAGCACTCCTTTCCAACCACCTAATTTAGTAAAGCCCACTGACATCACTATAACCTTGGTGAAAATATGAGAAATAGCCTCTCAAAGGGCATTTGTTTCATTACAAGATGCTTTTAAGGAGCAAACAACATTTACTATGCCAAGATGCTGGAATTTATTGTCTCTTTGAGTTCCACAGGTTTTGCTCCTTTGACTTTGGCACCTTGCAATACCATGAGGGGTTTAACTAATTACTTAACTCCTTAATAGGAAGTATTCATTGAAGAGCTCAGGATGCTCCTTTTTGTGACCAACTTTTTGTTCTACCTCTTTTTACAATGAAAGTATAGTATTGTCTTGGTACCTTCTAGGGCATTGGTTCAAGGATTCCCACAGATAACAAAATCTGCAAATATTCAAGTCTTTTTTTTTTTTTTTTTAAGTACCAGGAGTTGAACACAGCGGTGCTTAACCACTAAGCTACATCCCCAGCCCTTTCTGATTTTGAGACAGGGTCTTGCTAAGTTGCTTAGGGCCTAAATTGCTGAAGCTGACCTTGAACTTGCAATCCTTCTGCCTTAGCCTCCCAAGCTGCTGGGATTGTGTGCATGTGCCACCACACCCAGCTCAATTCCCTTTTATGCAAAATGGTATAGTATTTGCATATAGTCAAACACATCCTTCTATATGCCTTAAATATTTTCTAGATTACTTACAATACTTAATATCTTAACGCAATGTCAATGCTATGTAAATAGTTGTTATACTTTATTGTGTAGGGAATAATGGCAAGAAAAATCTGTACATATTCAATACAAATGCAATTTTTTCCCAAATATTTTAATCCGCAGTTGATTCACGTGTAGATATAGGGTGTCAACAGCATTCAGCAGACTTTTTCTACATTTCTTAGCCCTATGCAAAAAAAAAAAAAAAAAAAAAAAAAAAGCCAGGAACATAAAAGTGTTAAACTACAAATGCTTTTGTTTCATCAGATTAAAAAATTCCTATTTTGGAGCATCTCACTGTTTTGTTTTCCAGAAGGCACAAGAGAGAGACCTAGGAAACCTCAAAAACAAACTTGGACCTGTTTATTGAATAACATGTAGAATATTTATTAAACTTATTTATTAGACTTTAATACTGAGATGAGAATATTCCTGATCATTCTTATAATTGATTCACATCAGTATTTTATTAGAGAATAACAGTTTATTATTGGATGAGGCCCTAGTAGTTACAGATTACAAACTGGCAGGCCACAGGCCACGTGTGTCCCAGACATATTTTTAAAGTGGTCCTTACGGTTTTTGTAAGTCTACACTTTAAAATTCTTTTTACAATGACAAGCATAGTCAATCTTGGATACCCTCAGAGGATTGGTTCCAGGAGCCCCACATAAAGAAACCCAGAATCTTCTGTTTTCCTTGAAAATGTGGCATGTTTTAAGACCAGACAGCAAAAAATCAGCTTCAGTAGATACTGCCCTCTTTCTGGTGCCTTCTGGTTTCTGTTGCAAGGGCCAAAGTCCACACCCATTCTCCCAAGTGTCTCCTACTAGGCTGCTCCACTCCTTTATCTCACCTGTCAGACCCCTGCACACATTTCAAATGTAAGCACAGCATTTTTTTTTTTTTTTTAATGCAAAGAGCCTGTATCCAGAAAGGGCTTTCCCATGGACTAGCTCTGTGACCTCCACAAGGTTTGAATCTTGGGTGTCTCAGCTTTACACTGAAGGTAATTCTTTAACCTCATGGTTATTATGAGGATTAAAATAGAAATGAATGAAAAGTGCTTTGTAAACTATAATGTAAAATGTTTGTCATTTTTCATCTCTCAGCATTCTGTGAGCTGCATAAATCCCTTTTACCTACTTCAGTTATTACTTGTCTTCTTTGTTCCTCTTATCATTACACCATATATGACAGTTTAAAATCTAATTTGATATATTTTCCTTGCCTTACTTAACAAGAGGTAGAAAAGATCAAATATCAAAGGAAAACAAAAAATGAATTACTGAATGACAGTGAATCTTTACTAAGTCATTCTTCTTTGTGATGAAAGCATAAAATTAGTGCAAAGTGTAATTACTGGATTGTCGATGCCTTCAAGTGCTGTGTTACAAGTTCATCCACCAGACACCTGAGGCACAAACAAAACTGGCAGCCCAAGTATTAAGGAGCTCCTGTGGAATAAGGGCCCTAATCAGTGTTTTGGTAAGGAATTCAGTACATCAGAATGAAAAAATAAAAATCTACATCTTAATATGAGTTCTAATTAGACTCTGGAGTTTTAAGCCATGGCTTATTTACATTTTATATCTATCAACATATGTAGATATAGAAATACCCCCTCCCCAAATCAACAAGAGGTTTGAAAGAAAACAGAACCTTTTCAGAAATGGGCAGAGGTGCAGAAAACTGCCTTAAATAGTGATGCAGTGGATACTAAAATGTTAGTAAAGCTGCATTTCATGAATACTATATTGTTATCTTAGGGATTCACAAATATGTATTCCCATTCTGGTCAATTTACAACAGATCATCCTGATGTGGGGAACTACAATACAATCATCTGCTTTTAATTGTTAAGATAATCACGCCTAAGTGAACTGCAAAACAGAACTGGAAATAGAAGGGAAGAATAGATTTAAATTGGAATCAGTATTCTTTATATCACCAAAATGGAACTAATTCATTATTCAAAACACAATCCATTGAAAATTCATCTGAAGAATCCTTTTTAAAGCATATCGTATAGCGCAATTACAGCTTTTCTTGAAGTTGAATGAAACCGTCGCCTGAATACAAATAAACGAATGTCAAATTGCCACAAGGTTCCCAGTGTATATTTTATTTTAAAAATCAAAATAAATAACAGCATCATTTAAGAAACCAGTTCTTTTCAATAGATGTCCCAAAGCTAATGTTTAAGCAAGTCTCCCTGGCAACCAAGGAACACAGTGCATATTGGGCTGGGGGGAAGGAGAGAGAGGGGGAGCAACTCCAGGGTTGGTAGAATAAGTAACCAGAGTAGTAATTGCTCCGCTACACGACGTTGGTAGAGGCTGTATGCCCCTGAAATTTCAACTCCAGGTCTTGCCACCTCTGGCACAACAGCAGTTTCCCACCCTCTCCCTCGGGTCTGCAGGCACCAACCCCGAACAGGTTACTCCCCGAACAGGAGATTGCCTTACCCGATGGGGTGAGCGGTCTGCTTGGTTTTGTACCCGAGGCGGCAGCGCAGGCACCAGGTTCTCCCTGATGCACAATGGCTCTGCTTCGCCCCACGATCCTGGGGTTAAGAGAAATTGCAGTGGCTTCTCTCTGCGGGTTTGGGGATGCAACTGTGAAGACGAGCGCGCCAGCGTGTGTGTGTGTGTGTGTGTGTGTGTGTGAAAGAGAGTGTGTGTGTCTGTCTGTGTACGCGCGCGCGCGCGCCTGCCTGCGCGCTCCCGGGTTCTCCTGCGGGCAAACAGTGTTCCCTAGTAAATAAAAAGCACCAGCCAGCACAGCAAGTGGCACGTCCGGCTAGCTACCCCACGCGGTTCTTCAGCCAGAAGACGCACCTTGGCAACCCCCCGGTGGGTTTAGAAGCCAATGCGGCTCCGCCCCCTCCCGCCCCCGGCGAGCCCGCGCGCAAACCCCCCCTCCCACGTCCCCTTTTGCTGGAGAACCAGCGCGCACGCTCCCCTCCCCTCCCTGTCCCCTCCCCGCCGCCGGCGAGCCAACGCGCACGCCCGCTTTCCCCGGAAGTCCCCCTTTTCCGTGCTACCCCCCTTTTCGCTCTTAGGCACCTGCGCCGCTGGCCGCCGGGTCACATGCACACCCTGCAGCCACAGCTGAGGCCCCTGCTGCAACGAATTACACTATAGAACCAAGCCCGCTTACCCCAGACTCCCTTTCTGTGACTTGGCAGCAACCTGTGCCAACAGAGGCCGTGACCCCAACTTGCTGTGCTGGAGAGTACTGGTCCTGTGCTTTCCCTTTCCCTCACCTACAAGTTCCCTCTACTCCCAGAGGCCCTAAAGTGGCCCTCCTTAGGATTATACATGTTACTGTTGAGAACAAATTAAAGATAACTTCAAGAAACTTGGTCCACCTCCCTCTAACAAGGTGGACAGAAGCCTTAAACCTGAGGAATAAGCAAGGGTATTTGATTATAGCTAATTTGGCATTGAAACCACAGAAGGACAACAACCTCAGAATACCATCGCTGAATTCCAGGGCCCGGCACACTTTCAGACCATTCATGTCATTCATACTTGTGAAAAGCCTGCTCAGAAATTCACATCTCAGTGAAATGAATAGTTTTAGTGTGTAAATATTAGACCTGTGAATTGAAAACCCTGGTCAGATGTGGAGTTAATCCACTGGAGCAAGACAATGTAGCTTGAAATTGGAGATAACTATATTTTGTAGACACTCAATATTTAAACTTTTACGAGATCCAAAGGACCATCCCTTGCAGATTTATGTTCTTTCACATACTTGGGCTAGGAAGTATCTATTTTGGAGTGTCCTTAATATTCTCATTAGTCCCAAATCAGTTTCAGAGATTGTTTTCCACTTTTAAACTCCCCAGATTTCTAGATCTATTTGTCCCCGTGGGACCTTTTTCTTCCAGTGAGTGTTTATTCCCAGGATCTTGATATTTGCACATTAGGAAGCTGAGCACCTACTCATCTAGCAGACCTAGACACCAGAATAAGGGCAGAGGAAAGAATGACAAACTAACTGCAAACAGTAGATGCAGTGTCATTCTCTAGACTTTTTCATAAACAACTGATATTTTTCATTGAATGTTATTTTATACCTGAAGATCAAATGAGAAAGTATTTTTGAACCCAAAATATTGACATTGGTGTCAATAAACAGAACACTCCCTTAGGATTTATTTACAAGGTGTCACTAAATTAACTATACTTAATATGTTAAGTGTAGTTAACATATATCTATCATATATATCTCCAATATACCAATTGAATTATCCTTTTTTTAAATAAATAGCTTCTATTTATCAAATATAATCAGACAGTTCAAATAACTGCATGTACACAGAAAAAGAATCTTTATGCTACTAATTTGCCATCGGTATGAATATAGAAAGGTCTCCTACAGCCCTAGCTGGGTGTTTCTTGTTCATTATCATATCCTTTGACCCTAGCTCATTATCTGTCACAAAGAACGGATTCAATAAATATTGCTTACTTACATCTAAGATGTTAAGGATTAAATTAAAAAAAAAAAAAACGTAAGTTAAACAAGAGACTCAGTGTTTTTTTTTTTTTTTTTGAGAGCCACAAATTTAATGATGTTCTGTATTTTCAGTGAGATTTTGAACAGATTTATCCTTGACATTGGATTTCCTAAGGCATTCATTTTTCTTTATAATACTTCTTAATACTTTAAAGTGTTTGGGTCATTATTTCTTAACACAAATACCAAGAAGCCTCATATTTTAAGTCCTCTGGGTTTTTTGTTTTGTTTTTATTGGGTTTTGTTTTGGTTTGGTTTGGTTTTTGTAAAATAAGATGGTTCTGTCCTCTGCATGGTCTTGGAGTGCTTCCTAAACTTGTGTGTGTGTGGCTGAAAATTTCAGTTTGGATCTCCTCTCTCATGGGTGGCTTCATACAGAGGAAGGCCCTCACCAATGAGCCCAGCTAGATATTCCAGGGCCGGGGCATCCTTTTTCAGGGAGGCGGCTTCTCTGGTCTTGTCCTCTAGGCTTTCCAAGCAGAGCTGCTTGTGCCCTAAGACTCAGTGTTTGTTAGGTAACCACCCAAACTCAACACAAACATATTTTCCAATGTATTACTAGTGATTTTAGATGCTTTCTCTCTAGAATATCATTAAATTCAGTCTTTCTCCTTATTAAAAAAAAGTTTAAGACTTTTAAAAAGTTGTTTGTTAATTTTTTGTTTGTTTTGTTTGTTTCTGGAATACTGACCATGTGTTAAACAAACTTTTTGGTTTTTGGCCCTTATAACGTTAGGCAGTGTAATCATTATATGACTTTTAGTTGTCAGTAAGAGACATTGTCCCTGTTTCAATCTAGTGATATGAAAGATGAACTGAGGAAGAAAAAAGTTTGGGGTCCTTTGATTGCAAGTAAAAGAAAATTACTTCACTCAATTAAAAAAAAAAAAAAGGAACTTAAGAATATATGGAGCTCGAGAATTGATAGGAGGCCTCCCTGGATATCCAGGCAGGAATTAGAGCATCCACAAAGGACAGAGAAGCAACGACCACAGGATAATTGGGGCAGAGATGTTATGATCTGGTAACTCCCATTATTGGAAGAGATAAACCCCAATTTACTGCTCTTTATACTCCCTGTTCAGATCCCACTTCCAGTTGTCCTAACTTGAAGCTTCAGGTGGCCTAGGGTAGGACCCTTGATCACAGCCCCTACAAAATTTACTAAAGAAAAATGGGCCTTGGATGGGTGGAAAATAGCATACATTCATGGCAGGAAGTGGGGTGTGAATTAAACATGTTGGGGAAACATTAAGAAGGGGATCCCTGCCACAATAGAGCATTAAAGACTGAGATCTTACACTAAGGGAGCCACTTTCATTTTCTTAAACAAGTATCCTAGAGTTTGGTTGAGTGTGGAGCACTTATTTTTCAGCTTACTTCTTACTCTTTGGGGATGTGTTTTGGAACACTGAAAGTTTTTGCAGCATTTGTTGTTGTTGTCATCTCCATCTATCATCAACTTGTCCATAAACCAGGATGGAAGAGCATAGCATAAATCCAATGTTATCATAAGTTTTTGTACAGTCTGTTTTTTAACAGCTTTTGAGAATTAGGGAGAGTTGAAATTGTCTCTCAAACTACATCATAAAGTAGAGCTACGCCACAGCTCCTTTCTCAAGTCCAGAGCAAACAGCCGTTGCAGCCCTTTTGCCACACCAAGTGAGGAGATAGGTGTTATCCTTAAAGCCAGTGTCATAGATTTCTGTCACAAACCAACAGTGACATTAAGAAGTCACTGAGCCATGTTTCCAATAAGTGTACTTCTAGAGAAAACAGATCAATATTAATTATACCAAAATCAAAATTGATTTTTGGCTGATATTCTCCAGTTTTCCAGTAAAAAAAATACAAACTAACTCTAGCTTACACCTGCGTTTATTCAAGAACCTGTGGGCACATTTTATAGCTAACTCATTCTGTTCATCAGGAGCAGCTGTCACTCAAAACCAGCCGTGCCAAGGGAAACCTTTCATTGCTGAAATGTTTAATATTTACATTTTCTCCGTCACATTCTCTGATACTAAATGCTATTGTTGTTTTTAGTCTATTCAGTCTAATAAACTAGACATGTAATGGGGGCTTAGTAAAAATGTACTGTACTGAATAGAAAATAATCCTATCCATAAGATAAAATATTTTAATTATACAACTGAGTAGGTACAGACACAATATAAAGGATATTCTTAGTCATCATCAGGGTAAGGCAGATTTAAAACAAGTTATACTTTTACATGTATCAGAGCGGCAAAGATGTAGAAAGATGTTAATATCTAATGTCAGAGAGAATGTGGATAAATATGAATTTACAAGAATGGAAATGGATACAGACATTTTGTAGAACAGCTTGTCAATATTTACATTTGTTATGTTTTTTTTAAATGCATATATCCTTTGGTCCAGCAACTCTGCCTCTGAAAATTTATCCTAGGCTTACCTCAAATGAAAGAACAAAAACTTACATAAAAAAGATATTTGTGATAGCTTAGTAATATCCAAAAGGGAGAAAAAGGAAAGAAGACAGAAAGAAACAGAGTAAGAGGTCCATCATTTGGGAATCAGTCAAATTATATGAATAGAAGGATCTATTGTTTTGAAAAATATAGTAGATCTTTACACAATGATATCAAAGATATATCACTAGGTGACCAAAAATGCAAATTTAAGAGCAATAGTCATAATATGAACTAGTTTGAATAAAAGTAGAGGAAGGGAGGAAAGGAGAGAGGCTTGTAACAGTGTCTATTTTTCAGTTTTATAGATACAGGAGGAGATGGGGGACTCAAGCCAGCTTCATTTAGTCCCACATGCATAAAGATGCTGGGACCTTCCCTGTTATACCACTACTACTATCGACATTCTGTGCCACTCTCTGACTCACAGAACTCACAGGTCACTGGCCATCAAAAGGGTCAGGATGGGCCCTTCTCAGTGGACACATGGGATCTTCTCCTGCTGATGTCCGATTATTGTGGGACACCACACACTCTAGCACAGGTGACAGTTGTGTTGGGTTCAGCTGAATGAAGATCCTGTGTTGGGTGACAGACAATGCTGTCAGCAGTGGACAATAGTGTCTCTGATGCTGACTCTGTTCCTGTTCTTCGCCAGGCCCCTTGTCCTGAGTATGTCCAGGGACCATACTCCTTTATCAAGTTGTCACTGTCTTCCCAACTTCTCCAGTCTTCCCAGTTAACAAGCTTTGATCTTCCTTATCATGTTCTTCCTCAAATTTGTTGATTTTTCTGGGCACATGAGCCCCTGTCTTTCCTCAGAGGCCTAGATTTTTGAAACTCACAAGTCAGAAACAAATCTGGTTTGTTGGTTTGCTTGCTGGCTTCCTTGCTTTTCCAACCTGTCTTCTCTAATGTTCTCCCTCCAATGAGGTGAGGTTTGTGAAGTGCCTACTTGATTGAATGGGGGGGCAAGTCCAGGTACTAAGAAACATCAGAAATGTAATAGATATGAAACTATTTTCTCTGGGAAAGGGATTGGCATGGCTTGTTTAGTTTTCATTTATAATATTTAGGACTGCATTTCATTTTTATTATGAGTAGGAATAACATTTGTAATGTTATTCATTATATTGCACTAGTAAATAAAAATTTCACTTTTTAAAATCCATCTATAACATGAATATTATAACATTTTTTATTGCATTACTGGAAAATAGTAAGCTTCATAGAAAAAATAGCTTAGGGGATTTGCTCTTCCTTAACATGTTCAGTGGTAGAACACCAACTTCACATGTGCCAGGCCTTGGATATAATTCATAAGGATATAATTCATAATCCCCAACATTGACAAAAAAAAGAAAGAGAGAAAAAAAAAAACTGCTTAAAAATTTTGGCTGTCCTGAAATTAATTAGGCCATTTTTGCATCTTCATAACTATACTATATGTATACATAATGGGTAGAAAATTTAAAAACAAATGAAAACTCATGTAAATTAGACCTCATACTTCCAAACACTTAGTCAGCATAGTCTCAAGACAATCACATTTCTGTACTCTTTCCTGACTCTCTCTTTCTCTTTAACCAGAGTGATAAACAATTCACAATTATTTTTCAGAGCCTCCTATATTATTTAAAGTGCTTTGGCTTTAATTTTAAGCAAAATAAATTAATTTTTAATAAGAAAGAAGGTATTTTTTTTGGAAGGATATGGTGGTTCATAGAATTGAAGGACTAGCTGGGGAAATCTGAATACCCAAGCTTTTAATAGGACCAGGAACCCAAATAACTTCACTGAATTTAAGACTCAAATTCCCAGAAGAGTCTCATGGCCCACTCTTGGTCATGGGACTATCATCATTCTGAGATGGGGATAATAGGGTGGAGAAGATAAGACCATATGGAATGGGGAAGGAGGACTTACCACTGGGAACAGCAAGTTCTCTTACCCCAGTCAAGGGCAAGAGATGTTGCATGAGCAAAATAATAGATACTCATTTTCTCTATCATTTAAATGGAGACATAATTGGAGAATTTTTAAAAATTCCTTCTAATATTTTCTTTTATCATCTCTTCTTCTTTTCCATCACTTCTTCAAAACACATTTTAGATGGAATTGGAATAATTATTTTAAAACAAATTAATGAGATAAATTCCCTGAAAAATTGATGAGAAACACACTGAACCTAGAAATATCTCCTGAACTGTGTTTTGAGAAGTCTTGCTCTCTTATGTTTAGACCACCTATCATATAATTTAAACTGAACACTAGGTGATACATCAGAATTTTAGTTTCTAATCTTAGAACTATCTGTGTGGGATCA
This sequence comes from Tamias sibiricus, assembly GCA_025594165.1. Taxonomy (NCBI): domain Eukaryota; kingdom Metazoa; phylum Chordata; class Mammalia; order Rodentia; family Sciuridae; genus Tamias; species Tamias sibiricus. The sequence continues at coordinate 83,120,466 of CM046666.1, read as the reverse complement.
ATTTTCACAGAAAGTTCATTGCTATTTTACAGTAGTATGATGTAGATTAATGTACCTGACATTTCTAAAATTCTAATCTAACAGTAGTAATGTATGAATTTAACTATGCCATTAAGAAAAAAAGTATTAACTTCATTCATTAAAGTTATCCATTCATTAGAATTTAACTGTTTTCCAGACCATGTCAGCTTGGAGGTAAAAATAGATCATAATGACCGCCAAAAATGACACAAAAATTTTCTCCAGCTTTAGCCTGTCTGCTTAGCAGAAAGTAACAGCACCAGCTTCCCCAAATTTTATTTCAGGTTGTCTTAAAGGTATTTTATCAATAAGCTCTGTTGAGTCACCCAGCGCATCCTTGGTAGCATAAAAAAAATGGTCCCTTTTGCTGAAAATACTGTAAGTTGGCCTCCATGGGTGCCTTGTACAGCAGCTCTTTCCCTTTTCACTTATTCTTTTTTTTTTTTTTTTTTGCCTTTTTATAGTTCCATCCTTGTAAGAAATGTTTCTTTAAAAAAAAAAAAAAAAAAGTGATCTTGTCCCTTAGGGCACTTAAATGTCTGACATCATTATTGTTTTGTTTGACCGGAGAAGGAGAATGCTCCTGGCATCTCCAGGATAGATTCAGGATGCTGTTTCACATCCTGCAGTGGACAGGATAGACCCTTCCCCACAATAGCATATTCTCTGACCCTAACTCTCCATATTGCTGTAAATGAGACACACTTCTCTAGGCATAGGCCTGAGCCTCAGAGAGCTTTCTAGGGGACAATCTGAGTAACAGAAGTTGCCTGGTGTTTTGAAACTTAGCATGCTCCTCCTTACTCCTTCACCCAAGATAATGCTTTTCTTCCTGAAATCTCTTAAGCATGTCATAATAATTGTTCCCTGGTGCACAGCTATCTTCCTGACAAACTCAGACATGCTGAACACTGGAGAAGGAGACCCTGTTGAAGTTCCTATTGAGCCAGTACTGTAAAGACAGTACTGCCTCCTCTATTGAACATATAATGATCATTTGGTGCACTGAACAAAAACTAGTGGCTCTGTCAGAGGTTCTTTCTGTTATCAGCACCACTCTATAATCCTGATCCCAGAAGGGAGCACATAACTCAGGTCAGTCAGACAATAGACCTTCTTAAAGACTATTTTATTTTTTAATTCAAGCCAGGGGAAGACTTATCTTTTCTGGTGTGAAGGTTCCTTGACTTATGATAGGGCTATGTCCCAATAAACCCATTATAAGTTGAAAATATTTTAAATAGAAAATGCACTTAAAAAAAACATAACAAATGAACATCAAACCACAACCCACTGTAGAGTAGCACTTGTCTGCTCTCTTGGTAGCTCACTCCCCTTGTCCATCATTGTGAGAGAATATAGTAATACATATTGCTAGCTCAGGAAAACTTCAAACTTTAAAATTCCAAGTATCATTTCTATTGAATGTCATTTTCACACCATTGTGAAGTTGAAAAATCACAAGTAGAACAACTGTAAATTATAAGTTGGTAACCTTTGTTCTCCAACAAGAGCCATCTAGAGACATGAAGTTCCCATTCTGAAAGCAGGAGAGAGGAAGGGCAGCAAAGCAGGAAGGGGATGTGAGAGAAAGAAATTACAATGGTTGCCCAGAGTTGTTCTAAGTCCAGTTCCATCCTTAAACTTTCCACCATTTGATTTTGTGTGCGGCAAACATAATTTTCTGTTTAAGCTTGGTTAATTTGGTTGGATCTTTTCTAGTCTTGATTAATACACCTGTCTTCAAAATCCTTACAATAAAAAGGCAGCTTAAAACAACACATGAAAAATGCTATTGTAAGGTGCTCACAGGGTTCTCCTGAGATTCTTGTACATGTTTTTATTCTACTAAGTGTTCATGATTATTCATTTCACAATTCATTAGATTGTACATTTTGTGCTTTCTTCATTTTTCTTTAAGTTGGTTATAGTTATCACACATTAATTTTAAATGGAAAAAAAAGTAGTTCCTTTAGGATAAGCACTAAAAAATAGCACTACAAAAATTTAAAGAAAGGAAAAAAAGATGGCATATGACCTAGGCCTGAAGTGTTTTATTATATTTTAAAAACTTATGATTTATTTAAATAAGGGTATAGGAGAGAAAAATAAGTTTTTTCTTCTTTTTAAAAAATATTTATTTATTTTTGCTGAGGCCTGTATAGAAAACTGACAAACTGACAGATTAACAGAAGAAAAGTCATACAAATATTATTTAATGTTAATATTTTTATGTTTATGTGCACAGATAGCTTCCTAACAAAAGACGTGAAGAATCAATGAAAGTTAAACCCAGAGACTTATATACCATTTTAACAAAGGGCAATAAGTTGTAGAAAATGGCAAGACAAAGGAAAAGGGATTTGAGCAGTAATTGTGGGAAAGTAAATATACAGGAGAAAGTAACAGGAGATAAGAGTTATTTTAGTAAGGTTTATTTATGCGGAGCCACCTCACTGCTGACTTTCTGTCTCTAGTGATGAAAGTTGTTTTCTTTCTGGTATGGAGAAGGGAGTGGGGGGTCACCTTTATAAAGAGAAATTTATGCCCTGCTTTTATATAAGCAGGGGAAAGGCAAGAACTCTTTCAGAGTTTGCCACTTTCAATTACCTTCATCTCAAAGCAGCATATTTTGGGATGGCATGTTCTGATACCTTTAGAGGTACACATATATACATAGTACTTTTGATTGCAGAGCATTGTTAATTCTCCCTCTCAGTACAATTCTGATTTTTATCCATCCTGTTTTTCTTCATGAGTAAATGGGGTTCAGAAGTTCACCTAGTTCTCAATAAATCAATTGCAAAATTGGGGCTGAAATCCAGGTTTCCGACTCCCAAACTTAAGCTCAGTGTCTTTTCCTCTGAGTCACAGCTATGGACAGTGTGGATGGAATCACCAAAATTACAAACTAGGCCCTTCCAGCCACTGAGCTCTCAGGACAGTTGGCATATGTCCCTTTCACCCATTGCCACATTTCATTGAATATTTGTGTGTCCTTCAAAATCATATCATTGTCTTAACCATTTTAGGGGACTTGTCTTTTTTGTGCCCCTTAACATGCCCACTACAGTATTAGAAAGTAGTAGTTAATATTTTTTGGATTATGATTGGATAGATAAATGTATGGGTATGAGTTAAAAAGCAAAGAAATGCAAAATAGCTTTAGATATTGTGATTGAATTATAAACTTTAGTAAAGATATGTTGGAAAATATGTTCAGAAATGGAAGTTGGGGAAAAACTATGGGAAGCTGTGAATGCCAATCCAAGGTGTTTTTACTTTAGTCAGCAGGCATAGGTGACATCCATTATTTTTTTCTTTTTAGAAGAGTTGACCTTCCTAATGGGTTGTAGGAAGGGTCATTGCAGTAAGTGCCAGGAACATGGCACAGAGTTAGGGTTGTAGAAATGAATGGGAGAGGAACAGTTTTGGAGCTATGACTAATTCCTTGTGCCTCACAAAAGTTATGATGCAAGGTGACTTGACTGGGTATCTTATAAATAGGCATCAGTGACAGAGGGAGGTAGACAAAGACTGATCTATTTGGGAAAGCCAGATTTCAAATGCCAGCAACACCCAACATAGTTACTAAGACCGAAGGGCCAAAGGCAGAATCATAACCAAGGTTGCAGAACCAGTGATTTGGAGCCCACTTGATAAGAAGTCAAAGTTAAGCAGGTACTTAACAAGTACATTGGGTGCTTGGCAGTGTTTAATGGTGATGGCCCTCTGTAATACTTCCTGGTTGCTGCCATAACAAAACACCACAACACACAGAAGCTTGAAACAATACACATTTATTATATGACAGCTCTGAAGGTTGGGAGCCCTGTGTGGGTCTCACTGGGATAATACCAAAATATCAGGATGGTGAGCTTCCTTAGTGGACATTCTAGAACAGAACGTTTCTTTGTTTCTCTGCTAGCTTTAAAAGATTGTCCACATTCCTTTGCTTGTGGGCCCTCTCTCTTATCTTCAAAGTCAGAAACATAGGGCCAAATCTTTCCTTGCTGCATTTCTCTGGGTCTCTCTTGAGTCCCTCTTCACCTCCCCCACCCCATTCTCTCTCCCTGCATCTTCCCTTCCCCGCCTTCTCTCTTTCCACCTGCCTCTCTCGTCCACTTTCAAAGACCATTCCCTTCTAGTTATATTGGGTTCCCCTGGAAAATTCAGGATACTCTATTTTAAATTCAGTTGATTAGCAACATAATATCATTTGTTGCCATAATTCCTCCTTGCCATGTAAGGTAATATATTCATAGACTACAGGGATTAGGACATTGAACGTCTGACTCTCTTGCTCTTTCCTCATGGTGGAGGGGACACTGTGAGGCCTGGTTTGCATAATGAGAGCCCTAGTTGAAGTACACAAGGAAAAGCTTGGTGATAATCTGATCAAGGTCATGCTTAAAATCAACATTTTGGAGTGAGGCTACTTGGGCTGAGGTGGAAGGATCATGAGTTCAAAGTCTGGACAACACAGTGAGATCCTTCCCTCCCCCCACCTAAAAAAAGAAAAAAAAAAAAAGGAAAAGAAAAAGAAAAAGACAAAAGCACAAATTTTATTTATTTATTTATTCTACAAATTAGTGTTAGTTTTACTAAGATATACATACAAGTAGATGATCATTTGAAACTAATGGAATAGTACACTTAGGATTTTTATGTTTTATTCTATATAAATTTAAACCAATAAAAGAAACAGTAAATAAATATTAAACTCTAGTTTAAGGTATGCATACTTATGTTTATAGAAGTAATGCATATTGATGTCTGCAACTTACTTTGGAATATATCAAAGGAATTAAATGGACAGATGTATGGGTAGAGTTGAGTAGCCGGGTAAATATATGACAAAACAAATTCAGCAAAATGTTAACTTGTTTTTTCAAAATTTTTGTATGCAAAACAAAACTTCTAAAAATGTCATTTTGTCTCAGAATTTAAGATCCTTTAATGTGTGCTTCTTCCTGAAAAGAAAGTTCACAGTGTCTCTACTGACCCATTCAGACAGTGGTGTTCTGGAGCCTACTGGTAACATATGAAAAATGTTATTGGTAAATTGTCAGTATTTTGGCAACAGCAAGTTCACATTAGTTGAGGTAAGACTATGTGCACCATGAAAATGAGCAAAGTAGGGTTTTCCCCTGGGAGAGCTAGGTATTAAACATTTGCCAGCATATTAGTGGGTATTTGAGAATTTAAAAGAGAACACCATTAGTCAAGCTGGGTCCCACATTATATTTTGAAGATAATGGCTGGCTACTATAATTTGTCTGGGTCGCCCAGACAAATGACAAGGTCAAATGGATCACAATTTTGTCTAAATAGCCTCTGTTCTCCAGTAGGATGCGCAGGGTGCTGTTTAGTAGTTGCTGGAGTGTGACCAGCAACTAATTCTGATTAGAATTGCAATGTACATAAACTTGGGGGTGGGGGAATGTCAGGAAGACTGTACTTTGTTGTTAGTATTTCCAAGTCTTACCAAGATTATAGATAACCACAAATCCACGCTTAACAAGGAATCAAGCACTTTAGGGCTGATCCATGAAGTAGAGAATTATCAGATGCATATAACAATAATAAATTGAAATCATATTGCATCCATATTCATTCAGTCAATAAAAATTTTTGAGCTTCTAGAAATATAGAATACCACAATAAAAATGATATTTATCTTTACAGAGCTCACAAGCTATCTCAATGGGACATGTGCATGTATAGGTGGTAGGGAGGGGAGTAAACAGACAAATGGAGGCAATTACAATGCAGGGGCTCTGGTTCACGGATGTATTTAGCAGGGGCACCTTATTGAGATTTCCCAGATCAGTCAAGGAGTCCTTGATATATAATCTGAGTCCAACAAATAACAATAATAACAAATATTTCCTATCCTCCATGCTTCCATCTAAGTCCTAAGTCCTCAGACATATCTTATTTCATTTGGCTCTTCTAACAACCCGGAGGTAGGTATTATTATTATCCCCATTTTATAGAAGAAGAAACTAGAGCAAAGTTAGCTTGCTCAAGGTCTCACAGTGAGGAGAGGTATGAGAGAGTAGGAGTTAGCCATTTTGAGGGACAATGGAAATAAGAGTGTTACTGTAAAGGGAACAGCACAGGAAAAGTCACAATGGGTTCCAGGAAAAAGAGGAAGCTTACCTAAAGATGCAAATGGAGGGTGATGAAATGTGGAAGCTGTTGAGAAAGTGCCAACTGGATCTTTAAAGTCCAAGTATGCATGATTTATTTGTTTGGTTATTAATCAGGGTGATGGGCAAGTTGGTCTATTTGTAAAGGATCACTGCAGCATCAGTATGGAAGCAGAGGGAAGGGGATTCAGGAGAGAGACAGAGTGGCTGACCATGAGTGATGTAGGGGATAAAATGGAGGTAAAAGTTCAGATTGCTACCCAGGACTCTACCTTAGATGCCAGAAGAGATGGTAATGGCCATGATGAGCTGGGAAACATAGGAAGAGGAGAGGGCTTGTGGGGGAAGATAATGAGTTCACAGTTAGAATGTTATACCTGAAAGGCCTATAGGACACCTGGTGCCTACAACTCAGGTGACTCTCAGGGTTTGACACTCAGGGAGCTGGAATGACAGATTCGGGAATCATCAAGGTTAGGATGAAAACCTAAGTCAGCAACAGGATGAAGCCACCCAGGGAGAGGGTGTAGAGTGAGGAGAGCAGAGAACTTAGGCCAAAGCATGGAGGAATTCCACATTTAAGGGGCACATGGAGGAGCAGCAGCCATAAAGAAATGAAGGATAAGCCAGAGAGATACTTTTGGCAGGGAAGGGGGGCGGGGTGGGGAGTCTGACCAAAAAGGTCAAATACACTGAGTGGTCAAATAAGAACAAAATAGCATTTATTGGATTTAGCAGTTTGGGGTTGGTGGGGCACATAGAGATCAAAGGCTGCTTTTCATGGGGTGAGGAGCGAATGGAAGGCATGAATATGGAAATAGCAAGGCAAAACAATTCTCTCAAGAAACATGACTTTGACAGGGGAAGAGAGGCTGGGCAGAAGGTAGCAGAGACAGAATGGAGGTTGGTGGGTTGATTGTTTTTTCAGTCCTAGGGACCAAACAAAGTATTCATTATTTTTTTAAATTGGAGGAGCTTTGACCATATTTAAATGCATAAGATCTCACCATTAGCTAAAGACAGCCTAATCTGAAGCACATACACTTGGGTCAGGGGTCATTAATGGTGGGAGAGATTCTGATAAATACACCCCCTTGGCCTCAGCGCAGTATGACTGGTAAGCATGGGGCTCCAATCTGCAAAGGGCTTGGACTCCCTGCATAACTCTGTGATGACACATCATGGAGGAGAACGGCCCAGCTACTTCTTGACTGAGAAGCTAGAACTGATTGAGGCCTCCCTCCTCTAGGAGGCAAGACTAGGGTTCTTCCAGATCTGTGTAGGAGGTGGTATTCAGGAGTGCAAGGGAGAAAAGAGGGTTCAGGTCTGGATCCTGCCTTTGAGGCATCTAACTCACCCAAAAGAACATGGACTAGTGAATGTTTATCAGTTTATATGAGCCATTCTTCCTGCTTTGGTGGGGGCTAAAAATAAGATGGGAAAAAAAAAAAGGAGTTTTTGTGCTCTCCCTTAAGTAAGGAGCATAATCAGGCCCGTTTTCTCCAATGAAGGAAGAGAGAAAACAGAACCTAAATTGAACAAAGAAATCATTTAGGTAGACATAAAGAAAAAATTCTTAGTCATAAGAATTTGCTTTGGGTTGAATTCTGTGCCCCCCTCCCCATTCATATCTTGAAATCCTAATCTCTAGTATCTCAGAATGCAGCCTTATTTGGAAATGGGATCATTATAGATGTAATTTGTAGGAGACCTAATTAAGGAGATAGCTAAGATTGTGGTTAGCTGTGAGACATAAAGATGTTCAGGCATTACCACCTTCCATGGTCTCGAGAGACTTGTCCCGGGACATTGCAGATCAGGTTGGTGCCATTTTGTGGTGGTGGTTGTAGGAGTGTGGATGGTGTTGGAGTTGTTGTTGGAGCTGGAGTGAGAAGCTAGCAGAATAAAGAGCCTGTTCGTTTCCAGTCTGCCTCTGAACTTATTCCCACAGCGTCGTTGCTCCAAGCGGCAATCGCTTCAGTCAGCGACAAGTGGTGGCCCGTAGGGGAATTCAGTCAGCAAGTAAGAAATAAGAAAATTTAAAAAAATGGGAGTGAAAATAACAAAAGGTCAGATAATAAAAGCCATGGATGAGTTTTTCGATATCGCGGACTCAGTGGATAGTGAGGAAAGTGATCAAGAAAGAATAGCCTCTGAGTCAGTTAATACCGGTGAGAAGAGTAGTGGTATAAATTCAAAAGTAAGAGCTACAAAAGCCATCAGAAACTTATTGAAATTAGCCAAAGAATATGTACTCTCCTTAGAAGCTGAAATTCAGGATACCAGTAAAAGTGATAGTAGTAAAAAGGAGCCAAACCATGAAAGTACGGTCTCCTCCACTAAGCCGGTTAGGAACTATGAAACTAGTAGTGAAGAGGAAACAAAAGGTGATTCTGGGAGTACAGTCTCCAGTAAAAAGAACAAAAAGAAATTAAAAAAGAAAAAGGACCATCAAGTGGAGGAACCACTTGTGTCCCCTACTCCCCCATGGGTGGAATACATTACAGAAAATATGAAGGGTATTATTAGGCATTTGCATACCCTAGAAACAGAAATAAAAAGTCTTTCTGAGCGCTTATGCGCTCTCGAGGGTAACTCACAGATACATTGGGAACTGCCAGTATTTGAAAATGAAAATGGACAGAGGGTCCACCAGTCAGTAGATTTAAAAACAATAAAAAAAAAACCTCAAAGAGGCAGTAATGACATATGGGCCCCAAGCTCCTTTCACGTTGAGTATGCTGGAGGCCCTTAACACCTTTAGCTTAACCCCCTCAGACTGGAAAAGTCTATATAAAGCAGCATTAAGTGGGGGGTCAATACTTGGTTTGGCGATCACAATTTCAAGAACTTTGTATAGAAATGGCTAAAAGAAATGTAGCTGCAGGGTTTAGAGACCATAATATAGAAATGCTCACAGGAGAAGGGCAGTTCGCAGACTTACAGGCTCAAAAATATTATGACCCAGGTGTATATGCTCAGATAAACACAGCTGCCTTAAAGGCATGGAAAACGTTACAAGGACCTGGGGATCTACAAGGTAGCTTGTCAAAAGTGATTCAAGGAGCCATATTCTGACTTTGCTGATCGACTTTTGAGAACTGCAGGTAGAGTGTTTGGAGACGTTGATCAAGCTATGCCATTAGTTGTTCAATTAGCATACGAAAATGCTAATAAATACTGCCAGGAAGCCATCAGGCCATGGAAAAATAAAAAGGATCTTTCCATATATATACAACTATGTAAAGATATAAATGACGCCTTTGTCACAGGAAATGTGATTGCAGCTGCAATGAGAGGTGCTTCCCCTCAAAATTTCACAAGGGCTCAACCTAGACATTATAATCAATCAGGATATTCCAGGCAAAATTATCATAATCAATCAGGCTATTCTAGGCAAAATCCCCAAAGAGAAATAAGACCAAGCTCATACCGTGCCCCAGGCCGCTGCCCCAGGTGTAAAAAGGAAAATCATTGGGCCAATAAATGCCATTCAAAATTTGACATCCATGGAAATCATTTGTTCATGAATTCAAAAAACGGGGCATGGGGCCCAATGCCCCGGGGCCCACAAATGTACGAGGCATTGGAGGAGGAGCATCCTCAAGCATCCACTCAGATGCTTCCCCGACACAATCCCTACTACCCATCCACTCCCTCGCCAGAGGAACAGGAGGAAATGCAGGATTAGACCTCTGTTCCACCGCCTGAATAGTGTTAACACCTGAAATGGGGGTTCAACTGATTCCCAAAGGGGTCAGGGGAACTCTTCCCTCAGGGACTGTAGGACTTATTCTAGGGTGAAGTCCTAACAGCTTATTAGGTTTGCAAGTGACCCCATGTGTAATAAACTCAGACTACAAAGGGGAAATAAAAATAATGCTTAGCTCACCCCAAAGTATAAGTTCTGTTAATCAAGGAGATAGAATTGCTCAGCTGCTTCTCCTTCCAAATTTACATAATTAATTTAAAATGAGTATGCCTCAAAAAAAGAACAATAGAGGATTTTGTTCTACTTACTTGAGACCCATGGCTTGCTGGGTTCGGGATTGTTCAACGAGGCCTATGTGTAAAATAAAAATCCAAGGAATAGAGATGAAGGGACTGATAGATACTGGAGCTGACTCTTCCCATCATTAATCTACGGCAATGGCCCAAGCACTGGCCTCTTCAAAAAGCTTCAACCAATTTAAGAGTCTTGGGATATAATAACCTCCCAGAGAAAAGTGTGGTAATTTTAAAATGGGAGGATGATGAAGGGCATAAAGGAACATTTCAGCCTTATGTTTTACCTAACCTACTGGTTACTTTATGGAGAAGAGATATTTTGCAACAAATGGGAGTACACCTTGCAACCAAGCCTGCAGGTGTTAAATGTGAAAATCTACAGAGTAATCTTAACCCTAAAAGAAATCATTATCAAAAGGTACAGGGTAATCTTAACCCTAAAAGAAATCATTATCATAAAGGAAAGAGATATTTTTTTGGGGGGCCACTGAGAAAATAATTTTGAAAATACCATGGCTTTCTGATAAGCCAGTGTGGGTCCCTCAGTGGCCCCTATCTAAAGAGAAATTACAAGCGGCCCACCTACTAGTTCAGGAACAACTAGAAGCAGGACATATAGAACCTTCCACCTCTCCCTGGAATTCCCCCATATTTGTGATCAAGAAAAAAATCAGGAAAATGGCGATTGTTACATGATCTTAGAGAAATTAACAAAACCATGCAAATCTGGGCCATACTCAACCTGGACTTCCTAATCCTGTAGCTATTCCAAAAAAATTTCCATCTTATTACTCTTGATATAAAGGATTGTTTCTTTTCTATTCCTCTACACCCTCTGGATACCTCCAGGTTTGCTTTTTCAGTTCCTTCTATTAACAATAATGGCCCTGATCAGAGATATCAATGGAAAGTTTTGCTGCAGGGAATGGCTAATAGCCCCACTATGTGTCAAATCTATGTAGATAAAGTTATTCAGCCTATCAAAAATAAATACCCAGAGCTTATGTGCCTCCATTATATGGATGATGTTTTGCTTGCTCATCCTAATCAAGAAGTCTTATTCACCATATTTAGTGATATATCAGAAAACTTGAAACGATATGGACTAAACATTGCTAAGGAAAAGGTTCAAATTAGATCTCCAATATTATATCTAGGATTCCAAATTATGGACACTTTTATTAGGCCTCAAAAAATATTAATTAATAAGGAGCATTTGGCCACTCTCAATGACTTTCAAAAATTGCTAGGAGATATTAATTGGCTTCACCCTACACTAAACCTCACTACTGGCCAACTAAAACCTTTATTTGACATCCTTCGCAGGGACCCTGATCCATCTTCACTGCGAACATTGACTCCTGATGCTAAGAAAGCTTTAAAGTTAGTAGAAAAAGCCATCGAAGGAGCTCATTGTGATAGATTTGATTTAACTCAACTGCTGATATTGATTATTATTTCTTCACAATATACATCCACATGAGTATTTTGGCAACAAGGGCCTTTATTATGGATACATTTGCCCGTCTCTCCTAAAAGTATAATTGAGTCTTATACCTCCATGGTGGCTAAACTTATTCTTCAAGGACTTAGGACTTCTACTAAAATATTTGGCATTCACCCTGCTACTATTATTACTCCCTATTCATCATCACAGATTGAATATTTATGCTTCGATGATAATGATTGGGCTATAGCTAGATGCTCTACTTCTGCAAATTTTGATAATCATCTTCCTAAGTCTCCTATATTATCTTTTTGTATCAATCATCCTATTATATTTCCACAGGTAATAAAAAATCAACCTATTCCTAAGGCATTAAATGTATTCACCGATGGGTCCTCAAATGGTACTGCTGCAGTAGTCACTAAAAAAGAAAATATAACTTACATAACTGCAGACAAATCAGCTCAACTAGTGGAACTGGAAGCTGTGGTAAGAGCTCTGGAAAATTTTAGAGGGCAGCCCAGGAACATTTTTTCAGATAGCCACTATATTGTACATGCTGTCCCAAAATTAGAGCTAGCAGGACCAATAGTACCTCATACTCCAGCCTTTAAATTGTTTTATCAAATACAAAAACTTCTGTGGGCAAGAAAAGAACCTCTATTTGTAGGGCATATTAGAGCACATACCAACTTGCCTGGTCCCCTCCATGAAGGTAATCAAAAGGCTGATGCCCTTACCCAAACAATCTTTATACTTTCAGCGCTCCAGCAAGCTACTTTATTTCACTCCCAGTTTCATGTCAATAGCACCACCTTGCAGCGTAGGTTTAAAATCACAAAGGAGCAAGCCAGATCAATTGTAAAAGATTGTAAATCTTGTATGACACATTTGCCCAATCCTCATTATGGTGTTAACCCTAGAGGATTAATGCCCAATCATTTGTGGCAGATGGATGTTACTCATGAGCCAAGTTTTGGAAAATTGCAATTTATTCATGTGACCATAGATACATGCTCAGGCATGGTTTTTGCTTCCTTACATTCTGGCGAAAAAGTTAAAGATGTTACATCTCATTGTTTGCAAGCTTTTGCTGCATTGGGCATCCCCAAAATGCTTAAAACAGATAATAGCCCTGCATATACGTCCTCATCTTTCAAACAGTTTTGCACAAAATTCAATATATCCCATAAAACAGGTATCCCATACAATCCTCAGGGTCAGGGCATTATTGAAAGAGCAAACCACACACTGAAAATTATGTTATTAAAACAAAAAGAAGGAAATTGGAAAAATCCTAGGGACAGATTGGCAGTTGCCCTGTTTACCTTAAATGTTTTAACTTTAGACTCTAATGGTTATTCTGCTGGAGACAGACATTGGAACCCACACCAACAACATAAACCTTTGGTTTACTGGAAGGATGTTCTTTCAGGTACATGGAAGGGTCCAGATCCACTATTAATTTGGGGGAGAGGATCTGTTCGTGTTTTTCCAAAGCACGAATCCTCTCCAATATGGATACCATCTAGATTAATAAAGCAGGTACCAAATCATAAGGATCAAGATGAAGTTGTTGAGGAATCAAGATTAATAAAAAAGGTACAAATAAAGAGGACCAAGATGAAGGTATGGAATGATTCCCTTAAAAGAGTCCTTCAACATATTTCACAACTTAAGTGTCATTCCTCCTGGCCAGGACGAGGAGATCTCTCTTTAGTTTGCACACAATTGTATTTTTTTTTTCTCTTTTTATATATGTCTTTATGTCTGTGCATTTGTCTAAATTTCATGTAAATGTGATGTCACAAATATATGTTTGTAGGTTTGTGCATCTGTCCAGTGTGACATCACAAATAACAAAGCGCTTATGAAAAAAAAAATATATATATGGATCCTAATAACTTTAATTCATTTAAGTTTAAGAGTATTCAATTTGGGTAAATAATTTAATAAGTGAAGGTACCTTCAATTTTGATTTATAGTTGTCCCAGGGACTTCTCTTTAGCGAAGAATATGACTAGTGCTGTATAACCTGATATTTTGGTGTTTTGACATAGGAATGTTTATTTGTAATCAACTTTATTTGTTTTACAGCTAATTAATTTGAGTTATTTCAGCAGATAATCTCATGGAAGGTTACAGAGACTCGAGGGTTCCAGCTAACAAATTATTTTTCCAAAGTGCCTTTAGCTTTCCTTTACTCTATCTTTAATGCAGTAAATACCCTCAGTCTTTGTTTTGTTCTGAATATGATATTTTGCCAGCTTATGTTTGTGGGAGCTCGAGCAGCAATGTGTGTGAGCAGAAATCAACTTTAATTTTCTAATCGAATAATTCTATTTTTTAGTTTGACAACTCACCTCTTGACTCAGTGCTGGAATAGCACTGCCTTTCCTTTAATAATTGATGCTTGAGTTTCTAGGTAGCGGGCCCTGAAGATTTGCCGGTGGCATTGTCTAGACATAAAAAAGATGGCTGCTGCTACAGCTGCAAGGATCGCGGTCGCTGCAAACATCCCTGCTGTTCAAGCATCAAACAACCTCACCAGCAGTGTGGCCTTTGCTCTGCATTCATGGGGCCTCCTAGATCAACATGTTATAACAAGTGGACATTTTGATCTTTCATTGTTTGGGACTTTACGGGGCAATGCCTTGCAGGTATTTGTCTAGAGAACTCAGTGTGTTACTTGATAGAACTCAGGGCAGCTGATTTGTTTCAAGAATTTGATATGCTATGCAACTTGGCTCATCAGCAGAAGGCTTATCGCCTTAAGGCCGCAGCATCTCCTCACAATTGGACGGCTATTGGTCATCATACACATTCGATCCTGAAGGGCTCCATTGGATGGCTGGTAGCCAATGATGGGTAAGATCCCCAGAGGGGGACAACCTAAGACAGGCACAGTCACACGGGACAGTCTCATGTGGTCAACGTATCAACCTAAGATAGGAGTCAAGGGCACCTCCTTGGTTATCCAATGACGGGTAAGAATGTTGGTTGCACAAGGACGTCCTAGAGCATCCCCTCTTTTAAAACAAAATGGGGGAAATGTTAGCTATCCCTAATTAAGGAGATAGCTAAGATTGCGGTTAGCTGTGAGCCATAAAGATGTTCAGGCATTACCACCTTCCATGGTCTCGAGAGACTTGGCCTGGGACATTGTGGATTGGGTCGGTGCCATTTTGTGGTGGTGGTTGTAGGAGTGTGGATGGTGTTGAAGTTGTTGTTGGAGCCAGAGAGAGAAGCTAGCAGAATAAAGAGCCTGTTCGTTTCCAGTCTGCCTCTGAACTTATTCCCACAGCGTCGTTGCTCCAAGCGGCAATCGCTTCAGGCAGTGACAGTAATTAGTTCAGATAAGTTCATATTGCACCATGGTAGGCTCCTGGACCAATATGACTGCTGTTTTTCAAAAAGGGGACATTTGGAAGTTGACATAAACACAGGAAGGAAAATGCCATTCAAATATGAAGGCAGAGAACAAGTGATTCCACAAGTTGTAGAATGGCAAAGATTGCCAGAAAAACCCCAGAAAAGAAGGAATTTGTGGACTGAATGTGTTCTCACAAAATCCATACTGAAATCATGACTCCCGAGGTGATGATGTTATAAGTTGTGGTCTTTGATAGGTGATTAAACCATGAATGCAGAGTCTTCATCAATGGGATTAGTGCCTTTATAAAAGAGAACCGGGAGAGCTCTCTCACTCTCTATCATGTGAGGATACAATAAGTTGGCACTCTGCAACTCAGAAAAGAGAGTTCTCACCAGGACCAGACTATGCCAGCACTCTGATCTCGGACTTGCAGCCTCTAGGACTGAGAAATAAATTACTCTTATAAATGATCAGTCCATGATATTTTGTTACAGCAGCACAAACTAACTGAGACACTTATGGAACAGTTTCTCCCTCATAGACTTCAGAAGGAAGCAATCCTGCCAACACATTGATCTCAGATGCATCCTCTCCAGAACTGTGAGACAGTTTCTGTTGTTTAAGCCATCCAGTTTGTGGTACTTAGTTACAGCAATCCTAAAATGCTTATGTAGGATGTCAAAGCAGTAATTGTACAAACTCTGGCTTAAGACATGTATTTCAAATATACTTGTGTTTAATTATGTCATTTATACAACTATCCAAAATCATTGTACAATACATATTCACATAAAATTAACCAAAGATGTTGCATAAATAATTTTAGTAAATGGTAGTATTTAAAATAAAAAGAGCAATTATTTATCCTAGACAGCATCAGCTTGAGAGTCAAACCTTGAGTCTCTTCCAGGTTTATGGTTCTGTGATTTTTATCAATAAACTGTACCAAATCTAATTTTCTCATGATAATCCAGATTAAAATCATATTTCTATCAATTCTGAGGATTTACCTAAAAGGCTTAAAGGATTACATGTGTAAATGTAGCAAAAACTGAAGAGTAAATCAGTAACTTCCATTAAGAGGTAATTGATTTTAAAATAAACAAAAAAATTGTAAGCTTTCATTTTATTATCAGCAACAAACATTAATTAAGCATGTACTGTTTGCAATTTTCTAAATAAAGTACTATAGATACATGGAGGCAAGTGGTTATGGTATAGTCCCATGAGTCTCAAAATGTAGTTGGGAAGCCAGTGCAAATGAAAAAACAATGAACAAGAGGTGGACTGAAAGTAATTACCTGCAGTAGAAAAAGAACATTAGGTATGCCTTAGCTAAAAACTAATCAGAACAGGTTGAGCAAGGTAGCAGATTTGCTTTTTTAAACTGTGGAATACCCTGGGTTGCAAATTAGAGCTCAGAACCAAAATCAAGACCAATCATACAAACTTGTTACATCTAAAAACTAGGTCATTAAAACCAGAAAAAGATGTCCAAAAATAAGCCTTCATGACACATATGCAAAATTCCAGAGCAAGTAGTTAATTTGGGGAGTTGACAGAAATGTTTTTCACTGTGCATCATCCTTGTATTTACCATCCTCCATGCGGTTCTGGTAGAGATGCCTAACCATCCCTATCAAAGGATATGCACATGACCCAGATCAAGTCAATTAGTACGCTCCCTGCCTGAGAATTAATTCTGGAACAGAAAAAAAAAAAAAAATCCAGCAGCAGAAGTCAGCTGGATTTGTATCCACAAACAGTGACATCTAAGTCCTGCTGCTGAAATCTCTCAAGCTGCCCTGATAGAATTTTGTCAGGCCTCTGCACCTTTCCAGTAAACACTCTTTTTTGCCAAAGTGTCAATTCAGTTTCTCTTGTTTTCAACAAAAGATTAAAGTGTATCCCCAAACAATTAAAATTAAACAGGCAGAAAAAAAAAAGTTAATTGAGCAGTACTTGCCCAGGGAAAGAGGGTTGGGAGCACATGGAAGGCATATAATAGTTGCACCAGAAATGGGAACGGTGGAACCATGGGGCAGTTACAGGAAGGAAAATGTACATAGTGAGTGTTGTTCATTGGAAGATGAGCTGGTTATTCTAGATTATTTCTAAGCTCTAACTAATACCCCACAATTCAATATGATCAGCTCTGTGACCTGAATGAGTAGCCCATGTTTCAAGTGAAATAGGGAGAGAAGAAGCATTGGTTTTACATTTTTGGTAAGGGTGCTGTGGATGGGGGTATTCAGAAGTATAGGATGAAACATCAGGCATCCATATCAGAATATAAGCATTCTGATTCACTATATATAGAGGAGTGTGCAGGTGGCAGAACCCTGTTCATAAAAGTTGGGCAACATTTTAATGTTTTGCAACTCAATCCCACTATACCGTAAGCCCAGCATTATTACTAAACATATTCATTGTCTTGGATACCTCTGTGTGTGAAAAGTTTTTGTGTTCTACTTTTCCAGGAAATATTCCTTGATGTTAACACAAGTTGTGCTTTTGTACTGTGGGCTTCCATGAAACAATAAACTCTAAATTTCCTCCTATTTATTGGATATACCACCAAGGAGTATATTTGCTGGGCTTTACAGACATAGCTATGGTGACTCTGCTGGCCTATGACCCTTTTGGGGGATTTATGGCTTAGCTGTAACAGAAGGGACAACACCAGTACAGGAGTATCACATTAAGCATGCTTCTGACTCAGAGCCTTTGCACTTTCTGTTCCCTTGGCCTAGAATACTTTTTCCCACATGTCCACTGTTCTTGAGTGTATGAATCTTATGTCTGTTCTACTGACTACTGAGCTTGAAAATGGGCAAATAATTAGTCACTTGAATATAAAGTAAACCCATAGGTTGTACATTTTGGGTACTAACCAGAACCCTGTTTTGGGGAGTGAAAGTAGGGGGATGGCAAGAAAGCATGGATGGGATATTGTCATCCAGATGAATCATGTTTCACTTTTCATCTGTCTCAATGAACCAGTTTT
Organism: Tamias sibiricus; assembly: GCA_025594165.1. Classification (NCBI taxonomy): domain Eukaryota; kingdom Metazoa; phylum Chordata; class Mammalia; order Rodentia; family Sciuridae; genus Tamias; species Tamias sibiricus. The sequence goes on along the minus strand of CM046666.1, from coordinate 83,102,452 downwards.
AAAAAATGTCCTTTTTAGCAAGAATTAATACAGAAATGAGCTGGATGATTTAAGTTTTGGTATCTTGGGATCATGTAATCAGTTTTCCAATGAATGGCAAATTAACCAGGTTTTTTAGAGGGAAGAACTCTAGTCAATGGAAAGTCTATGAGCAGTGTGCAGAGAAGGGTAATTCCAAGAGCGACCTGTACATAAGGTATTTAACAGTCATATTAGTTTACTACTCAATTCACTTAAAGCAAATAATAAAATTTGCTAAATTGAACTCATCAAAAACCCTATAGTCTTCCCTTATCCACATTTTTGCTTTCTGTTATCTCAGTTAGCCATAGTCAATCAAGACCTGAAAATATTAAATGGAAAATTCCATAAATAAATAATTTTTGTTTTAAATCACAAACTCTTGCTAGGCGTGGTGGCACATGCCTATAATCCCAGCACTTGGGAGGCTAAGGCAGGATGATTTTGAGTTCAAAGCCAGCCTCAGCAATGGCAAGGCACTTAGCAACTCAGCGAGACCCTGTCTCTAATAAAATACAAAAAAAAGGGCTGGGGACATGGCCCAGTGGTCGAGTACCCCTGAGTTCAATCCCCGGTACAAAAAAAAAAAAAAAAACAAACTCTTCTGAGTAGTATGATGAAATTCGAAGCAATCCCACTTAGCCTTGCTTGACACGTTGTCCAGCATATTCACATTGTATATGGTATGTTCCTGCTAATCACTTAGTACCCATCTTCATTCTCAGACAAACTGCAGCAGTGTCACTGTTTATGTCAAAGTAGTCCTTGGTAGTCTAACATGACATCAGAATGAAGTTAGGTGAACAGATCAAGTTAGTTAGCTCATCTAACTTCATCTCATCACATAGGTATTAAATCATCTCAAGAAGACTAAGTACAGTAGAATAAGACATTTTGAGAGAGACCACATTCACATAACTTTTATTACAGTACATTGTCATAATCATTCTAACTTATTACTAGTTATTATTGTTAGACTCTTACCGTGCCTAATTTATAAATTAAACTGTGTTGTATGTATGCATGAGTAAGAAAAAATGGTATATATAAAGTTCAAAACTATTTGCAGTTTCAGGCATCCACTGGAGGTCTTGGAATGTATTTCTGTGGATAAGGGAGGACTACAACTTTTCTCATTCACAGTTCTTTTTAAAAGATTACCATTATTATTTTGTGATTGTGTTTTAAAAGAGCAGTCCTTGTCTTTGCAAAGATGTCCTAAGGATGATAAGATGTATCATTAAAGAAGGAATTTGCTTCAAAATAACTGGAAAGTTGAGAAAATGGGAATGTGTGTTGCTGTATATTTATTCAGATCAAATGGAAGGTGTATCTAAACAGTGTCTTGCCCCGCCAAGATTTCCTATTAAATAGGTATCCCTGGTAAAACTGGGGGAAAAATTTACCTCTCATATGGACAATACCAATGTCTTACCTGGTCTGTCTCTCTTGAAAATTATCCTTTGTATAGATGTCAATCATCTTGCTATGGCAGATCTATAATTTTCTAGTTTTTGTTCAAGAGACTCCCGCCCACATCCCGTCTGGGCAGTGGGAATGGGGTTCCCCTTGGTGGAATGGGCTGGCTAAGAAATAAAAGCTAAGAGAAAAAAAAAAAAAAAAAAAACACAAAAACACAGAAAGTAGTTTCAAAAGCGGGTGCAGGAGGGACAAGCTGATTGGACTGATCAAGTTTCTAGACAAAATGGAGCCTGTGCCTGCTTTATTTATATCGGGAAATATCAAAGAGATTCTATAAAATGTTCTTCTCCAAAAAGGTTTAAGTTGGGCTGTTCAGTTCCTAATGAGTTACACCCATCTCCGGAGCTACTATGAGGTCTCTTCCTAGCAGAGTGGAGAGAAAGGTCACGTGTATCGGGCAATCTATTGCCGTGGGAGAGCCATAGATAGTTGGCAATGCGAGGCCTCCAGGCTTCATGTTGAGAGAAGATCCTCATGTATTTCATGGGTGGCTTCCCACACTATAACTTTCTAGTTTCTGTTCAAGAGACCTTCACACTAGAGAATGAAGACCAAACTATGTTCCTTCACTTAAAGATGTCTACCACCTGACTTCTTGTGACTTCAACAAAAGCTACATTCAATTCTCCAGGCTCTTTGTACCTATCCCTCTCCACCCTATCACCTACTTTATTCCCAACCTTACTCTCAGACTACCTGCTCACTTTCTATTGCTTTATAGCTAATCACCACAAACAATGACACTTAATACACTACCTAATAATCATCTCACTGTTGAGCAGGTTAGATATCTAGGCAAACTCACTTTGCTCTTCTCAGTGACATAGAATTAATTCTTCCTACCACGACTGCCTCTCTGCTTTGGCTAACAATGTCACGTCCAACAGAAATGAGACTCTGCAGGTGGTTGTGTGTGTTCAAGCTAAGGGGTGGCTGTGTGTGATTCCTAGAGCTATAAAATGGGATAACACTAGAGAATATTGCAATGATGTATTAATGAAATAACATCTGAAAAAACTAATTTCTAAGCTTTAAATTGCTAATCAAATCTAAAGCATAATATTAAAATGCTTCACATTATATTAATATTTTATTATACAAAAGAATAACAGCTAATATTTTCAATGTTTACAATGTGCCTTCAAATGGCTTATGCCTCATAGCAACCCTTTGAAGTAAAGAGGATTGCTATATTCCCATTTAACAGATGAAGAAGTTAAAGGACAAAAAATTACTACAAAATCATACAGTCAAGGAAGTGACAAAACCAACATTCAGTTGAGGTCTGTCTGGGACCAAGTGCAATAGTAATCATTATGCTATATCATGGTTGTTAAGGAAAGAGTAAGAGAGTCACAAGCAGAGAGAAAGGATCAAACCTGAAGAGAGCCAGACTGATATATGGAGTGAACATGAACTCTGGCTCTGGAATTTCTGAGTTGGGTTCATCAGCTTAAAGATAAACAGTTGTGGTTACAACTTGGCTTTTCAAAACTTTTCTGAAGCCTTTCTGGAATTCTCTATTTTACATTCCCTGCTTTTTATGAGCTTTGAAAAGAAAACGAGTCACTGAGTATTTACTTGTTCTTTACAGCTTTTTACATTTTTTTCCTTACCAAATCATCAGGGGGGACTTCTGTAGTCAGGATCAGGAGGGAGAATTATTGTGCTGATTAAATTGTTATGGACAGAATAAAATTACCTTTTCGAAATCAAGCCAAGACCACTATAATGATTCTTACTTCTATAAATAGCAAGTCTGTGAGGCTGTGGAAGACAGAGACATTGTGAAAACTATCTGAAACAGGGAAAAGGGGAGTGAAAAAAGGAGACAGAGAACCAAGCTACAAAGGAATGGAAAGCCAAGGATTCTGTTCTGTTCTGTTCTGTTCTATTCTATTCTGTTCTATGTACTTATGTATCAATAGCACACTATAAAGTTGTATATTATCTTTGATATTCTGTAAAGTCAGTCCTCACTTATTGTTTTTAGAAAAATTGATTGATCACATTTTCTATTCCAGATGAACTTTAGTATTAAAGTTCTATTAAAATTAAATTTTCAATTGAAAGTATGTTAAATTTATAGATTAATTCATGGAAGAATTGACATACTTTTACACCATGTAGACTTCACATCACAAGAAACTTGATATGTATAGTTATGTGTATTCCTTTATAGTCTTTCATAAATTTTGTGGTTAACTTGATTTAGGTTTTGCACATTTTGGAGAGTTTGCTTAGAGATGTATAATAGTTTTGTGGTCATCATCAATGATATTTTTTGGTTACTTTGTTTTCTAAATGATGTATAGGAGAGCTAGCTATTCACCTTCCTTACTGAATTCATTTATTATATCTAATGGTTCTTTGAGTGATTCTCTTGAATTTTCTAGGAAGACAGAGGTATCAATTTCGAAAATCAACAAATAATGTAAGATTCATAATTCTTCTTTTTATGGTTGTTTTTGAGTTAGGACCTTCTAAATGGTGAATAGGGCCAGTGATAGAGGGCACTGGCTTTATTGACCTTGTTATAACATTTCACCATTTCAATATGATACTGTACCTTTTATCAAGAAAAGGAAGTTTCTTTCAATTCCTAGATATACACATTTGTTATTTGTAATGGGGTATTCCAAATATATATTGAAATAATTACATAGTATTGACTTGGTTGCATTAATTTCTGGAGTATAGGAGTAATCTGCCAGGCGCATGTGGTTGTCGGCAAAACTCAAATTCTTTATTGCTGTATGAGTGAGGTACCTGCTTCTCACTGGCTGTAACCTGGGGCCCCTCTCATTTCTTAAAAACCCCAGAAGTTCTTTGCTATTTGGCTTCCTTACAGGATCTCTCAAAGACTCTTAAGAAAGCTAGGTGTGATGGTCCACACCTATAATTTCAGTGACTTGAGAGGCTGAGGCAGGAGGACTACAAGTTTGAGGCCAGCCTCATTAACTTAGTGAGAATTTGTCTCAAAATATGAAAATAAAGGATTGGGGATGCAGTTCAGTTGCAGAGCACTCTTGGGTTCAATCCCCAGTACTTAGAAAAAAAGGAAAAAAAAGCCCTTAACATGTCATCTTGCTTATTCAAGGGGAATAGGAGAATCTCTCATTCCTAACTCCTAAGAGTCTTATATAGCACAATCATTAGAGTGGTCATATTCTGTTCTATATTCAATTGTTTTATATCTATTCCTGTGGAGGTCCGTGGTGCTCTCTGCCGGAGGTGCAGAGTAGCACGATTTATTGGGGGGCTGCCAAAGTGGGTTGTCAGCCGGGGGGTACTACACCAGCGCTCAACGCAGCATGAAGTAAAGGAGTCAGCTGGTGGTGGAAGAAATCAGCTCTCAAATATGAGTTAGGCTGTGGAATCTTCTGCTGCTTTATTTTCAGTTTGTACAAGTATATAAGCAACATTTCTTGGCATTACACATTTTTTTACATCATAAAACTTAGGAAAGAGGCTGAATCATCTACTGATTACATATCAGATATACATATCGATGCTTCATACAGATGGAGAGTTACATGAACTGTACGTAACTATCTATGTATGTTATAATTTTTACCTCATATCTCTAACTTAGTCATTCTTTCTGCATACTGTTTAAACTTGCCTGATAAAAGCTAATTTTGTCTGATTGGAATTTCAAGGCACTTACTGTTTTTCATAACAAGAAGCAGGGAAAGGGAGAGGCAGCTTTGAAGGACTTTTGTTTTTAAAGATTTGTATTACTTCATTATTTTGAAAATAAGAGGGATTTATTTTCAATCACAAAAAGAATCTTAAAGCTATTTAATTAGGAACCTGTTATTTTAGTATAAATCATAGAAAAGGTCTTTTATGTTTTTAACTCTAGATTTCAAAATATTAATTTATAGAATTAGTCTCATTATAAGTAATTGAAATAGCCATACCTGGTGGCCACATGTATGAATAAAGAACAGAACAGCAAGTAAATAGGAGAACCTATGCAGTCAAAGTTAACTCTTTCAGCACCATGATATCTTTCATGAAAAAAGAGAGGTTTTATCAGCAGAAAGGTTATAGGGGAGCATAGGGAACACGAGCAGATCACATTGGAGGAACAGCCACTAGCCTATCCTTGTGGTGGTTTGATTTTTCATCATATGTCAGGGCAACACCCCTGGGCTAGGCCAAGTCCATGTATCAGGAAGTGAGAGACAGCCAGAGAGTTATGTTTTCAGCTGATGTGTTCTTAATGTCCCCAACATTTTTTCTCCTTTTTGTTTTATTGATGGGAGCCCACCTTACTTGAGGGTGTGCCTTTCTTAGGTTGTCCCCCTCTGGGGATCTTACCCGTCATTGACTACCACCCTAGCACTTTGGGTGGACTTACCCAAGGCCAGCAAGCCGTGGCTGAGGAGAAGACATGGGACAGAACAGTCACCTTTGGGAAGGCTTCCCATGGATGTTTTAGACCTCCACATCTTGACAAGGACCATGGCCTAGTTCATAGGGCTCCCAATCAGCATTGCTGAGGGCAACATATTGTTGGCAGACCACCATAAGCTGTACTGATTTGGCCCTGTCCTTCAGGAAGATGCCACTAAGATGCCACATGTGCCCTATTCTATTATATTTTATTCTATTCATATGTACTATATCTTTAATATATTTTTAGTTGTTGATGGACCTTTAGTTTATTTATATGTGGTGCTAAGAATCAAACCCAGTACCTCACACATGCTAGGCAAGAACTCTACCACTGAGCCGCAGCCCCAGCCCTACTATATTTTATCGGTTAGAAATAAGTCACACAAGAGGAGACTATGTAAGTATTATAGTTGTCTAGAAAGTTCTATTATTTTCTCTTACCTAAAATACTCACTATATTTTGTGATCATATTCTTTAAAAGAAAATCCTAATATGTACTATTGCTCCTTTATTTTTGCTCAGATTTGTCAGATCTTTGAAATCTCAACGAACCGACTAGTTTTGTTTTCTATATAATTAATTTATGCTTTATCTTAGGCCTTTAATTTTTTTGAATTTGATACTCTTTTTCTTGTGTTTTTGACTTTAATTCTTAGTTCAAATTTATTTGCTTTCTTTCTACTTTTCTAACAAACATATTTAATACATAAACACAGATATACACATATTTTCTTGCAGTCCTGCTTTAGCTCCAACCCACAAGTTTTGGTATTTCTTTAAAAGCTGTTCACTTCTAGTTTGTACAAACCAAATGGTGAGTAGCTACAGAAAGAGGAGCTGGGTATGAGTCTCCTTAACCATGTAGAAGGATACAGACATACTTTCTGTCTCTGATAAGTGCTTTTGTTTCTTTCTTCTTCTCTTATTCCTCTTTTCTTTCCAATAACTTTTGCCTCTACTCTTCCACTTTTCAGAAAGCTGTCTTTTTCTAATCCAAGAGTCTAGAGAACTCATAAACTCCTACAAATGGCTTGCATTCTCCAGGCATATTCATCTTCTAAAAGTGGATACAATGAGAAAACAGGAGAAAAACTTTAATGCAAAGAAAAGGAATGGTATGTAATCTGGGAAGGAAATTATAGGGTGGGGAGAAGACTAAAGAAAGAAAATTGATAGACTTCTGGTGTCTCTAGGATACCATAATTAGGGAAATTAGTCATGCTGCTTTATATGAGGGGAGATTCATACCCTTGCTCATTGTAAAAGATGCAAATAAATGCTCCAAAGGGAAAGGCTGGGGCCATAAGAATGGCCTCTATGTGCAGTGTGCAGAACTGACTGAGGGATAGTAAAATAAGTTAAGTAAGATGGTTTAATTCTTTCAATGATTAGGCAGTTCCTGCAACTTAAGCTCCCTGGGACTGAATGAGGCAAATTGGGCATTCTCCCTGCCATTCTATCTTTGTATTTACTCAAGTGGTCATAGCTACAAATATGGATATTCTGAAGAAATGACTGATAAACAACAACAATAACAACAAAAAAAAGGTCTTTCAAAGATGAACCTATAAAACTGCTACCTTGCACATATGGCAAAAGGTTCTTTGCACATGTGAATAAATAAAGGATGTGGAGATGGAGAGATTATCCTGGATTATCCACACAGGTCCAATGCAATCATAAGGGTATTAAAAAGGAAAGAGGATGGCAGGAGAGTCACAGTCAGAGAAGGATATGTGACAAATAAGTGATGAAACTGCTGGCTGCCAAGATATGTGGGAAGCTTCCATAAAAAGAAAAAAGCAGGGAAAGGGATTCTCTAGAGCTCCCAGGAGGAAGACAACTCAGCCAAACCCTTGATTTTATCCTCATCAGACCTATTTTGGACTTCTGACCTCTAGAACTATAATAAATTGTTTTTTTTTTAAGCCAGTTTTTGGTGGTAACTTGTTAGCAGCAATGGAAAACTAGTAAAATCACAAAAGTCTTGAGTACAGGAAGCCCAGGGCAGGCATCTGGGCATAATTGTTGGTTGATAATTCTTATCTGAGACCTATTGCTTCTCAGTTTGAGTATTGTGATTGGTTTTGGGTTTGGGTTCCCAGCTACCCACTATTCTAGGCTTCACAAATATACAACACTGCATCACTTAACCAAACTGGCCAAGCTTGGGAACTTTGTAAATTACTTGAACTGGGGTCTTACAAATTCCTTGGCACTTGAGCTGGAGTCCAGGCTCTGAAGAGTACTCTCTGAACACAAACACCTCTGATGAGGTATCATTTCTCTATATATCATTGGTGCCACCCACTACTAGTTGGATTTTACTAGTTGGATTTGGGTCTCATCTGGGTCTGTTTTGGGCTCCTTGAGTCACCCATCTCCTGGTTAGTGTCTGCAATTAATTGAAGAACAAAGAGTGCTATTAAATCATGTTTAAAGAAGGCATGTGCAATGGTAAGAGTTTAAGGAAAGGAAGACCAAAATGGATGGAGGGAAGCATGGAGGGGGCTGGTTAGAGACTCTTACTGTGATTTATGCCAGGCAAAAGCAGATAGTCCACATTCCAGTTATAATGTGCTCCATAATGCCACGATATGTGCAGAACATGCTAATCAGCAATTAAAAATCAAATTTAGAATACCTTTATTTTTATTAAATGCTTGAAGAATGAGTCTAACTTTACTTTCAGATATTTAGTTATTTTATCCCTTCATTCACCTATACACCAGAATTTCAGCATATCTTTAGTTCTTTTTCAAACTTTTCTTTGCTCTTCTGGAAAATGCAAAGCAGTGTAAATATTGAACATCGTATTCTGAGCTAGGATTAGATTAAACATTTACATTTTTAATCTGGGTAAAATGTATTGGTTAATTACTCTCAATTTTAAGATGAGAAAAGTGGGTTCAATCAGATTGCATTACTTGCACAAAAACTCACTTCTGGTAGCAGGGCTGGTAATCAGTCAGAGACAACCTGCGTAGGATCTGGACTCCAGTTCATGGGTCCCACTTGTCTGTTGATTTGACATTTTCTTGACATTTTAAAAGTATTTACTGATTCCTGGCACTATTCAATGTGCTGGATATAGCAAGAAACAAAACAGACAAAAAAATCCTAGGTCCTAAAAAAAATTTATATTCTAGTGTAAGACCCTGGGTTCATTTCATTAGTAGCTTAAGATATTCAGCCATAAACATCTCTAACACTCCACTCAGATAAAAGGTTAATTCTGAGCTCAATCTTAGTTATGCTTTCCTTGGGGACCTGACATAAGCCCTTTAACATAAGCCCAAGGGGAGTTCTTAAGTTCAGACTTCCTGTTAATTTATATGTTTGTACAAGAAGAGCTAGGATTATGCATTTATGGCTCATATTTTATTTCTGTGATAATTCCCAAAGGGTGAAAGCCTATTGTGTGTTTTGGTGGAGAACACCTGCCTTCTGTTTTGCTTTTTGAGGGCCTGAGTAGCAATGGGCCAGGGAAAGCAGCTGGCTCACATTTGGATGCTCCTTAAATGTTGAATCCAATCTTTGTAAATGTAGGAATCCAAAGAATTCTTGAATTTTGAAATATCCACTCCCCTCAGCACTTAACTTCTGTCTAACATTACCTTTTCATGCTGTCAGAAGTTTGGTGGAATTTCTTATGAGAAGGAGATTTTCACTTTTAAAATATTTTAAGAGGGCAGAATTTTTACCATAATTGTTAAACCACATAATAGATATGACGAAGCAGATGAATATTTCTTGGCATTCATAGAAAGTGACTAAAATGTACTGAATATGAACGATTTCTAGACTTTTAATCATGTTTAAAAGCCTTGAAGTTGGAAACCTTGGAGCAGCCTGCCACCTTCAGGATAACTTCTCAATTAACTCTAGAGAACACTGGGTTTAGTTTCTATAAATTCCAAATACCAATCCTGGTAAAAACGTTTCATTATAATCAACGGGGGAAGCTATGCTCCTTGTAGGGATTTTGCTATGATTAAGCATTATATTTAATACAATTCATTTTCTTTAACTAAAACTGTACCTTTTTTAATTCAATTTTTCTAATTTGATTATCTTTGCACCTATATTCATTTCTAACTTCGGACTGGTTAAAAACAACCCATCTATTTCATTTTACTAAAAAGAATTGAGAACACTAAAAACAGATTTTGCTGCCATAGTCTGTGAGAAATATTGTAACTTTGGAAACTACTTCCTTCCTCCTGGTTTTCTTTTATTATGGATTAATCACAATATTCCTAAACAATCTTTAATAAAAGTAGCATTAATGAAACACAGTCTGAAACGGAGAAGAGGGAGACTGAGAGAGATATTTGCTTTTCCCACAAGCACTGGCTGTCGCTTTCAGTAAGTTACGCTGAGGTCTCTTGGGCTTAACGACTTTATAAGGCAACAGAGATGAGAAATAGTGTAGGAAAAGACAGGACGGCTGACTCCCTGCTTAAGAGTATGGAGCAATAAATAAAATTAGTTATAAAAACAAAGAGAAGGGAAAGGAAAGCATAACTAAAATCAATACCATTATGATCAATGCCATAAAATCAATGCCATTATGAGTTATGAGAGTGGGATAAAGATCCTGAAAAAAGAAAACGGTGGCTTGGAAAGACTTTAGGCAAACGGATAGGAAAATAGTGGGCGCTGAAATGAAAGAGCAGTTTAAAACAAATACCCATTGAGAACGAACACCCTTTTCTTATTTTCCTTTCAAAAAAGCAGGACGGGATAACTCGTGGACCTGGTTTGTGAAACGATCAACTTCCTTAGGACTTTGGTTCTCAGTTCAAACTGCAACCCTGGAGTCACGTGGGAAGCTTTAACCGAAGCCAGGCCTCACTCCAGAAGAATCAGTTCAGCAAGTCTGGGGTGGGGCGCGACCTGTACCTATCCCAAAGCTTCGGGGTGCATGCAAGGGTCTAGGACCGAGGGAACCTCCCAGCGTCCAAGGCTCACCCCCGCCCTTCCCGCGAGGCTGCGGGCCCGGAAGGAAGCGCACCTCTGACACTCGCAGGGCAGAGACACGGCTTGTGGCCTCCTGACCACGAGGGGGCGACCAGCGCTCACGTACCTCCCACTTCCCGGCGTGCAGCCGGCTAGACCCCAGCGTGCGCACGCTCCGTGCGCCCAGAGGTCACCCGCGCCGGTGTTCTCCCACGTGCGTCGTGAACCTGAGGGCATCATGTTATGAAGAGATGGGGGCTTGGGTGACCCGCGCCATCAGGAATTTCAACCTAGAGAACCGAGCAGAACGGGAAATCAGCAAGCTGAAACCCTCGGCCGCTCCCAGACACCCTTCCACCAAGAGCCTCCTGAGAGAGCAGATGAGCAGTGAGTGGTGCAGGAGCGCGGCGGGACGCTGGGTCGCCGGCTCCCGGTGCGGGGCGCGCGGTTCGGTACCCGTGAACCTCGGTCCCGAGGCGGGAGACTTGCGTCAGGTTGCTCGGCCGCAGCGGCTCTGGTCAGCCGAGCTCAGGCAGGTGGAGCTGCCAGACTGGTGACATTGAGATTGTCCCCTCCGCGCAGCGGTGAGGTTGGCGGCCCCTCCCACTTGGTAGTCCCGGAGGTGGTGGCCAGTACCGGCGCTGACCCTGCCCTCTCCTGCTGTTGTCATTAATCGTTGGCCATTTGATACGGCTTATCAGAATCAGCAGGAATCTTGTGCTGCCAAAGTTTTCGCTCTGTGTCATCACAGAAGGATGGGTGCCAAGCCTGGCCTAGTATTTCGATTTACACTTAAAATACTTTCCTAACTTTCCAAACGATTATCTTAAATGTCTTATGTTAAGTATTTAGGCTCTTTAAGGAAATCGTTCTTTTTTAAAAAATAAGTGACTTATCTTTTTCTTTCCTTAGACAACCCAGAAGTTAAGGGAGAAATTGCTAGAAAAGATGACAGGCTGCTCTCCTTACTAAAAGAAGTGTATGTTGAGTCCACAGATCCTGTATCTTCCCTGCCGGTAATGTGTGTTTTAATTAATTAATTAACTTATTTATTTTGGGGGCTTAAGAAAGATGATCAAGAGAAGTGTGCCAAGTAGTTAAAAAAATAAAAAAAAGTGCACATTCATCAAGGGTTAAAATGTCAGTGTACTTGTGTCCAGAGTCCAGGCCTAGGCAAAGTTTAAGCACAGTGGTCCTGGCAAGACACATAGAACTTCATTCATTTACCAGAGTTCTGAAAGACTTGTGAAAGTGTTGATTGAGTGCACCTGGGCAGATTTTTAATATTATTCAGAATTCGTAAGATTTGGTAAGGTACTTCTGGTGGTTGGTTGTCATTTGAGTGACAAAAGGATACCTTTAGAACTATTATTCTCCTGTGAATTGAAGTGTAATCTAATCTTAGGGACTAATCTTAGGGACTCCTTTGGGTTGTTGGGTTTGTCAGGGTTTTTTTTTTTTTTGTTGTGTTTTTAAGGGTGTTTTCAAATAGGATATGTAAAATTAGGATTACAGAATACATTTGGAATAGGCGTATATTAAGTCCATATAGTATACAATTGTCGGGCACAGTGCTCTGTGATGAGCAGACACCTGCTTCTTACTCACGAGGCTTATGATGTTGTGACAGAAACAGACATTAGACAGATGAACATACATGCAAACAAATACATAATTATGGGAACTGTGAGAGTGTATCAGAGGGATTTATTTGAAATTGAAAGGATGAGGGATGGCTTCTGAGGAAGTGATATTTAAGCTTGGGTCTGAAGGATGAATTAAAGTTTGTGCAAGGGAGGTTCTGAATAGGGAAGAGTTAGATTAAAGGGCAAGGAAGAAACAATCTGAAGAAACAACTTTCAGATTTTTTTCCATTCTAAAATTTCTCTGGTACTGTCTATAGACAGGCAGTAGGCTACACAAAATGTAGTTATTGGTATAATTTTCATAGGAGAAATAAGACAAGATTTGTAAATTGTGTGTAATAGTGATTTTAGGGTATAGTTATCACCAAAGGCTCACATAAAAAAGACAGAATTGTTCATGTAGTTATGTTATTTTTAAACGGATATTGAATAATATTTCCAAACATTGTTTTTCTCATGTTATACTAATTTATGCATTTGAAAATTGGCTCTTGGGGAGTGAAAAAAATGGAATAGTTACAGAAAGATATTTAGTGGTATTAAAATTTCAGGGACATTAGAGAAAATCTAAAATGAATGATTGAAAATGAAAAATTGAATTGCCTATTTAAGTTCTTTGCCCCCTGCCCTTTTTTCTTTTGGTAAGTTTGTATGATTTGTGCTATCTGTAGACATGAGTGCTACTGTCCTTGTAATGGCAAATAATTTCTTTGTTTTCTGATGTTTTAACTTATTTATTTATTGCCATTAAAAATTTTGTCCTTCAAGACACAGGAAGACTGGGGCCACTTTAATATCTTAAAAATCTTCAGTATTTTTTTCTAGTGGTTTTCTGCACCCCCCCCATATATGTGTGCATATATGTGTGTGTGTATATGAGTATATATATATATATTTTTTTTTTTTTAATATTTGCTTGGCATTCAGTAGGTTGTTTATTATGTAGAAGAGATAAGTCAACCTCTTTTCAAATGGATGGTCAGTTGTCTAACTAATTTATTGAATTCCCTAAATCTTTTCCCACTTATTTTAAAATGCTGCTATACATGGTCTGCTTATGGACTCTTCAGTTCTATTTATTTTTCTATTTTTACACTAGAACTATAGTATTTTAAGGACTAGAGCAGTGTGATATATCTTGATATCTGTTATGACTTTTTTTTATCCTTTTTAAGAGCTTCTTATCTATACTCACACATTTCATTTTTCCGATGAACTTGGGAATCATGTTTTCTGTTTCTTCACTAAGTCCTATTTGGATTTTTAGTGTAGCTATATTGGAATTTATAGATAAATTGAAGGATTAGCTTCTTTTAATTATCGAGTCTTTGAGAGCATAGAGGGAAATCTGTTGACTACAAGTGGGGAGCTTTTGTTCATCCTGAAGTTTTTAACTATTTGTTGTTAATATAGCAGAAAGTGAATGACTTTCATATTGTAGCTATCCACATTACCAGGTTATTTTTTTTCTACTAGGGAAATTTTTTCAGTTCAATTTCTTATCTTTTTAAGGTGTTGTATATCTCCATGGAGTTATAGTTTTCTCTGCATTACTAGTATTTATCCTTAATTCTCTTATTATATTGTACTTATTTGTCTTGTTAAGGAATTTTGGTGTTATCCTGTGGACTATGGGAAGTCATTGAAGAGTTTCATGTTGAAAAATAATGTGATTTGAGAGTGGGCTAGGAAAGAACAAAGTGAATTTTATTTATTTAGAGGTGATGGACTAGAAGATGTTGCTATAGTTCCTGCAAATGACATTGTTGTGGATTAGGGTGGTTTAGTGATGGTGGGGGAGAAATTAATGGGTTCAAGAGAGACTAGGAGGCACTATCAACAGGATTTTGTCATAGATTAGATGTAATGAGTTAGGGAAAGGAAGGTGTCAGGTTTAATTCTCAGTTCTGGGCATGGGATGTGGAGGGGTAAAACTGGTAGTAGGTTCAATTTTAGACATACTGAATTTGAGGTGTATGTATGTTATCGAAGTAGAGAGGCCCATTAGGTATTTCAGGATTTGGATCAGGAAGTCAGAGGAAAGGTCTTGACTTAAGATCACAGATTTGGAAGTCATTAACATGTAAGCAGTAACAGAAGATAGGGAAGTGTGTGGGATTCCTTTGGAAGAACGTCTGGAGTGAGAAGAGGATGTGGCCAAAACTTACGGCATATTAAAATTTAAGGACAGCAGAAGGGAAAGGGTCCACAAAGAAAACAAAAAAGAAATCACTGGAGGAACAGATAGAAATCTAGTAGAGGCATAGTGTGAAAACCAAGAGTACATTGGTGCAATCAACAGTGTCAGATGCAGTGAGACATTGTGAGTTCAAGTATGGTCTGAAAAGTGCCTCTGAATTAAGCAACTAGGAGGTCATTAGAGATAGCAAATGCTATTGTCTTTTAAACTTCAATTGAAGAGATGGAAACTGGTTGTAAAGGAGGTATTGGTTTTTAATTTATGGGAGTTTTAAAAAGGTAATCACCATAGCATTTTCATATGTTCACCAAGACACAACAGTAGGCAGGGTGCAAGTGAACAGAAAAGAATAAGGGAATAATTGGAATGATCAGGTAGTAATGATGCAATACAGAACACAGATACAGGGATTAAGCTTGAATGGGATAGGTGGATGAAAGATGAATATGTATAAATTTTATTTATACTGGAATATTGGAGACAGTTTATTTTTCAGAAAAGGCACATGCTCCAGCAGTATTTTAATTCATTTGAGATGTTTGGGGTATTAAATATAAAATGCAAAACTAGAAAACAAAATAGAGGTTATCAAGTAAGTATGAGAATGTTGCCCTTTTAAAGCAGGCAGAGTTTTATTTATCTAATCAATTCTCATTATTCTTTTAATATGTAGCTTGATTATTCCTTATCTGAAATGCTTGGAACCAGAAATGCTTCATATTTTGCAGAAATACTTCATATTTATTTTATATTTTCTAATTTTGGGGTATTTGCTTAAGAGATATCTTGGGGATAGGACCCAAGTATAAACATGAAATTCATTTATTTATCACATGTACCTTATATACATAGCTTAAAGGTAATTTTATACAGTATTTTTAGTGTACCTGCATTTTGACTGCAACTTATTATAGGGAGTCAGGTGTGCAATTTTCCATTTACAGCATCATGTTGGTGCTCAGAAATTTTTGGATTTGGAGCATTTCAGATTTCAGTTTTCTAAAGCTACCTGAATTCCTTAGTGATGACAGTGCTATAGTTATGAAAAGGCCCATCAAACCATGGCTCGTTACAGTGAGAAAATGTTTGCAGTATTTATTTGAAAAGGAATAGTATAGATTTGAGAAATGTGAAAGAATATTCAGAATCTTGTATCCTAAAATCCACTTTTCTTTCTATCTTTTCTGATACTAGGTGAAAACTGCTGAAACACAGCAAGAATCAAAGGAATTCAGATTGCCAAAAGGCCATCATTTTGATATGTTGAATATTAAGAACATTCCCAAAGGCAAAATATCCATTGTAGAAGCATTAACACTTCTCAATAATCATAAACTTCATCCAGAAACATGGACTGCTGAGAAAATAGCTCAAGAATACCATTTAGAACTGAAAGATGTAAATTCCTTGCTCAAGTATTTTGTTACTTTTGAAGTCATTTTCCCCCCTGAAGACAAGAAAGCAATACAATCAAAATGAAGAAAGTCATGAAATTAATTTTTTTAATATGTACTTCCCATTCCCATGTCCTGTTTATTTCCTCATTTTTAGCATAGTAACTACTGAGTGTTTAATGCTCTCTGCTTTGAGAGCATACTATTTATTGATCTCTTGACTTTTCAAGATTGGTTATGAATTTATTTTTTTTTTTTTTTTTAGATTAATTTGGTTTAGGCATAGTTCCTGTGTGTATGTCAGCATGGCTAATCAGAACAGCTACAAATTTACTGTAAGTGGAAGAGATATTATGTTATTTTAGGCACATGATACCAGCTTTTAAATTGGTCTTTTGACCTGAATCCCACATTTAAAATTCACAAGTTTTGCCTTCCAATTTAAGTGGTTAGTTCATTCTGTCAGGGATATTGAAAGTGAGTTTTTGACTCCTAAGACTGACATTTTCTTGTTAGGGCAAGAGAATAGAATAATAGAATTTCCCAAATAAAGACAGGCAGGAGACTGGCTATGAAATCAGTGAAAAATATATTTTTACCACTACTCTGGTGATAAGAATTGGCAAGGATTTTGTTTTGTTTTTAATTGGTTCTAAGAATGGAATAATGTCTTTAAAGTTATAAGAAATAATTAGTGATGTTTATAAATGTTAGCAATGTACTTAGAAATAGGTAAGACCAGAGGGTCAGGCAGCTTTGGGAACTATTGAAAAAAACAACAACTTTCTTTTGGTTTAATTTAGAGATACAAGAAACTTTTAAACAGTTAAAGAACCAGGGTAAGGGAAATTTGGTGATCAAATTATATATATATGTGTGTATGTATATATATGTATGTGTGTGTATATATATATATATATATATATATATATATATATATATATATTCCAGTTTTAATGCTGGTTGAAAGAAGAAAGAAAAATAGCAAGTGGAAGCATAAAATATGATCATTGGAAGGGAGCTGGGAAATTTTGCCTCATTAATATAATAAACTTAACAGATGTCTGTACTAGGATCTTAAGTGGTATTGTGTAACTTTAGCTCAGCCTAATAGATTACCACTTATGAGATTTTGAGTAGATTGTTGTAACTTCTTGAGATTGAATTTCTACTATAAAATGAGTATAATGCTGCCTTAAATATAATAGTTACTGTGAAGATAAATAAAATAGTAAAGGACTACAAAGGACCAAGCAAGTATGAATGTTTTTTTCTCAGTTGAGAACATGCCTGAGGAGGATACGTGATGTAAATATTTGTAGTTTATGACAGCCAGACTCAGAATTTAGTAGGTTTTCAAAATCATAATATATTTTTTTCCTGTTAGGCTAAAAAGTAATTTATTTCAAAAGGGCAGTAGGTGGGAGTTGTAGAAAATGGGTTTGTCAATGTACTTCCAAGGAAGGTAGGCATCACTACTTCCCAAAGATTCCCCTGGAAATGGTATGGAAGATGGTGAGGAATTCAGCATGATGGTAGAATGATACATCAGTAGTAATGCTGAAACAGAAAGTGGGCAACTTGTAAACTTATTTTCAAATACTGTACCATGTAATAAACTATACCTTTTTTTAAATTTTGTTCAATACAGTAGTTTTTTAAGAAAATATGAAAGAATGCTAACCAATAAAAATTTTTATTTAAAAATTTTTTTTCAATCAGTCAAAATTATTTTCTGTAAAGATCAGTACTTTAATCACTGGTATTGTTATTTCTGAGCCATTTTTTGTGTTCAAAACTATATTGTGTGATTAAGCATCTGTAAAATGGCTTCTCACCTAGTGTCATGTGATAAAATAAAGTTCTTCCCATATCATTCTTTAGCCTACTATACTGCTTTTTATTCCATATGGGAGAGCACTTGGGTAGTAGGAATGTCACAGAAAGTGCATGCTGTTTAGAGTCACAAAACGTGGGTTTACATCTCAGCATCACCACTAACTATATGATCTTGGACTTGTTATCAGTTGAAAAACAGGTAATAATAATGGCTAACATTTTAAAAGTAATTACTGTACTAGACCCTAATCTAGGTGTCATACATATATTAACTAGATTGATATTTTCCACAGGTATGAGGACAAATGTATTTTACCTTGAAAATTGAAGCACATGAAACTTTAGTAATTTTTAGAGATTACTTAGTAAATTTTGAAGCATGAAATTTAAACCCTAGTAGATTATTTTCAGAATCTTGTGCTCCTATCTGCTATACTGCATTGTCTTTCTGCAGGATTATGAGAATTAAGTGAGATGACATGCAGGCTGCCTGGGACATTAAAAGGCCACAGCCATTTAATGTTTGCTTTATATGAAAATCCCTTCTAGAGCTCTGGGAAAATACAGATAACAGGGACTCTTCTGTATGAGAGACAGATTTAGTAAGCTTGGAAGACTCCTGGATTTTGGATGTGAGATGCTTTTAACAGTAATGACCAGTGATTGCTGAGTGTGTACTGATTGACCGTCTGTACAGTTTGATGAATGTACAGGTTGACCATCGGCATTGTTTGGGTATAAAGTTTATTACGTATGAAAATTGAAGATTAGGGGAAAGAAGAGTGGCCTTGAAGGAGTTTGAAGGATTTCTAAGTGATGAGGGAGAAGGAAAGAACCCTCCAAAGTAAGCAGGGTCATATGAGGAGAGAAGGAAGTTAATAGGTGGGTTGGAGAACTGGGATCCAGGGAGCTGGTAGAGGAAGAGCTGACCAAGAAGAGAAGTCTGCTACAGAAAAGTGGGTGGGGTTTGGCAAAGTTCTACCATAGGTAAATAGGATGATCTTATAATCTGTTGCCTAAATTGGGACACTTGAGAGCGAAAGGATACCAACCACATGAGGGCAGTAGACATAAACTGGAAAAATGAGGAAATGTCATCCTAACCACAAAATACACTATTGGAAGTCTTGAAGGCTACCTGGATATAATCATCTTAACTTCCCCCCATCAACATTTGGAATCTTGGTAATAATTCCTGTATGTGCCAAAGGGTTTTGCTTAGTCTGTAAATATCTGCATGAACATCCTTATCCATATTTACTCAATTCCATTTAATATCCATGAATCAAAGAAAAGGGGGGTTAGGGTCCTGGAGAATTAGTGGTGATGTGAGGGAGCATCTATAAGCATACTTAAAGGAATTGAACTGAAGTGACTCAAAGCACCCTGGATTGAGGCTATTCTTAAAAATAGCTTGTTGGGTACAAGTTGAAAATGTATAAGAAATGAACAAGTATAAAAGATTAAAACAGGTCTCTGCATTTTAAATAGCCATCACTTATTGCTTGATAACTATACTACCTTACTTGTTCTGACACACACCAGTCCGTGAAAAAGTTTGCAAGAGTAATGTCTGTTTTTATCTGACTATGCCATGTTTTTCTGTTTTAGGAATAATAGAACTGTGTTACTTGTTAAAAGAAATGAAATATCAAAGCATTTGCTTGGATAAATCTACATAAGAAAAAATATAAACTTTAAATTCAGAGCATTTGGGTGGCTATAGACTCACCAGGCCTTTTTTTTTTTTTTTTTTTTTTAACTTGACCTGACCACACTATCTTTTTAGTCATAACCTCCATGGCTACCCAAGTAAACTTGGTTGGTTTTCCCTGCATATTTTCCCATCTATGCTATGGATAGTCAAAATCAGAGTGGTATGTGGAACTTTATGGCTGGACCTTGGTACCAGGAATGTGTCTGACTCTGATATTGGTTTGAGATAAACCAGGTGCATTTTGGCTTGGGTGAAGTCACTTTTGTCCTGATCATTCTATAAACGCCCATTATTCTGACCCATATTGTGGAGATCTGCCTGAATCTTGCTACTTCCCAGAACCATGCTGGTGTCACTAAGACCCAGGTAAATTGCACTCTGCAATCCTGGATCTGCATGCCTCTTCGGTCACATGATGCTTTGGGAACTAGTTCTCAAAACACTGAGAATGGGTTGTTCTGAAACAATTAGCCAGCCAGGAAGACTAAGGAAATGTTCAAGGGAAGGGAGCATCCTCAGGGGAAATCCTGGGTTGGCCATCTAACTCCATGTGAGAAGGTTTGGCCCATGCATTAAAGGCTTATAGTCCACCAACTGAGTATGGGTATACCATGAAATCACTGTTGATTTGGAGCAGCTGTTTGCTGAATGCTTCTTATCCCATTGCTGTTAGGAAGAATGGTATCTCACCGTTGCAGTGGAATGGCTGTGGCTGTGGGCAATTCAGTTGGCTACCAACGTCCATCTGACTGTATGCAAGAGTATAAAGACTTCAGAAAAAGTTATACAAGTTGAAAGAGATATACATCTGTTATGGTTTTTATAAATGGTGTGATCCCAAAACTCATATGGATTAATCCACTGATATGGATTTACTGGGTGGTAACTGTTAGGCCAGTAAGGTATGGCTGTAGAAAGTAAGTCACTAGGGCTTAGTCTTATAAGGGTTTATATTTTGTACCTGGTGAGTAGAACTCACTCTCTGCATTCTGGATGCAATGTCCTGAGCTGCTGCCCTTCCACCATGATGTTCTGCCTCACCTTGTACCCAGAGCAATGGGGTCAGCCAACATAGACAGAACTTCTAAAACTGTGAACCAAAATAAACTTTTCTTCATCTCCATTGTTGTCAGTTCTTTTGGTCACAGCAATAAAAAGTTGACTAGAAATAATCTCTGTAACTCTCTTACTGTAGACTATTGCCTGGCTGAGAAGCAAGAAATCCTAATTTGCTGTTTTGTGACACTGAGAGAAAAGTGCCAGAAGAGAAAACAAGCATGAACTGTCATCTGAAGATCAGAATGCAATGCAAACAATTAAAATCTCTGGTAGAAGGGGAGTGAAGATGAACCTGAGACTGAAATGATAGAGAACAGGGACCACCACCACTAACCCCACCTCCCCATCCTCCCAACCCCTAACCCCCATAAATCAGATTCACTTTTCTGCTTGAATATCAATGCAGCACAAGGCAAAGGCACAGAATATTCAGATGCATAAGGGGAACCTTCCAATTTAAGAAACCATGACTGTTCAGGAGTGTACTATTGCAGAATTGCTAAATATTGCAAAAACTTTTAAACAACTCCCCTGGGAAAGTCTAACTGCCTGGATGGTGAGACTGGGACATGGGAGGGGATAACATTTCACTGGCAGAAAATGAAACAGAAGATAATTTTATCATTCATCCAGCCTTTAAGTAGCACCTACATAATGTCTGTTGTTCCAAGGAAATCATTCCCTTATAGATTGGATCATCTGGGACACGAGCGATATGGCCAAATAAGGGACTGTACCAGCATAGGTACCCCCATGGGAAAACATTGAGGAAGCCCAGGGTATTCTGTGGGAATCAGGCATGTGACAAGCCATTTATGCCCAGGTGTTTCAAGGACCTAAAAGGCAGTTTTTAAATATGGAATGAAAACGAATTGTTATAAAATATTCAACAGTACATACTTTTGCTCTCCCTTCTCAGCCTGACTTTATGACAGAATTTTTTATAATGTGGACAAGGTTGTTGTCAACCTTGGAGAGACAACATGGTCAGAATAAGGTGTGCCTTGTCACAAAGCTGGACAACTAAGAGAAATGGGAGAGAAAAGAAATGGATAATAAGAAAGCAGATGTGGTATTACTTTGACAACCCCAGGGAACGTAATGTAATCTTGATAGCCTTATGGAAGGAGCTTAAGCCTGGACATTTCCTTCTGTTCCCCTCTAGGAGAAGGTGAAGAATTTTCAAATTACAGTATTGACAGCTACATGGGGTGGATTCCCTACATTCTCTTTGAATAAGAGAGATAGCTGGCAACCAGACGCCTCATCTGGAACTATATTCTGGTTCTCCAAGAACCAGGGGAAGTCCTTTGCCCCGGTAAATACAGGTGTTGAATGTACCATGATCCATGGCAACCCAGAATGTTCTCCGGGTCTGGGCAGTGCTTGAGGAATATGAGGATAAGACCACCAGAGAGATATTGTTACATTTAGGAAATAAAAGAAAACCCCCAGCTCCATATTTGGTACTAACCCCACCAGTTCCTAAAAACATTCTAAGGATGGATATTCTATTAGGAAGGACACTATAGACCTCTGTGGGCAGAATTTCAACACAAAGTTCAGATAGTGTCATGGTTTGGATATGACATGTCCCCCAAAGACTCATGTGTTGAAGGTTTGGTTCCCCAACGTAGCAACGTTGAGAGGTGGAGCTTTTGGGAAGTGTTCTGATCTCATCAGCACACTAATCTGTTGATGGCTTAATGAACTGCTGGAGGGTAGTGGAAACTAGAAGGTGGGACCTGGTTGATGGAAATAGATCACTGATGTCATAACCTGGAAGGGTATTTTTTTTTTCACAATTAAAATATTTTTATTTATGAAATTCTTGAGCAGTATACAACTTGGAGGCTTTATGTAGTTAGTGCAAGGAACAAGAATAAGATGCCAAGTAACTGAGCTTTTCCATAAAATTATTAAGATACAAATCTTGACAGTGACAACATTTCAATCCTTAAAGCAGTAATACTTTTTTTGTCTGTGTGCTGGGGCTCAAATCTAGGGCCTGGCACATGCTAGGCAAGTGCTCTAGCACTGAGCTATACCCCCATTTGTCTCAAATTGATAAGGCTTTGTAGTTTTTATTTTTAAATAAGCAAGGCTATAATAAGATGTAGAATTTTATTTTTAAGTATATAGTGAGTGACAGGTAGCAATGATATGAAGTGATCTGCACAAGAGCTTATTATAAACCTAAACATTTTCATATAGGCAAAATATTGATGCCATAACCAAACCATTGGTCCTGTTTCGAGATTGCTAGATTTTGCAGATTAGAAGATAAGAGGTGGCCTTTTGGTCCCAGCTTTCCCTATTCTTAACTTTTTATTCAAGTTCTACTGAAGCTTGTGGTATGACTAGCTGTTGTCAGGTAAATGCTATTGCATAGAGGACTACAGGGCTGTTAATATTAGAAACGGAAGGACCTTGACATTAAAGATCTAGGTTAAGCTCTAAGATGGATCTTATGAGAAAACTGGGATGTACAGGGACTTAGCTAGAAACCATTCCAAACCATTCCAAAGAATGTGTGAGCTTTAAGATAATAATGTCACAGCACATAAAGAACACACAGATGCTCCATAGATTATGAACAAAAGTTAACAGAGAAAGATCTTCTGACTAAAATGGGAAAGACAATATAAAAATATTTACAAAATTTCAGAATAAAGGAATATTTGTTGGATGTTAACAAATTATTCATCTTTAATCATAACAAAGCCCCTTTGCTCTTCCAAAACCTTTGCTTTCTTTTCCTTTCATTCTTGCTCATTTTCTTCTGTTGCTCTTCCCTGGTCTGGAGACAAGGTTGTTTATAGATTTTCTTGTGGAAGGTAACTCTGTTTAAATGTTCATTCAGAGAATTATTTTCTTTAGATATTGCCCCATGGTTTCAGCTTTCCTTTGTGTGGCTCATAGGTGAGGGGACAAGACAAACTTGCTTTGAGATCAAATACTGGTTTCTTATAGGAGACTGGAGTCTGCATTGTCATAGTTGTCAACTTGAATGGGGTAATAGCTGCAGTAGAATTCCCTCTGTTGGTCTTTAAGTTGGGTGTCCGAAGCACAGCATGGCCTTCTGAGGTTTTCCCAGATGTGGTCACATGTGGAGACTTTCTAGCTGGAGTCTTGGTCACTGAATGCTTATGCTCATTATCTTAGTAGCAGCTGAAAACCTGACACTTATTTTAGTTGCTGAGAGAGCAGAGTGCTTGACTGACCTCTTCAGATATGTAGTGCTCCTACTTGCAGGGCCCTGTGATTGGCCTTTGGAGCACTGCTGGCTGATGGGTGTACAAGCCACAGAGAATCTTCCTTTTGGAGGAACTAGAGTTATTACCCCTCCCTTAGTGCTAGGCTGCTTCTTCAGTTCATTAAAGGAGTTGTGTTCTTTAAAATGTTTCTTTTTTCTCTTAATATATTCATCAATGGACTCCATTTCTTTAAAACAAGCCTCATGAAGTGGGAGTGTCCTGAAGGTAACCTTAGCAAGGTTACCTGCCTCCAGGGGATTGTTCCTCCCTGCAGGGAGATGTAGGAGTTGTTGATGAATGCCTCCTGGGCCACTTAGTTCCTGCCATTGGGCCACTCCACCTTTTGGTCACTAGTCACCTAGGCAAGATATGGGGAGAAGGAGGGCATGAGAACAAAGGAAATCTAAAATCTATAAATGGGGCAGGACACCCCCCACTTCTTGGGACACCCAGTTCTGGGGCCCCTTCTCTTCAGAGAAGTCCATCTCTGATCTATCCTTTAAATAAAACTTGCTTTCTATGCTTGCCATGGCATTTCTTGGGTGTTCAATCTTCATATCCGGGAAATAGGACTCAGACCTGATTCTCATCACTGGTATCATATTTGGAGATCCCACTGAGATCATCACTGAGGTAAGCTTCTTCACATGCACCCCACATCTTTCTGAGGTGTGCCTTTCTGTCTCTTTCTGGAGGACAATAATGGGCACCCCCCAGCTAACTAAATACAGTTAGTGCAAGCTGTCACTCTATAAGACTCTGGTGAAAGGTTCCAAGGCTTAGGCAGTTCCGAATCACCTGTCTTATAGGTCAGGCTGGTTCCATTATGTCAGTGATATGCTAACTGGTGACGGTTATATTCTTTTAGGGGACACAATAGAATGATTGTGTATTCACCACACATTGGAATGGGCTGTCAATTCCAAGAGCCAGGGTCCTAGATTAGCCATTAAGTTTCTAGGGGTGATTTGGTTGGGAAAGACCTATTTGATTCCAGGTGTAGTGTGAGATAAAGTACTAACCTTCCCCATACAGTAAAGGACATACAGGCTTTTGTGGGACTCCTAGATTATTGGTGGGTTTTTATTCCTCATTCAGCTCAATGCCTACACATACTATATCAGCTGATTAAGAGGAAAGCCACTTAGGACTGACATGTTCCCAGCCAAAAAAAAAAAAAAAAAAAAAAAAAATTGAAAAGCCAAAGATTTTGATCCGATCACCGCTCCACCAGGCATGCCAATGCAGTCAGATATCACCAGTAGAGCAGATGGCATGAATTGGGCTCTCCGATAATGTTTTTTTTTTTCTTCTTTTCTTTTAATCACATTTCTGAAAGGGAGCTTAGAAATGCATTTTCTAACAGTATACTGTGCCTTTTTACAGGTGGAGCCTACTGACTAAGACATTCCCAATCATAGTGTAAACTGGCCCACCTATAAAGAGGATGGTGGAGGGCCTATTTTTTCAGCCTCAATCCACAATAATGCAAATCTCTACTCTAACTGGCACATTGACAGTGGTGTTCTCTCTGATAGCTCATTAACTTCTGATGCAATGTTGGGCCCAGTTAACCTGTGAAACTGCCTCACCACACCACTCCAGTGCCTATGATCTCAAGTGTGAGAGGATGGCCTCCATATCTGAAAATGTGCAGCATACAGTTGAGTCCAGCAGAGGGAACCCACATGTTTGAACTGCTGCTACAGTACAACCTTCCACTGATACTGTCTGATCTGAGCCAGGAGAAAATTAAAGCAGCCAATGGGCAGAATTATGGGTGGTATGACTGGTAGTAACTTGTGAGCCATACTGCTGGCAATATACACAGTTGCAATATACTGAAGCCCTATATTGTGGATGGTATTATGGCAAATGGAACAATGGTCTACTGGCCTTAGAGAAGCCTTTCTTAGCAAGAGAGCTAATCATACTTCCACTATAACACTCTTGAAACTTAAGCATGAAGCATGGGTACTCATTTCATGAGACATGCTGTCCAAACATGTTGGACTCAAAAGTGATGTATCATGGCATTTTCATCTTCTGTATAACCCTCAGGCAGGAGGACTGATGAAGAGAAAAGAATGGCTTGTTAAGTCAATAGATAACAAATAATATTAGGTAAACCCACATTGGCCAGCTGGACCTAAGTTGGGAGTGTATTAATAAATTGAATCCATATGTCTGGCATGCTGGGCCCGTATGAGTGCCTGGGGACTGTGATCTCTGCCCCAAAGACCACCTATATCCAAGTTGTATATCCAGATGCTATTCTGCCAGAGTTGATATACAGATAGAGAAAACTGCTAATTTGTATACTACAATATTAAATCCAGGGGAGGGGACAATTCAGTTTGGGGTGCTCAAGTGGCTTGTTCCTGTAATGGACCAGCTGTTTCTTGCCACAGTGTGGTCCCTGTTGATCCTCTTGCATTCCGAACCTAGTCATGGTTTATTTCCTGAGTGGGATAAAGAAAATACCGCAGGACACTACAGTTGGCTTGTGGGTCTGGCATGCTATTTCAGGAATCACTCAGACTCCATGCTGTTCGCCATCATGTGTAGTTTGCTCTACCACACCAGCACCCAGCTGCTGCTGCCAGAAATGATGCCACCAGTATTATCTCATTGGTTCATACATATTTACCTTTACAAGTTCTTACTAACCATTTATTTTTCTATCTACAGATGCAGGAGTTTTTTTTTTTTTTTGTTGTTGTTGTTAGTTATTTTTACTGTTTACACTGGAATCTGTGCTATTATGAAGACAAAATGTTATGTGTACATCCCTGTTGTCACACATCTCATGTCACCCATAGGAAAACCCAAATTCATGGCTTATCTGATTCTATCCCTTCTATAGGAGACATACTAGGTTGTTGATCTGATTATTGGGCTTCTGGTGGGAAAAAATTAATGTTATCATCATTTGCATAATTGTTCTAGCTCTTTGGGGGCTTTGCCTCTTGTTATGGTTTAGATATGGTGTCCCCCAAAAACTCTCATGCGAGACAATACAAGGTTAGGAGGAGAAATGATTCGGTTATAGCTTTAACCTTATCAGTGAAATAATCCCTGATGGGATTAACTGAGTGGCAACTGGAGGCAGGTGGGGTATGGCTGGAGGAAGTTGTTCATTGGGGGCGTGGCGATGGGGTATATATTTTGTATCTGGCCAATGGACTCTCCCTCTCTGCTTCCTGAACACCATGTGAGCTGCTTCCCTCTGCTGCACTCTTCTTGCATGATGTTCTGCCTCACCTAGAACCCCGAGAAATGGAGCCAGCCTTCTATGAATTGAGACCTCTGAAACCATGAGCCCTCATATAAACTTTTCCTCCCCTACAGTTGTTCTGGTCAGGTCCTTTGGTCACAGCAGCTATAAAGCTGACTAAAACACCCCTGCTGTTGTGGAATCTTCCTGCAAGCCAAACAAATGGTCTCACTGCATACACAATGCTAAAACCCTTTAGAGTTTCAGGACACATCATGGAAGAGGAGGGTGTGTGAGTTTGTAAAAACCAGTTACAAGGGGTGAAATGTATGGATTCAACTTGGTCTGACCACAGCCATCTTCAGTGGTAACCACCATGATTGTCCAAGTAACCCTGGTTGGTTTTGTTTCCCCGCATGCTATAGATAGTCAAAACCATTAGAGTAGTATGTGGAACTTTATGGTCAGACCTTAGCATCAGGAAGGTGTTTGACTCTGATATTAGCTTGAGATAAACCAAGTGAATTCTGGAATAGATGACATCCTGACCCCTCTATAAGTCCTCATTGTTCTGATGTATTTTGCAAGGCTCTACCTGATTTTGCTGCCACTCGGGACCATACTTATGTCTCTTAATCCACAGTAAATTGCACTCTTTATAATCTTGGATCTGCCTGCCTCTTTTCTTTGGTCTCACACATCTTAGGGCCAGTTCTCATACACTAGTGTATGCTGCCTGTCACGGCCAGCCACGGTACCGTAAACCGGGATAAAAACTCTCGGGGGCAGAGTTAAGCTTTTACTACTTTTACTTCTACTTTCTTAGAGCTTAGAGAGGGAAAGAAAGATTTTTAGAGAGAAAGATTAAAGCGAGCTTTTCTTCTTGTCTTCTTAGCTTAGAGTTAGAGTCTTAGTTAGAAAGATAGAGCTTAGCTTCTTCTTAGCTTAGAGTTAGAGTCTTAGTTAGAAAGATAGAGCTTAGCTTACAGAAAGATTAGAGCTTCTTTCTTCTCTCTTCTTTCTTCCTTCTTTCTTCTGTCTTCTGTCTTCCTCAGGAGCCTCGGCCTAACTCTGACCAGTCATCTTCTATCTGGTTTCTCTTCTGTAACCGCTCTGCCTATGTTCTGGCCGCTCTGATTCTTCTGACCGACCGAGTGACTGCCCGGCTGACTGAATTCTCCGTTCTCCTCTCTCGGACCGCTTTCACCCGGTTATATACCTTCAGGTTTGCGGGTGCCTACAGGTGCGTCACATACATATCAGGTGGAACCCATGGCTTCCAGCTAGCTGCAACAGCCCTTCCTAATTAGGGCTCCTTCACACTAGGACCAGATCATTCCAGAACAAATTATGTCTTGGGAGCACACATGAATAAAATTGTAGTAGAGGAACTTAATAGAAGCACAGAATCCTGAGAAGAATTAAAGGTCTCTAAATTTTAGTCTGTGGACTTTCTGAAATATATACTGGGTAATAGCAAAATTGCTTCTTCCTTTCCTTCCTGTGGGGAGAAAGACCACTGGGAAGTTATTCTGAAGCTGAGTAATTTGGGGACAAAAATGTTGCCAAAATGGGATAAAGAAGCCAGTACCTGGAAGTTGAGATGTAATACCTGAGATGGAAGAAATTGGATAACAAAGTATATTGTTATCCAGGAAACAATGAGCAGAAAAAAAAAATCTTCTGGTTGCATGAGAGAATATAACCTTTGGAAAGTTTATCTAATTTTGAGAGAGGAAAGTCACACGCATAACAAAATGAACTCTGCTTATGGCTCCAAAATAAGCAAACTAATAAAAGGGTTTGGGTGTAGGGTTGATTACTGACATCAACATGCAGAAACATAGGGGCCAATTAAGGGAAATGTAACAAAAATATGCCCCAGGCCTATTTTCTATTTATAGAAAGAAATATTAAGTTTAATAATATATGTTTGATAGTAAAAATTCCATTTAGAGCTAATAATATTTGAGCAATTTTGCTATTTTAGTATGCTTTGTAGCATATTGTATGGGAATTGTAGCCAATTTTTTTCTTTAAATGTCTTTCTGTTTTTCAAGTTAAGCACAATACAAGTCATCTAATAATTCAATTGAACCATATAATGAAGATTTCTACTTTTATTTTTAGAATGGTCTCTAACTTCCTTTCATTTTAATAATGCCTGTTATATAATAGTATGTTTGTATGTAGTATTTTAATTTTACTTTTAAAAAATTAACTTTTGTTTTTAATAAATTATATTATAATTTGATATATCTTTATATCAGCTGGTGAATATATAAGCAGTGCTCCTTTTATTGCCCATATAAAAAACAATACAAATGGGCTATTATTTATTATTTAGATTATTGTTAGTTTAGGGAAAACCTGGCATACAGTCCTAGAGTATTCAACTCTGACTTTATTTATGGGTTCTTAGGTAACTATTGATTCATTATTCAATCATTTCTCTACCAACCTTCTCACCCTTACTGCTGATCTACTATGGATATCATTGGGTCAGATAAGGAGTTTAGAAATGGAAAAGCCATTTAAAATATGTCTTATGGAAGGAAATAAGGATGGAATGTGGGAGAGAGATAAAGAAATATATAATAAATTACTTTATAGATATCCCAGAGATACTGCAATATCACCAAAGCAAAACAATACATTTCTTTTTCTCAGGTTATTATTTTTGTTTTACATAGTTTTCCCTTTTGTTACTGGCCCTGATAGTTCTGGAAGGATAGCAAAAGTTCAAATAACAGATTTTTAAAAGACTAGAGATTTTACAGCCTCAAAACAACATTTTTAATTAGGCCTTTAAATATTTAGGTTACTATATTCTATATTTTAAGAGACCCACTTCTAGTTAGGTCAAATGTGTGACCCACTTCTGAATGTTAAGATTAATATTGTGTGTGCATTTTTAAACTTTCTTTGCTTGCTCAGATAATTTGTTAAGCAAAAGACAAATGTTTATATTTTGCTTATTAATAGTTTTTAAAAAGACAGCATCTTTTCAAATAATTTCCTCAGGTCAATAGTATTGCTAATTATTCACAAATTGCTAATTGATCACAAATTTTTATTGATCTACTTACTATTTTCCAGGTACTTATCTAGAAGCTGGGGATATAGCAGGGAAGATAACCAACTCCCAAGTCTCCTAGAGCTTACAGTTTACTGTTAACTGCTGTTCAGTTACCTATTATTCCATAAGAAACCATCTCAAAACCAAGTGTCTTGCCAGGTGTGGAGGAGCACGCCTGTAATCCCAGCACTTGGGAGGCTGAGGCAGGAGATCACAAATTCAAAGCCAGCCTCAAAAATGGCGAGGCACTTAGCAACTTAGTGAGACCCTGTCTCTAATAAAATACAAAAAAGGGCTGGGGATGTGGCCCAGTGGTCGAGTGCCCTCGAGTTCAATCCCTGGTACCAAAAAAAAATAAATTAAAAAAAAAAAAAATCAAGTGGCTTAAAAGAACAACTCATCATTATCTTCCATGATTCTGCAGATTGTGGGAGCTCAATTTCACAGTTTTCCTTGGGATCTGTCATGTGTTTGCAGCTGGGGTTTGTGTCATCTGAAAGCTCAACTGGGCTGGTTATTCGAAATAGTCCACTCTTATGGCAGGGTCAATGTTATTTGTTGGCTGAGAGTTCATCTAGGCTGTGGTTCAGAACATCTATAGGCAGGCTGTCCTTATGGCATGGGCTTCTAGTAGCATGATGATTGGTTGGGTTCTAAAAACAAATGTTGCATGACAAAGGAAGTGAAAGTGTCAGCTTCTTAAGGTCTGAGCCCAGAAATTGGCAGTGCACCACTTCTTTATTCTGTTTGTCAGACCAGTCATAGAGCCCACATTGATTCAAGCGCAGGGGGCATAAGCCACATCTCTGTCTGGTAAAGTACCAATTTGTGGCCGCCTTTGCCCTTTTCAGTGCATCATCAGAAATACATGAAGTCAATTTATGTCAGTTTGGTGGTGTTAACCTCAATGGCTTGGTTAAGGTGGCTACTGCCAGATTTTCATTATACCTCCCTTGTAATTAATGTTATTGATTAGAAAAGGGCATAAGAAGATCTGTAATTCATCTCTGTCTTGATATGGGTGGCATTGCATTAGTATATGCAAATGTGCAAATACATCAAACTGTATATTTTAAGTTTTATACATTTTAGTATATTGTGTGCAATACCTAAATTAAAAAGAAAAATATTTAAAAGCCTAATTCACCACCTTCACCTTCATACCTTACCCTGTTGTACTTCCTTTGGTGATGTTGACAGTGATTCTACTACTTTTCCTGTTACGAAGACTGGAAAACTCACACTTCTGACTGTTCTCTAATTCACCCCCACCCCCAACCTCCTCCCTCAGTCACGACTTTCTATAATTTGCCTTCCAAATGACACCCAGAATATTTTTCAGAAAAATTGTGAATGTAATAAATGCTATACCCTTGCTTTAAATTCATCCCATCTTCCTTAAGATAAAATCCAAATGTCTTAAATTATAAGGAACTCCATGCCTCTTACTCTCTCCAAACTCATCTCTCATGACTTTCCCAATGTGAACCCCAACTTTTCTAAGTTTTCTCTAGAAATAGGTATTTACCTATCACCTAAAATGCAAAATGACACTTCAGAAGTTGATTGAAGAGTGCTTTAATTCAATTCCAATTAGTGCATACTGCGTATTTTTTGGGTCCAAGAATAAACATAGTCCTTGCTCATAGTTGGGATAGGAGAAGTGTACAAGTTATCTCATTGCAGCAAAATCTAATAACTGCCTTCAGAATAGTAAAAACTATGTAATTATGAGTCAAAGGAGGAGAAATGAAACCTCTGTTGATCAGGCCTTAGTTTTCTTAATTAATGCTGTTGTCCTAAGGAGATGAAGCTGCCATTCAAGGGGGAAAAGTTCTCCATCAGCCCGATCCCTTTGTGTGGATAGCATAGTTGGTAACTGCATGCAGATGCTCTTCTATTCCCTGCAGACACACTCACGTATCTTGAAAGGCTATTGAAAACATTGCCTTTTGTGTGTTTTTTATTTTCCTGTGCTGTTTGGTATTGTTGGCATTTAAATTTTCTCCTTGCAGAGCACTGCTGTGGCTGGTGTGGCGAAGGCTGAGGCTCTGCTGTGATGCTCACTATGGGGCTTTTGTGCAGAGCCTGAGATCCTGAAAGAGCTCTCTTTAATGGTGATGGAGAAGGTGTAACCTCTGGCAGTCTCAGAGCTTCCAATTTTATTAGACACCTACTGTCCTTTTCATACCTAGTGTTTATAATTATGTACATTGGAATCCTTTGATTATATAGCTGCTACCAAAGAGCCAACTCTATTAGCTTGCTAATACAAAATATTACACAAAAAATAATACACAACAAAATATCTAATAGATATTACAAAATAATACACAACAAAATTTCACAGACTGGGTGGTTTAAACAACAGGAATTTATTTTCTCACAGTTCTGGAGGATGGAAGTACAAGTTCAAGGTGCTGGCAAGGTTGTTTTCTTTTGAAGCCTCTCTCCTTGACTTGTAGGATGGTCTTCTCTGGTCTACCCTAATGACATCACTGAAACTTAATTACTGCTCTAAAGACACTATATCCAAACATCAGAAATTGGATGTTAGGTCTTCAACACATGAATGTGGTGGGGGGTGGGGGGTACACAATTCAACCTATAAAATCAAACCTATGTCAGATTTTAGAAGTGTATACTTATTTTAAGAACATAATTTGATCTTGATATATTTTTTATTGCATGAAGTTCATATTGGTTTATCCTGCAGTTGAGACTGAACATTGCTGTTAGTGATAATTGGTTCTTCTGCTTTCTTAATCATTGGATAGCACTAGATGATTTCTTAGTCACATCAATTCTAAATCCTTCATTTTACAGGCTCAGGTGTAACATCTAAAGTCAAACTATTAAAAGTGGGTTCTAGAACTCAGGACCACCCAGGGTCCAATTCCTGTTCCACTGTACAATGTTTCATTTACCTTGGAATAACAATTTCCTGAAGATGTCCTGGAAACCCAAGATTTTACAGTTTCTTTTCTGTCATCTGAAATAAAATATTATTTTATTTTCTGTTTAGCAAATCTAATTGTATTTTAGTGTTTTGAAAATATTTGCAACCCATATTTAATACATGATAATTTTACACAAGGGAATTAGAAGTTATAGAGCATACTAGAAAGGCACACTGCACTCAAATATTGGATTTCCTATCTATTGGGAAAGTGACTTTATCACTCTTAATTTCGTTCCTTCACCAATGAAATTCTTCTACTAATTATATAACTGTGACAACATAACAAACTAACAAGTAATAAGTGTCTTATCTTTGTGATCTTCACAATAAAACAAGAACCACATTATTAAAGTCATGAAATAACCCTACCATGTATTTTTTTTTTCTTTTTTGTACCAGGAATTGAACTCAGGGGCACTCCACCACTGGGCCACATCCCCAGACCTTTCTTTGTATTTTATTTAGAGACAGGGTCTCACTGAGTTGCTAAGTGCCTCGCCATTACTGAGGCTGGCTTTGAACTTGTGATCCTCCTGCCTCAGCCTCCCAAGTGCTGGGATTACAGGCATGCGCCACCGTGCCCGGCCCTACCATGTAATTTAAGAAGTAATTTCTGAATCTATGGAACTTCTTTTTTCTTGCTATAATTATCTTCCTGGCTTTGTAAACTTAAATCCTCTATTTCGGATGAGCGCCCAGATTTTATTACAATTTTGAATTTTTTCAGAACTTCAAGTACAGTTAGTTAATGAGTATAAAATAAACTGGTTTCACCTAAGAGTTTAATCAGTTAAAAAGAAAGATTTCTGAACAATATTTTAATTTGAAAGGAATGTTAAGCTTGATTTGTTGTCATAATTTATTATGAGGGATAGTATGAGCTATGACACTGAAGAGATTAATTTTTAATTATTTAATTTGATATATAGCATAATATGGTCAGACTCCATTACTTGAATTTTTATTACTTGACAGGACTAGACAGAAGCAGATCACTTTTTAAAAAAGTGACCTTTAAGAAAGCATTTACTAAACAAATTATTTGTTTGAAACAAGTACTTGGAACACATCTAACTTGTTCTGAAAAATTAACAGCTTTTAAAAACTCAAAATTATTTCAAAGAATTTAGTAGTTTGTTATGTATTTGAGGAAAATACTCTAATTACAGATGTGTGATTATTCTTTCCTCAACAGGGCATCTTCGCTTGTCCAGTGAATTTACAGGGAATAAAACTGCACTTATTTAAGAATATTCTGTAATTCAGATTTCTCAATAATGTACTTTCTACTTTTGATAACTTGACCTGGAGGATTTCAATCTAACTCCAATAACCATCAATTTTTATGAAGCTAATAACCTGTGGGAAGTCCAATTTTTTGAGGGGGCGTAGCAAGGATTGAACTCAGGGGCAATTGACCCCTGAGCCACATCCCCAGCCCTATTTTGTATCTTTATTTAGAGATAGGGTCTCACTGAGTTGCTTAGCGCCTCGCTTTTTGCTGAGGCTGGCTTTGAACTTGCCATCCTCCTGCCTCAGCCTCCTGAAAGTAAAAACTTTTATTCCTTTTTAGAGTCTTATAAACCTTTGAACCATTGAGTTTATGATGATAATAGTGATAATGATAATACCATAGTACACATTTTCAGTCCTTACCTTTCCTGGCATAGTGCTAAGTACTTTACTTTCCTTATTTCATTTTATCCTCACAAGTATTTGGTATGATAACTTCTTTCATTATCTCTAAAAGAAAGAAACTACATATTAGGCAAAGAAACTAAATATTAGACTTTTAAGAACTGCCTGACCCAAGGGCATATTGCAAGCCTGTGGGGGAGGAGCTATCTTAGAAGTGGTTCTCTCAAAAGCCCTGATCTCCGCCACACTTGTGTTGGCCTGCCTCACCATCACTACCCCTGTATTCTATTTGTAATGCTAAGTTCCTAGCAGTAAGACTTTTAAAATTGAGGCTAAAAATGAATATCATTAATCATACATCGAAGATACCCTAAGTGCATGTATGAAGACACGAATGGTGTGAATATACTTTGTATACAACCAGAGATACATAAAAATATACTCTATATGTGTAATATGAATTGTAATGCATTCTTCTGTCATATAAAACAACTTAGAATTAAAAAAAAAAAACCCTCAAAGTCTGTTATCCTTTTTAAAACAATATTATTGGCTATTCAATCTTGAATTCAGGCTACTGATTTTATTGATTTTTGACTTATCAAATTCACTCTGTATTTGCTGAAAATGTCTGTTAATATTGTCTATTTTATTATCTTTAAGCAATTATTACATAACAAACAGCTTTTCTTATTTTGCTCTGCCACAAGAAATTGCATGAAAATTACAACATACTTTCTTCCAGTCTGTGCTTTCTGGCATAGTAGTAGTAGTAGTATCTATATCTCCACTCAATTGTGCATCAGTATTATGTCTTCATTTTGCATTTAATAATTAGTTCATAGTTATTTTTATTCAAAAATTGTTTAATTATAATTCAATGCATTAGCATTTCAATTTAGATACCAATTGTGATTCACATTGGTTTTACTGTAAATCATGCTGTATGTATAAAATATTCAAATAAACACATTTCAATGTTAAAAAAAAAAAAGATACCCAGAGACTTTAATTTCAATTGGCTGTTATATCCCACAGTGAATCTGACAAGTAAGTGCTCATCAGACATAACAGGGAAGATAGGAATTTGCCATGGAGGAAACTTTTGTATAGGAAGTGGACATCATGTGTTAAGGCTTAGAGGTGAGAATGAGGAATGACCATTTTGCTCAAATCTGGGCCTTCTCTTCTTTCATTTGACATCCCTTTGTCCCCTACTGATGATTATGCCTTTAATTACTTTCAGAGGCTTGGAGGACAAGATAGCATGGCTGGAGCATATCTTTTTATTTCAAGACTCTGTGCAGTCCTGCTGTTTGCTTCATCTTCAATGAATCAGAGCTGGCCTTTGAGGTGCACACTCTTAGTTCTGTGTGGTCTCCTTGGTGATAGGATGCTGATGGAGGCTTTAAAATGCTGATTAATTAGACTATACCAAGGCATCTTAGGTGCTCAGAGAAGGAATGCTGGCCCCCTAAAAAAGATAGGCACCAAAAGCTCTCTCTTCTCTTGACAACACCTTATTATGTTTATTATGGCATGTCGGTTGTTATGGTGATAGTAAGGAAGAGGAAACTGAGCAAGGGATGGGTGGTGAAAGGTCATGCTGTGAAAGGAGGGAAGTACAGGCCCTAGCATCTTTTGCTGAGCTTACTCTCATGAAATGATTTTGGCTGTCTTACCACCAATATCTGTGATGCTACTCTATGTTCCACATACAACAAATACACCTAAGAATCTGCAAAAAATAAAAAAGGGAAAATGACATCTGTCATTTCATCTTCCATCTGGCTAGCTTCTGCATCACTTAATCTTCTTGACATATTTATAGTAGTGCTGGAAAAGCAGTATTGGCACATTATGCTTATTCTACTCTTTATTATCAGTCTTTAAATTTTTCAAAACGATTTCTTTAATACTAGCACTTACATATCTTTTTAAAAATAATGATAATTAAAATACAAGAACACATTTAACCATATTTGACCCTTAACATTCTTTTTTTTGAATATATTTTTAGTTGTAGATGAATACAATATCTTTATTTTATTTATTTTTATGTAGTGCTGAGGATCTAATCTTGGGATTCCAGTGTCTCATGCTTATGAGGTAAGCACTGTACCACTGAGCCCCAGCCCTAGGCCCCCTTAACATTTTTCAAGGTCAGTTCAAATATTGTTTCTACTGACTTTAACTTCAAACAGAATTAGTTCAGTGAGTTTGGTTTTGCACAGAGACCTAAGCTTCTGGAAAATGTGTGCCTCCCCCACATATCCATCAGTTTTGACTAAAAAACTTTGAGTTGTCAGAGGTCACATGGGACCTTTTTTGGGCTTCTCTCCTTCCCCACTAACTGTGATTGAATGTCTTCTTAGACACCCTTCAGTCAGAACTGGAGACCATAAAATGCCTTTCTAAATAACTGAATGAAAAATACTTGCAATTACCTATACTATCTGTGGTATCAATTTAGGATTTGGGAGGTCAGTGTGAGGGACACAGTTGTCCCAGATTCATTCTGGCCTATTTGAAGCATCAAAGAATGAGAAAAAGCAACTGGATACATGGCATTCAAAACATTTTTTTGCCAAAAGGTGAAAATAGATCAGTTTACTTATCCTTTATTTTCTGAAAATGTTCTTTTCCCTTTGTCAGTTAGGAGAGAGAAAGAAGATCAGGTCTCATTTTGAAAAGGAAGATATGAAAAGTTTCCAAGAATTTGAAGATATTTTGAACTGTATTTTGCCCTGAATTTTTGAGAATAATTTTTGCATATATAAATATTTTTACTTTATTATTCTAAAAGTAAAGGAGGAAAAGATAATTTTTGAGGCAGGGCAAACTAGGGATGAAAATACAACTACAAAGATTTCAAAATAATCCAAAATATCTTCAGCAGTCTACTTTCATGGTTATGACAAAGGGAATTAAAAAAAAAAAAGATAACTTTCTTCTCTAGGACTTAAACCCCTCTTTTCCTGTATTCTATGATTATTAGTAGTACTAGTATTGCAAATTTCAATTCCATGTTTATTTTTTCAACATATTATATAATTTAACAAAGGTTTAAGCCCCCTCCTCATCCTTCATTGTATATTTAAGCCTTCATAAACATCTTGTTCTCAGGATTCCAGAGGAAACTGGAATCACAGAGGCTTATTTCCCTGCTTTACTTCAGAACAAGACAATAATATTATCTAGACATTTCTATTTTTACCCTATAATGAGGACAATGGATCTAAAATTGCACACAGCCCTGAGCTGTTACATTTGATTCATTTTAACCTGAATAAGAGCTTCAGGTTTTTCTGGAGTCAGATGCATACAATGCCCGTTTCAAGGCAGTACATGGCTTGTTACCATCGGAATTCAGTGTTTATTTCTCGTTGTAATGAGAAAGGCCCTCCAGCTGTCC
This sequence comes from Tamias sibiricus, assembly GCA_025594165.1. Lineage (NCBI taxonomy): Eukaryota > Metazoa > Chordata > Mammalia > Rodentia > Sciuridae > Tamias > Tamias sibiricus. The sequence continues at coordinate 83,064,156 of CM046666.1, read as the reverse complement.
AACCAGCTGTAATTTTTCACCAAATCTGAATAAGCATTTCAAACTATAATGAATCATTGTTGAATTTGATGAAGAAAATGGAATTAGAAGAAGAATAATTTACATCTGTGCTGACCCACCCATTAAAATTTTTCAACAAATGTCAGGGAAGCAAAAAGATATAAAGCAAATGGAGAGCTGTGGTTTTCAAAATGGGGAGAATCAGTTGAGAAAAATTGGTGTTATCTTAATGTACTCCTCCTTGAAAGAAAGAGGCAAAAGTCTGTCCTTGCTGGACTTGATGGTATTCAAACTGCATACTTCATGGTAAGAGAACCTGCCATGAATATGAGGTTGGGTCTCCAAAAGTGGGGTGTAAATTTCCCATTCCTGCTCTGCTTCTCAACACATTTCCCCCAAGAAGATGATTGGAATTTTGTCCTGGAAGGAAGGCAACTGAAGGGAGATGATTCCCATACTGAAGAGGCCTGGTTCAGTGCTGTGGTTTGGATATGGTTTAAGCCCCCTCCTCATCCTAAATTTCATGCACTAGAAGCTTGGTCCCTAGTGTGGTGGTATTTGGGTGGTGGTGAAGCCAGAATCTGTTAGGCTGTTAGTATAGATAGGTAAATCAAGTCAGGTCGGATCAAGAAAGCCAATTTTGAGTGAGTCCGGGGAAGTTGGAAATTGTTGGGAGACTGTCCCCTGAGGGATTGGAATGTTAATTCCTTCAGAGCCCTTCCTCCACCCTTATCAAAAACCTGCCCCAACCTGTTGCCAAGGTAACCTGTTCTAGGAATTGCCCATTCCTACAGGGAACTTTAAAGTTATTAATGTGTCCTGGGCTGCACCATCCTGCCCTTCCTCCTTCAGCCCATCTGCTTCTCACCTTTTGGCCATCCCACCAGGCCTGGTCACTTACACTTACACGGAAGGAGAAGACAGCAGGAGAACAAAGGAAGCCCTGGGACATATAAAAAAAGGCAGACCTGCCTCGCTTCTTGGGACACTGGAATACCAGCAATGGCCTCCTTCTCCCCCTTTTAAATAAACCCTGCTTTATATGTTTGCCTTGGCGTGCTTCTCTAATGTTCAAACTTCAACATTTGGGGAAGCAGAACTTGTCACCAGTAAACAGCGGTATCAGTGGGACCCTTGAGAGGTGGGACCTAGTGCTAGGTAATTAGTTCAGGGGGCATGATCCTCAAAAGGGATTAATGCTAGTCTTTTAGAATGATTTAGTTCTAGAGAGAGTGGGTTGTTTGAAGCAAGCCCCCTGTTTTGGTCAGCTTTTTTGCTGCTGTGACCAAAGGACCTGACAAGAACAATTTTAAGGAGGAAAAGTTTATTTGAGGGCTCACTGTTTCAGAGGTCTCAGTCCATAGACGGATGACTCTATTCCTCAGGGCCTGAGGTAATACAGAAAACCATGGCAGAAATGTATGGCAGAGGAAGCAGTTAGGGAACAGGGCAACAGAAAGCAGAGAGAGAGCTCCCATCACAGCCAAACTATAAACCCCAAAGACCTGCACCCATTGACCCACCTCCTCCAGTCACACCCTACCTGCCTGTAGTCACTCTGGTCAGTTTTGAATATATAAACTATAAATCCCCCCTATGCATTTGACCCCATCTGCATGCTATTTCCCACTACATTGTGATGCAACCCTCACCAGAGACTGAAAAGATAGGTCTGCCTGATCTTGGAGTTGCTGGGCTGGCAGGAAATAATTACACAGAGACAGAGAAATACCTTTTCAAAACCTGAGCTGGCTCTCTGACCTTACCGGTCTGTGGAAAGAGAGTGAGGAGCAAGTGCTGAAAACTTTTGTTGGGGAGAAGCCTTTCAAATGAGGCAAGGGGTTAGGTTTCAGGGAGTTGAATCTAGCTTCCAGATGTCTTGCTGTCAGCAGATTGACTGACATCTTGGAAAACCACGCGCATCTCATGTGCTGTGTGGGGATCAAAAGCAGAGCAATCAAAAAGACCATACATTGCCTGTCCAAACAGAGGTGCAATGTTGGTTCAGTCCACTTTGTGCTATCAATGTTCATAGTTCACACACACACACACACACACACACACACACACACACAGAGCTCATGGCTGGTTGGACACATCTCCCCATTCTTATCGCTAAAGGCCAAGGGGCACTCAGTTCGTATGTGGCAGCTCCCAACACTCTTTTATGGTTTGGATGTGAGGTGCACCTCCAAAATTGATATGTGAGACAATTAAAGAAGGTTTAGAGGTGAAATGATTGGGTTATGAAAGCCTTAACCCAATCAGTGAATTAATCTCCTGGTAGGAATTAACTGAGTGATAAGTGAAGGCAGGTAGGTGTGGCTGGAGGAGGTAGGGCATTGGGGGCCTGCCTTTGGAGCAGATAGTTTGTATCTGCTGAATGGAGTCACTCTCTCTCTTTGCTTCCTGATCAGTTACTGAGACACTTTCCCTCACCACACTCTTCCACCATGATGTTCTGCCTCACTCTGAGCGCCAAGGAATGGAGTTGGCTGCCTTTGGACAGAGACCTTTGAAACCATGAGCTCCCAAATAAAATTTTCTTCCCCTAATTATTCTTATCAGATCTGTTGGTCATAGCAGTGAAAAGCTGACTAAAACAGCCTCCAAAACTTCAAGCCAAATAAATCTCTTTATAAAGTACCCAACTTCAGGTATTTTGTTATAGCAATAGAAAATGGATCAATACAATAAGCATCCTTCCTAACCTGTACTCGGGAGTATTCCAGAGTACTCTTTGTAAAGCACCAGTAAAATTCATCTCTCCTACATGTTTTGAAGAATCCTCTGTATCCAACCTTTACTGCCTGGAAACTTACTTGAGGCTAGCCCACCTGAGTCTTCTGCTGTTCATTTTTTTTTTTTTTCTCCCTGCAATCACAGGATGCATTTTTCTTAAATAACCAAATGGACAGCCCACATTTGAGCCAAAATGAGTCAAGATTTATAACTTTAGCTTTTGAGCTTTCCACATTTTCAAAGTTCTGGTCTTAGTACCAGAAAATGTCTTTCTTTGTTTAAAATGGTAATATTTGTCTTATAGTTAAATTTTTTTGAAAGATCAAAGAGCCTCATGAATGATAGCATGGTAAATGGACCTCCACAAGAAAGGAGAAAAGAAAACTAGCAAATTCTAGTGGTAAGCATAGGCTGTGAAGAGCAAACCTCAACATTCAGTGTTACTGCCTGGAGCAAGGCATGACACCAGACCCAACACATCTTCTGAGTGAAGTTTCCCTGCAGCTTCTGTGTCCTCTTAGAGAAAACAGTTACCCTTAGTTTTATACTCACTGGTTGAACTTTTAAAACCACTTTAAATATCAGTGAACAAGTCTTAACACTAACAGAAATGTTCTAAATTGGTTATTTAAATAAATTTTTCACTTTCACGGACTGGTAATCTTTCAGTGGGTTTCATTTTCAAAAGGACTTTAGAACATTCTAGCATACAATAAATAAAGAGATTTATTTATTAAAGTAAGACAGGTAGGAAATAACTTAATCTTTTAAAAATGACATATTAATAAATCATTGGAAAAACAGATGGCTTGTGCATATCAAATTTTTGCTTGAAAACATCTTCACATTGCCAGAAGATTCCTGCTGAAATACAGAAAAGAAGAAAAGATGCAAAATATTGATGGTGAATGCTTGAAATGACCAACTTTTTGACAGAAAAGCCAACCTGGTAACTAAATTTTTCCTTCTTTAGTAGACAACATTACTGAGCTTAGATGATTGAAAAAAGTCCCTTGGGTGGTTATTTCTAAATAAAAACAAATCAGATTATTTTAAAAGATATGGATATTTACATAAGGAGCTGTTTTTGTTTAAAAAATGAGTGCCTTGTTTTTAAATAATGATATTAGGCTTTTGAAAATGATTTGATTTTTTTATATCTGAGGGTATCATTGTTTTAATTAGCTTTGCACTGCTGTGGACAAAAGACCCACAAAGAACAATACAGAGAAGGAAAAAACATTTATTTGGCTCATGGTTTCAGAGGTTCAGTCCATGGTTGGCCAACTCCATTGCTCTGGACCTAAAGTGATCTTGGTGGAAGGGTATGGAGGAGGTAAGCAGCTAAAGACATGGCAACCAGGAAGCAGAGAGAGATATCTCTGTTCACCGAGGACCAAATATAAATCCCAAAGGCACACTCCCAGGGACCTGCTTCCTTTAGCCACACCCTACCTGACCTGTATGACAGGGCATAGTGATGAAGGCTAAATGCCAAAGTAATTAAGTCTACAATGCCTATGGGAGGTGGTGGGGTATGAATATTCAGTTATAGTTTTTAAAATGTTTCCAATATACCAATGAAGAGGGAAATGCTGGTATCCTTGAGAAGCTTTACTGGGGTATGGGTCATAATTAAACACTAGTTCCACATGTACCTACAGAGTGTTCAAGCCTTCCCAGACAGAATTCCTCTATTATTCCTCTGAGCTCCATCCACACTGCCATGCAGTATATCATTGTATTTATCACTTTATATGATTATTAGTTCACTACCATTATATTTTCTTGAAAGTAGGTAACTAATTCTGGTATTTTAAAAATTTGAGGTATATTCTTGTTCATTAAAATGCATCAGCTATAAGTGTACAGCTCAATTATTTTCTACTTATATATGCACCAAATAAGCACTGCTTACATCAAAATACTGAGCCTCCCAATCATCCCAGAAAGTTCCCTTTAGTTCCTTCAAAGTCAATAGTCAGCACTTTGGCCCCTGCTCCAGGTGGCCACCAGTCTAACTTCTATTGCATAGATGGATTTTGTCTGTTCTTGAATTTCATTTAAGTGGAATCATTCAGAATGTGTGCTTTTGTGCCACATTCTATGTTTGAAGTTTGTCTCTGTCACTGTATCAATTGGTTGTTCTGTTTTACTGTTATTTACTATTATATTGAATGAATACATCATTTTACTGTTGATAAAAATTTGAATTGCTTCCAGTTTTGAGCTATTGTGAATAAAGCTGATATTAACACGTTTGTCTGTGTCCTTTTGGAAATACATGCATTAATTTCTCTTGAATTTGTCTCTAGGGGTGAAATTGCCATGTCATGATGGGTTAGGCATATGTTTCCCTTTATTAGAAACTGCCAAATAGTTTACCTGAGCGGTAGCATTTTACCCTGTCACCATTAAACAGTGATAATAGTGGCTTCACATGTGCAGCAGTGCTTGGTATGGCCAGCCTTCTAATTTTAGCCACTTGGGTTGACATATAATGTGTTATAATTTGTAATTTTCTGGTAAGGAATGATGTTGAACACCTATTCACTGCTATTGGCCATTTGAATATCTTTTACAAAGCGCCTCTTCAAGTGTTTTGTGCGTTTAAAAAATTAGATTATCTGTCTTTTCATGTTAACCATTTTACTTTTGAATGCCTAATGTTCAGCACAGTGATTGGCAATGAGCAAATATTGTTGAATAAGACAATGAGATAAATAAGACTGGCTTTATTTGCAAATTTTTCTTTTGTCACTGGCCACAGGAAATGGGTTGTGGAAGTAATTAGCTTTTATGCTACATTTAAACTTGTTGGCTTTTGAAAATATCAAGACATAAATTCTAAACACAGCTGGTTGTATTTGTGATGGAAGCACTTGTGATTTTATGTTAAATTTTGGTTCATTCATGCATTTAAAGTACTTATCATCATAGTGTCTGGAAGCCCAGAAGGTCTCAGGCTTGAATACAAATTGTAACATTACCTTCTGTTCTTCTTTTCAACACGTTAAAAAGATTGTTTAGCTATAATGTCCAAAATGTAGAATTTATTCTCTTAGTTAAATTTTTTATTTGATTTCTAGGCAAGAAATATGCTTTCCAATCCCTTTGTAAATGAGCTTTTAAAAATATGAAAATATTTTTAAATCCAGATTTAAGATTATTTTAATGATTATTTTTCTAATTATAAAAGTAATAGACACTCGGTTTTGAATATTTAGACTAGCAATGTATAGAGAGAAAAACAGTTTTAATTTGACCAACTCCAGATCACCAGTGGGACTCCCTGGCCTCATTTCTGTGTTTTGCACACATGCCTCTGCATGTTTATATAAAAATACATAAATATAAGAGAGTGACCTATGTAGCTGTATGTTTATTTTTTGTAGTTCCAACTCAGTTTTCTCATATGATAGATTGGAGGACTATTTGTTAAGGAGAAAAACTGCTTGTTTTATGTTTCAGTTATCTTTTTTTTATAGCAATTTGTTTTTTGTAGCAAACCTGACTACAGGCACATATTAGTCCTGTGCCAGTATCTGTGCTTCTTCAGGATGGCAATTGTGCCCATCTTTTCTTCCCTCTACCACATAACATCACCCCTTGTGTGATGTATAGACACCATACCATATGTGTATAACTCACCAAGTGTTGATTTATTAACAAGCCTTAAGATAGCTGCTGGCTCCATTAGAGGCTTCCTCATTTTGAGGAGGAGGCCAGTTTTGGGGTGTTCTAAGAAAACTCATGGACTGTTACGTGATTCCAAGTAGTTGTGAAAATTTATGTTTTTCTTCTCCTGAGGCTTCATGGATTCAAGAACTCAAAAGGATCCTGAAAGATTTTTCCATTCAACTCTGTGCATTCAGGCAGAAGAGTGGCTGAATTCTAGGATAGCCATGAGTTTTCTTTGAAGCTTTAGAAAGATGGAGACTTTTGAAGTATTTTATCAAATGCAGTCTCCCCCAAACATTATACTATGAATAAATGTAATCAGTAATTTAGTTATGTTTGACATAGCTCAACTTCGGCTTCAGCTTTGTTAACCTTGAAACAGATCATCATTTTGCACATTATAGTTAGTATGAAGGGAAATGATAGAAGAAATTAGTTTGATGAATTTACAAAGTAAACTATTTATTCTCTGTGTCTTGAGTATATAAAATTATAGCCCTGCACATAAATGTAACATATGGTTTTAAAGTATGAAAATTAAATGTGATTTTATAAAATCACACTTACAGAGAAATAAACCCATAGGAAAGAAATAAGTATAAAAATAGCGATCTCTGCTATGAGTACATTTTCCCTTTGATATTTTTACTATGAATAAATGATTTCTGTATGATGTATCTTCAAAAGCACCTTCACACAAACATATTTAGGGGGTCTGGAATTGTGGCTCAGCGGTGGAGCGCTCGCCTAGCGTGTGCGCGGCCCGGGTTCGATCCTCAGCACCACGTAAAGAATAAATGCATTGTGTACAACTAAAACAAATAAATAAATATTTTAAAAAGCATATTTAGGGGGCTGGGTTTGTGGCTCAGTGGTAGAGCACTTGCCTAGCATGTGTGAGGCACTGGATTCAATTCTAAGCACCGCATATAAATAAATAAAATAAGGATACATTGACAACTAAAAATATTTTTTAAAAAACTATTTAGAACAAAATGAAGCTTATGTGAATAACTTGTGCAACTTCACACAGATTTTTTTTTTTTTAATTCAAAATGTTCAAAGCAAATAAAAATGCATCCTGACCCCAAATTTTCCCCTAAGGCAGAGAATGGTGCCAGGTGTTGGAAAGAATGCCTCTTCCTTTAGAATGTCTTCCAAGAGTTTTCTTTGAAACATGGATCTACTCAAATCCATTGATAGAACATGGTGCCTCTGAAAGATGGACATATAAGCTGACCCATTCTATGATGTTCTAGGCATCATTATATTCAGTCTGTGGAATTTTGAGGCAGCAGTGCTAATGAACAGCCAAACCCACACACATTGGGTTTATGTATAAGAAATGCTTAGCCTGTGCATCGTGACCGATCCCTTACAAGGAAAAGGGTTGTTTTCCGTTTCTCTGTTTCCTGTCCCCCATAAGGGGTGGGTCCTTAGTAGGAAGAATTAGCTTCTCAGTGCAATCAGAGTGCATCAACTGCATATTTTACAATTAATTATTGGTTAGTAACTAGGCAAATATTTATTCGATACCCAATGTGCTGCTATAAAAGAAGCTGCCTGTAAATTTAGTTCTTCCTATATGTGAAATACCAATTTAATTGAGTCTAAGAAAATCCACAAATTGAGTGAACTCTTTGAGCAGTTCCACATCAAGTACTTAATGTGATTTAAATAACATCATACAATCTAATCCATTTATTCCATACTGAGTGTAGAACATTAAAATATTAAGAAGATGAAATTTTTTATGTGTTTTATTCTTCCAAATCCATCTTTAAAAATATAGTAGACACATTCTACTATGAATTCCCAATGTTTCCTCTCTTATTATATATCTGGTCTGTAGCTTTCTGCTTAGGAGACCTTGTTGGCCCCATGTGTCTTTGAAATTGCCAATTAGCAACCCTGCCCAAATTGAGCTTATTTTCAGCCACAAAAGAGGAACATTATTTAAAAACAGCCAACTCATTTTTTCTAATATTGGACTAAAAATATGTAAGTAGGGCTCTTGGAAACAAAAGATAGTTTAGAGATTGTTTAAATCATTCTAAACCTGAGAACCATTGCAAATTTTACATGCACTTCAATAGCTGCCCTCTGAGTATAAACACCCAAGAGACTGGAGGTGATGTTTTGCTTTGGTGTAACTGCTTTGGGACTCTCTGACATCATTAAGTCAAATTTTTAGTCCAGACATTTTGTTCAGACCTAAACTCTGAATGACACTTGCTCATTTGATTAAGAGGGAAGTACAATATATGCAAACTCTTTGTAATGCCATATAAATATCAAAGTGTTCAACATGGGTTTCTGTTTTCAGGAAATTAAATATGCATATATCTGATTATATATTATACAAGGATATGTAATATATGCAATACAATATAAACATTTGAGAGTCATATATATATATGTATATACATACATATATATATATATATATATATATAATAACTCAAAGTTTGGTTTCATTGTGAAAATTTTATTTTTTCTCCTTTTTACACAGTGTGCCCTATAGTTAATGTCTCAAGTCAAGAGAATGTCTTTTTTTTTTTTTGGTACCAGGGATTGAACCCAGGGGTGCTTAACCACTGAGCCACATCTCCAATCTCCAGCCCTTTTTGTTTTTTTATTTTGAGACAGGTTCATGCTAAGTTGCTTGGGGCTTCCCTAAGTTGCTAATGTTGCCTTTGAACTTGCAATCCTCTTGCCTCAGCCTCTAGTCTTTGGTATTACAGATATACACCGCCACACCCAGCTCTTTTTTTTTTTTTTTAATTTAAGAATCACATGTATTCTTTTTTTTTAAATTTTTTTATTATTTATTTACTTATTCATCATGCACAAGTATAGTATCTTTTTACATACAACTGCTTGTATACAAAGTTCTTCCACATATTCCATCATATTTCAAGTTCCCACCTTCCACCTTCTATTTTATATATATATATATATATGTATATATATATATATATATATATACACACACACACACACACACACACATATATTTGCTTTCCCATTTATAATCTTTGATGTTTTATTATTTTAATACTGTGGGTATGAATAGAACCTATATAAAAATTGTTGTCTAAAAAATAATACTAGGCCAAATTTATAAAATGATATATGAATCTAGATAAATTTATTTAGAAACAACTATTGGGTATCAAATCTTGTGAGAATAAGATCTAGCCACTGCCTTTAAGGAACATATATTCTACTAATAGAAACAATAACAACAATAACAATGTCATTTCATATTACAACTTTATCTTTTGTCAGTCATGATGTTAAGTACTTTATACATGTAATCTTCTAGAATAAATTTAGTTAACGCCATATTTCAGAAGAAGAAATCAAGATCCATAGAGGGTTAAAAAGTATCTTTAGACCACACTAGTTAAATAGGATCCAGATAGGGCAGAGATTTACACTGAATCTGTCTGATTCAAAGCTGACTTACATAACTGTGCCAGGCACTGAGTGATTTCCTATTCAGGCATATAAAAGGTTATGAAAGAAAGTTCTATGGAAAAGGTGAGCAGTTGTCTAAGTGGTGGGTTGACACTGTGAGAGCTCTTGTGAGAAAACTCAACACCCTATGCCAATCTGTGCAGGTGTATTTTTGTGTGTCTGTACTGTCTGTGGTTTCCATGTTTGCCAGTATGTGCAGAGTAAAAACTGCTCCATTAACTGAGCCTCTGGTTGGTCTTATATGCTCAGTGGACTTTGCCTGTGTTATTCCACTGACTTAAAACTTTTGGGAAAATGTTGCCATCTAGTTCAAATAGAAAATCTTATAATTTGTCAGAAACTTTATAGTTCACTTATTTTCATGAATATTATCTTATTTTGTTCCTAAAAAATTAGGATGGGCATGATTATCCTCATTTCATTAGTAAAGAAACTGAAGCTCAGAAAGGTTTTGTAAAAATAGTATTATTCCATGTATTCACATCTCTCTTTTCCACTGAATAATGCATCTTTTACATAATTTCATATGATATTTATTTATTTATTGTACTAGGGATTGAATTCAGGAGTACTTGTTATGGATTGGATGTGAGGTGGCTCCCAAATGCTCATGTGTGAGACCATACAAGAAGGTTTATAGGAGAAATGATTGGGTTATGGTAAGGATTAACTGAGTGGAAACTGAAGGCAGGGAGGGTGTGGCTGGAGGAGGAGGGTCACTGGAGGTGTGCCTTTGGGATATATATTTTGTATCTGGCCAGTTGAGTCTCTCTCTCTCTCTGGTTTATAGTGCCATGTTCCCAGATTCTTTCCTCTACCACACCCTTCCACCATGATGTTCTGCCTCACCTCAAGCCCCAAGGAATGGAGCCAGCCTTCTATGAACTGAGACCTCTGAAACTGTGAGCCTCCAAATAAACTTTTCTTCCTTAAAATTGTTCTTGTCTGGTCTGTTGGTCATTGCAGCAAAAAAACAAAACAAACAAACAAACAAACAACAAAAACCCTGCTTAAGACAGTACTTTACCACTGAGCTATATACCTAGCCCTTTATTTTTTGCTTTGAGATGGTCTTGTTAAGTTGGCCAGGCCGGCCTCAGACTTGTTGTTCTCCTGCTCAGCCTCCTGAGTGGCTAGGATTAAAGGCATGTACAATGTGCCCAGCTTCTTAATATAATTTCCTACACTATGATTTTAAATAGCTCTGTACATTTCCTCATAAAAAATATGACATAGTTGCGTTGGGCAGTATTCTGCTGTTCAACCTTTAATCTGATGGTTCCCATATTGTCAGTGGTATGAGAAAAGGATTCTTCTACAATATAGGCACTGTGAGTAGGAACATAAATTTGACAATATCAATTACAATTAAAAGTATTCATACTCTTTGAGCAAATGATGTTTAGAAGTTTATCCATTAGAAGTAATCATACACATACAACAGTAGCATTTTTTATGCCTAATGTTTACATTAGGAATGACTTCAATAATCACCAATTAGAAATTAGTTAAATCATGGCACACTTGTATGATGGAATACTCTACAATCATGAAAAAGACCAAAATGTGCTGTCTGTCTTAGAAATCTATCCAAAATATATTTTGGGTAAAATATATCAGTAGACTATTCTAAACCCCTATTTTATGCATGTGAATGTATATTTATATATGCATCAAACATGGCTGGAATGATATTAACCAGATCATGAAAATTGATCTTTGGAAAGTTTTAGGGGTCTGTACATGTGTATGTTGGGCAGGGAGTTGGAGAGATCTTCCATTTTATGTAGTTCTTTCTCTTAACTTTAATATTACTCTTCAGAAAAGAATGTTCCATGGAGGAAAAATAAATGAGTGTCTCAGTTTGATATAGACACACTCTGCTTGGCTCCTGGCTGCTTGCTATACTTGGCCCATGTTCTAGAATCCCATTATATTACTGGCTTTTTGCTCTGTGGGGCTGCCCTGCTCTGGGTTACCTCCTATTCCCCTCAAGCGACTTCTTTTCCATTACCGTGAGTAAGCCAGACTGAAACGTTTCTTCCAATCCCTTCCATATTGTAGCCTGTTTTCCCTCTCCAACCAAGGAGTGCTTTGTGAGATCATTTTTCACCCAATTTTTTGAGTGATCACACTGCTTCCTGAGTATGATGTGTTTCATATTCTGACACTGTGCTGTTCTTCAACCTGGATCTGTTTAACTGTATTCAGCAGATATCTCTTGAAATTTCTGGTAGTTCAATGGCTCGTTTCTAGTGCTGATGTGCAATTTTCCCCTATTTTTACATTTTCCAACTTGTTTTGATCTGGATCAAAAAGGGGAGAACTGTCTGTACTCATAGTTCTCTTTTTACTTGTAACACACAGAGCTCCTCAGCAATGAAGCCTGGGTCTGGAGGGTGATCAGGCAGAGAGAATAGCACAAGTGAAGGTTCAGAGATTAGAAAGACAAGTACATTGAGGGAACTGCAGAAATCAGGTGCTTTAATCAGTTTTTCCACTGCTGTGATCAAAAGACCTGACAAGCACAATTGAAGGAGGAAAAGTTTATTTGGGGATTCATGGTTTCAGAGGTCTCAGTCCATAGAAGGCTGGCTCCATTCCTTGGGGCTTAAGGTGAGGCAGAACATCATGGTGGAAGGGTGTGGTGGAGGAAAGAATCTGGGAACATGGCACCATAAAGCAGAGGGAGAGACTCAACTGTCCAGATACAGAATACATACCCCAAAGGCGCACCTCCACTGGCCCTCCTCCTCCAACCACAACCTACCTGCCTTCAGTTTCTACTCAGGTAATCCTTATCAGGGGATTAATTCACTGATTGGGTTAAAATCCTCATAACCCAATCACTTCTCCTCTAAACCTTCTTGCATTGTCTCACACATAAGCATTTGGGGGACACCTCATATCTAACCCATAACATCAGGCGTGGCTTGAAGGAGGTGGTATAGTGGCACCCCCTTCTCCACAGGAAATCTTAACTAAGCTTCTCCAGAAATCTTCACCATAATTGGTTTTAGGATGATTAGCCAAAGAGTCTCTACAAAAGAGTTCAATGCAGGCAAACTCCCTATTTTCCTGTTGCTCTATTTTACTTGGCCACTGGCCAGGTGCTGAATGCCCCTTTACCAGTTTTTCATAAACATTTATCCAGTATAGTAATTTGTAGAAGTGTGTTTGCAAATGCAAATGTGATTAAAAAAAAAAAAAAAAAGACATGCTGGTAGCATTCATTTTAATTTATTCAGTAATTAAATATTTTCATTAATCTTCCCATTCATTCCTGGCAGGTAAATGTGTCTGCTAAAGTGAAATTACTTTGAGATTCTGGCAGAAAACATCACTGTGTAATGGAAAAGGAGGCCTCGGACTGAAGACTCATTTCAATTCAGGAGATAGATACAAAGCCATTTTTTTCTCAGCAGACATAATGATTTTGGATTTCTTGTTTCCCACACGTTCCAACTCCTTGGTTGGAAAGGCTAATGCTGGCTATGAGATGTGAGGGACTGGGAGAAACTCTTCAGTCTGGCTTGCTCACAGTGTTGCAAAAGAAGGTATTTGAGAGGGCTGGGGTACTCTAGAGCAGGCAGCTCTACTAAGGGTATTGAATTTATCCACAATGCTTATTTACTGATAAGATCACTTTGACCAATGACATGGAAAACTAGAACATTTAAAATAGATGCTCCAATGTTAATAGTTGGGAATGATAAATGTTTATAAATTGATTTCTATTTCTGTAGCAATTAAGATACACATCTAGGTTTATGAGTTCCCCTTTTGAACAGAATCCTCCTCTGATCTTCCCTAACATTCTTCCCAATGCCCTAGTGGTCTTTCTCTCTGGGGATGTCCTGCTCTGGGCATTTCCTTCCACTCCACTTGGCAGTCAAAAGAACCACTAAAATTATGGGCTGAATTTAAGAAGGTACTTTGTGAACTCATCAGTACTGTTTCAAGTTCTCAGTTCTGTTTTCAGTTAGTAGGAGTATTACGATCATCATTAGAATGTTTCCAGTTGTGTTTAAATTCAATTTTTTGTAATAAAATGCCTTAATCAATATTCAAATTTGTAAAGGGAAAACAATTTTTCCTATAATTTTATGTTTTTAAAATTGTTGTTTTAGACTGGCTTTGAAGTTGCGATCCTCCTATCTCAAGCTTCCCAAGCTGCTGGGATTATAGATGTCCACCATTGCGCCTAGCTGAATTTTTATTTTATTTTTGATTTTTAAGTTTTTTTATAGTGCTGGGGAATTCAACCTAGGGCCTTGTGCATGTGAGGCAAGCACTCTACCAACTGAGCTATATCCCCAGTGCAAATTTTTGGTTTTGAAGCAGGTTGTTAATACTCCTGAAAGCCTAAAGTATTTAACTATGAATAAGTTGAGATGTTATAGGCTCTTAACACAGCAGTTCCATCTTATCTAAATGAGAGGAAAAAATATAGTAGGCTCATGACCAGCTATAGAACTCAGTTACTGAGGCTAGTCACCCAGGATGCTTTGGTAAAGGGCATATTCATCCAATCTTTCATGACTACAAGAAGTGGCCATGGAGAAGTATGGAGCCAAGATGTTTGTTACTCTAAAATACAATGGCCTTGGAAGCAGGACAAGAGTCACTGCCTTTTTTAAGATGACCCTAAATGTTGTTCAAATATTGATCTGACCAGATTAGTGCTATGGAATAACTTGTGAAAGGCTGTTTTTAGCTTGAAGATTAAGATTTAAACCTATTTTCTGTACTATCTAGGCTTTAAATTTTCCCCAAGGATGTCAAATTCTTAAATTTATGAGATAATTAATAGCAGTATGAAAGATCAAGTGCTTACACTATGGAAGGTACTTGCCTAAGGAATTTTTATTCGTTTAATCCTCCTGTGAATTAGGCATTGTTATTGTTCCCACTTTTAAAACGATATGACTGTTGAACTGAAGAGTCAGATAACTTTTCCTGCGTAAGTGGAGGATCTGGGAGGATGGATCAGGAGGTCTTGGTCAAGAGCCTGCATATCTACCCACTGGCCAAGTAAACTCTCAGCTGCAATAGGTCACTGAGAAAGGTGCATGTGATAAGTCTGTATTTGTTATGAGAACCTTGGATGCATGAATAAGAAACGGACATTGAGCCTGGCATGGTGACACATTCCTGTAATCCCAGCTACTCCAGAGGCTGAGGCCAGAGGATGGCAAGTTCAAGGCCAGCCTTAGCAATTTAGCCAGACCTTGTTTCAAAAGGAAAAATAAAGAGGACTAGAAATGTAGCTCAGTCACAGAGTGGCCCTGAGTTCAATTCCCAGTATTAAAAAAAAAGAAAGAAAGAAAAGTAAAGAGGGAAAGAAATGGACATTGATATTATTATCTAGTATCAATTAATTTAGAATGCTTCAAAAGGTGTTTAGCTTCCAAATTAGGCATTTTTGTTTTGAACTACAGCAAAATCTTCCCTATTTTAAATATAGCAAAACCTTACATAGGGTGAAAATGAACTTCTTCAATGCTGTACTTCTACAAAATGGGGTGCATTGTGTGTCATTAACACTGCCTTCAGGAGTTTGGGCAGAAACTTTTTCAGGCTGTATTTCAACAGATTTTAACATCAAGCTCCAGATTATACCCTAGATCTCTCCGCACAGTAGCACAACCTAGACTCTCTCCCTTGTCTTCTTTTTTCAACATAAATCATTTTAAAAAACTATTTTTTAGTTGTCAATGATCTTTTATTTATTTATATGTGGTGCTGAGGATCGAACCCAGGGCCTCACACATGCCAGGCAAGCACTCTACCACTGAGCCATGACTCTGGCCCCCAACATAGATTGTTTTACCTTGTATTTTCCTCTAATTAACCATTACGAGATAACGCATCGACGCCTTTGCTTTGGCAAGCTGACTGGAACTTAGTTGGAGAAGAGCTCATTAGGATATTTAGGGTGAATTGAAATTCCGGACTCCTAAACAAATTCCAAGTTCTGAGGTGGTTGTATAAAGAAACAAAAAAGGCTGGGAACACAGTAATTGAATGGGAAGAAAAAAAATAATCCATTCTAAGATTCTGACCAGTGGCGGCTTGCTGTCTTCTGATCTAGGCATCTTCTTTGCACTTGGCAGCAGATGGGAGGGAGAAGACTTGCTTTTAATGGAGAATTGGCTTCTTTCAGATTCAGTGGTTGGATTCCTCGAACTAATCTGAGGTGCCAATCAAAGCTATACTCCTATTTAGTTACAGGAGCACCTCACTTCTTTGTGCCCTTTAATCATGGTGACATAAGTCATCTCTACTGCGTATTGGCCTGAGCATCCTATACAGTTGCTTGAAATTCACTAAGTGTGGAAGAAACAAATCCAAGCCTTTTGCTGCTTCATTCTAGGGCTTGCTTATTTTAGTGGTTTGTTTAGTTTTTATTTTCAATATCTCAAGTGCAAAACAGAACAAATTATTTAAGACTTTGAATTTAGTTTCTTCTGGGTTTAATAATTCAAATGCTTCTGAATGAAGCAGAATTTCTGCTTAGAATCTAAGCAGGAATCTTTGAAAATAATCAATTTTATTCTGCTAGTAAAAACAGCAGAAAAATAGAAGAAAGAAAACTCTTTCTCCTGTAAATAAGAGCTGCTCTATGAATGGAAAAGTGAAAATGTAGGCTGTACCAAGGAGCTAGAAGTCAGTTGGCAGAGTGAAAATTGGACAAGAACAAGAGAAATGCTCATGAATGTTTGCTGATTCTTGGCTTCTGTCCTGCTCTTGAGTTGTTTTCTGTTACTATCGGCTAAAATTATCTTAACTCATATCATAAATAAGATGAAAAGCTACAAAGTCTAAGCATGTAATTCATGACATACCTTTTGCCAGAAGGAGCCTATTGAGAACACTCAAATGCTGAGATTTGTTCAAGGTTGAGCAGAGAATGGCCTCGAGGGGTAGAAGAGCTAGTGCTCCACTGGGACATTTCTCAGGCCACAGCCCCATATCCAGAGAGGAAGAGTGTTTTCTAAGGGGAGAGAGTGCTAAGAGTGTCACTACAGGACATCATCCGGTCAGAATAAGAGAAGGTGGGTATCTCTATGCCCATTGTTACCTTGAACTTGGGGAGTTGATCCCATGAATATTGGGGTGTTTTAGGAAGAGCCTCTCAGACACAAATACTGGTAGGGAGGTGATGTAGCTGCTAGGTCTCTTTTCCTTGTCATATGTATTCCTAGTTCTCTTAGATGCTCAAAAGGAATTAGAAGTAATACTATGGCAACAGTATCCACAAGAAAAGGGATGCTAGAGGTCTTCCTTTTTTCTTCAGACATCATGTATTTTTGGCTTTTGAAGCAGCTCTGGGTTATAAATAGGGGGTCTAATAATGAACCACACAGAATTTACTTCCAGTGGGACAGAATCTAAGGTAGAACATGGTTGAATGAATGAAAATTAAATTATTTTTCTTTTATGCTTTGGGTTGTGGTCTCAGTTCCTTGTCAGCTATATAGTTTTGCCTAATATTGGCTTCAGTCCAAACATTAACAAGGCATCCACTCTTGTTTTCTGTGAATGTAATGTAATTCAGGCATGTTCCTCTTTAGGAAGGGTGTGTTTTTCCCCTTGGTTAACCAATGTATTCTTTTTTATCCCTTCCCTTATAAAATCTAACCAAGAGGGTAAGTAAGATTCCATGTTTCCCTGAACAGATGAAAGCACTCTTACTTACCATTTCTTTAATTCTGGTTTAAAAGGCTTGGGTCTTAATATACATAATTATGGTTTATTTGATAGGGTTGAACTTCAGTGCATTTGGTCCTAAGTTTTAGAGATCTTCTAGGTAGCTTGTATATATATATAACTCAGATTTATACAAGCAACTGACATAGTTTGCATAAATGGAAGATTGAAATTTAAAGGAAAAAGTCTTTGGCTGAGGTTATAACATGATGCCAAAGCCAGAGTTTCTCTTCTTTATGTTAATTCTCAGATAAAAGGCCTAGAATATGAAAGAATAAAGTCTTCAATCTGTGATGATAATTCAGAGGTCTTTTTTTGAAAGAAAATTCTGTGAAGTAGAAGCAGCAGAGGGCAGATTTGTACTTGATTTAGGCAACTGCTACCAAGTACTAAAAGCCTTGCAAAAGAAAAGCAAGTGCCAAGATGGAGACTAGCATTGTTGTTTATATGTAGTTCTGATTCTAAAATGTGTTGGCTAAGATGTGGAAGGACATAAAATTATCAAATTTCTTTAAAGATGTTTTTCTGGTGGTAAGAATAGTACATGATCAATTAAAGAAATACAGCAAAATGTTGTAGATACCATTTTATATTCTATTTTATCTCTTGATAGTAAATTCTTAGTCTTTCCTCATACCTTTACAAATTCTTCACAAATATTATTTTCACTATGTCTATTTCATCAGAAGGGTATATCATAACTTATTTAACCAAACTGCTTTTAATTTATTTGTTTTTTTGTGGTGCTGGTAGGGAGATCACACTCAAGGCCTTGTGCATGCTAGACAAGCTATTGAGCCATATCCCCCTACCCCAATCTGTTTTTTTAAGGATTTTTATGGTGAAAGTCTTTGAATTGAAACATTAAGTATACCTTGATTATTTTCTCATGATAGGTCCCTAGATGTGGAATTACTTGGGGTAGGGGTGAGGAGACAAAAGATGAGCTTTTCTGAGACTCTTCATTTTTATTACCAGATTTTCTGTTGGGAGGTTTTAGTGTTTTCATAACACATTGTAAAATCTTACTATATATTGATGACATTGCTAGATATTACTCCTTTGTTACATTAATGATAGATAAACTTTATTAATTTTCTGGTATATATGTACTTCCAGCCTCCCTATTAGCTTGGGCTACAGACAGACATCACTGCACCCAACTGTTGAAATATCTTTTTGTTCCATCTTCATAACGTCTTGTGAAGTTCTGGTCAGTTATTCAAGGGCCAGTCAAATTTCTGTTCTTCTACAAGCCTTCTAAGGTTCCTGAGATGAAATGAAGCATCTCTTTTCCTATGCTACCACCATATTTGGT
Source organism: Tamias sibiricus (assembly GCA_025594165.1). NCBI lineage: Eukaryota > Metazoa > Chordata > Mammalia > Rodentia > Sciuridae > Tamias > Tamias sibiricus. The sequence goes on along the minus strand of CM046666.1, from coordinate 83,045,219 downwards.
TTTATTACTCTGTATCACTTGTTTCCATCTATTTCAGAAGAAACTTCCCTCTTTGGAAGGCTAGCATCTCGTTTGACTCACTTTGTTACCCTTTTAAAAACTTGGTACGGTGCTTTGCACAAAACAGGTGTCCAATAAATGTTTGTGTTAAATGAAATCAAAGTCATAATAACTTTCAGATATGAAAGATCCCTATCATCTTGCCATGGCAAGTATGGTAGAATTGACAAAATCAGCTACAAACTGCATGAATAAAAAGCTCACAATGATTCCCCCTTGACATAACCCGAGGTTTTTGTCACAGGCTATAGGGATTTATGTTTCCCATAATAGTTTTATTGAAGCTAGTCACTCATATGAGCTTTTGTAAAAACTGTAAACTTAAGCCTATATAATTAAATTTCACTGGGAGAAATACATCAGGAAAACAACTCTAAGTGACACAGTTATGAAAGAGAGAAATAGAATCTAGACAGACACACTTAATCACAACTTCTAATAGGATTAGATATATGAAAACAACAAGCAAAACAACAAAACATCCAAGAATATAGAGTTAAAACGGTCAGCAGTGATTCTGAGAGGTATAATTTTGTTTTATTGGTACCTAGGGACTTTGAGGATACAAATGGAGTGATAAACATGACCAATAAGTAGGAGAGTACATGGTGTAATGGCAGACTATTTGTCAGGAATACAGATATAAAAGGCAATCACAACTCAATTTAAAACTCAAGTTGCTAAAATTTCAGTGGAAGTTAGAATTGATGTCCTATTTTTTTTCAGGTGATTACATTTTAATGTAGATTTAAAAGATGGGCCACAGTGGAGCCTGAGGGCACTATATTAAGGTGTCAATCAATAGTAAGATAACTTGTGCCCTAGTCCCTTTTGCTTAACAGGAGTTTACCTGGTGTCTGGGTGAGATCACTCATCCAGGCTGTCAAAATCCACCGCCTGATGCTGGTTCAGTTGCTCTTTGTAGGGAAAGTGATTTCAGAGTAAGTGGGTCTTCAGAACTTGGACGCCAAAAACAGGGAAATATTCATGTAGGATGTGCTATTCTTTTAAGCTTTGAAGTTCAAAATGTACAATCTCGGCATGAAACAGAAGTAGTCTGGAACAGGCACGAAAATTGTTCTGCCAACAAGATAAAAGAGTTCTAATGTTAAGTCATAGAGATGGAATAAAAGTAGAGTTAAATTTTGCTTCTCCAGCCTTTTCTCCTTCCTGTTTTTATTCTTTTTCAGAAGCAAACTTTTCTTTTGTCAGAGGATAAAGCAGGGTAAGGAGGGGAGCCCTTGCTCATTCTTTTGGGATGTTTTCAATGTAAAAAGAACTTTGCCCAGCAGATGCCTCAGTGTCACTGGGCATGGAAATCTAACAGAGATGGTAGCAAAGGCATAAAACGCCTAAATTAATGCCCATTAAAAGATGATAATAATTATGATCAAAAGTTAAATGCTAGACTGAAATAATATTAGAAAGTTTTAGAGCTGGAATGCACTTTATGGTTACCTCTTCAAACTTCTCATGAGATGGTCTGATTGGATAGCTTTTCTGCTACCCAGATGAACCCAGCTCATTGGTGGCAGAGCCAAAGTTAGATTTGCATCCAATACTTCTATTTCTTGGGTCCTCCTGTTCTCAGGTAACTCCCAATTATCCAACAGTTTCTAAAACACGATTACAAGCATTTCTTTGATAGTTTTGCATTTTACAATTTTATATAATTAAAACATTCTATTAAAGTACATTATAAACAAAGTTGTTAAAAAGGAATCCACAGAAGACCTAGGAAGAAAAGGCTCAAGCCTTTGCCTCAGGTTTCTTCTCTCCCACCTTACAAGTGCAAGTACATTAATTCCTTGAGGTATTTATTCCTTTTGATATTTATTGCAAAATAAAATACCGATATGTTATTGCTTAATTTATTGATTTTAACTTTTACTTATGGACTTGTTAATTTAGTTCATTACATCACTACCTCCTTTCTTCCATTTCCCACACAATCCTTCAGCATTCATTACCAGTGACTTTCTTTACCCTTCCATGCTGACCACTAGGTGATCCTTTCCAGTAACTGGAAACCATCATGGGTCTCCAGAAAGCATGGTTATTCTCCTTTTACCTTTGTAGTTTTAAAAATATTTATGTAATTTTTAAGTGTATATGGGCTATATGCTTCTGAATATAGCTCTAAGTCATTTTCTCCTGTTCCTTAAAAATATTCTGTTCAGTTTTGCTTGCTTTTGAGCTCTAAAATATCTGTAGTGTCACACTGTAAGTAATCTTCTTGGACTTGCTTTCTTGACTCAATATTATTTTCCAAGAATGATTGATTGCGTTACTAATTTCCTTTTAACATTTGTGTGATATTCCATTTCTTGTTCATCCATTCTCCTGCCATCTCCATGGCCATTGATAGTTTTATTGGTTTTAAAGTTTTTCATCTTCTATGGACAATGTGGTGATGCATCACTATGAAGGCAATATTATATATGATTAATAATGATAACAAAGTTAGTTACAATGGTCTACAACAAGGAAGAGAAAGAGTAAAAGCTATGAATGTCCAACTAAGAACATTCATGGAGAATCTTGGCTCCATGAAAGCTTTGAAATAGCCTCTCCTCTCCTGTAGGTTACAGGGTAGATATGGCTGAGCCCCAAGCCCAGGGCCTGATTAGAAGGCCCACAGTGATGCAATGTCAATGAAATGCTCCATTCTACTAGATCTCTCATACTAAAGCAAGGGTTCTAGTAGGAAAGGAGTTGATGAGGCCATTTGGGCAGACACTTATGAAGCTGAGAAAATTAAAGTCTCAATCAGATTTTGTCAGAGGAGCCTTATCTTGCCCTCCAGGAAATCACCTTTCCTCTGAATGAAAATCTGTCAGTGATTACACCTTGAGCAAACAGATCCTCATTCTTCTCAGGATCTATTCCCTCACTGTTTTTTATTGCCCACAGTTTCATACATAAGACTTAAATCCCAACATGATGTAGATTAAAAAAATTAGGACATAATCTTTGCCCCCAAAAGTTGTGAGTTCACTAAATACTGTCAGAAGTGTTAGGAGCATATACAGGAGAAAATTCCAATGGTCTAATTCAAGGAGGATGAATGATAAGGCTTGATTGAACTGAGTTCATTGCCTGGAGTGGGCTTATGTGGAATTCTGATTATAATGTGTTGGCTCCAGTACCTGTGATATCATTGATGACTTGTTATATTGACTAGTCAAAGCCTGGATTTGACAAAAGCCTACTGGTAATGAGTTGAATTGACAGATATTCCCTGTTGTATGGTACTGGGTCTCAAAATCTGGCATGCAACAAAATCTTGAAGGTTCATGTGATGTTGACTTTGCTGATCCTAGAACCACACTTTGAGAATTGAAGATACAAGAGAAAGCATCTGAAAACTAAGGAAGCTGGAATTGTTGGAAGGCTTCTAGTGTATTCAATATTCTCAGCTACCCTCTAACCATACCCTCCATGGGGTCTGGAGGTTTTCTGTCATCAAGGCATATAGAAGTGCATTGAGGAAGACACATCATCATCCTTCATGAACTCTCTGATGGCTGTCCTTGGTTAGCTATAAGTGATAGGAAAAGATGCTGCAATGGAATTGGGTTCCCTGATATCAGTCACAAAAATGGAATCCTAGAATGACAGAAGCTAGGTAGGTGGTGGCATTGAAGCATAAGGGAAAGATAGAAACACATATCATAATCTTTAAGGACAAAAAGATAATTAGAGTTTTTTGACTCAGAAAGATCTACAGTGATGGGTAATTAGACATGGCGTCCTTTAGATGAATGGAAAGCATCTAAACTTCCTTCAAAATACAGGCAGAAAAATTGTAGCCTTGGTTGACAGAAACTTCACTTCAGTCACTGTGTTGGAAATGCATGATCTCAATCAGAGTTGTCATATTTAAGCCAGTTTATAGCCCCAGAGCCTTTGCTGAAGAAGTTCAGTCCTACAGACATGGCCACAGGTGTGTGCTGTGAATCTTCCTCAAGGCCTTGCACAAAGGAAATTGGCCATGTGAAGCATAAATAAGAAAATGAAAATATTCAGACCTTCTGGGTATTATTCATTAATGTTTCTTAATTCCTGGAGACCCCAAATGCCAGAGGGGTGGAGGCATTTATGAGAACTGGATGATAGATAAAATCTTGGCTTAGGTGCATCTCATTTCAAATGCTTATGGGATGACCATGGTCTTAATCTGTGTTTATTTTCCCAGTCTTAGGAGACATAGTGGAAACCACGTATACTCAGAAAATGATTGTATTTCCACACTGGTTATCTGATTTATTAAACAATATTTAATATTGTAGGATTGACCAAAAATGAGTCTCTAAAAGCATACCATGTAAGAATCCCAACCATCCCAATGCTATTATACCAGGAAGATGATGTAGAAAGATAAGAGAGAAAAATGCCCAAGGACCCCTGTTTCATTCAGCTCCTGGCCATCCGACATTCATTCTAGTGTTTTAATAATCTTTGAATAGATATATAACACTGAGAAGTATGTAATATCATTTGTATGTGTTTTTAATTTACATAAGTAGTATTATACTGTTTCTTATATTTTTCAGCCTACAATATGATTTTGTATATTTAATACCACTGCATGGTAATTCATTATATGTATCTTTTCTGTTTAACTTACCTGTTTACCAAATGATGTAAACTCATGTAACCTTCAACTATTTGCCACCACAAATAACAATCAACAATCTCATATATGTCTGACCCTTCTGCATGAATCCATGAAAATTGTTTGGAAAGATCTACTGATGGAGAAAGACTTAAATTTCCATTACATGCACGTGTGTGTGTGTGTGTGTATTATATATATGTATATGTATATATATGTATTAGTTGTAGATAGACACAATATCTTTATTTTTATTTGTTTGTTTTTATGTGGTTCTGAGGTTCAAACCCAGGGCCTCATGCATGCAAGGCTAAGTGTTCTACTACTGAGCTACGACCCCAGCCCTAAATTTCCATTTTTATTTTGAAATAGTTCTATTGTAAGGAAAGTCTTTTCTGTCAGAAATTTAAGTAAAAAGCTGGAGGAAAGTTAATATAAAGGATCCTGTTTTCACACACACATATATGTATATATTACATACAAACACATATATAAACATACTAATGAAGTGACAGAATAAAGCCAGAGGAATCATAGCTGCTGAGTTAATGATCACAATGCTGGTATGCACAATACAACTTCAGATGAGTGAACTTAATTTTCTATAACCATGGTGATATGTTTAAACAAATACATTTTTTTGGTGGGGGGAACTGGAGATTTAACCCAGGGCACTTATCCACTGAGCCACACCTCCAGCTTTTTAAAATATTTTATTTAGAGATAGGGTCTCACTGAGTTGCTGAGTACCTCACTAAGTTGCTGAGGCTGGCTTTGAACTCACAATCTTTGTGCCTAAGCCTCCTGAGCTGCTGGGATTACAGGCCTGCATCACCATGCTTGGCTTCTAAACAAATACATATTTAATGATAGTAGAAATTCCAGTTGACTACAAAAATGACCTCTTCTCCTCCTGTCCTAGAAGCAGACCCTGGGTTGTGTGTCAACTTGAAAGAACTACATTTCCAGCTCCCATTACAAATATGGGTTACCAATGAGATATGAGGGAATAAAGAGTTTACATTTTCATTGCAGTTTCATAAAATCATCCATTTTCCTACACCTTCTCCAGCCTTGATGTAATCTTTACTTCTCCCAGTGTGAAACATAAAAATATTTTTGAATTGATTTTCCTCAATGTAGTGAAGAGAAATATGTTTCGTATTTTTACTGCCTTTTTCATATTAACTTCAGTAAAACACATACTTATATCCTTATTTAACTAGTGTGTATACATATGGATAAACCTTTTTTCCTTTGTATCAGTTTAACATATATTGTGATAGATTATATTTTTCAAAAATGGCCATGGCAATATTTCTAGATCCACGTACTCTTCTAGAATCTTGCCACTCCCCTTGAATCTATCTCCCCTTGGCTTGCCTTGAAGACTGCCAGGATTCTATTAAGATGAATTACCACTATCCATATTAACCTAGATCAGCTGGTTGATGCAGTATTGGTGATATTTCTCCAATGTAAAGTTCCATTTTTACCATCCCTCTGGAAGGAGTTAATTGTGTGCAGCCCATACATAAGGAGTGGGCAGCAATGCTCCTGATGGATTTTTGTATTGTGTAAATAGATGGCACACCTTTTTTGTTTTGTTTTGTTTTGTTTTAGGCTTTCATGTTTACTTTGTTAGGGAGTCCTCCTCCATTAAAGCCATAGGAACATTTTCTCAAAGTTTATGCTAACATTTCTATAATTTTTTTAACTATAGAATTTTTAGTCCATCTGGAATGTGTTTTTACATTGTTATTCATTCCATGTTCAGATTTTTTTGAACTTTACCTTCTAAATCATTCCAAAATAAAGGAATCATTCCAAATAAAGGAATCTTTTATTTATCTATTTTGTGAAGTGAGAAGCTTGACATTAAATAATTCTTGCACGGTATGTTCTATGAGTCAGAGGTCTAGCAGTGGTAGACAAGAGAAAAGAGGCTGGTGAATTACCTACACATGCTTCCCACCTTCCAGGGGACAGCACAACAGTATATGCAGTGTAATTTCTGTGCCTTTAGCTTCTCAGAGTGTGTCATAAGAATATATTTCATTTATAAATGTATAAGTCTATGTAGGTGAACTTAGAATAAGATTGTTAATCCTACCATAAACAAATACTAATGATTCATTCACTATTTGATATATTTTATTTCATTTTAAAATTATGCATTTTCCTGAGTTTCTTTGCTTTTGCCTCTTTTTTTATGCACTCCCCACATTCATGTACACACACACACACACACACACACACACAGCATCTGTCAAAAATCATGTGTAATCAATATGAAGTCCTAAGTTCTGAAATTGAGTCTTCTTTTTTCAAGATGCAATCAGGATATGTTATTAATATTTAAATTATAAATCTTAAAATGGAGAGTAGTATTATAATGGGAAAGATTATTACAAATATGGTCATATAATCTGTTTTATTATATGTTTTCTTACTTTGCATATTTAATAAGCTTCTTTCTCCAAGAATTATTTTCAGTTCCCATTTTACAAACACTAAAATTCCTGAACATTTTCTATTTAGCAGGTAAGCTTAAATATATTTTCAATTAAAGAGACATTAGAATTAAAAGTTAAAAAATTGAGGAAAAATTTCCATAGGGTTTAATTGCTTTATTCCTGAGTGGCAGAAAAACAAAATTTCAAAGGCCAAGTCATTTTCAGGGTTTGGGGGGTGAAAATTAAATGGGGTAGAGTTTCCCTCTACCATTTTAATTACTCAGTCTTCTTTTTCAACTTTTTTTTCCTCTCTATTCTTGGTTTGAGGAAGAAACAAACAAAAAAGTCACACAAAGTTATAAGCTGCTAATAACCATGATATTTTCTGCTGATGTCTATACTAATTGATGCTTTTAAAATAAACTATGTACACATGAAACTGGCTGAAGAGTGCAGCTCCCTATGGGAACAAATTCCCTAGATGGTTGACAATAGCATAGTCTTAGTAAATATATAACCAGTTGTCAGTGGAGGAGTCATGGACTAGTGAGAGGTGCTTTATAAGTACTCATGGAATTAATTGTTATTTTAACAATGGATCATTTTCAGGACTTATATTACTATCTGTCATTTTGTGAATTTCTTAAATATTTAGAAACAGATGCTATTGTAATATATTTAGAAATGAAAACAGTATGTTCCACAGACCTTTTGTAAACACTTCTAGTTTTATTATGAATTATACAAAATATGGGTGTCTTATTCACATGAGTTAATTCTCTAGTACATGGGTTTCAAGAGAAGGAATGAGGAGTGATTGTATGAGATGTCTATAAATTCCACCACTCAGCCCTCTTCCCTTTGGGGTTCCCTTGCCATTACTAGTATACACAGGGTCTGAGCCAAGTGGGAAACAATGCTAGGTTCACTTGTTAATGACTAGAAACATAGCTGCTACTTCCAATCAAGTCCAGTTAAAACAGAATTAGGTTCCCAGAAAGGAATCTGCTAAGTACTTGAACTTATTATATCCAGGCTGCTGGACCCTTGAACCTCCCATCCAGTAGAGTATAGGAGAGTGAGCAGAGGAGGACCTCAGTAAGCTAAAGGATTACCCAGCACACACAGGAAAAGGACCTACAAGAAATGATTAATGGCTTCTTCCCTTAAGGCGAAATAACCTTGTGCATTAGATAATTATGGCCTAATGATGGTTGATCCATTCAACAAATATTTTCTGAGAATGTGTTTAACCAGGTACAAAAAAGAAGGCACTTGATCTTCCTTCTAAGAGTTCACAAGCTGAACTTCTTTCTCAAATTGTGTATTCCAAAAATCAAGTGTTCCATGCAGAAGAGATCTGTGGGTGGGAAAGTGGGAAATGCTGTGACATCAACATTAAACAGGTTGCTTTGGCAGAATTTCTTAGAGCATTTAAAATGTGAATGACATTGTGATTCACCAAAGGGTATAGAAAATACAGCATTTCCTAAACTGTGGAAGTGACTATTCCTCTCGCCTTTCTCCAGCCACAGGAGTCTCCCTGCTGTCCTTTGACTATTCCAGGCTCTCATCCCAGAGACTTTGTCCTCACTGTTATTATTTCCTGCAACTCTTTCCCCCCACAAATGCACTTTTTTGACCACTCTGTTTTATTGTTGATTTTATTGTTAATTTTTCTTCCAACACTCTTGATCTTTTTTCCCCACTTCCTCTTGCTTCATAGTAATTATCACTTCCTAAAGTACCATATATTTCACTTCTTTATTTTGCTTATTGTCTGTCTCTCCCAAGAAAATGGTGGTCCCAGAAGCAAGGAGTTTTGATTGTTTTGTTTACTGCTGGCTTCCAACCGCACTTGGCTCTGAATAAATGATTGAAGGAAGAATCAGTCTAGAGATGTTGCTATCAATAAGTAAGAGAGATAATGTGCAATAACTTTAAAATTCTAAACTATTAGGATAGTATTCTCTTTCATGAGTACTTTACATTTCACCTTCCCTCTGGTTTTCTGGAATCTATCTCTTTTTATTTTTTGTGATGCTGGGGATTGAACCCAGAGCCTTGTACATGCAAGGTAAGCACTCTACCAATTGAGCTATATCCCCACCCCAGGAATCTACCTCTTTAATATTTGTAATTTATGTCAATTTTAAAGAGAAAAATTACTGCTTCCTTCTAAAACTTGACTCCCCAAGATTCAACCTGTTCCTGATGGAGGGGTTGGCAAGGATGAAAAGTAGGCAGACTTGGCTCTAAAGTTACTTTTCAAAGCTGATGGGGCACTAACACAAAAAGAAAAGATGTATGTAATATAAGAATAACCCAAGAAGAACTTTTTATTTTGACCTTAATACCACCCTTCCTCGCATTGTCTCTGTGTTGATATTTCAGAAACTTGTCCTTAACAAGCACCAGGTAAACCTGAAAAAGCAGCCCCTCCTCTTCCCCCATCTGTGTTCAATGATTATTTACTCAACTTCAGTTAAATGTAATTTAACTAAATTGTGTTCATTTATATTTGTGTGTGTCACAACAAAGCTAACTTGTTATAAGACTAACATAAATAATAAAGAAGAAAATAATACACATTTTAGTTTTATTTCCCCTTTAAAAATAAACTTGGCAAAATCTCTAAATATTCTGATGTCCATTTAAAGAAGTATTGGGCATGAAATCAAAATTTTAATTGAACTGCATTAAGCTTTAATATCCATTTGTATTATGAAAATCTTCAAACATACACCAAGGTAGAGATACCGACATCTATCCTTGGATTAGTCTTTTGTATATATGAAAAACAAATCTTCATTACTAAAATAAATCCTGTTTTCACTACTACATCTAGACTAGGATTCATTAGATTATAAGATACTTTGATTTCACAACAATATATCTTAAAATTAGTGAGAAATGGTAATAACTGGAAGTGAGCAGAGAACAAAGGCTCTGCTTGACGCATAGTACACAGGTGAGGAAGGGGGATTCCACATACCAACACTGAAGGCAGTGGTTTGAGGAAAAAATAGCAAGTTTTTCCTTTTGTTTTCTCTTTTTGCTCATGTCAAGTTGTCCATTTAATAAAGCCATAAGTATTAATATTAGTTGCCAATTAATGTTCTGTCTTTCCTATCCTAGGCAATCTACTATTTCCTTTATAAATGTTTCTTTATTCAGTGTTCATAAACCCTACAAGTTACTTACTCCACTTTACAGATGAAATATTACAAAATGGACAAAGTAATTTCCAAGGTTGCACAGAAACTAGAGAGCAAGGCTGGGATCCAAACCCAGCTCTGCCTAGCTCTTAGTTAGAGTCTGTTCTTCTCCCTTCCTCAGTCCCCAGCAATCTGCTGGCCCTAGTCCTGATTCTGTGAGACTCCTGGCAAGACTCTCTACCTTCTTGCAGCAGTTGCTGTCATTGCTGTGCCCTACCCCTGAGCAGCTGGGCAGGTGATACTTCATGCATGCTAACCATACTTCCAATGGTGATAATCCAAATCTCTGCCTGAGGGCTCTTTCCACCCCTGAAGCCAGCTGCCAGCTCTGCCCCAGCACAAGTTCTCAACTGCAAAAAGTGAAGATGTATGAGGTGAGTTAAAAAAAATTCTATAGTTCTAGTGTACAACAGTAATTGTAAACCAGAGATCAGCTGAGGCCTTCTCGCCTTTTTTGAGCCAGACAAAATGAACTCAACTCACACCTAAGTTCATGGCAACGGAAGGCCAATGTCTCATCAAGAGTTTTGAGAATTCCTAAAGTACTTAGGCTCTTTGGAGACATCTACCTCTCAGCATATTGTTTCTTTAATTCCTCTAGTCTGTACCCAGTCAACAGGGATTATAACTTCTTTGAATTTTCTTAAAGCAAATGAATAGCAAACAAAAACAACTTCTAAAAAGCATTTGTAGTTTGGTTAGACTTTAATGAATTTATGAGACAAAGTGGGATGGGAATAACAGTATCTCAAATACCTATGAACAACTCTTATCACAAATACCACAGAACATCTCTTACCACAATTCTTACAATGTCTTTCAGTATGCTGCCAACAGAAATTTCAATGATCTTTCCCCCTCACTTCATCTCAGGCCCCTTCCCCTCTTTCTCTTCTCTTGAGCTCTTCACTCCTCTCATTCCTTGTTACCCTCAGAAGCAATACATTTCTGCACCTATCTGTGCAATCTAGCCTCTCCCTTTTGGAATGTTTTGGCACAAGTTTGTCATTTCAGCCTTAACACCTCTCTCACATCAAATGTCCCAAACAAGGGCATTTTTCTATCTGGGAAGAATTCTGGAGATAGTTATTGAGCTAATTATCCTTTCCCTCTCTCCCAATCCCTCCTCATGTTAAGTTAGAAATAATTTTGTCTTCCTCTAGTGGGCACTGCTGTTATCTTTTTTACTTTCCAAAACAGGGATTCTAAATTAGTTTCTCATTTTTTCTGTTGCATATTCTCTTCTTTCTCGTCCATGTAACTAAGAGCGATAGTCCTCTCTTCCAGGATATCCCTTTCCGTAGGTCTGCTTCACCGTAATGATGCCATGCCTCTCTTAAAGTTATAGACAGCTTCTCACTCTTCTATAGGTAGCAGACATGATATGGTAGTTCAAAGAGATCTTCCTGAATTGAGAAAAAGACAGAAAAAGAAAAAGAAGTACACACCAACTTCCTGTGGCTTTTCTTAGCTGCCTATGCTACAATCCCCCTATAGCTTTTAATAATCATATCATTTTCTCCTATCTGTCAAATTCATGTTGCCTGGATTTGTTTGCCTGAGCCCAGCAGGACTGAGGCATGGCAAAGACTTATTGGTGGAATATCTGTGAAAGATAAAAGGCAGGAAGGAGTAAGTAGAGAGAACTTTCAATTATGATGCAGTTCTTACACCTGTGGAAGGATACAGGGAAGGAAGAAGGATCAGGTAAGAAGGATCTTACACTGCAGTGATGTTCTAAGGAAATTTTGGCCAGGCCAATGGGGACTTCTCCAGCTGAAGTTAGGTGTTAGAAGAATCCCCTGATGGCCAAAGGGAGTGTGGATCTTTAGAAAATGTAATGATGGATCTTCAGGGTAGCAGGTTGGAAATGATGTGGGAATCCCTGCACCAGGGCAGCTGAGGGGTATAATGATCACCATTGGGCATATTCAAATATTTTTTATTGTTATACTGATTTCTTATTTTTTCTTTGTATATTTAACATATCTAACAGCAGAAAAGCTTTAGAAGATAAATATTATAATTCAAATAACTGTGTCTAAGAAGGAATAACAATGACTTTATGTAGCAATTTTGAGAATAATTATTTTCTTTTGGAATTATATTTTAAAATGGGGGACTTAAAATTGTGACTTCCAAGAAAATACAGCAAAATTTGAGTTAAAATTCCTTTCAATGCAAATAAATGTTTATCCATATTTTTTTAAAAGATATGAAATACTGAGATTTTATGGCTTCTAAATAGTCTTTCAAGGTTCTTGAAATAATACTTTTTGTAAGAGCCCATTGTAAGTTTTTAAAAATCTAAATGATGAAAACTGACTCATTACAAATGTGATAAAAATTATACAATTTATTATCATCAGAAACATACCACTTGTGGAAAAATTATGCTAAAAAAACCCCTCCTCATTCTTGATGACACAGATATGTTAGCTGTATTTCCTAGTGGAAAGTTTTGAATCCAGTTGCCTGCCATTCTACAACTTTCTAAAAGGGAATGAGATACAGAACATCAGAAAAATACGAATTATGTGTCACTGGTGATGGCTCTAAACATGCATTGGCATTAACTTTGTATCAAGAACTGTGTTAAGTGTTACAAATAAATGTTTTATTTAAGCCTTCCAACATATTATTCCTATTTTTATTTTATAGATAATGAAACACCTGAGGAATGAAAAGGTTAAATAACTGCCTAACGTCCCTCTGCCATGGTGGAGCTAGAAGTAGAATTTATGATGATTAAATGCCAAAGCATTTTCTTAACTATTTTGCTATCTTCCATTTTTAGTTAAGTCCCTGTTGAATTGGGCTGGCAGTATGTGAGCTATATAGTCTCTTCTGCGGCTATAAAGCAGAATTTCAAAACTCTTAGTTCTTAGATATGAAACACCTTGACGAGTTTTACATGTCCTCAAAATATCTGCATTTTTATTCACTTAATATTTTAAATGACTAATTTAAAAAACCTATTCTTCTACGAGGAAATAATATCCATGAAATGATGTGATCAATGAGTTATATTTTCTAATTCATAATAAATTAAATAGACACATTAAAGATTACTCTCTCCTAATGTTTAGTCATGTGTAATCATGGTCCATGTACCAGTGCTGGAGAAACTCCAGAATAATACATGGACTAAAAGGAGGCTCATAGTGTGTGTGCACATGTGTGTGTATGTGAGTGCACACATGCACATGTACATGAACCTACTCAATGTGGTGGAAAATAGTGTGATGGGGAAGAATGAGGGGCCAAGAGATCACATCTCTACAAAGTTTTACAAGAATAGAAGCATTCAGCCAGTTAATCCCTGATACACCTGTAGACTTCACCATGGACATTTCAAGGTGGAGGCAGCCAGAGCCTTCATAAAACTGGGCGCCACCTACATGGGAAAGAAAGAAAGCATAGAGAGAGTGGAGAGAAAGTGAAGCCACTATATAGAGACCAACTGTGTAGAATGGTTGTGGGCTTTCCCTACTGAGACCCTCACTGATCACTCTTTCAGCTAATCATAAGCCACCAAGCAAAAATTCTGTAAATCACACCTTGTCCTTGGTGTTCCGTGTGTTAAAAGATGCTTTAAATGTGAATATTAGCCAAAATATTATAAGAAAGGACTTATAAGCCCAAGAGCTTGTTTCTAAAAATATATTGATATGCAAGCAGGCTGAGGCCCACATATATTACTGTCTTATTAACAAAGCCAAGAGGAAGATTTTAATAAAAGGTTAACTTGACATCAAAAAGAAGTTTCTTAAAAAATATACTTATTATGAAACTTTCCATAATAAGGACAAGAGGATAATAATCCTCCATGTATCTACCTCTCAGCTTCAAAAATTATAAGCTCTTTTCTCATCTATTCCTCCTTCCAATATTTTGTAGGGTTTAAAAATTCTTCAGTATGTCTCTCTGATGACACTTTGTTTATATATAACTGATATGTCATTCTAACATTTATTATAATTTCTTTATACTATCTAGTACTTAGTTCATAATCTGATTTTCCTGGTTGTGTTGACGGTTTTTTTCACAGGTGATTTGTTCAAAACAGAACACAAAGTTCACAGGTTGCATTTAATTTATTATGATTCTTAAATCTGCTTTACCTTTAAAATCTGATCTGTTTGAATGCCATTGATTTGGTAGAAAAAGCAGGTCATACTTCTGATGGAATGTTTGACATCCTAGGTTTGATTGATTGCCTCCTTGGGGTGGTTTTAATTGACCCCTTTTTCCTCTCTATTTCCTGTCAGGTCTATAGGTTTGATTAGATTCTGATTCAGACAAGAAGACTTCATCCTGGTTCTTGGTCCTTTCGATTTTGTAATATCATGGTCCAGTTATCCGACTTGAAGTTTTTGGATTTTGTTTCCTTATGTTAGTTGCTAATCTCCCTGGAGAGATTCAAAATTATAGTACCTTTATTATCTTTCCCCATCTGAAGTCTCAAGACATCTGAATTTACATAGACAAAATAACTGGGCAAAATACCAACGGTTCTGGATTCTGAAACTCTCGGATAAATTGTATTTGAAGGAGATTTTTTCCTTTTTCAACACAAAGGGATTGACTGGATAGGGGAAAAAATGAGTAAGTTATGAACACTCAAAATGGATTAATGAATGTAAAATTACAAAAATCATATCACTAATTATTATATTATAAGCTACATTATTAAAAGTCAGGATGAAAATAGCTGAACTTTAATGAGTCATTTGCTAATTATTCAGCTTATGGATTTCCAATGCTATTTCTTTCTAGCTCTTCTCTTCCTTAG
This sequence comes from Tamias sibiricus, assembly GCA_025594165.1. Taxonomy (NCBI): domain Eukaryota; kingdom Metazoa; phylum Chordata; class Mammalia; order Rodentia; family Sciuridae; genus Tamias; species Tamias sibiricus. Next base: position 83,030,072 of record CM046666.1, on the reverse strand, counting down.
GGAGTGTTTTTTTTTTTTTTTAATTTCTTTTAGTTGTTGATAGACCTTCATTTTATTTATTTATATGTGCTATGTGGTGCTAAGAATCAAACCCAGTACCTCACACATGCCAGGCAAGTATGCTATCGCTGAGCCACAGCCACAGCCCCCTGAGGGAGTTTTTTATGTCATTTTATTCATTTTTAATATCTTCAGAAACAACTGTATGCTGATAACTGACCATAAATTGTACATGTGGCGAGATACACAAGAGATTTTGACTCAGGATTCATCTGTGATAAACCCTGAGCATTTTGTACCACAGTTGAGTATATTTCAGGGGCAATGTTGAAAATAAAGTAGTTAGAATTCTACTGACCACCTAGCATGCTATCTACGGCTTGGTGAAGACATAGAAACATAAATCATGAAGGCCACTGTGCCCACTTCGTATCATCATGCTCCTCAGGTGCTAAACGTGTTCTGCTTTGGGTACAAGCTAGGGTTCTCAGCCATGACTATGCATTGGAATCACTTGGGGAACTCTATCTCACTGATGTTCAGATTCAACTCCCACACTGAATCAATCTGGGTCTCCGAGGGTCGGCCCCAGACGTTGGTATTTTTCAAAAACCTCTTGGTGCTCAGGGTTGAAAATCTTCAATCTAATCATCACATAAGAAGTATTATTAAAAAAAAAAAGAAGTATCATTTATAAGTTTTACTGTGTATAGAGGACTATGCTGAAAATCTCTTCCACATAAGGAAATTGATGCTTGGAGAGATGTTATTTACTTAATGTCTTGCCACAAAGTAGAATATCACACCCAGTCTATTTGGATTCAGAACCAAGGCATTTGAACTTGTTTTGAACACGACACAAAATAAGATATAGAATTTACATCATAACTCAAGAACACACATGAAAATGAAATACGAGTATTAATTAACAAATAATTATTTTTTCTTTTTTCTTTTGGTACCAGGGATTGAACCCAGGGGAACTTAACCATTGAGCAACATTCTGACTCTTTTTTAATATTTTATTTAGAGACAGGGTCTGTAAATTGCTGAGGCTGGCTTTGAACTTGCAATCCTCCTGCCTCAGCTTCCTGAGCTGCTGGGATTACAGGTGTGTTCTACCACGCCCGGCCTAAGAAATAATTCTTAATCTATTAAGTAGAACACATTCTGATATTTTATTTTAATCAAAACAATAGTGTCTCGAACTGTGGAGCAGCTCAGTGTTGAATGCTTGCCTAGTATGCATGAGGTCCTGAGTTAGAACCCCAGCACTGATAACAAAAACTATCAAGAACAACAGACAATAATGGTTAATATCCTGTAAAATCATTTCATTACTTTGTTTGAAATATTTTTCTAAACCATGACAGTCTAGGTTTTCTTTATGTTCCAATAAATGTCAGTATCTTTTTCCCATCAATGGCTTCTCACTTTGTTTTCTCACTTGGAAAGCCCCTTCCTTTTATCTCTGCCTTTTCCCCCAAAGGCATCAAGTTTCCTCCCTGCTAAAAAGTGTTTTCAAGAATACTCTAGTCCATAATGCCTCTTACTCTGATGCCAATTTTCTTATGATTTGTTTTTTAGTTGTAGTTGGACACTGTTTTATTTATTTACTTTCTTTTTTTTCGTTATTCTAATTTGTTATACATGTTTGCAGAGTACATTTTATTTCATATTACATATAAAGAGCACATTTTTTCAAGTTGCTGGTTTTATATAAAGTATTTTTACAACAATTGTGTCTTCATACATGTATTAAGGGTAACCATGGGCAACTCAGTCTGCCATTATTCCTATCCCCTTGCCCACTCCCCTCCCTCCCCCCTCTTTGTTCTATTTAAAGATCTTTCATTCCTCTCATTCCCTCTCTCTTGCCTTTATAAGTTTGTATCTTCCTATCAAACAGATCATTGGACCCTTGATTTTTTGGGATTGGCTAACTTCACTTAGCATTATTTTCTCTAACTCCATCTATTTACCTGCAAATTCCATGATTTTATTCTCTTTTAGTGCTGAGTAGTGTTCCATTGTGTATATATACCAAAGTTTCTCTATCTATTCATCTGCTGATGGGCATCGGTGTTGGTTCCACAATCTAGTTATTGTAAATTGTGCTGCTATAAACATTGATGTGGCTGTGTCCCTGTAGTAAGCTGTTTTTAAGTCCTTTGGGAATAGGCAAAGGAGTGAGATAGCTGGGTCAAATGGTGGTGCCATTCCCAGTTTTCCTAGGAATCTCCATACTACTTTCCAGATTGGTTTCACCAATTTGCAGTTCCACCAGCAATGTAAGAGTGTACATTTTCCCCCACATCCTCGCCAGCATTTATTGTTGTTTGTTTTTTTGATAGCTGCCATTCTGACTGGAGTAAGATGAAATCTTAGAGTTGTTTTGATTTGCATTTCTCTAATTGCTAGAGATGTTGAACATTTTTTCATATATTTGTTGATTGTTTGCATATCATCTTCTGAGAAGTGTCTGTTTAGTTCCTTGGCCCATTTATTGATAGGGTTATTTGTTTTTTTGGTGTTAAGCCTTTTAAGGGCTTTATAAATCCTTGAGGTTAGTGTTCTATCTGATGTGCTTGTGGTAAAGATTTGCTCCCATTCTGTAGGTCCTCTATTCACCTCACTGATTGTTTCTTTTGCCGAGAAGAAGCTTTTTAGTGTGAATCCATCCCATTTATTGATTCTTGGTTTTAGTTCTTGCGCTATAGGGGTCTTATTGAGGAAGTTAAAGCCTAAACCAACATGATGGAGATTTGGGCCTACATTTTCTTCTATTAGGTGCAAGGTCTCTGGTTTAATTCCTAGATCCTTGATCCACTTTGAGTTAAGTTTTGTGCATAGTGAGAGAAAGAGATTTAATTTCATTTTATTACATGAGGATTTCCAGTTTTCCCAACACCATTTGTTGAAGAGGCTGTCTTTTCTCCAGTAAACGTTTTTGGCACCTTTGTCTAAAATAAGATAACTGTAGGTGTGTGGGTTTGTCTCTGTGTCTTCTATTCTGCACCATTGGTCAACTGGTCTATTTTGATGCCAATACCATGCTGTTTTTGTTACTATTGCTTTGTAGTACAATTTAAGATCTGGAATAGTAATGCCACCCCCTTCATTCTTCTTGCTAAGAATTGCTTTGGCTATTCTGGGTCTCTTATTTTTCCAGATGCATTTCATGATTGCTTTTTCTATTTCTATGAGGAATGATATTATTTATCTACTTTCATGTGGTGCTGAGGACCGAACAGAGGGCCTTGTAAGTGGTAGGTGAGCACTCTACCGCTGAGCCACAACCCCAGTCCCTCTGATGCCTGTTTTTAATGTGAGATATCATCACACATTTTTATACTAAATTATATGGTATATTGTGATGCTCTGTAGTTGTTTTATGTCTTTGATGGTTATGTCTCCTTGACTAAATTTAATCTCTTTGAGGATAATGACTATATTTTATGCTTTTGCTTCTGTATGCTTCAAGGCAGGCCCTCTACAGATGCTAAAGACAGCTTGACACAAGCAACTTTTGAACTTTCATTTCTTTATTGCTGAAAATTCCCTTCAGATTATTCTAAAGCCTTTTGCGGTTTAATATCTGTTTTATATGATATGTAAGGAATTCTATAAAACTTACAAATTAAGCAAGCCAGTGGACAATATAAAATAAAACACTTTTGATTAGTATCTACAAGAAAGTTTCTTGGATGGGAAGGAAAAAAGCAGAAATTGGCATTTTTTGGTAGGCCACAATATAAATTCTTTCATCCTACCTCTGAAAAGGTAGGATGAAATGAATTTAATTAATTAAATGAAATTGGACCCTGTGACACTTAGATAATGACATGAGATTATTCATGAGTCACTTTTTTTGAAGTTGAATGAATATATTTGTAACAGGTATTTTTATATACTCATCAAGTTGAATTGCTTACAATGACACAAGGCCTAACAATGGATTTGGCCTTAGGTTTGGGATGTATGTTGGCAGAGTTATAGTAATTTAAAGGGAAAAATTATCAAATACAATTATGTCTTGCATATGGTTTATTTGAAAGTAATTTTTTCAATATCACTGAGGATCTCCTAGTGGCTCCTGAGGCCAAAGGATGTGGCTGGCTGGTTAAATTACTTGCAACTCCATGACTATTGGTATGCTTGTCGTTTCAATCTTTAGACTACTGGTAAAGGGGACAGATAGGTAGTCAGTCCCTTTGGTGGTAGGGGTGGTGGGGGGGTGTGGGGAACTGGGGACATCTATGTTTTTTTTTTTAATATTTATTTATTTTAGTTGTACACAATGCAATGCATTTATGTTTACGTGGTGCTGAACATCGAACCCGGGCTGCGCACGTGGGAGGCTAGCGCTCTGCCGCTGAGCCACAACCCCAGCCCCCGCATCTATGGTTTTTATCTACTCAATATTCATTCCCTTTCTTTGCTAATGACACTTTAATTTTCCTTTGAGAAAACCTCTTACCTTCCACTCAGTTTATCTGGTTTGGTTGTATATGGAGAATGGGACAATGAAGCTATTTCCCTTGATGTTCATCTAACATAGGCAAATGACTTCAGTCAGGTAGTATGCATTCCACTTCATGGTTACAGTGGTTAGTTCCCAGGTGAGAAAGATTCTTGATCTGCTCTCTTGCTGTTTAGATCAGTTGCCAAGGCGGTTGGAAGTAAGCCTGGGGCTGTAGATCTTATCCCTGCTTAGAGAAAATAGAACTAGTATAATCAAAGCACAACTAAAACAGGGAGAGAAACTGAACCCTGATATTCTTTGGGCATCTGGAGGAAAAATTAAAAAGTGCTCTACTTTAGGATTTATGAGAATATGAGCCAGTGAATTTCAGCCACTTCTGTTGTAGGTTTTCTTAAGTCAGTTTGAGTTGGGTGCCAGTCACATCCAATTATCCATACTATACAGGAGTTTATCATAAAATCAGGATATCTTCAATCCTGCTTACTGTTAACCTCCTTTCCTGTCTTAAAGTCTTCTGCTTTTATAGAGCCCAGAGTTTATTTCTTCTCCATTTGGTAACAGAAGTTTCTTCCACTTTTGCATATTTTCTCTCTGCTCTCTTCCCTCCACCAGTTCAGCATAAGCACTTGTTCACAGCCTTAAGTGGCAGAAGGGGAAGAACTGAGATGTTGGAATCTAGTTTCAAGCCTGTGATGGTCCATGTAAGTGTTTTTGTGTGAATTAGAAAATACCATTTCCTCCAGGGCCTGTGCTAGGAGCAGTGCTTTGGAGCCTAGCCTGTATCTTAACCTCAAATAGGCCGTCCACTACTCAGACAGAAGACACGGTACAGAATGCAAATATTACAACACTATGCTGAGGGCCCACAGTACTAAGAAGCAATGGTGAACCATGAGGTAGCAAAGCAAGCCAGTGGACAGTGGCAGATTCTCTGCTACTGACACCCATTGTTACTGGGGCTATTGTTGGGTCGTGATAGCTGCTGATATTGTGAGTCCCCTGGGCATCCCCACTCTGCTGTGATCTCAGTAGTTATCACAAACGAAGGTACCCAGAAAACCAATATCATGTGTCACTTAATAGCTGCATTTCACACGCACCATCATTTAGATCTTAAGGCAGGATCTTTCTGGGGTGACTCCGAGAGTTCAATTTGGCCATCTTTGCAGTCAATCTTTGTTCATAAAGTCAATGGTTCTAGAAATCCAGTTGGAGTTCGCTTAGGAAGTGGTCATTCAGCATGGGGTAAAGCAGGCCAAGTCTCACATGGCACACATCAGCGACACCTTCAATGATCTGTGTAGGACCTCCAGCGAGTCTTCATTTTCCTGTGCTCCTTCTTGGGTGAAACCCTCATTACAGTGTTTGCAGAGAAGAAAGAACAACAAAGAGGAAAGGCAAGCAGCTTTGGGAAATAAAATTCCACTGGGCAGTCGCAGGCTGTGTTCCCTGACTTTTGGGGCGCAAAGGAAGGGTGGTGCAACGGTGGGGGCGGGAGTCAAAAACCCTAATAGGAGTGTTCGCAGTCAGGAACAAGGAGAGGTTTCATGAACCATAGTGGGTTGCAGGCCAACCGCTGGGGTGGCTCCATGCGGAGTCTGAGCACTTGCCATAGCCTTGGTGCCTTTTGCCCAGGAGGGGTGACCAGATGTGGGACACCAGTGGGGCTGGAGTGGAAAGAGCAAGAAAAGGGCCAGCGATCAGTCCGAGCACAGCCAGGGCGGTGGCTTCCCAGAATCTCTCCGTCTGTACTAGCATCTTCCCTCTTTACTAGATTCCTTCTCTGTTCTCCTTTCCTCCCTCCCACCCACGCACCCCTACCACCTCCGGGCCTAAAACGGGGCCGGCGCCTTTAAGAGGGAGCGTTGGTTACCCTGGGGGCGGGAACCCCTCGGCAGATCGCGAGGCGGAGGCTCCAGTCGGCGATGCTCCTCACTTTCTGCTCCAGCTCCCGCCGCCACCGCTGCCGCTGCAGCCTTTTCCGCCACCTCCACCTCCTCGTCGTTGTCCTTCTCCTCCTCTGCCTGGAAGCCTTGTTCTCAGCAGCGGAGGAGAGAAGTGCTATGTCAGGAAAGTTCCAGGAGGAACTGGATGAGGCCATGCTCCCCGGGCTCTTCCTGAGGCGCCCGCGCGCTGCCCTTTGTATGAGGTGAGGCTGGGGTCCTCGGCCCCCGGGACAGGTAGCCGCCAGGGGCGGGGCGGGCGTGCTCGACCCTCCGGGTGGGGAAGGTGTGCGGTGTGGCGGGTGCGCGGGGGCGTTGAGGCTGCCGAGATTGAAGTTGTGCCAGAGCAGCTTGGGTTTGCGGTAAGATTTTGCAGCTGGACTGGAGGCTTTTCAGCAGCCAGCGCCGCACACCGGGGGCCGGCGGAGACTCGGTTCCTGCGGTGCCTGCTCGCTTCCCGAAGCCTCCGGGCGGGGTCCCGCGCCGGCCGGAGCAGTTAGGCCTTCTAGGAAGCGGGTGGCTGCGGACGGGCACCCGGTGCCGGCTGCTCCCTGCCGGGCCGCCGGCTCCAGAAGCGAAGTGCTGCAAGCGAAAGGAAGGGGATCGACTCCTCTTGAACTTTTACACCGTGGTCTCGCCGCTCTCGGCCGAAATTCACCTTGTTTGCCCAGGTGGAAGGCTCCTGGCGAACCGAGAGGTTCCCTCTTAGCATGTGGTTAAGCTTACGGAGGAACTCTGTGTCTTTAGCCTTGGTAGGTTTTCAGCCTTTCCCTGATTTTACTTCTGTCTCCCCTCTTAAAAAAAAAAAAAAAAATTCTTTGTTTTTTCTTTTTTTCTTAAAGAAAAAATATCTTGGAAGCTCAGAGTGCTTACAAAGCCTTCAAAAACATCTTTAAAAAGAATCTCCCCCCCCCCCCCCAGGGCTGGCCCAAATTTTCAAAGTGATCCTTTAGTCTTTGATGAAATATTTATATTCAGCCTCGACACTTATGAAATACAGGCATCCCTGTACTAAGATGAAGTTTTGTTTTTTTTTTTTTTTTTTCAGTGAGAGGATGAGATTTAACTATATCTTTAAGAATAGGATTTTCTCTGTTTTATTGGTGAATTCGTTTTTCGTTCTTAGATTAAGAAGGCTCCAACTAATTTTAGGAGTAACATTTCTAGGAACGGTAAATAAAACCTGATGTTTTGCATAATTTGATGTTGCTTCAGACAGTTTTATCCGTGGATGAGGTTTGTAATATGAAACCTAATACATAGGTACATTTATTACACAAGTGGGTAAGTTTTCTTTTTCCATGTGTCTCATGGGTGATGAAAACCCCATATACTCACACACTAGGTCTCTGGCCGCTTCAGTCTATTCTTGTTTGTCTTTTCCACTCAACAGTGTGTACATCTGATGTCAACTACAAATCAGAGGTGCTGATGGAAAGTACCTTTATTTTTAGTACAAAGCTAAAATTTTGTGGCAGATTGATTCCATCATCCATATTACTTTGAACAATACAAATGAAATGTGAGAAGTTATTTGAAGAAAAGAGTGTCATGAAGTATTTACATTTTCAGGTATATGCTTTGTATGTAATTTTGTTTGTGAAAGATATGTTCTACCAAAGTAGGGAATATTGTAGGGAAATGTCTTTTTTGCAATGGGGAAATTTTGAAAGAAAACATTTTAGAATAAATATTAATATTGTAAAATTTTGTTTGGGACATAGATTTTTGTCTCTTGAGTATAATTTTGTCATTTTGCTGTAGAATATACCAGAACTGAAACTTAAAAACAAACAAAACCTCTCAACTTCTCAAGCATTTTCCAAAATTTTCGGCCAACTAAACATTTTTTTAAAAAATATTTATTTATTTACTTTAGTTGTACACAATGCAATGCATTTATGTTTACGTGGTGCTGAGGATCAAACCCGCCGGGGCCGCGCACGTGCGAGGCGAGCGCTCTGCCGCTGAGCCACAACCCCGGCCCCCAACTAAACATTTTTAGAGAAAAATTTGCTTAGAAAAGTCACAGACTTAAAATCCTAACTCAGTTACTGTTGTACTTTCAGGATTTTCAGGGAAGAAGGTAAGAATTTGGGGTTTAAAGATAGATGTGATTTAATTCCTAGGATTCCTTGATTAATGTGAATACTTTGAGATTTTGTATAGGTTTATTTTGTTTGGGATGATTGTTTCATGAATGGTTCTTTTTGAAACTACATATGTGTAAACACATGCACACACACACATACACACACAGATTGATATAGGTCTTATGACAGTATCACACATCTATATTTGTCTGTCTAGCCCAGTGAAAACCATTCAGGGATTTGATGATACATATGCACTAAGAACAGCAGGTCTAGGGGCTGGGGTTGTGGCTCAGTGGTAGAGCGCTTGCCTCACGTATGTGAAGCACTGGGTTTGATCCTCAGCACCACATTAAACAAATAAATAAATAAACAAAATAAAGTTAAAAAATATAAAAGAACAGCAGGTCTAAAGATCAGAAGCTAAAAATAGTTCTTATTAAGGCTTGTCACCTTTTGGCCTTTTAGTCAATTTATTTTTAAAAATGCTGTTTTCTAACTTTTCTGGAACCCTTAGAAAGCTTGGACCAAGAACCACATAATAATGATCTTAAGCATATGTTTATCTGTTAAAATGGACTGAATTACTCCACCAGTGGATGACTCAACCAGGCATTTCTTAAGATTCAATAATTTATTTGTAGTAGAGGAATCTCTAGAAAAAAATTAGCTTCACAGTATAGTGTTTTATCCTTTTAGCACTTCAAAAATGACCTTGAGGGCACTCATTCTCTAAGTCTAGAACTTACAGAGTAGACCTCAAAAGTATAAGAAGCAAACCTTGGGGAAGTTCTGCTACTTTATTTTTTAAACATGCCTTAAGTAGCATTTGATTTGAGAGAGTGGACCCATTAATGCATTCATGCTTGTAATACATTAATGCCATAATACAATGCTGCAGTCACTGTAAAGAAAACTATCTCACGTTTGGAATATTTCTTAATCACATTTCAGTACTACATTTCAGCAAATGTATGAAAATTAGAAATTAGATGAATAATCCATCTATTTTGGTTTTTGCCTTAATTTGTTAGGTTTTGCCCAAAAAGTGTTTATATTTGCTACAAATGTCCACTGTAGCAGGTGCCATTACCCGCCCCCCCCAGTTTTCTTTGCAATTATGACATGCATATTTATGATGAGTTTTTAGAATTCACATGAAACACATTAAAAATTTTAATAGAATTGATATTATTATCTTTAGCTTTCAAAAAATAACATTTGAGATGTTTGACTATGAGCCCGAGATCACAGACTTTCAAGGTTAATGGGATCTTGGTCAATTATAGTTTGTTTCATGGGAATTTTCTGTTTAAGGTCAGATGTGCCCTTAATTTGAACTGGGTGATCCACAAAACAGTGCTTTTGCAACCACAAAATGTGGAGAGAATTCCACATAATTTGCAGTGTGGGAAGCCCAACATGCTTTAGTGTTTAGTTGGCTAAAGGCAGTGTGCCATGCTTGTAAAAAATGGTTTCTGAGGCTGACAGCAAGCTGTTTCAGTCTTTGAATTTGACAGATAGGACAAAATGGCTTTTTACCTCTATGCAATAAATATGGGCAGGATTGGTCAAAATAATTTGTGCCCATTTTTGTTTGTATGACAGATAATTTAGAAAACTCAAGAATGAAACTACTTTAATATGCTGGAATGTACATTCATTTTCATTATAAACATAATGAAGAATTAATTTGGATTTTAACATGGCTGTGGGGTTTTGGGCAAATGAGCATATATTCGCAGTTAGGAGGGTAAGCTAGTGGTCACCTATTGAAATTAACAGTAACACTATTGTTATTAGTAGTTCCTTTGAGTGATAATGCTAAAGAAATTACATTCTCTCAGGCCCAATTTAGTTTAACAACATCCCCAGCCAGATACTATTTCAGTCACTTGGCGTATATATTAATTGATTCTTAGATAACTTTCAGTTGAAACCCTTGTTTGTCATTATGGTCATTTGCTTTATAACCTTTTTAGGATTTTCAACCAAAGGTTCTTGGTTAACTTCTTTGTTTCAATTGCCATGATGCTATCTAAAATTTTACAATATCCTGCACTAGCAAGGGGTCTGTTCTTCAGTTTTCTCAGCTCATTCCCACTTAGTATTTCTTCAAGTGCTCTGCCTTCTCTCACATTATCTAGTTGTTTAATGATGTACTTGTGGGTTTTGGGTTTAAGGCTTCTCATTTTTTAATAAATTGGGTAAATTTTTTCTCATTTAAAGGTGTAGTAATGATGTTGGTAACTTCTCATTTTGATTTCTGTATTTCACATATAGTTGCCATTATAAGACTTCAAATCTTTGTTCTTACACTTTTTTCTTTTTGTGAAAATGACAAATGTTCATTATAGAAAAATTTAAAAATCCAGACAAGAAATGAAAAGAAAAAGAATTATGCCTACAGATAACTATTGTTAGCATTTTGTTGTATATTTATATATGTATTTATGTATAGAAAAATAAGTTCCAAAAATGGCACTTATATATATTGCTTTGTAATTTTAACATACAGATGAACCACTTTTCATGTCATGAAATGATATATAATATTTTGAATAATGAATAATATTGTTCTATGGATATATCATAATTTATTGGGGATATGCCGTGATATCCCAGGATTTTTTTTCTCCTGTATACAACAGTGATTATCTTATAGCTCATTTTTTAATACCCGCCTATGATTATTTCCTTTGAGTAAAGTCCTAGAGGTAGAATTTTTCGGAGAGATAAACAGTATTGATGTTTTACATTGACCTTATTCCTGACATAAAATCTATAGACCTACGTGTGGTCTTCCTTGATTATCTTTTCCAGTTTATTATTATTATTCTTATTATTTGGTTAGTGTAATATACTTGAGCCCTTCGCTCAAGTCAGATAGGATTTGAACCCAGACCTGACTGATAAGTGCATTATCCAAATGAAAAAACCCTAGATGTTCATGAAGATTTAGCCTCAACCCCAAATCATTCATTAGTACTCATTATTAGTATTCATTAGTAATAGTTGTCACTATTAATGCTATTTCAAACAAAACAGATACATCAGTCGATAGTATGCCCTGAGAATATTTTTCCTTTTTCAATTTAAGTCTCCTTTACTGTATATTCCTATGTGATCTCCTCACCACATTTATTGGTGCATACCTAATTGCTGTAGTATAGTAGATGAATGTTGTTTCCTGTGGAGTTGTCTCTAAAATTAAAAAAACAAAATTTTCCTGCGTGTGTGTGCTGCCAACTTCTGGACTCTTAGCATTTAGAATAAATTTGAAAGGTTTAAACACATTATTAGCTTTGAGCTGTATGTGCGCACACGCGTGTACATTCTATATCTGTATCTTTATTTTATCCATATGTTTGTATCTTCATTTCTGTTAAAAATGCAAAACTTCATCTTAGTCAGAAATTACCTTTTGAAATCACATAGTTATCATTCTGTCTATCACGAAAACATGTGGTATTCCCAGGAACAGAACAAGAGCTCTAAAATGGACAGAAATTAGCAAGAGGACATATGTGAAAACATAAGGAATGATGGTGAAATATGGAGAGAAATTTTTTTCTTCACTTTTAGAACTGGAGTTATCTTTAGCCATAAGACATGACCCGAAGGAATGCAGTCATGTTTGTATTTTCCATGTGCATTTTTCATTTTTATGATTTGGTGCTGACTGTGGAAGGTAAGAGAAAATAAACACAGTCCACCTCCAGACTTATTTTCTGGGCCATTTCTTCTTTTCTCAGACATTTTGTTCTCCACTCCACTCTCCAATAGTCACTTTTCCTCCTTTCTCCGACTCAAACTTAGGTTCTCTGCTCTCTTACTTCCTTTTGCTTTCCTTTGTTTTAGTCCTTTCAAATGAGTTTTTTTTTGTTTGTTTGTTTTTTGTTTAGTTGAGTGTCATTTCCTACTTTTTTCAATACCTCAAAGAACTGTATCTTTTTATATTGGCATGGAAACTACCAACAGGTATGGATAGATTGAACAGGTAATTTTTTTTTTTTTTTTTTCATGAGGTCTTATGGAAGTTCACTGTTTACAGGAAAGTTCAGGATATCCTTTTGAAACTGATTTCACTGAATAAAATATACTTCTTTTAATAATATTTATTGTGAAGTATATTTTACATATAAAAGTATGTAAAACAATTTTATAAGTTAAAAAATGAATATCCATGAATCTATACTAAAGTTAATGTAACATGCCTAGAATCCCTCTATTTATTCCTCACCTAGAGGCAACTTTGCTTATTCTGAAAGCCATGTATTCTTTATTTTTGGACTTTATATAAATGAAGTTATTTCCTCTATCTCTCTCCATACATATACATGCACATACATACTCTTATTCTTGTTTCGTTTGTTCACTGTTATGTTTTTGGGATTTATCAATGTTGTTTGTAGCTGTAGTTTGTTTTCATCATTCAGTGTTTTATTGTATGAATTTTACAATTCATCCATTCTTTTAAGGAGTATTTATGATTGTAACTCTTCTTTTAAAGTATGGCATCAAGTTTTCTATTATGTCTCTTCAGCTGTTTTAATCACTGCTACACCTGTGATATGTTCCACTTTTTGCCTTCTTGATGATACTAATTTGTGTTCTCTCTTTCCTTCATCAGTTTTGAAATATATCCTTTAATATTTTTAGGGAAGCATCTTTTAGCTTTGCTAACCATTTCTATTAAGTGCTTATTTCTAACTCATTCATTTTTATACTTTTTATTTTCTTTCCCCATGTTTTTACGTTTATTTTGCCTTTATTCTGATTTCTCAGGCTGAGTGTGTACTTCTTTAATTGTGAGTCTTGCTTCAGTCAAGGACTTTGAATTTCCCTCAAATCACCACTTTAGTTGCATATCAGAGTTTTTGTTATTGTACGTTTCTGAGGATTTTCTATGATTTGTTTGACCCATGAATTGAGGATGGTGTTTCCTAACTTACAAATGTATGTTGTTGTTCTTTCTGATTACTAATTTTGTGATATGGTCAGAGCTTGTTGTCTGTATCGTACCATTTCTGTGATGTTTGTTGAGTTTAGCTTTAACGTGTATTCTCTAGTTTTTGGGTGTACTGTTCCACGTGTATCTCTATAAGGTGAATATTTTAATTACGTTGTTTAAATCTTTTTACTTATTGATGTTTTTGTCTGCTTGATTATTCTATTAAAAGAGATTTTAATGATGGATTGTTAAGACTTGGATATGTGGTATTCATCATGTGCTTATCTATGAGACAGTTTTGTCCCTTATGAGCAGAGCTGTTTCCTAATTGTCATGTCCTGAGCTGCTTTCCTCTGCCATGTGCTTCTACCATGATGTTCTGCTTTACTTTAGGCCCAGAGATAGGGAGTTGACCATCTGTGGGCCGAGACCACTGAAACCATGAGCTCCAAATAAAATTACCCTCTTTGTTGTTCTCGTCAGATCTTTTGGTGACAGTGGTACAAAAGCTTACTAAAACATGGACTTATCATTTTCATCTTGATAATTAATGTTTTGCTTTCTCAGGCTTGTTGTTAGATATAAGTTTCAGGGTTAAGCTTATGGTTACAGTTCCTCTGAGAGAATTATTATTTTCCCTCATCTTCCTTGCACCAGGATCTTGACTGCAATTTTCATTTCTGTCCCTGGAAGGCTAGGGGAGTTCATTTCTTGCTCAAATTTAACATAGGAAATGTGGTTCTTCGATGTCCCTGGTTGTTGAAGTCTTCTGAAATATAATTCTATAATCCCAACTCAAATGATTTACCTTTGACTATACTAAAGAAACTGTTCTGTTTCTGAGATAATAAACATGAATAAAATTGGTTATATTTGTTATTCAGGTTAATAAGCAAACCTTATTTAACAATTGTAGGGTGTTTGGTTTTGGGAAGAAAAAGGATACATTAATGTAGTAAGATAGGATGGCAAAAAGTTTACTTTTTAAAAAATTCCAGTTTTATAATTTATCATTTTCCTCTGTTGATAAACCTGAAATTTCTATATAGGTAAGATATTGATATCAGCACTTCCTCTTAACTGAGACTCAAAGTTCATTTTGTCTATAGCCATTTAGCATTTATATTTTGTTCTTTGGGAAGTTAATGCTTCTAAGTAACACCTTTTAAACTATTTGGTTTCATTTTCTAACTTGAAAGGCACAGCCAGTCATATGTAGCTGTGCATTGCTTCAGGCTTCTGAAGTTTTCCTTTAAACTTCTGGGAATGTTAAAAAGCCACCCATGGTCTGCATTACCCTTGTTTATACTCTCAAAAGTTAAAGATGCCAATTGCAGGGCTATTCTGAGTATAGTTCACTTTTGAAAAGGAGTAATTCTGTATTTATTTCAAATGGCTACATTTTGGTAGACATTTTTAAAAACACTCAGTTTTTTCCTTCTATTTTTCTCATAGCATTGCTGTGGTGTAATGTGTCTCCTAAAGTTTACGAGTTGGAAACTTAAGCTCCAATGCAGTGTGGTTCAGAGGTAGAGTCTTTGAGAGGCGATTAGGTCGTGAGGGCTTTGCTTTCATGAATTGATTAATATTATTATGGTGAAATTGATGTTATTTTTGACAGTGTTTGACGTTTCATCCTCTTTTGCTGGCTTCTGTACTTTCTGTCTCCTTCCCTGTCTCTCCTGCATGTTCTCTTGCCTTTCTGCCTTGGACCATGGGATGATACAGTATGGCTCTGACCAGATGCAGCCCTTGAGTTTTGGACTTCCCAGACTCCAGAACCATAAGCCAAGTAAATTTCTGTTCATAAATTACTCAGTCTGTGGTATTCTATTACAGTAGCTCCAAATGGACTAACACAAACTTACTCAGCTTTTTTTCCCTTTTAATCCAATGTAATATAGTATAGAGTGGGTACAGCCTTGGTTGTGATGAGCAGTTAAATAAGAAGAGTTTAAGAACTTCAGCATTTATATCTATTAGTACTCAGTTACTGTAAATTAGCAATAAAAACAGGAACAGTGGTAAAATGAATCTCAATAGTAATGATAATAAAAAAAACTAAAGTAATTACCTTGATTACTTTTAGATAGTTATTCCATTCATCAGTGATGATTATCCATCCCTCAATAATGAGAAAATTAAGCTTTTACTATTTTCTAAGCTCTTTTTAAGAAATAATTTTCCTTTGGCGTTCTTTTGTTCTATTTTTTCTCATCTTACATAAAGAAACACCAGAATAGAAATGATCTCTGAAATTCACAAACTCAAACTTCAATGTGAAAAGGTCTTTACTCATATCTAGAAAAAAAGTTCCTTGTGGTTACATCTTTAGTGGTTAGACAGGGGACACTAGTTTCAAAAACCATTATATATAGCATCCATTTAGGTTGTGGCCCTTGTAGGAAAGTGAATTTTCTTTTTTATCTAATATGAACTTGGGACTTGATTCTTTCACTGATCTCTCCCAGAACCTATGTTAAATTCTGTTTTTATTCCCTAATCAACTTGCACATAATAAATATTATATATATGAGGAGAATTTTCACATTTGTCTTATTAGCTATTAGGTGAACTCTACATATGGGCCATGTTCTTGCAGTGATTCTTGCCATTGTTAAACGTTCATTGAGTGCAGACACACATATACCCACATGTACATTGAGGGTACACACAGAGATACACATACAAACACACACACACACACACACACACACACACACACACACACACTAACACACATAGTCACTCTCTCATAGGCCATTTCTACCAGAAGAAAATCAAACAAGAAGGGGCACAGTGAGGTATAATGAAACTGGAAAAACTTCACAGAAGTATAAGCACTGTGTTTATAGAGCAATATTTAGTCTCCCCCTCTTCTTTTGTTTAATAGGGTATCCAGGAATTGCAATTCTGTTGTGTGATGGCCTGTGAATTCCCTGTGGGTTTTTGGTCTTACTTGTCGCATGACAGTTGCATCAGCACTTTGCAAACTGGCAAAGCTTCACTTATGCTTTCATCTCTGAGCAGAGGACAGAGGACTAGTGGCAGGTATCTCACTGAATGTCAATGTCACTTATGACGCTATCAGTGGGGAACTTAGTAACATGCAAAAGGGTCCCCTTGTGATATGAAGCATTTTGAGAAATTGTTCTTTGGTGTTTAAAATATTTTAACACCTTAATATTTTTTTAAAGGTTCAATATGAATATTATAGATTTTCTTTAAAAAATTTCTTTGGCAAGGTATTTTGGGAGAGAAGTGAGCAGGGTTTATATTAGGAGGTTATATAAAGTACTTTGCATTTACAATGACAGTTATGTAGCCCTTTTTACTTGGAGTAATCCTTCCCAATTATTTGATGAATAGGAAATTTGAATATTAAAATTTAGAAGTAATAGAAATGGGATGGTTTTAGAGGGCAAAGTCATTTTTAAGTTGAGCTCTGCTTTACAACAGGATTTAGTAGAGTCCTTTAGCTGGTGAGATTCCAAGAAACATTAAATATTCTTGAATTTAAAATTGTTCATCACCAATTCAGTTTTAGAAGACATTTGTTTCAGGACTACATGCCTTTTGTAAAATTTTATCTAGTACAATGCAATACTCCTTTTTTCATCTTTATTTCTTTTTCTTCTCCTTCCCACCCATCCCCCACCAAAAAAACAAACCAGAATAAAACAAAAACTATAACTTGGAAGTCAAAACACTCTAATCTTTGGATTCATCTTGGTGGATATCATACTCTTACAGCATGAAATTTAGAGAATGTCACAAAAAAAAATATAGACATACATAAATGATTAATTATGTTTTCTCCTCTTAGAGCATCCTGGGTTTTTCTTCACAGCATATGCATATGGTGTAACACAGTGGTTATTGTGTGTTTGGCGTGAGTCTCCCCACTTGGCTTGTAAGTTATCTAAAATCAGGACATACATCTCTTTTGTTCCTCATTAAATGCACTACTTACTTCATCAGAGCTGGTTTAGAGCAGGTGCTTAACACAAAATGAGCATCCTATTGGAAAATTTCAAATCCAAATCCAAATGCTCAGAAATCCAAAACTTTCTGAGCATCACTGAGCTCAAAAGTTACAGATTTTTCAAGATTTCAAAATATTCCAAAAATCTGAAAAATTCCCAAATCTGAAACCTTTCTGGTCCCAACCATTTCAGATAACATATAGCCTATAATATATTTTTTTGTTATTGTTGTTGTTGAAGGGGGGAAATAACTTTAAAGAAGTATAGAAGTCAAGTGAAAAAGTATATGTCAAAGGTTTATATCATATATGTGGACAGCATGGTAAAAGACTGCGAGTGAGGGCAACATAGTTAAAGAGTTGGTACATGAACTCTTTTCCATGTTTTCTTGATTTTTTTTTTTTTTTTTTTTTTTTTTGGTACTGGGGATTGAACTCAGGAGCACTTGACCCCTGATTTTGTACTTTTTATTTAGAGACAGGGTCTCACTGAGTTGCTTAGCACCTCACTGTTACTGAGGCTGGCTTTGAACTCTCTATTCTCCTGTCTTAGCCTCCTGAGCTGCTAGCATTATAGGTTGTGCCACCACACCCGGCTGTTTCCTTGATTTTATCTACTGGCTACTTAGAATACTAAAACCAAAGTCTTATTGCATAGATTTTTGAACTTTAACTGTTTTAAATATGATCTTTAGATTTTTCAGAAGCCTCCCAAGTTAACCAGAATTATTTTGATTATGCAGTAAGTCAGGGTCAAAACAGATTTGCCATTATTTCTGAGGATGAGTCAGCATTGTTGTTCAGGAATCCTATTTTAAAGTGGTATACAAAGAGCAGAATGATCTTTGGTTTTGTTCTCTCTTGCATTATTTTCTAACTTCCAACTTATGAAAGAGATTTAGTAATTTTATATTTCCCCTTGCATTTGTTATTGGAATATCATAATATTGAATTACATTTATATACCATAGGACCAATGGACCAAGGATCTATCCTTGATTTTTTTTCCAACAAAATATACATATACAGCTGGGGATTTAGCTCAGTTGGTAGAGTGCTTGCCTCACATGCACAAGGCCCTGAGTTCAATTCCCAGCACCACAAAAATAAATAAATAAATAAATAAGTTAAAAAAAGATACATATATATGTATCTTTTATATTTTGTATATATTACAGTCGGCCATATATATACATATGTGTATACACACATATATGTATCATATCATATATGGCTGATTATTGTGTGTCTAATATATAATGACATGTTGTATATAACATATAGCATATATATGGCTGGCTGTTGTATGTACAATATGAGATTATTTGAGAGACTGTGATGATGTTGAAGGTCTTTTTTTTTTTTTTTTTTTTAAACCAGAGATTGAATCCAGGGGTGCTTAAACACTGACCCACATCCCCAGCGCTTTTTATTTTTTATTTTGAGGCAGGGTCTCATTAAGTTGCTGAGGGCCTCACAAAGTTGCTGAGACTGACTTTGAACTTGTGAATCTCCTGCCTCAGCCTCCCAAGCTGCTGGGATTAACAGGCATGCACCACCATGCCCAGTTATGAAGGTCTTTTGAGTCTACAACCTATGAAATTTATATTATACCATGGCAGAAGATATGCCCAGTTGATGGGAGTGAGGTGGGATGGTGGGATAGGGAGTGTACCAGACATGTCTGTTAAACCAAGAGATTATGTTTGAACTATCTCAGATAGAGACATTGTCTGCATGTGTGGGAGGAAAGAGGCATACATGTGTATCCCACACATGTTTTAGTAGACAGCATGTGGAAGAAAAATGTCAAACAACTAGCACACGCTTAAGGTTGATGAGGTTGATGCCTGAGGTGCATTTGTTGAACTGACTTTTCTGGCACTCTCAGGGATAATCACAATCAGCAACAGAAAGTGTTGTTATGAAAAACAAGGAAGCCACAGTACAGTTCCATCTGGAGGTACAGAATACATTTAGGCACAGTTGTAGGACATTTCTAGAAAGTCTAGTAAGTCACTTTTCTGAAATAAAGGAGGTTAGAGGAAGAGAAGCATAGGTATCAAATTCACAGTGCACAATCTCGAAGTGAGAAAACAGGTTTCAACTCAGTTTAAGGTGAGGCACTGAAAAATAGTCATGTTCAAGGAGGAAGGAGTAGAATCCTAAATGTGGTTGTAGTTTTGGTCTGCAGGAGGATGTGGTTTTCTTCTCTGGCCTAAGTAAAGTGCTTGCTCATACTTGTTGAGTGCTAAATGTTAATCCTTATAATAGCTTCAAGAGCTTAGGCACACTGTGATAACCTCCATTTTTTCTGGTAAGGAACTTGAAGCATGGGATTAAGTAACCTGCTTAGGCACTGTGACTACTGCCAAGGTGGGCATCTGGAGGAAGTGCATAGACATGCTCAATAGGTAGATTATAGTGGCCTTAATTTTTTATTCCTTCCAAAAATTATTTGTAATGAGATGCAACGGAGAAGACAGTGCTAGTATTTTAAAAGAAACATATATATTTTACATTTCAAAAAATTTAGCCATTTTATTAGTGTTTAATAATTTTACCAAGTGGCATAACCATCTCATAATTGATTCAGAACATTTTATACCCCACTCCCCCATAAGGTCATTTATTCCCATTAACAGTTAATACTCCTATTCATGGTCCCAGGTAACCATTAATCTACTTACTGTCTCTATACAATTACTTTTTCTGAACACTTCAAATAAATGGAATTATATAATATGTGATTCCTAGTGACTGATTTTCTTAGCATATTTTTGACATTCATCTGTAACATGGCATGTATTAGCACTTTATTCCTTTTTATTGTTGAACAGTATTCCATTGTATTTGTCTATCCATTCACCAATTAATGGACCAATTTGGGGCTTGTTATGAATAATGCTGCTATGACTGTTTATTTGTGAGTCTTTATGTGCACATACATTTTTTATTTCTTTTGGGCAAATACCCAGGATTAGAATTATTTCTGGTTTGTATTGGAATTTAACATTTTAAATTTTGGGAGAAACTGCCAAACTTCTCCAAAGTAGTTCTACCATCTTACATTCCTATTGGCAGTGTTTGAAGGTTCCCGTTTTTTCATATTCTTTCAGACATTTATTGTTGTCTATCTTATTTATTATAGTTTATTATATTATTTATTAGTGTTTATTAGTGTTTAATAATTTTACCAAGTGGCATGAATTTTTTGAAATGTAAAATATAGTTCCATTAATTTATTAGAGTGGCTATAATAAATAGCTATTCAGTGGCTCTTTATTATAGCCTCTCTAGTGGGTATAGTGTCTCTTTGTAATTTTAATGTGTATTTCCCTAATGCAATGATGATGATGATGAACATTGGTTCCGGTGCTTATTAGTCCTTTTATATACTCTTTGTTGTCTATAAATGCATTTTGTTCATTTTTGGTTGGATTATTTTAATATTCTTGAGTTACAAATGTTCTTTGTAAGGTTTGGATGCAGGTTTTTTATTAAATATATTTCACAAATACTTTTAATCAATTACTTTCCATTTTCTTAGTGCCTTCTGAAACACAAAATTTTTGAGCTTTGATGATGGCCAGTTTACTAATGTTTTCTCTTTTATGTTTTGTTGTTTTGTACCATATGTAAATTATTTGCCTGATCCAAGATCTTGAATATCTTATATGTATTTTAACTATATAAGTGTTTAAAGAATATTATAAAATATTTCTTTTTTGTTTTAGTTTTTTTTCTTTATTTTTTTAGACAATTAAAAAATATTTTTAGTTGTTGATAGATCTTTATTTTATTTATTTTTATGTGGTGCTTAGGATCGAACCCAGTGCCTCACACATGCTAGGCAAGAGCTCTAGCCACTGAGCCACAACCCCAGCCCTTTTTCTTTATTTTTTAATTAAAAAAAAATTTTTTTTTTTTTTTGGCAGTGCTGGAGATCCAATCCAGAGACCCCCACATGCTGAGCAAGCACTCTACTATTTAGCTACACCCTCAGCCCATGGAACTTTCATTACAGCAAAAGAAAATTGAATAACACAGTCAATCATTCTTTTTGTAGTTGCTTAAATTAGCCACAGAGGTACTGCCCTGTGTTACTTTATCTTCCATTTCTGACCTTTTCATATATTGTGTACATGGTTGTGACAACTTTCTAAGATGTAGCAATGTTATTCAGCCCCCATTATCTTTGACTCCTCAAATTTGCCTTTTTAAATTTAGAGTAACACTTTCACAACTGGTGAAATCAAATCAAAATCCACTTTGATCAGCTGTGCATCCACCTCATGAGGATATATTCTGAAAAGTAAAATTTTTGGAAAGTTTTAATGTATCTGTTTTAAATGAGCTTTGTTAAAGTTTCACATACGGACAGGAAAATGCACAATCCATAAGGACATAGCTCATTGAAATTTGAATAAAATGAATACATATGTAAAACCACTACAAAGATCAAGAGAGACCATTATAGCATCCCAGGAGCTCATAGAACCTCTCAGAAGTCCCTTCCTTCTCATTAATTCTACTCTTTCCCAAAGGTAACTACTAACACTATTGATTAATATTGCCAGTGTTTGAATTTTATGTAAATCAAATATTATATTTATGTGTCTGTGCCTTTTGTGAGATTCATCCATTTGGTGTGCTGCAGTAGTTTGTTCATCTTCATAGTTATGTCTTATTTCATTATATGAATAGTTCACACTCATTTATAAGATCTACTTTTGATGAACATTTTTCCTGTGTCAGTATTTTGTTATTTCA
Source organism: Tamias sibiricus (assembly GCA_025594165.1). Classification (NCBI taxonomy): domain Eukaryota; kingdom Metazoa; phylum Chordata; class Mammalia; order Rodentia; family Sciuridae; genus Tamias; species Tamias sibiricus. The sequence continues at coordinate 83,007,838 of CM046666.1, read as the reverse complement.
AATAACCAAAGTACTGCTAGGAATATACTTGTACTTGACTTTTGGTGCACAGTGTGTGTATTTTGTTCAATATAGATTTTCTCTGGAGTGGGATTGGTGTGTTAGAGTAGGCTTAACTACAAATGACCAGAAATGTCAAAACACAGTTACCAATTTATACTCCCAAAACAGTATGTGAAAGTTATATTTGTAGCACCTCCTCAGTATTTTCTTCTGTTTAGCACTAAGCTTTAGCCATTCTTTTGGATTTTGTGTCTTTTAGAGAGTTTTATTTGCATTTCTGAGAGCAGTGAAGGAAAACCCCTTTAGGTATAACATGGTTTTTGTTATTCTCTTGTTATTTGGATATCTTTGAGGTTTTTGTTCAGTTTCTTTGCTCATGTTTCAACTAGATTGTTTGTCTTTTTCGTATAAATTTACTGGCATTTAAAAAGTATATTTCTAAGGTGTGAGTCCTTTATCAGTTTTGTGGTTGCACTTCTGCCTCTTTTGACTTGCCTTTTCATTCTCATAATGATGCTTTCTGATTAACTTATCCATCTTTATAGCAAGCGTTTTTGACATTCTGTTTGTGTTTTACAAATAAATTCTATTAGGAAACTTAAGATGAAGACACTTAACTTAAGCTAATTAGAGGTTAGTGTTTGGTTGTTGTGAGGCCAGTTCAGTTTCTGTCTGTGCCTGTTCCAGTAGTGAAGTCCTTCAGAGGTTGTTGCTGTCTCCTCCCAAGAGCACTGACCTCGGCTTCCCACCACTTGGGTGGCTCTTGTTCAGCTTTTAAGCCTCTCAGCTGCCACTTTTTGGGCTCATAGCTTCTCAGCTGACTAGAGAAAACCTCTGAGCTGGCATTTTAGAATTGGCTCATGACTCAGGGGACAAGTATCACAGATTACAGGGCTACCATACCTTTCCATTCTCTTCTCTCATTGTCCTCTCAAGTCTTTCCCTGCTTTGGAGCTCTTAGATGTTTTCAAAGAGGATTATGAAAACTATTCGATATGCTGGTGGTTCTTGGTGGGAATGTTGGTTTACCACAAACTTGTCTTTCTTTGCCAGAAGAGCAAGTCCCTGGGAATGCTTTTAAGGGTGTTGATATAGCTTCCTGGATTACTGTTAGGTTGCATTTCCATTAGTGGAGTATCAATTTGCTGCAATTATTTTCATCTTTTAAGCCTTTGAAAATTTGCTAGACAAAAAGTAATACTGTATTTTAGTTTTACTTTTTATTCTAGTGATACAGAATACTCTCTCAAATGATGGTTGGTATTTAGCCTTGTGTTTTTATGATTTACACGTTCAAATACATTAGTTTTCTTTTAAAGAATTTTAATGTTTAACACTTAAATAAGAACCCATACATCTGAAGATAAGGAGTTATTACATTAATGGACTTAAAATAATTGCTTTTTCTATTGACCTTAATATAAAGTTTCAAGACTTTTAAGGCAAGGGTTGTATATCTCTTATTTTTTAATTTTAATTTAATTTATTTTTATTCATTCATAGTATCTGATGCACAGTAACGTGAAGCAGTCTACATTAAAAATGATATAGAGACAGGAGCAGAAAGCCCTTGAAGAATGTTTCCTTATGTCATGCTGTGTTCAGCTATTAATCAAAATGAACAGTTTGCATACTTATTCATTTATATTATTTCATTTAGGTCTAAGGTCATAGGGCATCTCATTTTTATTTTTGTTTTTGTTTTAGATTTATTGATGTATAATTGATATACCAAAAAATTTCCTCACATTACTGGTAGCTTTTAGAAGTATACATCTTGATGGGTTTGGACATATGTGTATACCTGAGATTCTGTCACTATAATCAAGGCACTAAGTATATCCATCACCTTCAAACATTTAATTTTGTATTGAATTGTGTGTGTGTGTGTGTGTGTGTGTGCGTGTGTGTGTGTATGTGTGTGCGCGCGCGCAAGCACATTTCACCGGAGACCTGTCTCCTTAACATATTAAAGTATACAATGTCATATTGTAAACTATTTAAGTATTATATTATACAATAGATCTTTAGAACTTACTCATCTTTTTTAACAAATAATTCTCCATTTCTCCCTCCCTCCAGTCCCTGGCAACCACCATTCTATTTTCTGCTTCTTCAATTTAAATTTGACTATTTTAGATCCATTCTGTAAGTTGGATCAGAGGCATCCCATTTTGAGTCATTATTTTCTTTTTCACATTTATCCATATAACTGATTTAAGATCACATTCTCCTTTGTAATGTACCACATTCATTGGGAGCTAAGTACTGATTTCATAAATCTCCACAAATGTAAAAAGGGGAGTATATGTCTTGCCTTCCTCGTGTGAAGTTAAATTATTCTCTCCTCTGGAACCATCATCCAAATGCTGAGTAGCAACCTCAGCAGCTGCAGTTTGAAGGAGTTTAAGAGTTAGTGTAGACTGATTTCAGAGTACTAAAGCATGCCCATAAAGCTTTAGATGTAATATAAAGCATTCTCCATTCACATAGTTTATTTTACTCTAACCAAGTGTTTGGATTTCCAGAAATCATCCAGACAACTCAAATTTTAGTCAGCATTATGAAAATAGTTTCTGAGGATAAGGGACAGTGTAATTTTCCTTATGTTAGGCATACTTTGGTTCTTTTAGTTGAGGAAGTATAATTTTACTCACAGAAATGTCCTTGTTTTAGTCACTGTCCTATATTTATTTTTGGTCATTTCATCAACTCTGCACAAAGCACTAAAGCACAGTGTCTTCTCTCATGCTGCCACAAATCCTCAGGGAATGGTGTTCTGAAGACAAATGGAAGCCTTTGGGGAAGGCTGGTCTCAAAATAAAACCTTCAAGGTGTTAGTGTGGACCAGATCCAGGGACAGCTTTTTTAACATTGCAAATTGCTATATTAATGAAATGAAAGTCCATTTTTTCTTCTTAGGGTGATGAGAGAGGCAAAGAAACATTTTGAAAAGAGTAGAAACTTTGGAGCCAGGCTGCCCTGGGTTCTGGTTACAACTCTCCCACCAGTGCTGGAAGAATGTCACTCTCTGAGACTCCATCTGTGTATTTGGGGAAAATAGCTCGTATCTTTGGGGTGCTTTTTTAGGTTTGGCAATAATATATGCCAAGGACTGGCACATAATAATAATAAGGGTATGGAAAGGGTAAAATTGCATATCTTAATTTTTTCACATATTCTCAAATTAGACTTGTTCCCCCCTTAATGTGATGATGATTCCCAGACCAGGGCCAGGTTACTTGAGTTCTAATCCTAGGTCTACTGTTTACTAGCAAGGTACCTAACTGCTTTGTTGCTCAGCTTTTTCATCTATAAGAGGACAGTTATGATGCCCACCTTCTAGAGCTATTAATCATACTGATTTTTGTAAAGAGTACATAGTGGTGTCTGGCTAATATGAAAGTACTAACTAAGTACTTGATGAATATAACTAAACACCCAAGGCTGGCATTAATTGGTTATTGTTGCTAATAAAGGTAATTGGAGTAAAGAGAGGATGAGAGGCAGTGTTTCTGTTTAAGAAATGGACCACTGGTAAGAGAAGTGGATATGATAGAGTTTTGTTAAGTGAAAATTGGCAACTCTGAAACCTGCACAAATTTATGTGACTTCTGTTGCTAAGTAGGAATAGCAGAGTGGTAGAGATATTCACTTTTAGCTCACTCTTATAAGAAATTGCCGAGAAATTATTTTACAAGAGTGGTATCCATGGTATTCTCCACTGTCAGGAAAAGAGACCAATAAGAGAAAGAATGCAACTTGAATGGAAAATGCTTACATGTAGCACTCAACCAGCACTGATAAGTACAAAACATTTTTCTCATTTGGTTGAAAAGTTGCTAAGTACGTATGCGTGTGTGTGTGCACACACACAAAGAATATAATTACACACTTACACACATATATGTATGTAAGATAGTGTATATTTTAGCAATAAAGTTGGCAGTGAATAAGTCTATGGACTATTTCCTGAATTCCTGACCATTGAATTCCATAGTACATAAAATATATTTGCTTTGAATTAGCATAAATAATACTAGAGCTATCCTTTCTTTGTTGAATTTTTATAATTTTCATATCCTACATTCCAAGTAGTGCCAATCTTCAAATAAGACTTTGTTTCAATTTAAGTGTAGTATCTAGTGGACACATGCAGATGTGCATATCCCATCCTTATGGCTCACCCTTATGTTAATGAACCATAGCTACTTCTCACAGATAAAGATCAAACAACAGAAGACATCTAAAAGATAATGCAAACTTCTAGGAGAGACTCAAGAGTGTGTATGTATCTGTAAGATGAGAAATGAAATGCTTTTTATGGTAGAGTCATTTTCTTTACATCCTAGATTTTACACAGATTGTTTTTTAAAAGAGAATAAAAACAGGTGGATTCAGGGTTTCTTAGCGTCAACTTGGAGAGTATTTCTCCTACTGAAGATTTTTAAAGTTTACATTTTATTTTCTGAAGACTTCTTTTGGCCATATTAGGTATTTTAAGATATATTTTTATCTATCAATAAAAATATCTATATCTATATAGTTATTCTGTGAGACATAGAAAAGAGTTTTACCAAATATTACCACCAAGACCATTCCTGTTTTATTGGTTTGGTTTTGCTTGGTTGTCCCCTATAGTCATTAAATCAACACAAGATGGCATGTTACAAATATTAGAAGGTATCTGGAAGTTCATATATATATATATGAATTTATATATATATAAATGTATACATATAAATTTGTTGCTGCCTGAAGCGCTTGGAGCAACGGAGCCGCGGGAAAAACTTCAGAAGCAAACTGGAGACAAACAGCTTTTATTCTGATAACTTTTCTCTCTGGTTCTAACAACGACTAACACACGCCAAAACACACCCTAAAAAATGGCGCTGACCCGATCAGCAATTTCGGCCAAGTCACTCGAGATCCCGCAACAAATCCCGTGAGACTACGGGTGGCGACAATGGCCAAATCTCCACGGCTCATAGTCAACCGCAATTCAAGTCAATCCCCAAACAGGGCTCCTGCATTTCCCCCTTTTTGTTTTAAAAGAGGTAATGCTCTAGGACGTCTATGTGCAACCAACATTCTTACCCGTCATCGGATAATCAAGGCTGTGCCCTTGACTCCTGTCTTAGGTTGATATGTCGGCCACATGAGACTGTCCCGTGCGACTGTGCCTGTCTTAGGTTGTCCCCCTCTGGGGATCTTACCCGTCATTGGCTAACCAGCCATCCAATGGAGCCCTTTAGGATCGACTATATATGATGACTAACAGCCGTCCAATTGTGAGGAGATGTTGCGGCTTTAAGGCAACAAGCCTTTTGGTGATGAGCCAAATTGCATAGCATATCAAATTGTTTAAACAAATCAGCTGCCCTAAGTTCCATCAAGTAACACACTGAATTCTCTAGACAAAGACCCGCAAGGCATTGTCCCGTAAAGTCCCAAACAATGAAAGATCAAAATGTCCATTTGTTATAACATGTTGATGTAGGAGGCCCCATGCATGTAGAGCAGAGGCCACACTGTTTGAGGTTGTTTGATGTTTGAGCAGCAGACATCTTTTTTATGTTTAGACAATGCCACCGGCAAATCTTCAGGGCCCGCTACCTAGAAACTCAAGCATCAATTATTAAAGGAAAGGCAGTGCTATTGCAGCACTGAGTCAAGAGGCGAGTTGTCAAACTACAAAATAGAATAATTAGATTAGAAAATTAAAGTTGATTTTTGTTCACATACATCGCTGGTTGAGCTTCTACAAACATAAGTTGGAAAAATGTCATATTTAGAACAAAACAAAGAAAGACTGATGGTAATTACTGCATTAAAGATAGATTAAAGAAAAGGTAAAGGCACTTGAGAGAAATAATTTGTTAGCTGGAACCCTTGAGTCTCTGTATACAGAGCAATCTTTTACCTGTTGAGATAATTGAAATTAATGAGCTATTAAACAAATGAAGTTAATAACAAATAAACAATCTTAAGTCAAAACACCAAAATATCAGGTTATATAGCACTAGTCATATTGTTTGCTAAAGAGAAGTCCCAGGGACACCTATAAATCAAAATTGAAAGTACCTTCATTTATAAAATTATTTACCTAAATTGAATACTCTTAACCTAAAATGAATTAAAGTTATTTGGATCCATATATATATATATATATATATATATATTTCTTTTTCATAAGCGCTTTGTTCTTTGTGACGTCACACTGGACAGACGAACAAACATACAAACATATATTTGTGACGTCACATTAACATGAAATATAGACAAATGTACAGACATAAAGACATGTATAAAAAGAAAAGAAAAAAAAAATACAATTGTGTGCACACTAAAAAGAGATCTCCTCGTCCCGGCCGGGAGGAATGACACTTAAGTTGTGAAATATTTTGAAGGACTCTTTTGAGGGAATCATTCTATACCTTCATCTTGGTCCTCTTGATTTTGTACCTTTTTTATTAATCTTGATTCTTCAATAACTTCATCTTGATCATTTTGATGTGGTACCTGTTTTATTAATCTAGATGGTATCCATATTGGAGAGGATTCGTGTTTTGGAAAAACACAAACAGATCCTCTTCCCCAAATTAATACTGGATCTGGACCCTTCCATGTACCTGAAAGAACATCCTTCCAGTAAACCAAAGGTTTATGTTGTTGGTGTGGATTCCAATGTCTGTCTCCAGCAGAATAACCATTAGAGTCTAAAGTTAAAAAATTTAAGGTAAACAGGGCAACTGCCAATCTGTCCTTAGGACTTTTCCAATTTCCTTCTTTTTGTTTTAATAACATAATTTTCAGTGTTCGGTTTGCTCTTTCAATAATGCCCTGACCCTGAGGATTGTATGGGATGCCTGTTTTATGGGATATATTGAATTTTGCACAAAACTGTTTGAAAGATGAGGACGTATATGCGGGGCCATTATCTGTTTTAAGCATTTTGGGGATGCCCAATGCAGCAAAAGCTTGCAAACAATGAGATGTAACATCTTTAACTTTTTCTCCAGAATGTAAGGAAGCAAAAATCATGCCTGAGCATGTATCTATGGTCACGTGAATAAATCGCAATTTTCCAAAACTTGGCTCATGAGTAACATCCATCTGCCACAAATGATTGGGCATTAATCCTCTAGGGTTAACTCCGAAATGAGGATTGGGCAAATGTGTCATACAAGATTTACAATCTTTTACAATTGTTCTGGATTGCTCCTTTGTGATTTTAAACCTACATTGCAAGGTGGTGCTGTTGACATGAAACTGGGAATGAAATAAAGTAGCTTGTTGTAGCGCTGAAAGTATAAATACTGTTTTTGTAAGTTCATCAGCCTTTTGATTACCTTCATGGAGGGGACCAGGCAAATTAGTATGTGCTCTAATATGGCCTACGAATAGAAGTTCTTTTCTTGCCCACAAAAGTTTTTGTATTTGATAAAACAATTTAAAGGCTGGAGTATGAGGTGCTATTGGTCCTGCTAACTCTAATTTTGGGACAGCTTGTACAATATAGTGGCTATCTGAAAAAATGTTTACGGGCTGGTCCCTAAAATTTTCCAGAGCTCTTACCACAGCTTCCAGTTCCACTAGTTGAGCTGATTTGTGTGCAGTTATGTAAGTCATATTTTCTTTTTTAGTGACTACTGTAGCAGTACCATTTGAGGACCCATCTGTAAATACATTAAATGCCTTAGGAATAGGTTGATTTTTTATTACCTGTGGAAATATAATAGGATGATTAATACAAAAAGATAATATAGGGGACTTAGGAAGATGATTATCAAAATTTGCAGAAGTAGAGCATTTAGCTATAGCCCAATCATTATCATTGAAGCATAAGTATTCAATCTGTGATGATGAATAGGGAGTAATAATAGTAGCAGGGTGAATGCCAAATATTTTAGTAGAAGTCTTAAGTCCTTGAAGAATAAGTTTAGCCACCATGGAGGTATAAGATTCAATTATACTTTTAGGAGAGACGGGCAAATGTATCCATAATAAAGGCCCTTGTTGCCAAAATACTCCTGTGGGTGTATATTGTGAAGAAATAATAATCAACATCAGCGGTTGAGTTAAATCAAATCTATCACAATGAGCTCCTTCGATGGCTTTTTCTACTAACTTTAAAGCTTTCCTAGCATCAGGAGTCAATGTTCGTGGTGAAGATGGATCAGGATCTCCACGAAGGATGTCAAATAAAGGTTTTAGTTGGCCAGTAGTGAGATTTAGTGTAGGGCGAAGCCAATTAATGTCTCCCAGTAGTTTTTGGAAATCATTGAGGGTGGTCAAATGTTCTTTATTTATTAAAATTTTTTGGGGTCTAACAAAAGTATCCATGATTTTAAATCCTAAATATAATATGGGAGATCTGGTTTGAACTTTTTCTTCTGCTATATATAATCCATATTTTTTTAAATTTTCTACCACATCACTGAATATATTAAATAAGATTTTTTGATTAGGGTGGGCCAATAAAATATCATCCATGTAATGTAGACACATGAGGTTTGGATATTTATTTTTAATGGGTTGGATAGCCTTGTCCACATATATTTGGCATATGGTGGGGCTATTAGCCATTCCCTGTGGTAAAACCTTCCATTGATATCTCTGATCAGGGCCATTATTGTTAATAGAAGGAAGTGAAAAAGCAAACCTGGGGGCATCCAGAGGATGTAGGGGAATAGAAAAGAAGCAATCCTTTATATCAAGAGTAATAAGATGGAAATTTTTTGGAATAGCTACGGGACTAGGAAGTCCAGGTTGGGTAGGGCCCATAACTTGCATGGTTTTATTAATTTGTCTCAGATCATGTAACAATCGCCATTTTCCTGACTTTTTCTTGATCACAAATATGGGGGAATTCCAGGGAGAGGTCGAAGGTTCTATATGACCTGCTTCTAATTGTTCCTGAACTAGTAGGTGGGCCGCTTGTAATTTCTCTTTAGATAGGGGCCACTGAGGGACCCACACTGGCTTATCAGAAAGCCATGGTATTTTCAAAATTATTTTCTCAGTGGCCCCGAAAAAAAAATATCTTTTTCCTTTATGACAATGATTACTTTTAGGGTTAAGATTACTCTGTACTTTTTGATAATGAACTCTTTTATGGTTAAGATTACCTTGTAGGTTTTCACATTTAACATCTGCAGGCTTGGTTGCAAGGTGTACTCCCATTTGTTGCAAAATATCTCTTCCCCATAAAGTAACCGGTAGATTAGGTAAAACATAAGGCTGAAATGTTCCTTTATGGCCTTCATCATCCTCCCATTTTAAAATTACTGCACTTTTATCTGGGAGGTTATTATATCCCAAGCCTCTTAAACTGGTTGAAGCTTTTTGCAGAGGCCAGTGCTTGGGCCATTGGCGTAAATTAATAATGGAAGAGTCAGCTCCAGTATCTATTAATCCCTCCATTTCTATTCCTTGGATTTTTATTTTACACATAGGCCTCCTTGAACAGTCTCGAACCCAGCAAGCCATGGGACTTGAGTCAGTGGAACAAAATCCTCTATTGTTCCCTTCTTGAGGCATACCCATTTTAAATGAATTATGTAAATTGGGAAGGAGAAGCAACTGAGCAATTCTATCTCCTTGATTAACAGAAGTTATACTTTGGGGTGAGCTAAGCATTATTTTTATTTCCCCTTTGTAGTCTGAGTTTATTACACCTGGGGTCACTTGCAAACCTAATAAGCTTTTAGGACTACGCCCGATAATAAGTCCTACAGTCCCTGAGGGAAGAGGTCCCCTGACTCCTGTGGGAATCAGTTGAACCCCCATTTCAGGTGTTAACACTATTCGGGCGGTGGAACAGAGGTCTAATCCTGCATTTCCTCTTGTTCCTCTGGCGAGGGAGTGGATGGGTAGTAGGGATTGTGTCGGGGAAGCATCTGAGTGGATGCTTGAGGATACTCCTTCTGCAATGCCCCGTACATTTGTGGGCCCCGGGTATTGGGCCCCGTGCCCCGTTTTTTGAATTCCTGAACAAAGGATTTCCATGGATGTCAAATTTTGAATAGCATTTATTGGCCCAATGATTTCCCTTTTTACACCTGGGGCAGCGGCCTGGGGCACGGTATGAGCTTGATCTTATTTCTCTTTTGGGATTTTGCCTAGAATTGCCTGATTGATTATGATAATTTTGCCTGGAATATCCTGATTGATTATAATATCTACGTTTAGCCTTTGTGAAATTTCGAGAGGAAGCACCTCTCATTGAGGCTGCAATCACATTTCCTGTGACAAAGGCGCCATTTATATCTTTACATAGTTGTATATATACGGAAAGATCCTTTTTAGTTCTCCATGGCCTGATGGCTGCTTGGCACCATTTATTTGCATTTTCATAAGCTAATTGAACAACTAATGGCATAGCTTGGTCAACATCTGCAAACACACTACCTGCAGTTCTCAAAAGTCGATCAGCAAAGTCGGCATACGGCTCATTAGGTCCTTGAATCACTTTTGACAAGCTACCTTGTAGATCCCCAGGTCCTTGTACAGTTTTCCATGCCTCTAAGGCAGCTGCATTTATCTGAGCATATATATCTGGGTTATAATCTGTTTGAGCCTGTAAGTCTGCGAATTGCCCTTCTCCTGTGAGCATGTCTATATTATAGTTTTCAAACCCTGCAGCCGCGTTTCTTTTAGCCGTTTCTATACAAAGTTCTTGGAATTGCGATCGCCAAACCAAGAATTGCCCCCCGCTTAATGTTGCTTTACATAGACTTTTCCAGTCTGAGGGGGTTAAGCTAAAGGTGTTAAGGGACTCCAGCATACTCAATGTGAAAGGAGCTTGGGGCCCATAAGTCATTACTGCCTCTTTGAGATTTTTTATTGTTTTGAAATCTACTGACTGATGGACACTCTGTCCATTTTTCTTTTCAAATGCTGGCGGTTCCCAATGTATCTGTGAGTTGTCCTCGAGAGCGCATAAGCGATCAGAAAGACTTTTTATTTCTGTTTCTAGGGTATGCAAATGCCTAGTAATACCCTTCATATTTTCTGTAATGGATTCCACCCATGGGGGAGTAGAGGACACAAGTGACTCCTCTGCCTGACGGACCTTTTTCTCGGTCTTTTTAAATTTCTTTTTCCTCATTTTCTCAGGATCACTTTTACTAGCTTCCTCACCACTGCTAATTTCACTGACAGCAATATCCTGAGGCCCAGGTTCCAGTGAGAGCAAGTATCCTTCAGCTTTCGCCAATAACTCCGAATAGCTTTAATAGCTTGGATTTTTGTCATTTTTGGGTCTCTTCTAATACTCTCTTTACTGGTCTCAGTTGGCCCAGTGGAATCTACACTTTTTTGATCACTTTCACTTTTGTCTATATACTCCTCACTGAGAACAGAGTCAGGTATATCAAGGAGTCTTTGCATAGCCTCTATCACTTGGGATTCAGTTATATTCGAACCCATCTTTAGAGACCTTTCAGTTCTTACCTGTCCGCTCCGAAGTTCCCCGTACGGGCCGCCACCTGTTGCTGCCTGAAGCGCTTGGAGCAACGGAGCCGCGGGAAAAACTTCAGAAGCAAACTGGAGACAAACAGCTTTTATTCTGATAACTTTTCTCTCTGGTTCTAACAACGACTAACACACGCCAAAACACACCCTAAAAAATGGCGCTGACCCGATCAGCAATTTCGGCCAAGTCACTCGAGATCCCGCAACAAATCCCGTGAGACTACGGGTGGCGACAATGGCCAAATCTCCACGGCTCATAGTCAACTGCAATTCAAGTCAATCCCCAAACAGGGCTCCTGCATAAATTTATATAAATAATTTATATAAATTTTAAATATCTTCATAAATTTATATATATATATATGAACTTATATATATATGAACTTGTACATATATATATATATAAATTTAAAATCAAAAGCATCATCCATAAAAAGAAAAAGTGGTAAACTAGACTTCATCAAAATTAAACATTTTCTTAGCAAAAGACTGTGTTAAGAGGATGATAGGGCAAGCTTTAGACTGGGAGGAACTATTTGCAAACCCATGTCTGACACATGATAAAATGTAGAGTTAGAAAGAACTCCCAAAACTTAACAGCAATAACAAAGTAATCTGAAAATGGGCAAAAGAGTTGGAGAGACATTTCACTAAAGAAGATATGTAAATGGTGAATAAGCCATGAAAAGATATTTAATATCATTAGCCATTAGGGAAATGCAAACTGAAACCTAATGAAGTTTTGTTTTTGTTTTGTGGTACTAGGATTAAACCCAGGGTCCCTTTACCACTGAGCTGCATCCCCAGACCTTTTTATTTTTATTTTGAGACAGGGTCTCACTAAGTTGCCCAGGCTGTCCTTGAACAGATGATCCTTCTGCCTCAGCCTCCTGAGTCTCTGGGATTACAAGTATACACCACTAGGCCAGGCCATGATGAGTTCTTATTGCTCACCTGCTATGATGACTAAAATTAAAAAACAGGCAATGCTAAATACTGGTGAGAACATGAAGAAACTACTGAATTGCTCATACATTGCTGGTGGGAATGTAAAGTAGTATAGCTATTCTAGAAAACAATTTGGTAGTTTCTTATAAAATTAAACATGCAGTTACCTAATGATCCAGCAATTGAACTCTTGGGCATTTATCCAGAGAAAGGAAAACTTATAATTATACCAAATTTCATATATAGATGTTCACAGAAGCTTTATGTATTGTTTACAAAAGCTGGAAACAATTTTTTTATGTCTCCCAGTGGGCAAATGGTTAAAAAGTTGTTGATCTATGGAATATTATTCCACAAGAAATAGGAACTACTCCTAATGCATAAAACAGCTTGAATGAATCTCAACAGAATTATGCTGAGTGAAAATGCCAACCCCCCAAAAATCACTTACTGTATGATCATATTAAATGCTTAAAATGATAAGATTCTAGACTCGTAAAATAGATTATATCAATGGTTGTCAGGGGTCAAGGATGGTGGGGGAGTAGGACAGAAGGGTGTGTGTCCTTAATAGGGCAACAAGAGTGATCCTTGCAGTTATAAAACTGTGTCTTGACTGTTCATTGTCAGTATCTTGGTTGTGATATTTTGTGTAGTTTAGCAAGAAACTTGGGGAAACTGGATAAATAAGATATGAGTATTATTTCTTAAAACTGCATGTGAATCTACAATTATCACAAAACAAAAAGTTTAAAAAATACATATTATTTGGTTTGGCTTTGACTGAGATTCTAATATGTAGATGTTATTTTAAATTATGGAGACAATATACTTAAATTGGATCAAAAAGTTTCCATAATTGATTTAAAATCAATTTAGTATGTCCACCTGTAAATTGATTATTTATGAAAAATCAGTTCATATGATAACATGATATAAAGGCTATTTGCATTTTCCCAGTGTTTCCTGCACCTAAGAACAAGTGGGAATGTGAACAAATCAATGAGAAAATATTTTTTCTTAACACTTTCCTGGAATTTCTCCAATATCTCAATATTTGGTATACGTATTCAAACACTATTCCCAGAGCACAGGTATGGCCAATTCCATTTCTGTAGCTGGACTCTCATTATTATTGATGACGGTGCTTCCCAATTTACTGGCAAGGTGAAGCAAGTCATAGCCTTTTACTTTTCCTTAGGCTAGAGTAGCATTGAATCTGTAAGTAGAGCTGTAGAGATTTGACAGCTGAAAACAACTTAGTCAGAGACCCCTAATTCAGTTCTGCTCATTGTTAGCTGGGTCACTCATTCAGCTACAAAGAATATTCTTGTACAGTTAGGGTTTAATGTATTGGAATTTCCTTGAGGCATGGTTTTATTTTTTCTTTCAAGCACACTGAAAATATTCCTGCGAATATTACTTTCTCATAAATATATAAAAGCAGCTGGGCATGGTTGTTCATACCTGTAATCCCAGAGACTGGGGAGGCTGAGGCAGCAAGATTGCAAGTTCAAGGCCAGCCTGGGCACCTTAGGATACTCTGTCTCAAAATTTAAAAAATAAATAAAAAAGGCTGGGGATGTGGTTCAGTGACAGAGTGCCCCTGGGTTCAGTCCTTAGTACTACGAAATATATAAATATGTCTATAAAAGCACATGAAAGATGTTTTTAAGAAAAGGAAAATACCACATGCCAACCATCATTAATACGCTACTTTCAATGTGTAAGTCATTATTTCCCTTGAGTCTGTACATGCATGTATGTTTGTGTGTATAGTGTATTTATAGTAGGCAGGGTATGGTGGCACATGCTTGTAATCTCAGCAGTTGGGGAATTAAGGAACCCCTGGGTTCAATCCCCTATCATGCCAAAAAAAAAATGTTACAGAGTATACAGTATATGTGTAGCATTTTATGACTAACATTATATTATGTTTGTTTTAATCAGTTTTTTCACTGCTGTGACCAAAAGACCCGACAAGAACAATTTAGGAGGAAAAGTTTATTTGGGTTTCACTGTTTCAGAGGTCTCAGCCCATAGACAGCTGGTCCCATTCCTCCTGGGCATCCCCCCAGGCATCCACCTCCTCCAGCCAAACCCCACCTGCCTACTGTTAGCATCCAGTTAATCTCTGTCAGTGGATTAACACACTGGTTAGATTAAGACTCATATTTACAGAATATTTTTAATTTAAAGGAATCCCAGAATGCTAGGCTTTTAAAAAGCATCAGTCACCACCTGGCCTTGGTTACAGACCTAAACAACTTTCTAACTGGTGCCTTATACCTGGGGAGATAGTGTCACCGCAACACAGAGCTAACCAGGAGGGGTACATAGAGTACACAAGAGGGGTAGATAGAATAGAGAGAGGGTTCTTCCTCCAAGATGCAGCTCTGAGAAGGATTCCTGGAGAGAGTGACATGTTAAGGAAGGTGTAAGAATGACCTGACATAGAAGTATGGAAGGCTCTCTAGAGAGGGACCAGCAGGTATCATGGCCAATCCCCATGATAGTCACTGCATAGAGATGGAGTCCTTGTTCACATGAGCACCTCCATGGCCCAGGGGTCCTGTTCTTCCTAGGTGATGGGAGAATGGGTGCTAGTAAGACACATTAAAACAGGTGAGCATGATGTAATCTGGGAAAGAAAAGAGTGGGGAGGCATTTCCCAACTACATACGCATTCTTCATATTTTCTGATATGTTTTTTAGGTGATCATTCTTACACACCCCTCAGTTCTAAATTCTTATCAATTATAAGTATGTTGGATCCCCCAGTTGATGAGGATTATATGTGTGTGTGTGTGTGTGTGTATACATATATGTATATATATACATACACATATATAGTTTGTGTTTATGTGTGTGTGTACACATACCACCATTGTTGTAGTTGATGGGATCTATGAATGTGTTAACAAGATTAAGATTGTGATTTAAAAAAAAAAATTCTGGCTATGGTTTGATAGATGTATTTAAACAAGGAGGGCAAGACTTTCTTTAATGAAGCAAGACCATTTTGGAGACTTTTACCAGGTCTAGGGACATGGTCATAGCAGTAAGCAGGAGGGGAAACAGTTAAAGAATTTTTTAGAGGTAAAATTCAAAATACCGAGTCACTGGTTTTGTGTGCTGGTGGAGGGATGAGTGCTATTTTGTGGGAGTGAGTGAGTTTGCGCTCCTGTGGCACTGGATTGGTAACCTATGAGTTTGTGTTTAGTCTCTCTCTCATGGGCCTGCTTGCCTTTCCACTTTCCACCATGAAGCCCCTTGCTTGAACCATGTTTTTGAACCCAGCCTCCTGGGACATACCTGGAACTGAGTGCAGCTTCAAGTGGCTACTCTAGAACTGGGAGCCAACATAAGCCAGTTTCCTTTATAGATCACACTGTCTGGAGTCTTCTGTGACAGCAACAGATAATAAACTAAGATGATAGAAGGAGATATTCAAGTTTTAACAGAGCAGTTAGAGGTGCAGACTGGCTTATAATTTGTCTTAAGATTTAGAGCTCATTATCTAATAAAACTTGGTATTCCCTACCATGTGTTAAATTTGCAGTCAAACACCATCATGAGAAATGTCCATGGTTGTAAGTAATGTGTCTATGAATTATTAAAAAGCCGATGAAATGAAATCAACTGCTTTTTGGCTAGTAATAGTTTGAAGCAGGTAAAGATCCTCAGCAGAACAATGACCTAGTGAATGTGAGCTGCAGAATGAGAAATAGAAATAGACAACAAAGGGAATATGAGCAAAACTCATCACTCACGGGGCACAATTTTTTTTTTTTTTTTTTTTTTTTTTTGCATTTCTAGAAAGGTTTCAGAAGGTTAATCTTGTATTAGCCATTTAAAAAGTACATTTTCCTACTTTTTAATTATAATTAGTTTACTTTTCTATTAAATGCTGACCTTTCTTCCCACTTGAGTTTCAGTTTTAATTGCCATCAGAAGTCACTTAGGATATTCTCCTTTGAAACAGCCCTTGCTATCATTTAATTTCCTCTTAGTATTTGTTGTAATGACTAACATGAATGCAAATAAATCCTTTTGCTTAATAATTTAATTTTTAAAATGTCCATGGAAAAACTGAATCTTTCTTTGAACATTAGTAAGAAAATTCTTTTGTGGTGATTGTTCTGATTGAAATTTAAAATATATTAGGAATGAAATTGTGTTATAAACAGACTACTGTCTATAAATAGTTCATGTTGAAAATATATACAGAGCATTTTTTCCAATAAGCTTTATGAGCACAGGTTTTAAATTGAATATACCTTAGAAATCAGTGAAAACTTGACACAATAAAGATTTTGTTTTTATTAAAAAAAAAAAAAAGCGAAACACAATAAAGGCTGGGGGATAGCTCAGTGGTGGAACATGTGCTTAGCATTCACAAGGCCCTGGGTTCAATCTCCAGCATCAAAAATAAAGTAATTAATTAAACAAATTAAATAACTTTAAACCAACCCTCCTCTACCCCACTCCACTTTATTATTGCACTTTTTTTTTGGTTAGTTTATTCAAAACTTCCATTTGCTCTACTTATGGATAAGCGAAAGAATAACAAAATTCAACTGAAAAAATTGTGGACATTGCTTTAGCAAGGTAAATATATTTGTTAGCTATTTTTTAAAATTGTAAAACAAGATGCCCAATTAAAGTGATTGCTTTTGTTTTTAATGAAATAAAGATGAAAATTTAGCTGTTGCTTTATTTCCAGAATTCAGGATACTTGAAATATATTTTCTTATGTCCTTCTGTGTCCTTTTCAGACCTTTGCTTCTTACTAATTAGAATCTTTAGACGTGTGGGTAAGGGTCGAATGTAGGCAGTGAATTGGGATTTATGTATGATTTATCTTCTTTCTTTTCTGTTAGTTTTCAGGTTACTTTCATTCTTGAGTCAAAGGAAAGATAGTGACAGAGAGAGTAAGCCTTGAGGGCCAAGTAAAACAATTCCTGGGTAACAGTGTGGCAGATAATAGAGGAGGACCATGGTGTGATACTTCTCCTTCTTCTCCTGGCCTCTGTCCAGGAATGAGAGATGCTCCCTAAGCTTAGATAGGAACTCTTTTTCTCTTAGATTTCTACTGGCAACACAAAAGTGGAGAGTTTGAGTAAAGACAGTATTTCATATCCTTCCTGTTTTATTCTACTATGTCAGTAATTAATCTGTAACACCTGGGGGCTATTCTTTTAGTTCTCTTCTAGTCTTTATAAGCAGTCCATTATGTGTTCACTTTGCTTATTGAAGGGCAGAAGAGTTAGAGGGAAGCATTTGTTTGAAGGTGGTGCTGCTGGATCCTTTCCAGCAGCTAGAATAAAAGCCAGACTTCAGAACATGTTCAGTGAACATATTGGTTTAAAGGTGTTGTGCTGGGACTGGAGACGGTGACAGACAAGAGGTCTCTACTGGGAGCCCTGAGAAACTTGAGCCCAGGTTTTTTGCTTAGACTGTTATAGAGAAGATCTCTGGTTTGCTTCTCACTCTGGTCTCAATGGTTGAAGGGAGAGTGATACAAATACATGGTTACTGATTGCATTTTAAGTATGTCTAGAGTGCATAGCTTTATTTTTTTTAGTGCATAGTTTTATGATAGGGCTGATAGGTTACAAATAACTACATCCTGGAGGAATTTTACACGGAAACAAGAAAACAAGAAAATTGTGACAGAATAATGCAGATCAGTATTGGTTTAATGTGAAAAAAAAAAATCTACAAAACCGGGAATGAAAATGGAAAACATATTTTGCTTCCTTAGTTTGATATTAGGAAAGAAATCCTTTTTGTCAATTTGGTGAATATTTTGCTGTTTATATACATATGCATATATATATGCATGCATATACACATTATAAATGTACATGTATATACACAATAATGGATCATGTGTTATGTCATTCTTCAAGTAAAGGTTATTCACTTAGTGTATGATGAACTATGATGAATGTTTTCAGCTATCAGTTATGTAGATTAGCCTATTCGTGATAGCTGCATGGTGTTCCTACTACGCCGCTACAACAATTTATTTAACTGTTATCTCATTGATAAGCATTTAAAGGAGGTTTAGTTTTTTACTGTGAACTAATCCTGTGGACAACATCCTTATCTAATTGTGCCATTGTTTCTGTAATATAAAATTATAGACAATATTTAAATTTTTTTTTTTTTTTTTTTTTTTTTTTGTGGTACTGGGGATTGAACTCAGGGGCACTCAACCACTGGGTCACATCCCCAGCCCTTTTTTTGTATTTTATTTAGAGACAGGGTCTCACTGAGTTGCTTAGTGCCTCTCCATTGCTGAGTCTGGCTTTGAACTCTCGATCCTTCTGCCTCAGCCCCCCAAAGTGCTGGGATTACAGGCGTGCACTAGCACGCCTGACTTAAATTGATTTTTAATATTGAAAAATATTGCCTGGTTACCCTTCAATTGTACCAGTGTTTATGTACACCATTTATCTACAGTAAAGATATTGATTGCATAAATAGTTGAAATGCTGTAGAAGATTGTAGCTATTATGTTTTATTTTGATAGCACTTTATAGTTTGTAATCTACTTGTTTAACTTCCCAACCATCTCATGGTGTGGTTTTATATCTGCATTTTGAAAAAAAATTATTTTTAAATTTGTTCTGATTAGTTATTCATGACAGTAGAATGCATTTTGACACATTGTACACAGATGGATCACAACTTCTCATTCCTCTGCATTTTTGAGATGAGAACCTTTGAAAATCATAGAAGTTCATTGTCTTGCCTGAGTATCTCAGTAACTAAATAGAAGGGCCAAGACATTGACTAATATTTTTTCTCTGAAGTGCTTTTGAAATCCTTATAGTAGGATGAAGTTAGGAAAGACTTGAAGTGAACCATTCTTAGGTGACATTTTCTTAGCGTTTGTGTAATTTGATAGGTTTTAAATATTAGTGGGTTACTGTAGGTTTGAAAGGGAGAGAAAAATACAGGAAATGATTCGAATCAGACTGTGTAGAAAGAGAACATATCTATAGAACCATGAAGTGATTTTTTAAAAAAAAGTATAGACACACGCACACACGCACACAGAGGCAACCTGGTGAATTTTAACATCAAGGCAGACTTTTACATAATGACTTTATTTCTAAGGGTATGGGCTGTATAGTGTGGTGCTCCCATCCCTCTTGTAAGAATGGCAACCTGAGCCATAGTAGAGCAAATAGGCAGTTAGACCCTGCGTTTAGCTTACACTCTTGAGTATTGTACCACTTGGCCGTATAAACTGGCAAGAGAAGGCTAGCAAGATTCTCCTAGAGGGACAGAGATGCAGTGACAGGGCTGGCAAAGCCAGTATACTCCAGCATGTGTGTGGATCTAAGGGTGGTCTCATACCTGAGACTGGAAATGGAGTTAGATTTTGAAAACTTCAGGGCTCAGAATAAGATCATGCAACAAAAAAGAAAAGGTGGGAGGGGGGAAGGAAGGAGAGGAGGAGAGGAAAAGCATCTTAAAGAAATGGAGACAGTGAAGAGATGAGGAAAGAAGGCCCTATTTTGTTGACTGGGATTCAGTGCAGCTGTCCCACTTTTTTGCCTCCTCCTGTCTGCATTCCTAATTTTGACGAGTGCTGCCCTGCAGAGTTTTACAGAATTCCTGAGCACTTGGACATGTGAAACTCTTCTCTGAAAAACAGCTGGCATTTGTATTACCTATCACCACAGTACCAGGAAATCTTTCTGGGCACTGAAACAATTGGCATGAAGAAATCTTTCTTTTTACTTATTAAATACTTTTATTAGGATTTTAGAATTTCCCTTTCTTAATTTGTTTCATGTGAGGTTGTGCTTAAAAGGTGGTCATTCTGATTATAGAGACAACATGTGTAAACTAATTTTATTACTTTGAAGCTTAATTGTATTTGTGCCACATAATATTGCTGACATCTACAGCGGGAATCACTAAGCAAATTAAGCACTGTTAAGATTCTTTTTTAATTGGATCTCATTTTTGGAAACAAAAAGTATTTGAATTTCCTATGCATATTTAGATTCCATATGTCATAGATTTCTTGGCAGACCTAGGCATTTGTAATCAAGACATCAAGCTCAACATTTACACGAATGTCTTCATTAAAATACAGACATAATTTTTTTTAACATTTATTTACTTGTTTTAGTTGTACACAATGCCTTTATTCTTACATGTTGCTGAGGATCGAACCCAGGACACGCACGTGCTTAGGCGAGCGTTCTACCGCTGAGCCACAATCCCAGCCCCATAGACATAATCTTGATTCATTTCTCAATCAAATACATTTCTAAATCTATTGTAGCTAGCTTTTAAATTTAATAATGTCTCTGAAAATATATAAGTGATGTAAATGAAAACAAACTAGGTGTGATATTTTTCTTGTACCTGTAACATTTCTGTACATTATTTTCAGTTTTACCAGTATAGAGCAAAGGCCAAGAGCAGACTTCCTGGGTTTAAATCCCAGTTTTACCCATTATTAGTTGTGTGACCTTGGGTAAGTTACTTGACTGCCCTATGGGGCAGTTTTCTCATCCTTATGATGGTGATTATAAAAATAACAATAATATCATGGAGTTCCTGTGAAATTTTAAATAACTAACATAAACTCAAAGAATTTACGACAATTTTTGACATTATATTTCCTAACAAAACTCAGGAGAGAAAAGAGGTCATTCTGTAAGAATAAACATTGCTTATTTAAGTACTAAGTCTCTTGTTATGTCTGTTCCTTTATACTTCTAGATATTGAGAATTCTAAATGCTTTGTTTTTGAGTTCCTGCTCTTTATTCCAAAAGTGTAATTGCAGTGAGTATGAGTTTCCTGACTCTTTCCCTCTGATATACACAGGATATTGTGTGAAATGAAGGAGGCACAGGATATTAAACATGCTGACATTATGCTTGGTGGTTTAATTTGGCAAAATTACCCAGGATATGGGTGTATTCTAATAAGAGCAAAGTCTCCAATAATGGAAGTAATCCTTATAATCAACAAGCTACCAGATGCCTGACTGGTGTCTCCAGGAGATGATGCCATATCCAGTAAGTTGAGCTTTGGCCTCTTATGTTGCTAGATTGAGTACTCAGTGACTGTGGCTAGAATTGGATTTGGTGAATAGAAGTCCAAGTTGCTGAGCCCATTTACAACCTACTTCCCTTCTACCATGGCCATGTTGTTCATGAGCCCTTTGGTGAAGAACAGGGAGACTAGAGAAGGATATTGATTAAGCTTCATAGGTTTAGTCATCTAGTTGATAATTAAGTCCTTTTCTCTGAGATTGTTATTCAGTGTGCTTTAAATGACCAGTCAGCCAAAACATTAGCCACCATTCATGAATGATTGTACCTGTGCACCTCTGATGTATCTCCTTTAAAAAATGAACAACTAGGTAATTTGGTCAAAGTCTTGCCTTGTTGGAGGTTTTCCCTTTGTATGTTCTTTAGGGCTTCCAAGGAAAACTGCCATGCTATCACTCTTTACTTTTGAGTGGCACCAGCATATTATGTAATGCCATTTTAAAATCAGACCTGAATTTTTTTTTCTTCTTTAGTTAACTGGTTATAAGGAACCTCTCAGTGAGGCTACAGGTTAAGTTTAAAGAGAGGATCAATGTATTAAGAATAGGAGTTATGAAAATTTGAGCCACTTGCTCATATTACTCATCTGTGCCCACAGGATTTGCCAGGAATTATTTTACATATACAACCTCCACTTAAGGTTTAATGTCCTGTGCACTTTTTTAAAAATTTTTATTTATAGTAGTATGTATTACAGTTCATACTATACATATAGAGCATCTTTTTACACAAAACAGTTTGTATACTGTTGCCGCCTAAGGCAACGATACCGCGGGAAAGAAATCGGAGGCAGACTGGGAATGAATGGTTCCTTTATTCTTGCTTCTTCTTCTCTGCTTTCTCTCTCTCCTCTTCTGTCTTCTCCAGTTAACATGTCTACGTCACGACCTGGAAATCCTGCAGCCGCATTTCTTTGAGCTGTTTCAACACAGAACTCTTGAAATTGCGACCTCCAAACTAAATATTGTCCCCCGCTCAATACTGCCTTACATAAGCCTTTCCAATCTGTAGGAGTTAAATTCAAAGTATTAAGAGATTCTATCATGCTTATAGTGAAAGGAGCTTGGGGCCCATATGTCATTGTTGCTTCTTTAAAATTTTTTATAATTTTGAAATCTAGATATTGATGGTATCTTTGTTCATTTTGATTTTCAAACACTGGCAGATCCCATAGTTCCTGTGAATTTTGACACTCAGGCACACAAGCGCCTAGAAAGACCCCTAGAATTTTGACACTCAAGGGCACGCAAGCGCCTAGAAAGACCCCTAATAGTCTCTACAATTGATTCATCTTATGGGGGAGCAGAGGGCACAAGTGGTTCCTCCACTTGACGGTCCTCCATCCTGGTCCTTCTTAATTCCCTTTTGCTCATTTCATTGGAGACTGTGCTCCCAAGATCACTTTCACTTAATTCCTCCTCACTAATACTACTCTCACTGGTCCTAACTGACTCAGTAACACTCTCCTGAGTCCCAGGTCCAGTTGAGAGCAGGCATTCTTTATGTATAACAAATCTTCAATCACCTTGATAATTTGGATCTTTGTCATTTTCAAACCCATTTTCCCTCGCTCTTAACCACTCTGACTAGAGACACCTGCGAGGCTCCTCAGTTCTCTTACCTGCCATGCCGATCCCCGTATGGGCCACCACTTGTTGCCGCCTAAGGCAACAATACCGCGGGAAAGAAATCAGAGGCAGACTGGGAATGAATGGTTCCTTTATTCTTGCTTCTGTATACAAAATATATTCGCAGCATTCAAGTCCTCAATCATGCATTTAGAATAATGATATCCATCTTATTCAACCACTTGTCCTGGGCACTTCTAATTTTTTTTTTTTTTGTACTGGGAATTGAACTCAGGGGCACTTGACCACTGAGCCACATTGTCAGCCCTATTTTGTATTTTATTTAGAGGTAGGGTCTCACTGAGTTGCTTAGTGCCTTGCTTTTGCTTTGAAATTGCGATCCTCCTGCCTCAGCCTCCCCAGCTGCTGGGATTACAGGCAAGCATTACCGTGCCTGGCTGCACTCTTAAATTTTATGGCTTTGGAAGTCAAGCAAAATCAAGTTCAAATGGAGTGCTCATCTTTCATAGTTTTGTTCCAAAATCTAAATGTCTGTGTTTAGCTGTAGGGTGCCTATCAGATACCATATATTATCTCTGTCTGCCACAGACACTTAAAACACTAGTGAATATGTTGAATTATACAGGCCAAGTGAAAGAATAGCTTTCATAGCAGTCTGGACCTATTTTTGAGTCTTATTCAAACCTGGCAGCTTTTCAAGTTACATGATAAATGGGTCAGAATAATGTCCAAATGAAGTGTATATTGCTCAAGGAAAAAACCAAAAAACACCTAGTAGATTCTGTGCCTCTTTTTATAGTAATAGGAAGAGGGAGATAATATTTTGGAAGAGATAGCCTGACATTGTTAGACCCCAAATCTATCCATTTTCTGCATGATCAATTAGGCAAATAGGATAGGGATGTGGTTGGCAAGATCTTCATCCTTCAGGTCCTCAGTGGTGATCCTAATATCTTCTATCCCTACAAGAATGAAATAGTGCTTTTGGTTGTTATTTTCATACGTAGAGGAAGTTCCAGAGGTTTGCATTTGATCATTACATCATTATAGCCTTACTCCAGATTAGGAAACCAGTGAGAGAATCTGCTGACTATGTCTGTACCGACTCTATGTTTCAAAACTGGGAAAAATAACCATGGTATGAGTTCTGGGATGATTGGGAGTTGGAACTGAGTAACCCATTAATCATATGATTTCTTTAAACACCTGCTAAGGATGGTGAAACACAGTACCACAGTACACTCCAGGAATGAGTGTTAGTTCAGAGTCCTATTCAACAATCCCACAAAATTCTGAATATTTTTTCTTCTCCAATGTACATTCACCCTGGTAATTGACTGCAGGTGTTTTGGGGGAAGATTGAGAGAAAGATTTACAGTTTAAATATTTGGCTGTTTCATATATGAATGCATGACCAGTATAACTCCACCTCATGTTCAACTATAAGAATGGAATCCTAATTAGAATGAGTTATGGTCCATGTATGTGTAATATGTCAAAATACATTCTACTGCCATGTATATCTAAAAAGAACAAATAGAAAAATTAAAAAAAAAAAATGGCTGTGTAACAAGGTTCTTCCTTAAGAGGACCTGGCTTCCTTTTACTCAAGGGCTATAGGACAGTGTACTGGATCAAGTTTGAGAATTTATTAAGGGGCTGCATCTTTCTATCATTTAGCTTTTCTGCTTATGTAGATTAAGTAGGGTCTTTAAGGTTTCTAATGGTCTCTAGAATCACCAAAGATCTGTGCAAGTCAAACTATTCTGACTATAGGTTTCACTCAGTTGCCATTATGGTAACCATGCTCATCTTATCTCTGGGTAAGTACTGTCACTCAGCCTGTGACACTCTCGGATACTGCTATCCCCATTCAATCCCAGTACCCCATTTCTAAATGGTAATAGCACCCATTGTCATTCCTGGCCTTCAGAGAAAGCTCTTGCAGAGATCTTCAAAGATGCTGGTGATCTTCTCAACCCATGTGTTTCTCAAAGCCTTGGTGAAGGCAGTGTCCTCTGTATCCTCCTGGGTGGAGAAGGGAGCTAGGTTCTCATGCTGAATATTCTCTAAATAGTGACTTGATCCCCTTATTTGCAGTCCACACTGATAATTTTTAGTTTGGTGCTTATCAAGTTCTGTTCTGCCACAGACTTTGAGCTACTGGAATGAAGATGGATGTTGTTATATGATGGCTCAGAGGAGAGGAGACCCAGGCCTGGAGTGGGGTTTTAATCATTTTCGATTTTTTTGATTTTCAGTTATTTTTCCAGTTTTTAGCTCCACCTGTACTTTCTGTGGTGACTGATTTCCATAGCTTCTCCAGAATTTATAGTGGGGGTCTATCTTCCTCAAAGCATATTTCCTTGAAAGGATTAAGGATACATTGTTTTCTCTTCTGCTTTGTTAAGTTAGTAACCATCACATCATTTGCTATTTGTCTTAAACATTTTTAGAAAAATTTGTATCTACAGATGTGTCTTTAATTTGTATCTCTTGTCCTTTGGGTTTGCACAATTTGTTTTTAAAAATCCATTAACTGTCATTTCATTGTGATTTGGGGGATACGGTGTTTATTGTTAGTGTACTTTTTGGGGGGGGTGGTTGCTGGGGGTTGACCCCAGGGCCTCATGCATTCTGGGCAAGTGCTTTACCACTGAGCCATATCCCCAGCCCCAGCCCAACCTTTCAAACCAGAAATCCAGGAACGGTTTGCTAATTATTTTCTCTTTAGTGCCTGAAATATAGTAAGTTCTTCAATAAATATTTGATGGCTAACTAAATTAAATGAGAAATTTTTAAAATAATTGGAGGGTTGATGGCAGAAAACTCATTATGGCTATATATACAAATATAACAACTTAAAAAGCACCTTTTAAATAAAACCTTTGCTTTAGTTTCATTCCATTTTTTGTTTTTATTCTTCAACATAGTAAAGAAAACTGTTTCATTTTAGTTTTTAAATTTTTAATTTTTTGGGATACTGGGGATTGAACCTAAGGCCTCATGCTATACCACAGAGCTATTTCCTCAGCCCTGAGGAAACTATTTTAAACTATGTACCACTGAAAGATACACACACACACACACACACACACACACACACACATGAACATATTTTAACACAATTGGTTAAACATAATTTAGGTGTTACATTAGACTTAAGACATACCTTTTTCCATTTATAATTTTTCTCAGGAGGTAGACTTGTAATGAGGCTGACTTATGTAGTAAGCACAGTTTTATTCTTAATGATATATGTTTTGATGCTGATTATGATAAAAAGCCTTTCAACATCTTTAGTCTCTCCCCACCAATCCCTTTTTGGTTATAAAGTTTGAGAGCCACTGGCCAAGTATGGATCTTATCCAGGAATGTTGGCATTTCACAGTGAATATGTGAGGATGGATAAAATGTAGTAAGCTATATAAATAAGAAAATAAGCAATAACTTGTTGCTGGGTGCAGTGGTGCATGCCTGTAGTCCCACCTGCTTAGGAGGCCAAGGTAGGAGGATCACAAGTTCAAGACCAACTGGGCAACAAATTGAGATCCTGTCTTAAAATAAGATAAATAAAAATTTTTTAAAAAGAAAGAAAATAAGCTATAAAATGAGAGGAAGTAGTAAAATTGGTATGTTGACCAAATAGATCAGTGTTTTCCTTATTTATAAAGACAGTCCTGGACAAAAAAAAGGGGATTGTAGATAGATACAGGTGTGATAGAGAGCCCATAATTTGGCTATAGTGTTGGGTCTGAGATCTCACAAGTGAGATGCCCACCTTTCGTATATGAAGAAATGAGTACATGAAATTTTGGCAGTTACCTGTAAAAATCAATTACTTAATTCCAAATCCATATAATGAGCAAATTACAATTTTTATTTCAACTTCTGTGTATTTTTTCCCAATCTTTTAAGAGTTCATTGAAATCTAATAGAAATTTACAGAGACTTCTTTGTAAGTAAAATGTTATTTCTCTAGGAAAGACCTACAGAAGGAAGACAATTGGTTGATAAGATAATAGATTAAGAAAACCCCTTACATAAAACTTGTGGGTTGCAGAAACTGGTAAGAAGTTGCATTTATGGGTTTGTTGGAACAAACCCAAATACTATGTGTAACTATAAAGCTCTTAAAAAAATTAGTACTCTTAGGAGAACCATGTAATACAGTGTGTACTTGCAAGGCCATAACATTATTTTAAATTTTAAAAAAGTTAATAATGATGTTATAACTTTTGTCTTTCTGGCAGTAATATTTTGAGATCTTTTTCACTTTATATATGAATGCCATGAAATTTCCATAATGGTTGACTCAAAGTAAAACAACAGAGCAATGATATTTTAGTGTTAACGAGGCTTTATTTTCAAAGGATGAAAAAGAGCAAATTGATCTTACATGAAGTAAGAACTCAAATGTTATTTACAAAGTTTATTTCTCACTTTCTTTTCATGTTGTGGTCTTGTTTTCAGGCAAAAGAACTCCTGTGGAAGATGGAACCCTTTGTCCATTTTCCAGAATGTTTTTCCAAGCCCATCAGTGGAACCTGATACTACTCTTCTGTGTTGAAATGCTTGAAGAATACACACATCTTTGCCTGCACCCTCCATCCTCCTGAAACCATGGTCTTCTCAGCAGTGTTGACTGCGTCCCATACTGGGATATCCAACACAACATTTGTAGTCTATGAAAACTCCCACATGAATATTACGGCCCCTCCACTGTTCCAGCCTCCCAGCGTTGGTCCACTGCTTAAATACAGTTTCGAAACCATGGCTCCCACTGGTTTCAGTTCCTTGACGGTGAATAGCACAGGTGTGCCCCCAACACCAACTGTGCTTAAAAGTCTGAGCTTGCCTCTCCAGATCATCCTTTCTGCTATCATGATATTTATTCTGTCTGTGTCTTTTCTTGGGAACTTGGTTGTTTGCCTCATGGTTTACCAAAAAGCTGCCATGCGATCTGCAATTAACATCCTCCTTGCCAGCCTCGCTTTTGCAGACATGTTGCTTGCAGTACTGAACATGCCCTTTGCTTTGGTAACTATTCTTACTACCAGATGGATTTTTGGGAAATTCTTCTGTAGGGTATCAGCTATGTTTTTCTGGTTGTTTGTGATAGAGGGAGTTGCCATCCTACTCATCATTAGCATTGATAGATTCCTTATTATAGTCCAGAGACAGGATAAGCTAAATCCATATAGGGCTAAGGTTCTGATTGCAGTTTCTTGGGCAACTTCTTTTTGTGTAGCTTTTCCTTTGGCTGTAGGAAACCCTGACCTGCAGATACCTTCCCGAGCCCCCCAGTGTGTATTTGGGTACACAACCAATCCTGGTTACCAGGCCTATGTGATTTTGATTTCTCTCATTTCTTTCTTCATACCTTTCCTGGTGATACTGTATTCATTTATGGGCATACTCAACACCCTTCGGCACAATGCCTTGAGGATCCATAGCTACCCTGAAGGTATATGCCTCAGCCAGGCCAGCAAACTGGGTCTCATGAGTCTACAGAGACCCTTCCAGATGAGCATTGACATGGGCTTTAAAACACGTGCCTTCACCACCATTTTGATTCTTTTTGCTGTTTTCATTGTCTGCTGGGCTCCATTCACCACTTACAGCCTTGTGGCAACATTCAGTAAGCACTTTTACTATAAGCACAACTTTTTTGAGATTAGCACCTGGCTACTCTGGCTCTGCTACCTCAAGTCTGCATTGAACCCACTGATCTACTACTGGAGGATTAAGAAATTCCATGACGCCTGCCTGGACATGATGCCGAAGTCCTTCAAGTTTCTGCCACAGCTCCCTGGTCACACAAGGCGACGGATACGTCCCAGTGCTGTCTATGTATGTGGGGAACATCGGACAGTGGTGTGAATATTGGAGCTGTCTGTCATTTTGGGTGATAATTGTTCTTTTCTGACTTTGAACTTTGCTCACATAGCTTCTCCACTTAAACTTTATTGTTTTTTTTATAGGGTGTGTGTGTGTGTGTGTGTGTGTGCGCGCGTGTGCGCAGTGTAAAGAAAGAGTGGTAATTTGTTATAGTCCTGTTACAAAGGATACACAATAGGAAAGTGATCACAAATGTTACCTTCAGGGTTCAAGAAAAATCCTTGATTTAGATTGGGGAGATTGTTTTGTTTTATTGACCGATTTTATTTTTGTGGCAGGAATCAGGATTGTGCTTTATTGAGCCTGCAGTTATCTTGAATTGTTAGTGTTTTGTATGCTGCTAAGGAATGCTTAGTTGAATTTATCAATTCTTTTTTTTTTTTTTTCTGGACAACACTGCTGCTTCTTGCCATTACATTGGAGCCAAAAACCCATACATCTCAGTTGATAAATATTTAGTTCTATTTTAAAAAATAACCCAAGGAGGTTAGTGACATTTTAAAGGTCATTACTATTTACTTTGGTGCACTTTAAGAAACAATGCACAGATTAATTCAGTCATATTTTTCAGAATTGTTTTTGTACACGACATGTTGTGCTTCAGGAAATGTGCACTGTCATTTCTAGGAAGATGGTTTTTTAAAAAATGTTTTATCTGCATGTACAGTTTTGAAAGAGAGAACATAAAAATGTAGAAAATTTTCAAAGCACAATAGCAACTCTTCAGAGCAATAGGGAACAATTGAGGCAACAGAGCCCCTTGAAGATTCAAAGGGGAATGCACTGGGGAGCATGGCTGGTGCAGGCTATGGCAATTCCTTTTACTCAAGGATTCTCACGAAGCATAGTAGGGAGTACTACCACCATTTACAGGCACCTACTATGTGCCAGACGCTGTGCATCATTTTATCATCGTGGCATTCTGTAAGGTAGATGTTATTTTTAACTTTTAACAGATGAAGAAAACATGACTTGGACTAAAATCCTGCACAAGGTTAGTGATAGAGCTGGGATCCAAACATCTGCTGAGATCCTGAGACTGAGTTCGCTGTGCCACGCAGACACTTTATTCAGCTTAAATGTTTCATAGTCATGAGGGAATTCTACATATCCTTTAAAATTTTTTTAAAAATTGAAATGTTTTCTTTAAAAATAGCTTCATTTTTTTAATTACCAAGAGAAATATGAAACTAACAAAGTCTGGAAAAATAGAAAACATAAAATCATTTACAGATCTTAAAAATCTGAAGATAAAAATAAATATGAAAATAAGTCAAGGTGACTTTTTGATATGCAAAATAAGTAACCAACAATTATTGAGCAGTTAAATACAGCTATATGTAGGCCTTGCCTTGTGGGTTTGGAGGTTTCCAGTGGTCCAGCTGTGTTAGTTCTAAATGTTCTGGGCAAAACGGTTTTGTTGCCCATTGCTTGTCCTAAGCAGAGCTAGACTTTGTGAATGTACTCAGAGGTGTGTCTACCACAAAGAAGGAAGATAAACCCTTATCTGAGCCTAGAGCAGGTTTAATGGGGAAGATCTGGGGTTTCAAATTATTTTTCTCTTGCTGACTGTCTCCTCAGGTGCATGCAGGGCCTTTGGTCACCTCCCATTACCACTGGCATACTTTATAACAGCCAACTGGGATGGAACTATAGACTAAGGCCATAAGGGCTGAAAATGTGGCCTCCTGGCTATATCATGGGCTAAATTGGTAATTTAACCATGGATTTATAGCATCTTTTCAGAATTTTAGTGCTTCGTGAGCCATTGGAAAAAATCAGCCTGTATCGTCAGTTGTAAAACCAGAGTTGGATTAGGTGAATCTCTAAGGTCTTATCCAACTCCAATGTGCTTTTCCTCCATATGGGAGTATAGCTATTTGAAGAGCTTAGCTGATTTCAGCATCATCACTCTTTGGTATCCAGTATTATTTCTTTACATTTTACTTCATTAGCTATTTCTTAGAAATGAATGTCTTAAAAGCTGGTGACTTGGTATCAGGAGTTAGGATGTTGGAAAACACTGCTCAGAAATATCAATGATGTTGGAATTCACTGTCCAGTTAAAGAACTCTTTTGGGAGTCAAGTATATTATTCAACATGTTGTGGGGTCATCTTCAGATGATAGTCACCTACCTCGTTAATTTCTAATTTATATTAACCACAAATAAAAATGTTTTTGTCCATGGGGATTCTTAGGACATAAACACTGCAGTAGAAAACTAGTAGCATGTTGATATGTATTTTACTTTCCATTGTCAACATAAACTGGATTTCAAGCAGATATTATTAATAAGGATATTTGAGATTCAGCTTTCTCTCAGGAAAGTTGACATGATCTGTATTCATCATACATATTGGTGGGTCTTGAGACTTTTGTGGCTGGAGTTGACTGAGCTTTGTTTTTTTCTTTTTGTTTGATGAGCAGGCTGTAGGTGCTTTTGTGCTGCTGAGTGGGCAGTGCCTCCCTTGCTGAGAGCTCAGGAGAGCCTTCTCAAGATGCTCATTGTTCCTGAGAGAATACTGTGAGGGGCCTTTGTGAGAATTCAGCAACAACACCGCCATTCTCTTTACACTGGATAATCTTGATCAGATGACAGTTTACAAATCACTTTGAACATTATATTATGTATACATTTCAAAAGCTTTAAAAAAAAAAAGTACTATGGTGCACCTTCAATAAATTTAGGTGCAAAATTGCTTGTTGTTTATTCCCCCGTATGTTTTTGAGGGGAGGAAAACCACTACTACTTATCACTGCTGACTGACATAATCAGACATGATGCTATTTTCTTTTCCTTCTGGCTAATAAATAGGAAGCATGAAAGAGATAATTAAATAGTGTGGTCAAAAGGAAAAGTCAAGAGAAATCATAAATAGTCTTTGGTAGTGATATTTAAACTTTAATAAGTGTTTAAATATTCCCAAGCAAAAGAACCAGTACAGATTCCTGGCTCACAGAGGATCTGTATTTGAGCCCAGGAATATACATTTTTATTTTATTGAGCATATTGCCTGATTGTGGTTCAGGTAGTCCCTAGGGCACACTTCCAAAAAACACTCCTGTAGAAAGTATATCCTTTAAATATTGTCTGTTTTATCTCAAAACAATTGTTTTGTGTTGGAAACTGTTATCCCTTAGTGCATTGAGAGGAAGATCTACATGTCTTTGTACCTGATTGGCTGCCAGGTGCATTAGTGTGGATCTTGCCAGTGTTAGCTTTACTTTCTTTGTTTTTAAAATTAATTTATTTATTTTAATTAGGTATATGTGAAAGCAGAATGCATTTTGATTGATTTTACACAATTGAGGCACAACTTTTCATTTCTCTAGTTGTACATGATGTAGCGTCGCACCATATGTGCGGTCATACATGTACCTAGGATAATGATGTCCATCTCATTCCACTATCTTTCCTTCCCCCATGAACCCTCCCACCCCTCCCTCTCCTTCACCCAGTCATATTATATGTTTCACAGTAGAGCAAGAAGAGAGACTTAATAATTGAAAGTCACGGCTTTCAGAAGTCTAATTACTCTAGTACTTTTCTCCTAGAGACATCCCTCTCTAGGATATTTCTTTATTGTATGTAATTTCCTGAAAAATGTGAGGGAAATGTAAAAATTCATCTAATTCCTGTTGCTCTGCTTATGCCAGTTGTGTTCAATGGAAGCATGAAGTAAAATAAAATAATCTTTTTGATCTATGTATTTCTGTTGCTGACAAAGATATTTAATTTTTTGATCTTTGCTTTTGTTTACATGAAAATATTTATGTATATATCACAGAAAAGTTTTCTCTTGCTTGACATTTTATTCTACCACGATTTTTAGTTTAAGTTTAAAGAACTGCTAGATGTAAATTTGTTTTTACAACCATAGTCCTGTTAAAATGCCTTCATTGAAAACTCAGTTTTTATAATATTAAATAAAAATATCAAAGCACATGTTTGTTATTGCAAGTAAATGGTAATAAATTTCTTAGATACCTATTGGTACTAGTCCTTTGTGATTAAAAATAATTTATTTTACAATAGTACCTAACCTATGTGGAAAAAAAAAATAACTTTGAATTTTGGGTTGTAATATTTAAATAGCAAAAAGTATAGTTATTTGTGCATATTCTTATTACCCTCAACAAAAGAACTCCCAACGAGAAATGAATAAATGTTTAACATTTCTGAAGTTGAGGTTTTTTTTATTTTTATTTTTATTTTTTTTGAAAGGACTTTATTTCATCTTAGAAAAGTTTGTCATGAATAATTAGCTTTGTTAAATTAAAATCTGAGTTTTAGTTGCAAATCCTGCTTCCTCGGGGTTCTTATTTTCAAGTTAGCTCTCAAAGCCTGTGTGTATGTGCCTTTATTCTAGTTTTATAGATAGGTTTTTCACAGTAGATCAGAATGAAATGAAACTTGACAAAAAAAAACTATTATTATTAAAAAACGGTTTTAAGAAACTCTGCCTAGGAAAGTTATGAAAATTTTACAGCTAAGTCATTTAAAATTAGATTGTCAGTTGGCAAAGCAATGACAATGTCTGCCTCTGTTTCGATAAAGTGATTTCGTACCACAATTCCATTTCTAAAATATAAGGCCTTTCTAAAATTCACATATAAATCCATGAGAAATATAATTTGTATATAAGGGTTTCAATTTTGTGCCAATTAAATATGAGTGTTTTATTTTTTAATGTGCAATTGGTAAATATATTTCTTTTTAAGTTACAAAAGAAGGTTGATTTACAAAAGAAAGTTGTCATTGAATCTACATTCATTGTTTCCTTTTGAAACAGAAAGAAAAGATATAGCAAAACAGAGAAACATGCTGAATTAAAAGCATATTCACATCTACTATGAAAATAATGAACCCCAATCAATTCATCCAGAATAAAGAGAACCACTTGTGGAGGGATTTCTACCTTAAATATCAAGGTGGGGTCAATTAGATTTAATTCAAAATGAAAAAGTAAAAATTTCATGGCTGTATCAGACAGAATTTAACCAGAAATGCAAAACTACAAATCCCAGCTAAGTCACCTGCTGTGTGACTTTGTATAAATTTTGTATAATTACTCCATGGCTTGATTTTCTCATTTCTAAAATCAGGATAGTGATAATAGTATCTACTTAACAGAAACAGTAGTGAACACATTATTATCATATATAATGATGATGATGATTAGATAGCACTTTCTGAGTGCTTAACTCTTAAAATTTGTCACCTCAGCCTTGTCAAGACTTGAGGTACTTTCCTGGATTGAAGCTAACCTGCCAAGCTGTTCTATATATTATGCCTTATTCTTAACGGCACACTGATTGCTTTTGAATGATCACAGTGGAGCAAAAATAGTAAAACAGCTTTGTTTCAATTCCCTGTTTGGGTTGTCAGTGAAGAAAATGAGAATATATGCAATGGAAATGAAAAAAGAAAAAAAAAAAAAAAATGCAGAACTATACAGGAGAGTAAGAGATTTGATGCAAGGAATTTGTTCACACAATTATAGAGAAACTAGGCAAACCTGAAATCGGAGGGCAGCACTTCAGGGAGGGAAGACTGGACTTTCAGTAATAGACTGAAGTTGCTATTCCTAGGTAGAATTTCTGCCTCCTCAGAGAGGCCTTAGCTCTGCTTTTAAGACCTTTCAGGTGATGAATCTGGCTCACTCAGATAATCCAGGTCAAACTCCCGTAGTTAGCATGGACTGATTATAGACTTTAATCAAATCTACAAAATATCTTCACAGCAGCACCTAGATAGTGTTTGATGGAATAATTAGGGACTGTGCCCTTATCAAATTGACTTCTCAAGGCCATTGCAATGACAATTTTCAGATGTAAAATATAGTCAGATCATTCCATGGTGCTGTAGTCAGTGGTTCAAAAATCCAGTCACATAAATCTCAGTGTAGTGTATGTGGGAGAGTAATAAAATATCCAAGTTATGATTGTTGCAGAGGAAGGGATACACATTCTGATTGCATTAGATTCAAATTTGCATAATCACAGCATAATACCTTTTGCTGGTTGTCAATTTATTTTGAAACTTCTCAAAAAGGAATAAAGATTGCTCAGATAATTGTATAAACCCAAGTCCTTTCTGTATAAGCTTACATTGTGATACTTGTCAGAGGTGATGCTTTTAGTCTAAGGAATTTGAAAACATTTATAATTATAGCAATATTAACTTTAACCATAAAAGTACAGTAATAGTAATAACAATAGATACCATGGGTCACTTATTATGGCCAAAGTACACAGTATCTATTTTAATCCACACTATTTCTCTTTTTCTAACTGAGCAAATGGCTCTCTCAGTAGGTTAAATAGCCATTTCAGGTGCAGTTTGGATTCAAATCTAGGCCTAATGCCAAAGTTCCTATTTTTTTTTTCTATGCACCTTGCCTCTGTTATTCTCTGATAATAGAACTAAGTCCCTAGTGAGAAGAGCTTAATAAAAACCATACTGAATGATTATTGCTGCTTTTACATTAGAAAATAAACAATCATAGAAGCAGAACTTGTCTTCAAAGCTAAACCTAGATTGGTTCGGTCTTTGATTTTAAGTCATTAACTGTATTTGGCTAAGTCAGAAATGCCTGGGTCCCTCCAAGCCTTGGACATACCTCCTCTAATCTCACAGAATTTCTGTGGCACTTGCTAACTGTGGCAGAAATTTTGTAGACACTGACTCCTAGCCATGTCTGTTAAAACTCATGGAGCCAGAATCCCTTTGGAAAGGCCTTCACCCTTGGGGTTTGACAGCATGTACCTTGTTTAAAATACTGGAGATTTTCTCTAATGGAGGTGGACATGATGAAGACAGTGCTGGCAAGGCTGGGTAGGACTCAGATATTGGAAGAGGCCCTGTAAGGCTCCCTGGTCACCCCTCCTGCCAGTGCTCATCTTCTTGCTAGCGGTACCTGCCCAAGCCCTCTGGGGAGAGACACCATAGAATGAAGAAATGTCACAAGGAGTCCACCGGTTCTACAGAGGAAAAGTGAAAGAGTCACCCCTGAGAAGTGATAGTTCATGCCAGAGGCCCATTAAGCCTGTGAGCAGGGTTGTGCTTACTACTGCATCCTCAGTGCTGGCCTCTGTTCTGGTCCATAGTAGGCACTCAGTATTGTTAATAAAACTTAAAAAATAAAAAAAAAAGTGGTTGAAGAAGAGGAGAAGACCAATGTTTGGATGTTCAGATGAGCATGGAATTTGGGGATCAGAATGATACTGGTGTCTTCGTGTATAGACTGACCTACTGGGACTTTTCTGAGTGATCATAAACATCGTATCATATATAAATGTAGTAACCCATCAAATAACCCATCAATTTGGAATTTGTGATAAGTTGGCATTGGATTCTATATGATTATCTAAGTAAAGTTGGTGATACCAATTAATAACAAACAACATTGAAGAGTATTTAACTATCAAAGGGAAATAAGCCTATTGTGCTGAGCTGGGGGTCAGGAGCCCTGGGGTCCTTGTGCCAGCTTTAAAACTCACACTGTGCCCCTGAGAACTCTTTCTGCTTACCATAAAGTGGCAGTATTTTAAGACACCCACGAAGTCATTATTGGTATAGTAATTAGAATTGCTTAATCAATTGAATCATTTGTATTTTAAAAAAATGTACCAAAAAACTTACTATCATTTATTAGATATTTTTGAAAATAATGAAACAATTTTTTAATTATACGATTTATCTTTTTGACCATCAGTTCCATGACAGTAAGTACCTCCATTGTAGGTTTTCAAATAAAGTACACCCTATATAAACAGATTAGGAAACAGTTTTACAGCAATAAAATGCCCAAATGCTTGCACCAGTTAGAAGGCAGAACTGGGACTCAAACCATACTCACCAGCTATCAACTTTAGAGCTCTTTCCACTTGACTTTGAGTCAGTGATATTTTACTTTCACAGAGAAGGGCTCAACAGTGAGGTCACAAGTGTTGGTAAAAACAGTAATCAAGGAAGCAGAGGCAAGACATGATCTGGGGCAGTACCTTAATAGAGCAGGTGCATTTTTTTTTTTTCAAAAGCAATCATGTTTATTCAGCTTTGATGATATGACAGACACTGAAACCTGCTTGAAATACATTATTTCATTTAATTACTATCATTTTGAGATAGATACTCAATAAGAGCACTGAATAAACTCATTGGATTACACAAAACATTTTTTTAAAATTTTTTATTCTCATTTGTTACACGTTTGCAGAGTACATGTCATTTCATATTACATATAAAGAGCACAATTTTTCAAGTTGCTGGTTTTATATAAAGAATTTTTACAATTGTGTCTTCATACATGTATTTAGGGTAATGATGGATAACTCATTCTACCATTATTCCTCTCCCCTTGCCCCCTCCCCCCTCCCCCCTCCCCTTTGTTCTATTTAAAGTTCTTTCATTCCTCTCATCCCCACTCCCTTGCCTTTATAAGTTAGTATCTTCATATCAAAGAGATCATTCGACCTTTGGTTTTTTGGGATTGGCTAACTTCACTTAGCATTATTTTCTCCAACTCCATCCATTTACCTGCAAATGCCATGATTTATTAGTAGGAACAAAAATAGTGGAATTTTAAAGAAAGTAACATGTTTTATAAGTCAATCACCCAAGCTTAACTGCTAAGAAAAAAGCTGAGCTAATGGAGAAAGGAATTGGGGCAGACCAATGTGATAAGGTCAGGAATTGCTGCTTCCCAGCATTTGGACCAGCAGTTTGATCTTTCCAGTCTGTACTTTAATTTCTGAGGGGCTCTAGTTTGGGACTCCATACCCCTCCTACTCTGTATTGTCACCTTGCCCCGCTGAACTTAATGCTGGGGAAACTTTTCCTTCATGGATGCTGGGAGGTCCTTTCTATTCTCAACTTCCTTTCTGGACTGATCATATTAGCTAGGCAACTGCAAGTGGCAGAGAAGACATTTCTCTGTAATAGGAAGAAAGATGGATTTTACTTGAACAACTTTTCCAAAGATATTTATAGTCTTAAAAGCTATAATTAATGTAGACTGCAAGAAGTCACAATATTAATCTGTGTGAAGGTCACTATTGTTAAGCAATAGGTTCTATTGATCTTTCTTGAGGCAAAATATTTTCCACGAAAACAAGTGTGTAGTGAAACAAGAGGCACACTGAGGGGAAATATAAAAATAAAATCTGACAGAAGCAATACAACATCCCCCCTGCCAAAAAAAAAAAAAAAAAAAAGAAAGAAAGAAAAGACTTCTCAAATAGCAGACAGTTCTTTATTCTTCCTCAGTTCATCCTTCCCCTTAAGATCACATGTTTCCTCTCCCATGCCAAAGCTCCCTGTGGCCAGGGCATTGTGCTTTTTCAATATTTTCCCCAACTCCTACCATAGTAACTTGCAGGCAGTAGTTTCCCCCAAAGCTTGGAAATGGGCCATTTGATAACAGAATCTTGGTGACAAAAATCCTAATGGACTTATCCAAATCAATAGGTTGAGTGGCTGGCAAGAGCTGAGATTAGCACCCAGTGAGACTCTAAGTCCGTGACTTATCTATTGTGCTAACCTACTTCTTTGACTTAAGGAGGGAGGTAATTTGGAGTTTTTCTGATGTCATATCTAAGCAAGTTTGAGGATGAGTGTATAAAGTGGTCAGGGTCATAAATTTGTATCTGCTAAGCCTGGAAATTCAAGAATTGTGCAAATATATACTTGACCCTGTGATCTCCATATCCTGGAGGAGGTCCTCAGTGCCACTCACTAGTAAGGCTGATCTGTTATCTGGTCTTGATTTAAAGACGAACGTGCTGGAGTTCAGCCCTAGAAAAGGGCAGAAGGTGGACAGGACTCCTGATGCAGCTGAAGGATGCAGAAGCCAAGGGACTGAACACTAGTAGGTAAATGTGAGTTTCTGTCACTGTTTTGTGTCATCACAGTTTGTCGGTAAATAAATGATGATGGAGATGTGGACCGGATGTAAGCTATAACTTCCTCCATCAAGGAAATTTTGGTGGAGAAAAGTTTTCTACTGATGTAATTTGACATCCATATGTCAAGTGCCATTTTGAACACTTGCAACGGATCTTCAGAGTTTAAATCACTTTCACCATAGATTTGGCAGGACTGTGAACACATTTTTTTTTTTATCTGTTCTTCCTGATGGGAGCTATAAATAGTTTTGAGGAAGTATGTAATTATCTCAAAGTAGAAGCTAAAGATAAAAAGCTGCTTGTGATTTTAAAAGAACATTTAATAGTTATTATTATGTAACATTTATTAACTATGCTCACTGTGCTCATTGTCTTTGCCAGGAAGAAACTGGGGATAAGAAGTCAATCCAAGATGAGACATGTATAAATAGACAAAAAGGTACATTAATGTGGAGCCAGAACAAAAGTTTGGCTTAATAAATTTTAAAAAAAGAAAAAGAAATAAGAAAGAAAATTTAGAAGAATTAAAAAAAAAAAAAAGGCAGCCAAATCAGCCCAATATTTGTATGGGAGTGATGAGAATTTATATTTAGTAACAAATCTTTAAAACACTGGCAGTTTAAAACAAATATGGATAGTCACATGAAATAGAAAACATAATGATATGTGCCTGGGGTGGGTAGTACTGTTTTTAGCAAAAAGCTCAGACTTTTACATATAGGAGTTATCTCCTAACTGCTCAATGAATAAATAAGTACCAAAAGATTTAACTACTAAATAAAGACTAAGTGTTGGCTAAAGTAAGGTAAGTGCTATAAAAAATTATTTCAGGTGTCAACTCCTGGCTAAGACTGTTACTGCTATTTAAAGTCCACAGAAAGTCCATAGCCAAATAATCATTTTAATGGCAGCCATCATTTATTGGATGCCTACAAAATGGTGCAAATAGTGTCTCTATGTAAATATATAATCTCCAATTCTAATAATAACTCAACGGAGGTAAATATTATCGTACTACAAATCTTTGAGCTTCCAACTGGTTAACTGAATTTTAAGAGGCCACAGGATTTAAGGTAGAAATATAAGAACTCAAACCTACATTCTTCATGGAAACCAAAATAACTCAGTGTTTTTTTTTTTTAACATTGTAGTATTGAACATTCAACCTTTTACCTGTGCTTTCTTGTCTCCTTCATTTTAGTTTTCCCTTTTCATGAAGGATTTTTCAAGACAATCTGACTGTTCCACTCAGTCTAACTTGGACCTCATCCTGCTGCCCCTCTTGACTTCTGTGGTCTCCTGGCCCTAAGCTTTGGTGATCTGTCTGAATTATTGCTCACCTCTTTATCTTGGCATATGCTAGGTTCAGCCTGGCTAAGCACTACTCAGTACTGGTAATTTGCACAGGTTCTGTAAGCTGCCTATTGTGGCCAGCCACGGTGCCGCGGGAAAATTCTCGGAGGCAGAGTTAAGCTTTTGCTACTTTTACTTCTACTTTCTTAGAGCTTAGAGAGGGAAAGAAAGATTTTTCTTAGAGAGGGAAAGAAAGATTTTTCTTAGTCTTAGTAGCTTAGAGTAGCTTAGAGTAAAGAAAGATAGAGCTTAGCTTAGAGAAAGATTAGAGCTTCTTTCTTCTCTCTTCTTTCTTCCTTCTTCTGTCTTCTTAGAGCTTAGAGAGGGAAAGAAAGATTTTTCTTAGAGAGGGAAAGAAAGATTTTTCTTAGTCTTAGTAGCTTAGAGTAGCTTAGAGTAAAGAAAGATAGAGCTTAGCTTAGAGAAAGATTAGAGCTTCTTTCTTCTCTCTTCTTTCTTCCTTCTTCTGTCTTCTGTCTTCTGTCTTCCTCAGGAGTCTCGGCCTAACTCTGACCAGTCATTACTTCTTCTATCTGGTTTCTCTTCTGTAACCGCTCTGCCTACGTTCTGGCCGCTCTGATTCTTCTGACCGACCGAGTGACTGCCCGGCTGACTGAATTCTCCGTTCTCCTAACTCGGACCGCTTTCACCCGGTTATATACCTTCAGGTTTGCGGGTGCCTACAGGTGCGTCACATACATATCAGGTGGAACCCATGGCTTCCAGCTAGCTACAACAGCCCTTCCTAATTAGGGCTCCTTCATATTCCTTCCCTTTAGTTTAAAAAGGTGCTTTTGTTCTATTTTCTCTATTTTATTTTCTCTATTTTCTTTTATTTTCTTGTCCCTACCTAGTTTTTCACCTTTTATTTTTGAAAGGGTGGATATTTGAGCCCTTTTTTGAGAAGGTGCTGTGGCTTTAAGGAAGCCTAATGCTGAGGAGCAGCTAACGCACCTAGTTAAGCACAATTGCATAAGCGGCTTTGACTTTTTTTTTTTTTTTTTTTTCCTCTTCTTTATTTTTCTTTATGGCTTTCTTGCCAAAGCTCAATGGCTTTTTTTTTTTCCTGCATGGTTTACCATGCTATTTAATTCTCTATTTTCTTTTAAGCTCATGGCTTTTTTCTTTATACTAAAGCTCAAGGCTTTTTCTCTATATTTTTTATGGCTTTTGGCCGGCTACTCTGCTTCGGCTTTTGGCCGGCTCGCTTCGGCTTTTCGCTGGCTACTCTGCTTCGGCTTTTCGCTGTCTACTCTGCTTCAGCTTTTGGCCAGCTACTCTGCTTCGGCTTAATTCTTAACTGGCTTCAACTGAGTCAGAGGCTCTGCTCTCTTGTTTCTACTCTTTTTGCTGGTCTCAACTGAGTCTGAGGCTATGCTTTTTCATTGCTCTTATTTCTTAGCTTTTCTTCTCTGCCTGCCGAGCCCGGACGGACCACCATTTGTAAGCTGCCTGTCACGGCCAGCCACGGCGCCGCCACGGGAGGAAAATTCTCGGAGGCAGAGTATAGCTTTTGCTACTTTTACTTCTACTTTCTTAGAGCTTAGAGAGGGAAAGAAAGATTTTTCTTAGAGAGGGAAAGAAAGATTTTTCTTAGTCTTAGTAGCTTAGAGTAGCTTAGAGTAAAGAAAGATAGAGCTTAGCTTAGAGAAAGATTAGAGCTTCTTTCTTCTCTCTTTCTTCCTTCTTCTGTCTTCTTAGAGCTTAGAGAGGGAAAGAAAGATTTTTCTTAGAGAGGGAAAGAAAGATTTTTCTTAGTCTTAGTAGCTTAGAGTAGCTTAGAGTAAAGAAAGATAGAGCTTAGCTTAGAGAAAGATTAGAGCTTCTTTCTTCTCTCTTCTTTCTTCCTTCTTCTGTCTTCTGTCTTCTGTCTTCCTCAGGAGTCTCGGCCTAACTCTGACCAGTCATTACTTCTTCTATCTGGTTTCTCTTCTGTAACCGCTCTGCCTACGTTCTGGCCGCTCTGATTCTTCTGACCGACCGAGTGACTGCCCGGCTGACTGAATTCTCCGTTCTCCTAACTCGGACCGCTTTCACCCGGTTATATACCTTCAGGTTTGCGGGTGCCTACAGGTGCGTCACATACATATCAGGTGGAACCCATGGCTTCCAGCTAGCTACAACAGCCCTTCCTAATTAGGGCTCCTTCAAGGTTCCACCCACAAGATCTGACATAATAAAAACATTATGACCTAAAGTCATGTGTTTTTCATTTGCAAACAAGAGGCAGCTTAAGATCTTTATTAAACATCATTAACAGTTACATCCTCAGAGAATGTCTGAATATAGGGTAGAAATCTCAGCAGGCCAGCAGACTCACCCCCCTGGAGACCAGGGCAACAGAACTTTTCAGATGAAAACAATCCAAATGACACTAGTTTCTTTGTGCTACGTTTCTTCCTGGAAAGATGTTCAGACATAGTGCTAGTAGAAAAACAGAAGACCTTGGTAGTGAGGAGGGGCTCAGGCTGACAAAATTCCCATGCAGGAAAGATACCCGTTTCCTCAGGAATGCTGTTTGGCTAAGGGACTGTGGAGGAACTGCAGACTTAGGGCATTGGTCATCAAGTCCTGATTCTCAGAAGCAAGGGCTCAGGGAAGTTTGTCCTCATCTACAGCCTTGTGGTTATCTGGGTGCTTTTAGTAAAATCCCCAGAGTGACTGACCAACAGTGGTCTTATGAGAACTGGGAATACCAGTACAGTGAAAACTGTAGCTCCTTCCTCTTCAGGTAAGGGACCATTGGTCATAGCACCACATTGAGCAATCACCAGTTGATAAGAAAAATTAAAATCTGAGGCACAGAACATGGGGAGAACTAAGATGTATAGCATGAATACACTGTCAGCAGGTAGCAGGTTGTGATATAATCTTTCAAAGTCTGTCTCGACTGCTTTTCAGATCCTGGTTAGAGGCTGGACAGTTGTCCTTCTTAAGCTGGTGAATGAATCCATATTGCTAACCACCT
Source organism: Tamias sibiricus (assembly GCA_025594165.1). NCBI lineage: Eukaryota > Metazoa > Chordata > Mammalia > Rodentia > Sciuridae > Tamias > Tamias sibiricus. Next base: position 82,964,594 of record CM046666.1, on the reverse strand, counting down.
TCCCTATCAGGCCTTATCAGGCTCTTTTCTCGCCCAGATGAGACGAACTGGGTTTAAGAGAGCTGGCTGCAACATTAAACTAAGCGGCAAAAAATAGAGGGTGGGATGGCTCTGCGACCTTAAGGGTCAGCTTCCATGCTGGAAACAGTGCTGGAAAAGAGAGCGTGAGCCCTGAATCCCTTTATTTTATAGCAGGGGTGGGGGGTGGAGGGGATCAGAAGGGGATAAGGTTTCAAGGGTGGAGTCTTGCTTGTGGTCAGCAGATTGATTGACATCTTGCTGAGTCACACCCATATCAGGTGCTGTGTGGGATCTTAGGCAGAACTAGAGGAGGAGGCGCACCTGCATCAGGTGCTCAGTCCCTGACAGGGAGTTCGCAGTGCCAGGCCTATCTCCTCAAGAGGCTACTATGCGCAACACAATCCACACATGGCCCACAGATGGCTCGTGATACTCTTTCTTATTCCCTGGATTGCCACATATCCCACCTACCTTAATCATTCCAGGGCCAGACACCAGACAACCAGGGTAGCACCTATACCCCAAGAGCCTACTGACCTCACTGAAATTCACCAACATGAGGTCTCTTTTTCCTACTTCAGCCATTCATTCTGGAGGAAACCACAATAAGGCTTTAGCCCACAATGATCATCTCTCCTTCTACCTTGTGATAGACCCTGGTTATTCCTCATGTGGCCCTCTGTGGTGTGACACATACTGTCTCATGGGAACTGCAGTACAACACACTATCTTCAATGGTAGTCACCTCATCTGTTGGCCTTATCACTCCTACATAATAATAACATCTAAGGAAACACAGTTGCAGGCCAAGGATAGATAAAAGAAACTGGGAAATGATTCAACCCTAAGGAATGCAATTTGTAAGAATGAGGCTAGTGCTAGAGGTTTCAGCAAGTTAATGGGGTGGGGAGCTGACTATCCAAGGTGGGGTGTGTGTGTGTGTGTGTGTGTGTGTGTGTGTGTGGGCGGGGGGGTGTTTTGGGGATTTAACCTGTGGGCACTTTACCACTGAGCTACATCTCCAGCCCTTTCATTATTATTTTTTAAATTTTGAGACAGGATCTTGCTAAGTGACTAAAGCTGGCCTCAATTTTGAGATCCTTCTGCCTCAGCGTGCGGTTGCTGGGATTATAGGCATGTGCCACCATGCTCAGCTACCTGAATAATATTTATGGGTGAGGCAGAATGAGTGACAATCTTAGTATTTTAGGTGAGAAGAAAGACAAATCAATAAATAATTCTGTACTCATTACCAGCCACACTCCTCCTGTAGTACCATGCAGGATTTCTGGAAATATTTCAGACCATGTCAGGCCATTCTGGTCTGGCAGCAAGTCCTTCTACCACCATCTGCCACCTCTGCTGGGGCATTTGTCAATGTGTTTCTGTGTCTTGAAGTTCTGGTTCCTGGCACAGGTTTTATCTAGGGGTAGTGAGAACCAGAGTGTCTGACACTAGGAAGGAAGGGTTTCTGGGCACTTACAATTTATTACTCTTGGCCTCAAAGTCAATTGTGCATAAAATTTCTACTGACCAGCTAGTAGCCATATGTTCTTATTGACTGAGAGCTGGGGATAAGCTATGAGAAAACTGCCACTATTAAAGTTCAATCAGTTGGTGCATTTATAGTTACACCCCAGGAAAACAGCTACTTCTGGAAATATTCCCCTGTTCAAGGTACTCTTCACTCAGTGATTCATATGTGTTGCAGCTGGCTCTACTTAAGTACAACTGCTAATTTTTCTCTTCTGTCTTCCTCCAGCTCATTCTTATATCTTTCTCCTCCTATCTATTCCAATAAGGCAATAGACTGTGAGTGTTCATGAGACTGAGATGGGCTAGCCACCTCCCATATGATGGTAATTGTAGAAAGTCATATCCTGGTGTGTAGGCCCAGCTACTGAGCTGCCCCAACCTTGTTCAAATCTGAGGAAATACCACACTGATTATCACTAATGGATGGATACTGGAATAGGGCTATGATTCAAGAATGTCTGGGTGGAGCATGTCATGGAGTTAGTACTGGAGATCAACTGTGATCAACAATTATTAAAAAAAATGCCTTAAGTGCTTGCATTTGAGATTACTCATGTACAAGATTCTTCTACCTTCTGACCTCATTTCTTAATTTTTCCATTTATATGTTCACTTTGCTCCCAGGATCTGATGCTCAGCTCTAAATTCCTATTACATTGCCTTGATTATGATTCAAATTATGTTCCTGATATGATGACTGTAAGATTCCCACGAAAATGTTCCACTGGACACAAGATTCCTATAGACCATTCATGCCTTAATGTACAGCTCTCTGCAAAGGTTTCTGGTTCCTCTGGAACTGGGGTTAGTCAGAAAAACCCATTTGAACAGATGGGACTCAGTGAAGATTTCCTAAGTTGTAAATCATCTCAGTTTCTTTTAACCTAAAATGCTATATATTCCAATCTATGTGTGTGTGTCTTTCTGTGTGTGTATGTAATAAGGCCATTTAATTTATAAAAGTAGAGTGTCCAACCAAGATTTATGGAACCAGTGTGTCAATAAATATTTTGGTTGATCCCTATTCTGTGCTCTGGGGGGTACTCTCTTATCTGTTGCCTTCCATGTCTACATCACTCTGGGGGTACTCCCTTATCTGTTGCCTTCCATGTCTACATCACAGATGGGTAGTAGGAAGAAGGAGCTTGCCTGGTTTTATCTCTCAGCAGTTTTACCCAAAGGTAACAAAGTAACTGGAGTTGGTTGCAGTCCCAGGAGTTGGTTTAGAATGCAAACAAAGCAATTTAACAATTTGTGAGGGTTCCCACCCATAACTCCTCTATTAACTGAGTCCCAATGGCTAGTAACTGAAAGGCAGCTTCATGTTAAATCAGTTTCTGAATTGTGGAACTGAGTCTGGGAATTTCAGTCTTTTGGTAGTTGGCCCTCTCTTTGTCTTAGACATTTTCTCACGTACTTGACCTTCAACTAAATGGCTTCTGTCTAGGGATAAAATCAAATCATACATACTATGGCAAAAGTGGCCAGTAATTTTCCCTTTGCACCAGGCTTCATCCAGCTTAGTTATTGTCTTTGTCAGTCTTGGGGTGCATAATAGCCCATAGTTGAGTGAGAACACATAGCACTTTCATCTCTGCTAAGACTCCTCCCTATCTTTCTTAAGCAAAAAACTTAACTGACAGCAAAAGTTTCCATCCTCCACTCACCACCCAGGTTTTATTTCATTGCTTTTCTAGCGATCTCAGATTGAAGGCCATGGGCAGAAATGGTCTTCATTAACATCTATAATTTTCATTTCTTTCTCATTTTATGGGCCAATTTCAGCCTCAGCGAATCCTTCCATTATAGCATCTTATTCAAGGTCACAGTAAAAATACTCTCTGAATTCCTGACTCTGTTCCTGTCCACTTTTTATTGGGGGAAGCTCTAGGAGACACATGGTTCAGTTGCAAGATGAAAGTGAGAATTTACCCTTAGCAAGGACTGCCTACTTCTGTCCTGTCCAAGATAGAAAGGCCATACCTTTGTCTATTCCATCTTTTTTATCTGTTACCTTATACTATCCCAATTCTAATACTTCTTTTAAAAAATTTTTGTCAAGATCCTTTCCATCATCAGTGTCAGAATAACTAACCCATCTGTTCAGACCTAGGGAACATGCTCCACCCTGGAGCTGGAGAACATGTGTGCTAAAAGTGAGGAAAGGAGTGTTTCTCTGAGAGAACTTGGGGTTTCAGTGACTAAAGCGATGGTCTGGGAATACTGAGTTCAAAAACAACAGACTTCCACTACACGCGGTTTCTCACCTGACCTGCTCATGTTGCTGTGGACTGCCCCATAGCCACTGTCACACTGGTGCCACTTCAAGTTCTTCATCTTTATTTGAAACTCAGCCCTACTCACAGAATTTCACTTTGCCCTGGTTAAGTCTTCTACAGGTTCCAAAAAATAGTTATCCCTTCCTTAGACCCAATGCTCCCTTCACTCTTCAGCAGACAGCCTCGCCTCTCAGACCCCATAGTAGGCTGTGGACAGGAAGTGTGACTTCCCTCAACTTCCTGCTCCCACATGTGCACATCTGTCCTTATGGAAACTGCTTTATGCCCTTTCCTGTTCCTGTGTCCTCCTGTGTCCTGCACTCTAGCCTCCTTTCCTCTGCAGGAAGCTCTCAGTTGTCACTGTGTCCCTTCTCTTCTGGATTTGCCAAGCCTTTCTCTCCTCCAGCGTTTCCTCATAGCCATAGCTGGATGTACCTTAAGGCTAATTATGTTAAGTTTCATGGCTTCTTACTTTCCTGAGCCCCTTTTAAGGCTCTGTTAAGGTGGAGGCTAATAGTGCATCTGTATGATACACAGAAGTAACATATTTAGAACATAATATTTCTGTATATAATTACTCTAGGACCAATGCATCTTTTCACTTTGACTTGCCTTCTGTCCTCTTTCCATAGTGTTGGGGGAGTCTGTAGGAGTTTGAGAATCCTAATTGAATTGGGGACATATTTAATTTAGTTTAGTGAGATGCATATGCAGTTATTACTAGTGAGCCCAGCTTAGGGAGCCCACCAGACTGTCTCACCCTGCATTGCAACATGAAGGTTTTGTGAAAGTACCTTTTGGTGCCTGCAACCTGAAGTATGAAGGTAGCAATGGAGAAATAATGTTTGAAAAGTTGAGCCAGAAACTAATCTGAAAAATCGTCCTGTGTTCATGTATGTAAAATCATAAATGGAGAATTCAGTTCTCATTAAAGCATAGTAAAAATGAACTTTCTTTTCCTGTTAAGAACATATTTAGGGGCTGGGGATATAGCTCAGTTGGTAGAGTGCTTGCCTCGCATGCACAAGGCTCTGGGTTCAATCTCCAGCACCACACACACACACACACACACACACACAAAGACTAAATAAAGAATGTAAAGAATGTATTTAGTAATTTCAAAAACAAATTCAACTTACATGTATGTTTCTTTTGGGATAAGAATAATAAGCAGTAGGATTTATAAGAATTCTTTTGTTTGTAAGGCAAAAACCTTTAGCAGTATGACATGTGACAAGTATGTCTCTGGGTGAAATCTAATGTTTTACACATTCTGATCATTAATATTAATAGATTGTTGGGGACTTAAGAACACATGGCGGAAAAGGAACTCTTTGGCTGCTTTCCACGCCCTGTTACAGACCTGACCTAAGCAGGAGGCTTCCTCTGACTTATCTTGGGAACCGAAACTACCCTAAGGATAGGGTAGGGGGCTCCGCCAATACTATTTGCTCATGCTTCCTATGTGTCCCTGTATTCCTTTTGTTTATTGGCCATGTCCCCTATAAATGCTGTCCACCTTCCTCAATAAACTTGAGTTCCAGCACTGACCGGGCTCCCTGGTACTTCTGGGGTCTTTTGAAGAAGGGGGTGGGGAGGGGTGTGGGGGGGGGGTGGCGACCAGCGACCTTTTACAGTTCCCATTCTCGCCTTATCGCTGAGGCTGGCTCTCCCAGCCTCTCTGCTGGACAGAGAAGGTTTGATTCCCGGGTCCAGGGAGAGCTACAAACCTCAGCCCCTGTATTTTCCCTACAATAGATATTGATCAACCACATTAGAGGAGTGGCTGAATTGTCTTCTTTTTATCTGATAGAAAATTATTAAAGGATTTTTGTCATAAGAAGGGATAAACAGAATATACATCCAAACACACAGGGAAAAATGTATTGGGAGGATGCATTAGGTATTTAATTAATAAAAGTTTCATCTTCTGGATTTTTGTGATAGTGTTTGCCAGATTTAAAAAATGAGGCATTTACTCTGTTTTCTCTTTTCATGATCAATATTCATTTAGGAATCTGAATTATTAATATTATTTTTATTAAAAATTCCCTCTCTTTTAAAATCATACAAGCTTCATATTCTCACAAAACGGGGATTCTTGGCTGTCCTTAATGTACGTGTGTGTGTGTGTGTGTGTGTGGTGTGTGTGTGTGTGTGTGTGTGTTTGGATGTTTATTATCTAGTTACTAGCCATTCCTTCTACCAATCAATGCCAAATTCCTGGAAAGACTAACTCAAGCTTTCTGTATACATTTTCCAGTCATTTCTCAACTTACTTGGCTTTATTTGGCTTCCACCTAGTCACCCCATTGAACTGTCTGAAAAACAATTATCAATCATTTCATTAGATGATGAATTCAATGGACACTTTCAGTTTTTTATTGTTGTTGTTTGTTTCCACGTGACTCATCTTCACCATTTGCGATTATGAAGCTTTCCCCTGAGGTTTTGATCCTGCCTTGTCTTCAGGGATGCTACTTTCTCCTCAATTTTTATCAGTCTCCTCGGCTCACTTTTCATTTTGTTCCTGGATATCTTATTTTGGGTATAGATCTTAAATTGTGATTACCTCAGTAATTTTTTTTTCTATTACTGCTATAATAAATTACTACTAACTTCACTAAGTTAAACAATAAAAAAGTTATTGTCTTACAATTCTGAGTGTTAGAAATCCAAAATGGGTCCTGGGCTAAAATCAAGGTGTCTGTCAGGTGGTATTCATTCTGGAAGCTCTAAGAGAAATCCATTTCCTTGACTTTTCCAGCATTTACAGGCCACTTTGGCTTGTAGCTCCTTCTTCCATCTTTGAAGTTTGCAGTATAGCACCTTCAGATCACTCTGATCTGATCCTTGTTCCCTACTTTTTCACTTATAAAGATCCTATGAGGACACTGGACCCATGTGGATAATTCAGAATAATCCTCCCAACTCAAGACCTCTCAGTTAATCACATCTATGAAGTTCCTTTTATAATATACAGTAACTTATTCATAGGTCCTGAAAATTAGGCCAGGGATACATTTAAGGGGGTTGTTATTCTCTCTACTGTGCCCCATGTTACTTCCGTGGTTTTCTTAATGTGTTCTCCGTTATTGTATCATCTCATCAAGGTGTTTAGTTCCAACTTCAGGAATACTCTGACGATGCCACGAATAGACATACACATAGGTAAGTGTTTCCAGCGTGGATCTCTAGATCCATGAACACTAGAAGAGAATGTCTTACGGTATCTTCACCTAGATATTCCCCAAATACTTTAAAGTCTAAATTTAAAAAAATTAATCCTTATCTCATACAACCACCTATCCCCCCAATATATACTTCCTTTTATTATGAGAAATAAAACCTGTATTTTGTTCTTGACATTTTGTTATTGTAGTCTACCCATTATCCAGTTGGTTTTAAGTTTTGTCAATTCTACTTGTTTTAATTCCATAAGCCCCAGTTTTTCTTTTCATTCCATCTAGCACAGACCAGTTCCCTCAGTCTTCTCTTCCCACTTTGATTTCTGTTAATAGACTTCAGTCTTTGTACCTATAAATCCATCTTACACACTGTTGCCTAAGTGATCCACTTTAGAAGGGAATCTAATCTAATAAGTATGTTAAATAGTAGTATAGGTATACAATATAAAAAGATGATTTGTACATATTGGTAGAATTTGTGCTATTGTTGGGATGAGTGTCCCAGAAAGGCCTATGTGTTAAAGGCTTGGTCTTCAGCCTTTGGCCTTGTTTGGAGGTGGGGGAATGTGGGGCCTCATGGGAAGTTTTAGGTTATTGAGAGTGTGCTCTGAAAGGAATTGAGGGCCCCTTGTTTCTTCTTTTCTTTTTATTTCTTTCTTTTTTTGTTCCTGGCCATGAGAGGAATAGCTTTGCTCCACCATATGTTCCCACCATGATACACTATTATACCATAGGCCCAAAAGCAATAGGGCAAACAACTGTAGACTCCAAAACTATGAGCCAAAACAAACCTTTCGACTTTAAAGTTGATTATCTTAGGTATTTTGTTTAGTATCAGAAAGCTGTTACAAAAGAGGCCAGAGAGAGCTCCCTTTGTCCTTTCCACCATGTGAGGATATAGCAAAATGATTGGCCACCTGTGAAACAAGGAGTGGGTGCTCCCCAGATATCCAATGTGCAGATGTCCTTGGTCTTGGATTTTTCAGCCTCCAAAACTACACACAATAAATTTCTGTTGTTTATATGCTCCTTGGTTTATGGTATTTTGTTACAGCAACCTGAATGCACTGACATATATTTGCCTGGTAAATTCTGATTCATCCATTCGAATGGAGATATGCCTCTTAAAAACTTTCCTTTCTTCACCAATGCCATTCTGAGTTAGATGCTTCTCATTAAGGTTCCATAGTATCCTGTTTTCTCTGTCATACTACTTCCTTATTTTTGTTGAAATTACCTGTTTACTTTTCCCTATAGTCTTCATTTTGAACTGAAGGCACATTGAGGGCAAGCAACACTGTTTGCTCTCCAATCCCTTATATAGTCACTATGTTATGAAGTTCATCCATTAATACTCAATTAACTATAGCAATATGAAGATGCAGCTATTGGTGAATGTTAACAATGTGTGCTATTAGTGTAAATAACATGCTAGATGAAAATAGATTTGTATGGAGCAGGGAACCTGGGCTTTGAATTGCAACAGATCTGGGTTTATGTCTTGACTTGGCTAATTGTCCATCTCTGAGATTTTGTTTTCTCATCTGAGAAAGAAGGAAAAGAAAATCTATCTTTCATTTTTTCTTTAAAGATGTAGAAATAAAATAAGGTTTGTAAGGCATCTGGTACACAGAGCTAATTCTGCTATTAGTAGTTAGAATGATTTATAATGTGAAAGAACTTTTTTATCTCATATAAGGCCTTATTTGTCTACACTATCAATAGTTGCTGAGATAGAACCAATGACATTTACTCCAAATTTTTCTCACTTTCCATCAGTTTGATCATAAAATAAATATTTTCTTTAAAGAAAATAATTACAGGATACAGATATATCACTCCTTTATAATATGATGGTTGTTAGTTACTTTCTTCACCAGATAATTTGAATTCACCATCTCTAAGCCTGTCTGTATTAACAAGAAACTGGGAATTGATATAGTTATATAGAAAATAAAGAAACATAACGATTTTGTTTTGATTACTGAGATGGGTACCTTCAAAAAGAGTTTCTTTTTTTTTTTAATAAATAAAAATATGAGCCAGATGTGATGGCACATATCTGGGTAATCCTAGTGGCTCTAGAGGCTCAGGTAGGAGGATTGTGAGTTCAAAGCCAGCCTCATCAACTTAGTGAGAGCCTAAAAAACTTAGAGAGACCCTGTTTTTAAGTAAAATATGAAAAGGGCTGGGGAGGTGGCTCAGTGGTAAAGTGCCCCTGGGTTCAATCCAAAAACAAAACAAAAAAAAAATTAAAAATAAAAAAGTGTTTGTTACAGAAAATGTGAAAGATGTTGCAAAGGACACATGAACACCCATACACACACACACACACACACACACACACACACACACAAATTAAGAAATATTCACTGACAACTAACCTAAAAATCTCCCTAGTCTTTTTTTCTTGTATTCATATTTTTGCTCTATAAAACATAAATCAGATGATAACACTGTGCTGTTTTAATATTTTTCACTTAATAACTTCATTTATCATTATAATATGCTTTAAAAATGACTTCATAATAATCTTTATCAATGTGATATGCCATCATTTATTTAATCTGTCTTATTTGTTGACATTTAAGTTATTTTTAATTTTTTGCTGTTACATATAATACTAGAGTGAATATACCTGAACATATTTACCCAAATTTGTGTTTTTTATTGGTTTGAGATAAATTACAAAGGAAGAAATTTTGAGATTCAGTGGTAGTCATTTTTAAAATGTTGTGAGACTTATTGTCAAATTGCCCTTTTGAAGAGTATGAATTCATTTTCACTCTACCAAGTAATTATATCCTATTCTAAAATTGGACTCAGATTTGATTTTTATTTTGGCAAATGAAAAATGAAATGAATTTAAAAGTGTATTTTTTTGTTTTTTCATATGTTCCTTGGCCTTTTCTATTTCTTTACTTGTCTCAAAATTTGTCTCTTTCTTGGCAGTTTGTGGAGTTTTTCTCACATACAGTGGCTGTGACTTCTGCCATCTGTGGGCTCTGGCCATTGGCACTGATTTCAGTTCTTTAAACCCATCACACTTGCTCACTTCCTGTCATCTTGTGCTGTTTTCTGTCTCCTCTTTTTCAGGTCTTAAGCATTCCTTAGAGTGGTCTTCTGTAAAATTACCCCCTTTACTTGCCACTTTGTGATGTGTTCCCTAAGAAAGCACCTGTAACTTCTTTGTCACACATTCTTCGCTGTCAGAATTTCCTATTTATTGCTGTATTCTACAACAGCATGAACTTCATGAGGCTCGCTGTGGACAGCTGTGGTCTGACCATAGTCGCCATTGCTCCTTTGTATTTGCTCACAGAACTTTGTTCAGATATTCACCCTTGTCCCCTCCCCAACTCAGCCCATGATTTTCAAAGGAGACTGTCATCATACTTGACTGTAAGGAAAGCCTGATTATCTAATTATCTGTATCCTTTGCTGGTGAGCTTATCAAGAATGGGGATATGATAGAACTTGGGTTAATAGGGCGCCCAGCAAGTTTTGTTTCCTGGGAAGCTTCAAAAACAGTTCTCTTCTTCTGGACATGTGATACATAGAGATGAGTCCTAGGTTCATCTTTCCATTAGGCAGGATGATGTCAATGTGCAGAGAAGAGGAAAGCAAGAGAATTTCAGTAAAATGGAGCTGGAGTTCATGGCTTATGTCACTCCTGAACCCCACATCATGGCTAGATTTCTGGTTATGTGCATCAATAAATTTTATTTGTTCCAGATTGATTTGAATTTGCTATTGATTATAGCCAAGCACACTGTAACTAAGATAAATGCCCAGTGCCTTAGTGCTCAACAAATATGTATTGTAAATGGAAAATTCTCCCATATGATGCATATGTTTTGTTTTGTATATTGTCTTCTTTCACTTACATTTTTTCTTTTGTTTAGTTATGAGATAATAAGCATTCACTTTTGAAAATCAACACAAAAATGGAAATATGAAAAATATGCTTTAATCTCTACTCTTTTTTTAAAAACTATACCCTTCTCAGATAACTAATATTAACTATTGGTTATGTGTACTTACATATTTTCCTTTACGATAATAGAAACATACTTTTGTCATTTTTTTAAATCTGTTTATTTATTTTACAAAATGGGGGTAACACTTTATGTATTATTGTATATCTTTGCTTTTTCAAATTAATAGATTGTGACTGATTTTACTGATTAGTTTATGTTGGTTGAATTTATTCTAGGCTGGGTATGGTAGCTCAAACCTATAATCCCAGCAAATTGGAAGGGAAGCTGAGGCAGGAGGATTGCAGGTTTGAGGCCAGCCTCAGCAATTTAGTAAGAACCTTAGCAACTTGGTGAAACCCTGTCTCTAAATAAATAAATTTAAATAAATCACACTGGATTCAATCCTCAGTACCCCCCCCCCCCGCCCCGCACACACACACACCAAATCATTTTAATAACTACACAGCATGGCTAATTTGTTTGTATTTCTACTTCATTAAATGTTTATTGCAGAATTTTATTCAAATTATTTTCTTTAACTGTAAATCTGAAGTTTTAATTGATTCCTCTTTGTTTCACATTTTGTCTGTAAATTTGGGGCATTAGAGGAAAACATTGTTTGATGGTGTGACTTAGGTAATGTGAAAGTTATGTAAGCTTTTCAAGTGTTAAGGAATCTGCTTTGCCATCTTGAAATTTAAAAACGTTTTTAAAAGAAGATTGTCCTTTTTTCTGCTTATTACAACTGGAAATTTTTTCTTTGTGCCCTTTCCAAGAAACCACACCTAGAGAACAGCCCTAGGGAGACTTCTCAGTTGCAGGTAAGAAAGTGATGAGTTTACATGGTATCCAGAAATTAGGCAAAAGCTAAAGAGATTTAAGATTTTGACCCCAACTCAGCAAATCAGGACTAGTGTTTTTCCTTTAAATTGAAGATTTAATTCTTAGGTATGTTTATTAATCATCAGTGGGGGATATAATTTTATTTTTATGCTCTATTAAATTTCAATTCTTGCTAATCGGTGATAGTTCAATTCCTTTTAGTAGCTATGCTATAGTTGGAAGGGTGAATGGGAAGTGGCTATAAGGACGAATTCTTCTCTCTGACTTTCTTTCAAAGATACAGAAGAAGAGAAAGTAGTGATTTAAAACTGAGGAGAAACTACAATGACTTGGCACAGTTAGGCTGAAGGTGACACACAAGCAAGGTTTTTACTGGGTTCCCTAAGGAACAATTTGTTCTTGACAATAGTAAAAAAACCTAATTTCAGAGAGAGAGAGAGAGAGAGAGAGAGAGAGAGAGAGAATATGATCCAGACCAAATTGAATAATATGATAGGGGTAAGATGTGGGTAGTCACAGTATTTCCAAGCAGTTTTTTATCAGCTAAATAATGTCGCTGCCTGAAGCGGAAGTCGCTTGGAGCAGCGAACGCCACAGGAAAATTCGGAGGCAGGATGAAAATGAAAAAAGGTCTTTTATTCTTCTCCTCTCTCCAGCTCCAGCAATCACTCCAAATGCTCTAACTCCAACCACCACCTTCTTCTTCCCCACACACACTAACGAACCTCACCCAGTTATATACATATAGCTTTAACAAGGACACGTGCTTACAGCTCGAGCTTACAGGTGCGTCACGCAGTGTTCACGGGCATACAAAGATTCTTTGAATAATGTATCAACATCAGGTGGAAACTAGAACATCTTTTATGGCTCTCAGCTAACCGCAATCTTTAGCTATCTCCTTGATTATAGGCTCCTTCATTTCCCCCTTTTAGTTTTAAAAGAGGGGATGTTCTAGGACGTCCATGTGCAACCGACATTCTTACCCGTCATGGGAGTCTAGGCTGTCCTGACTCCTGGCTTAGGTTGACATGCCGGCCACATTAGACTGTCCCGTGCGACTGTGCCGTGTCTTAGGTTGTCCCCCTCTGGGGATCTTACCCGTCATAGGCTAACCAGCCATCCAATAGAGCCCTTCAGGATCGACTGTGTGTTGACTAACAGCCGTCCAATTTTTAGGAGATGCTGCGGCTTTAAGGCGGCAAGCCTACTGCTGACGAGCCAAGTTTCCATAGCGTATCAAGTTCTTTAAGCCAATCAGCTGCCCTTAGTTTCATCAAGTAACGCACTGAGTTCTCTTAGACAAATACCCGCAAGGCATTGTCCCGCAATGTCCCAAAATAATGGAAAATCAAAATGTCCATAAGTTATAACACATAGATTCAGGAGGCCCCATGCATGCAGAGCAGAGGCCACACTGCTGGTGAGGTTGTTGATGCTTGAGCAGCAGGGATGCTTGCAGCGACCGCGGTCCCTGCAGTTGTAGCAGCAGCCGTCTTTTTTATGTCTAGACATTTCTACCGGCAAATCTTCAGGGCCCGCTACCTAAAAACTCAAGCATCCATTATTAAGGGAAAGGCAGTGCTATTCCAGCACTGAGATCAAAAGGTGAGCTGTCAAACTAAAAAAAGAATTATTAGAGTAGAAAATAAAAGTTGATCTCTGCTCACACACATTGCTGCTTAAGCTCCCACAAACATAAGCTGGCAAAATATCACATTCAGAAATAATCAAAGAGAAACTGAGGGTGTTTACTGCATTAAAGATAAAGAAAAGCTAAAGGCATTTTGGAAAAATAATTTGTTAGCTGGAATCCTCGAGTCTCTATATACACAGCAATCCTATACCTGTTGAAATAATTCAAATTAATCAGCTACTAAACAAATGAAGTCAATAACAAATAAATGATCCTCTGTCGGAACACCAAAATATCAGGTTATATAACATTAAACATATTCACAGCTGAAGAGAAGTCCCGGAGACAACTATAAATCAAAATTGATTATCATTATAATTGATTATCTAAAAATATTCTGAACTTATATAAATATCTATTTATCTATCTATCTATTGATTATCAAATTAGAATATTCTAAGCTTAAATGAATTAACGTTATTTGTTATTTGGATCTATATCTATCTACCTTTTTTTTTTTTTTTTTAAGCGCTTAATTATTTGTGACGTCACACTAGACAGACGCACATATAAACATATTTGTGACATCACATTAACATGAAATTTAGACAAATGCACAGACATAAAGACATATATAAAAGAGAAAAAAAAAATTACAATTGTGTATACACTGAAGAGAGATCTTCTTGTCCCGGCCGGGAAGAATGAAATTTAAGTTGTAAATTTAATGGAGAACTCTTTTAAGGGAATCACTCCATACCTTCATTTTGGTCCTCTTGACCTTGCACTTGTTTATTCAATCTAGACTCCTCAATAACTTCGTCTTGATCCCTTTGACTTTGTACCTGCTTTATCAATCTAGATGGTATCCATATTGGAGAGGATTCGTGCTTTGGAAAAACACAAACAGATCCTCTCCCCCAAATTAATACTGGGTCTGGACCCTTCCATGTACCTGAGAGAACATCCTTCCAGTAAACCAAAGGTTTATGTTGTTGGTGTGGGTTCCAGTGTCTATCTCCAGCCGAATGTCCATTAGAATCTAAAGTTAAGAAATTTAGGGTAAACAGGGCAACTGCCAATCTGTCCTTAGGATTTTTCCAGTTTCCATCTTTTTGCTTTAGTAACATATTTTTAAGTGTCCGATTTGCTCTTTCAATTATTCCTTGTCCCTGAGGATTATAAGCGATACCTGTTTTGTGGATAATATTGAACTTTGTACAAAATTGTTTGAAGGATGTGGATGTATATGCAGGGCCATTATCTGTTTTAAGCATTTTGGGGATGCCCAATGCAGCAAAAGCTTGCAGACAATGAGATATAGTATCTTTAACTTTTTCTCCGGAATGTAAAGAAGCAAAAATCATGCCTGAGCATGTATCTATGGTGACATGAATAAATCGTAATTTTCCAAAACTTGGCTCATGTGTGACATCCATCTGCCACAAATGATTGGGCATCAAACCTCGTGGGTTAACCCCATAATGTGGATTGGGCAAAAGTGTTACACAAGATGGACATTCTTTTACAATTCTACGAGCTTGTTCTTTTGTGATTTTAAATTTTTGTCTTAAGGTAGTGCTGTTAACGTGGAACTGGGAATGAAATAAAGTAGCTTGTTGTACTGTAGTAAATATAAATATTGTTTTAGTGAGGGCGTCAGCTTTTTGATTACCTTCATGGAGAGGACCAGGCAGATTAGTGTGAGCTCTTATGTGACCTATAAATAAAGGTTCTTTTCGTTGCCATAGGAGATTTTGGATTTGAGAAAACAATTTAAAAGCTGGAGTATGTGGTGCTATTGGACCTGCTAGCTCCAATTTTGGGACAGCATGTACAATATAATGGCTGTCTGAAAAAATATTCATAGGCTGTTCTTTAAAATTTTCCAGAGCTATTATTATAGCTTCGAGTTCCACTAATTGAGCTGATTTTTGATTAGTGATATGAATCATTTTTTCATTTTGAGTGACTACTGCAGCAGTACCGTTAGAGGATTTTTTTTTTTTTTTTACCATCTGTAAATACATTAAATGCTTTAGGAATGGGTTGATTTTTTATTACCTGTGGGAATATGATAGGATGATTGATACAAAAGGACAGTATAGGAGATTTAGGAATATGATTGTCAAAATTTGCAGAAGTAGAGCATCTAGCTATAGCCCAATCATTATCATTGAAGCACAAATATTCAACCTGTGACGATGAATAAGGAGTAATAATAGTAGCGGGATGAATTCCAAATATTTTAGTAGAGGTTTTAAGTTGGCTCCTTGTTACTATTATTACTTTCACTAGTATCCTGAGTTTCAGTTTCTAAGGAGAGTACATACTCCTCAGCTAATTTTATTAAGCTTCTGATGGTTTTTGCAGATCTTACTTTTGAATTTACATTCCTACTCTCCTTGCTGGTCTCCACTGAGTCAGAGGATATGCTTTCTTGTTCACTTTTCTCACTATCCTCTGAGTTCTCAATATCAAAAATTTCATTCATGGCTTTTATAAACCGACTTTTTGTTATATTTGCTCCCATCTTTTTAAATTTTCTTTTTTCTTACCTTGCCGCCGAATTCCCCGTACGGGCCGCCACCTGTCGCTGCCTGAAGCGGAAGTCGCTTGGAGCAGCGAACGCCACAGGAAAATTCGGAGGCAGGATGAAAATGAAAAAAGGTCTTTTATTCTTCTCCTCTCTCCAGCTCCAGCAATCACTCCAAATGCTCTAACTCCAACCACCACCTTCTTCTTCCCCACACACACTAACGAACCTCACCCAGTTATATACATATAGCTTTAACAAGGACACGTGCTTACAGCTCGAGCTTACAGGTGCGTCACGCAGTGTTCACGGGCATACAAAGATTCTTTGAATAATGTATCAACATCAGGTGGAAACTAGAACATCTTTTATGGCTCTCAGCTAACCGCAATCTTTAGCTATCTCCTTGATTATAGGCTCCTTCAAAATAACAGCAAAAAGAACCATATGGAGCACCCTGTGGTAAATTAACCTATGAGCCAGACAGATAAAGGTGGCTGTAGTTTCTGTATGAGTTCAAAGCACAGATGAAAATTAGCTCCTCTGGGTATAGTCATTTCAGACTCCAGGAACACTGGTAACTTCCTGAGGTTAGAAAATATTGCAAAAGTCTAAAGCCTGACTTTTCCTGAGGTCAGTGGACTCAGCTTGTCTAAGTATAAAGTGATCCAGGGGGAGTGAACACTGAGTTGCTCCCGGAGCCACTGAAAACAACATCAGGAACAAACAAAAATGAAATAAGAGAAAGAAAACGTACTGCTTTATTCTTAGGATAGGTACAAACATATGTGGGTTTTCTTAATTTTGATTTTTTTATCACAATGAAAGAAGATTTCATTTTGTATGATATATCTTTTTCTGGGTAGAATATGCTGGTAGCCTTCCATGGATGGGTAAAAGAAAGAGAAATGAGAGAACAGAAAGTGATTATTCTGATTGTACTAAATAGTCCTGTATTTGGAAATCACTGAAGGTGACTGGAATCAGGATACTAAGTGAATGGTCAAGAATACATGTGGCTCTTTATGATATAATCATATGCTGTCTGTTCTGTAACAAATAGTATTTTTAATTGATGTTCCCAGTAATTTAAGCTTGCTTTCTGGGTGATTTTACTGTGGCATATAGGAACTCAAGTATTTCTAGTAAGATTACATTTTAAGCATCAATTTCTACTTTAAATTAAAGGTTCCATGTCTGTTAGTTTCAAAGCCATTATTAGGGGGAAAAAACCCTCATATTTAATAACTTAAGTTTGATTTAACCAGGTTACAACTAGCACGTCAGGCAATTGCCATAAGCTGAAAAGAATTCTGATGTGCCCTGACCCTTCTTTTGCCAGACATAAATCATCAAATTTCTAGTGCAGTTTTATGGGTCAGTGCAGAGTGAGAAGAATTCAGTGAAATTCTGGTGCAGATGAAATGAACTTTATTTATTCATTTAGTTTGAGTCATAATTTGAATTCAGCAGAATTCTAATCATAGTATTTTTGCAATGTTTAAAAGGATAAGAATGAGGATAAAATACTTAGTTTAACTATATATTAATATTCTGTCTTATTTGAAATTAATTTATTTCACAATAAAATATTTACAATTTATTGAGATAAAATTGTTTTTGGAAATAAAAGGGAAAGAAGGGTGGAGCATAGTAATGGCTGGGAGCGATGTGGGCCAACATTATAGATGGGTTGCAGATGCAAATCTGTTTCCTTATAGCCAATTCATGAGGGAAATACAATTGGTTCTAGGAGTGTCAGAGTCCATAGGATAAGTAAATTTCAGTCTCAGTGGAACTGTAACTATTCATGGCACAGAAACCAGAAATTGATACTAGTTTTCTACCAAAGAGAAAATGCTAAATATTTCATTCCTTGATTCCACTTCCACAGAAAACATAATTCTCTAGCATTTCCAAAGCCTTCTCATGGAGACCCTTAGAAGAGACGAAGGGGATCATGCCAAAGAGGAAGGGGATGGTAAGGGAGGGGGTGTGTGTGTGTGTGTGGAGTGCATATGATAAACTCATTATTCTGCATAATTAACTTGCACTAATTTTTTAAAAGCCCTCTCACTTAAGGTTGAGAGCATCAGTTAAGATCAAATTTCAGTAAGAACAATTGCCCAGGAAGAATCATACAGCAGGACAGTTACTTTGCTCTGGCTGATTGACAGTTACTGTTGGTCTGGCTGATTGTGGGCATTGATTTTACTCTGCATAATTAGGGGAATTGGGAGAGTGCTGACCCTTCAAAAAGTCCTCCACAAAGAGTGCTCCTCTCAGCAGTTTCTGAATATTGAGAATTTGAGGCAATATTCCTTGATGAGTAGTTAGACTGTGCAATTTGTGTTTCATTAAATATCTAGCCAGGAACCAGCACTGTCATTGTTGGTGAGTGTAGTGACAATCTCTGGTGAAACAGCCCAGGCACTTGAATGTAGGCCTGACCTGGCTTAAGGCGATAGATCAGGGGTGAGAGAAGCTCCTCCCCTGTGCAGCTCTGTTTTGTGTTTTTAACCGACCTCTATTGGTGGAGCTGGCAGCCCTTCTCTCTCTACCGCTGACTTCCGAGTTCCTTGAGGCCAGGGGCTGTATAAATTGGAGATGGAATACTCCTGTGCTGGAATTGGGCTCTGGGACTTAATCCTCAGTGGAGCACTTTAGGTTTCCTGGGGAATTTTATTTACCTTTAGAAGTCTAAAATCCTCATCTATGAGTGAAAATGAAATAAATAATATCTTCACAGAGTTGTGAGGATAGAAATATAGCTAATGGAAAGAGTTAGATATTGTCACTGTTCTTCATTTTTGTCTTTGTGATGAGAGAGCAGTGTGGCATAACAGATATATTATACCATCTTCAAAGTCAGATAGATTTTTGGTCAGATTTGTGTATTCTTGGATAAAAACTTAATAACCCTATAACTCAGCATATTTCCCTAACTCAGTATCTTCTTCTATAAAATGGAGATAACCGTGCTAACTTCTAGGGTTGAGTAAAACTTCTAAAGGGCAATGTAATCATGATTTCTGAACAGGAAAAAAAAAAAAAAAAAAAAGACCAGTCAGGTAACTCCATTTGACATAGCTAAAAGACAATTGATGGGGGAAAAAAAAACTACTTACATCACAAATAAATGTGTAACTTCCCTACTATTAAAGAGTTACTAAGATTCAGCAACTCCATAGAAAAAGCAGGAGCAGATAAGGAAATAGATGACAAAGTATATGAAAAGATGCTCAGCTCCATTCAGAGTCAGGAAATTATAATGAGATGAAGGAGCCCTAATTAGGAAGGGCTGTTGCAGCTAGCTGGAAGCCATGGGTTCCACCTGGTATGTATGTGACGCACCTGTAGGCACCCGCAAACCTGAAGGTATATAACCGGGTGAAAGCGGTCCGAGTTAGGAGAACGGAGAATTCAGTCAGCCGGGCAGTCACTCGGTCGGTCAGAAGAATCAGAGCGGCCAGAACGTAGGCAGAGCGGTTACAGAAGAGAAACCAGATAGAAGACAGAAGAGAAACCAGATAGAAGAAGTAATGACTGGTCAGAGTAAGGCCGAGGCTCCCGAGGAAGACAGAAGACAGAAGACAGAAGAAGGAAGAAAGAAGAGAGAAGAAAGAAGCTCTAATCTTTCTCTAAGCTAAAAGCTCGCTCTAATCTTTCTCTCTAAAAATCTTTCTTTCCCTCTCTAAGCTCTAAGAAAGTAGAAGTAAAAGTAGTAAAAGCTATACTCTGCCTCCGAGAATTTTCCTCCTGTGGCGGCGCCGTGGCTGGCCGTGACAGGCAGCTTACAATGAGATATGATTTCTCTCCTGCTAGATTAGGAGAAACTTGTAAATTTGATGACATACTCTGTCAGTGAGTCACACACTTCTGTAGGTGGCAAATGTAGCATATAACACCTGTGGAGGATTATCCAGCACTCACTACCAATATTATGGCTGTATTTGACTGCTTGCCACAGAAATCTCACTTCTGGTGATCTATTCTGTTGATATACCTGCATAATCACAGAATGGCATATGTATGAACTTACTCATTATGGAATAGTCTCCAGCAGCACAAGACTGGAAACATTACAAACACCCACTAAAAAGAACCTGGTTCACCACACAGTGGAGTACTACACAGTTGTGAAAAGAGTGAGCACATTCACAATGTGCTGAGATGAGTTCTCCAGGCTATGCTAGTGTAAACTGAAAAAACAAGAAGCAGCACTGTGATTGATGATGATGATGATGATATGTAATGGCAATAACATAAGAATACAGGCCACTTTTATCTAACAAAAAATAAGAAATTATATCTGTAATTATTTATATTTGTATGAAGACATTTTGGAATAGTAGCCAAGACACTCTTAAAAATGGCTTTACATAACATCATAACTGTATGACTGCACATATGGTCCAAAGCTACATTGGTGTACAACCAGAGAAATGAAAAGCTGTGCTGCAATTGCATACAATGAATCAAAATGCATGCTGCTGTCATATATACCAAATTAAAATAAATAAATTAATTTAAAAATGGCTACACATAATAGGTATGGAGTCAAGGTGGACAGGAATGGAGTGGCCCTGGGATTTCTTGAAGTTTACTTTTTTAACATGTTGCTTTGACTTTAGAACCTTGTAAGTATTATCTATTCATAAGACATTATGTAACTATTATCTATAAAGTAAGGAGTCCTCTATCAAGTTATGTCTCTTTTTCTAAGGCCCAAGGAAATATTTCAGAAAAATAGATAATTGTTCAAATAATTAAGTACCACAAATCTTTCATCCCTAGATTTTGCTTTATTTACAATTAAGCCTGGTTTGCAGCAATCGAGTTATGATTTGTATAAATCAAACTTAAAATAATTTAATCTATTATTTTTAAAAGCAAAAGTAGCATTTTTATCTCTCTCAGGATCCCCAAGTTATTTCTTTCTTCCTTGGCAGTTGAATTTTAAAGGGACTGAATTTTTACTAAATTATGAGATAACACTCCTAAGTCCGAAGTTTTTTTCAAACCAATTTTTCCCCCCCAACTACCTGATATCGGGTACAAAGCACAGTAGGCCTGTATGATAAGAAGCCAAGTTTCGAATCTCACATTTAAGAAGTTGTGATTCTCTTGCTGGGGCAGGCTGTCTGTGGGGAGACTAATTCAACCTATACCTAACCAGTGTTTATGGAGTGTGTCTGTATGTTCTATGCCCTGTTATCTAGCAACGAACCAAACTGACAACAGCTGCTGCCCTCAGTTGTTTATACTCTTGAGGAAGATGCTCTTGCTGCCAGTGGTGCACCGTGAAGGAGGCTGAAGCCTGGATGATGCTCAGACACCACCTCAGACTAACATCCACGACTGAGGACCACATGTTGCTAGCGGAAGCCTAAATAGTTTCTCACTGCAAAACATAGTTCAGTGTGCCCAGGCTGTTTCAAATAGGTGAGAGGGTGAGGCATGCAGGTGGATGTTAACCCTGGACTGCTACCACAGCCAGTCTACTGCCTGGTCACAAGGGGCATCCACTACATCAGCCTCCCTAGAGGGGTCGCTGGACTGCTCCCCTCCTTCATTCACAGTCTTGTGTCTCTTAGTCCTTTTCTTCTTGTTCCTTCTGTCCTCAGTTCTCCCAGAATTTATTTTCCCAGAATTTATGTTTCTCTACAGACATGATCAAATTCCAGGTCCTTCTAGTGTTATAGATATTCAAGTGCATTCTGAATATCAGTGAATTTTCCTTTCTTCTAGGGCCTTGTCGTTTTATAGAGAGAAGGATCAAGTTCAAATGGAGTGGAGGAAGGAGTGAAAATTATTGGGTGTGTGTGTACGTGTGTGTGTGTGTGTGTGTGTGTGTGCATTTGGAATCAAATATTAGCTGTAACATGTCAGGTTTGATACTTTTTTGGGAGAGTCTTTGGGTTGCTTGAGAGATTCACGTGGCTCCAATCATTAACAAAAAAATTGACATTATTTCTCAAAAAGGAACAACCTTTGGTATTCTTGTACTTGGAATTTCTTTGCCTTGGGTGACAATACAATTGATATTAGCTGACTCAGAAGACAGCTGGTCCAGCTACTTTACTAATTTCTAAGTTTTTCCCAGAAGAGACAGTAGAGAGTAGAAGGACAACAGGATGGTGGCAAGTGTAGGGATAGGAAGCCTCACTTTTGGCCGTCAAATGCCAAAGCTAAAGAATTAGGTTAAAAATTAAATTTGGCATTTTATTTCCAATCTCCCTAAATGCTACAAGAGAATTTTTAGCATTTTTCATCAAATGAACAGGATGAAAAAAACAAACTGGCAACAAACAATGGCAAACAAGGGAGTTGATAGGAGTGCTGATTTCCTCAGGGGTGGGGGAGGGCTAGAGAGGCAAAGCCTTTCCAAACTGTGTCTGGCCAGTTTTCCCTGCAGTCGCAGGGCTGGCATGTTCCCCAAATATCCTTTACAGGAGCAGCATCCTCCATAAAGATGAATGTTGGTAACGGTGAGGCCCAGGAGAGGTTATCTTGAATGGGTAACAGAGAGGAACTGGATGAAATTATCATTTTTAAGACTCTAGAGCCCACTTGTGAAAATTCCTCTTCTCTCTTTTAGGAAAGATTATGGCATCCAACACATATTCTTTTCTACTTAAGCTGGAGTCTGAAGTTAATATAGTAGCATTCATTCCCTGTTCTTGAAGTGCTCTGTATTTCTAGAACAACATCCCTAGAAGATAAGCACTTGAAGAGGTTTCATAATTTCACAATAATGTGGCATTACCATTTTAAAGACTTTTCAATAAACAATAATAACAATGCTGGATGATACAGATTATTCAAAACACTTGTTCTCAAATCTGTTTAACATTACTTATTTTTCATAAGAGATTAGTGACTCGATCAACACATATGTTCTCTTATGGTGGTCAAATGCCATTTGGTTACTATTAAAATAATACTCATTAAGAGTGCTTTTCTTAAGTATAGAAGCAGAACAAAAAAGATTAGCTTTCCTAATAAAGAAAATATTTTTGGAAGATAAAATGCTCTGATAATCTTTGTTTTTAAATGAAAGCTTTTTATTTTTTACAAATATCACATAATGAGATGAATATCTTTTTGCATATACATAGTAACTTTTTTTCAGTAAGTATAATTTTATAGTTTCATAGCCTTACATTTAAAAGTGAAAAAAAAAAATCATGAACTAAATATTGTTATGCTTTTTCAAATTATAAAAATGTGTACTTATATATTCCAGTTTGCTTTTAAATAATAGCTATGGCCATGAGAAGGGCTTCATTGCCAGCTTTCAATGTCAGTATATGTAGAATTGAGCACTAATTTCAGAGCTATCTTACCTCAGAAATTAAAAACATATTGCATTTTTATTCCATGATTTATTTGTTTGGGAGAGAAAATGATGGTTGTATTTTTGAGGAAAACAAGGTAGATGTAAGTGCTTATGTGGATGATTTGATTATTGATTTACCTGGGGTCAAAAAGTGGGCCACATCACTCATACATTGCTGGTGGGACTGCAAAATGGTGCAACCATTATGGAAGGCAGTATGGAGATTTCTTGGAAAACTGGGAATGGAACCACCCTATGACCCAGCCATCCCACTCCTGGGTCTATTCCCAAAGGACTTAAAAACAGCATATTACAGTGACACAGCCACTTCAATGTTTATAGCAGCACAATTCACAATAGCTAAGTTGTGGAACCAACCTAGATGTCCCTCAGTTGGTGAATGGATAAAGAAAATGTGGTACATATACACAATGGAATTTTACTCAGCAATAAAAAAATATAAAATAATGGTATTCTCAGGTAAATGGATGAAGTTGGAGAATATGATGCTAAATGAAGTTAGTCAATCTCAAAAATCCAAATACCGAATGTTTTCTCTGATATAAGGAGGCTGATTCACAGTGGTGTTGGGTTGGGGTACATAGGAGGATTAGAGGAATGCTAGAAATGTCAAAGGGGAGGGAGGGGAAGGAAGAGAGCAAGGGGGGATGGAGGGGAAAAAAGAAAAGGTGGCTGAATAAGATGGATGTCATTATCCTAAATGCAAGATTGAAGATTTGAATGGTACGAATATATATTGTATACAAACAGTGTTTTGTAAAAAGATGCTCTATATGTTTATTATGAATTACAATGCATAGTACTATTATAAAAAATAAATAAATGAATAAATAAAAGATTTAAAAAAGTGGGCCACAAAACCCAAAATTGTAAATGATATTGCATTACAGCATTAAGAAATGGACCATGTAGTGTATATCCTGCAGATCCAGCAGCATGTGAAAAGTCAAAGGAGACTCAGCCTTTTACAGTTTGTGCTTTTCATCTCCTCATGTAAAATTCTGTGTGTGAGTGAGGGAATCTATGTCTTTGGGTCTGGGGTAGATCGGAAATAGACCAAAGGATTAACTGGGCAATCTGGAGAGTAGGTGTACTGACCACCTCTTCTTACCTGTTACAGGATTTCATCTGCAACCATTTCCTCTCTGCTTGAAGTGCCCAGGGCTTGAGGAGAGAGATTGTGGTAGAGTAAATGATCATGTTTATAGTTGTGGGGGAAAATTAAGAAGAGAAACTTTCTTGACTCTTCTTAAAAGTGATTTAAGAAGGTTGCAGGTTTTCACTATGAGTGGGTGGGAGAAGTTCAGGGGATGGTGATGTGTATCTTGACAGGAATTTTGGTTATATACTTGCATGTATTCATTAAAACTCATCAAATTGTGCCTTAAGATTGTGAATTCACTAGATAGAAATTTCATCTAAAATAACTAAATAATTAAGTTGTAGTTAATAGTATGCAGGCTGAGTGTTTAGAAATGAAGTATATCAATCCCTGCAAATTATTTTGACATGCATTAAAAAAATAATGATGAAGGAGGGCTGGGGAAGCTAGTTAGATAGGGGTAAGAAGTCTTGGTATGCTGTTGCACAACAGATAACAATTATGTACTGTATTTTTCAAAAAGGTAGAAGAAAGGATTTTTAACATTTTTTACTATAAAGATATGATAAATGAGGAGACATAAGTTTAACCTGATTTAAACATTACACAACTTATACATTTTTTGAAACATCACATGGTACCTCATTAATATGTACAATTTTTATATTTTTATGTGTATCAGTTTAAAATGTTAAAACAATTATGGAATAAGGGGATATATACATATATGTACATATACATATTTTTTTTAATAAAGAAAATTAAACAAAATGTTATTTGTAGAATCCAGGTGGTAGGTATATGGGTGCTCATTGGAAAATTCTTTTAACTTTTCTGTATATTTGGACATTATAGTAAGTAATAAAACATTGATGATAGTAAGGGGAGGAACTAAAGGAAACTCTGATATTTAGCTCTTAAATTCAATAACCTTGATCCTGGTGGAATGCAGAAGTAAGTGGGAAGAAAGTAACTCTCTGCTGCTCTGGTCTCTCACTTGTATTAGGTTCCTTAAGTTAAGGACAATGGAGATTTAGAGTGAAGCAAGATGATTTAGTACAGGTGAGTGCCCCTGGGAAGGAAACCTGGAACTGTTCTTCACCTACATCTGTCCAGGCTAAATCTCTCAGGGTCACTTACGTGGAAAATAAGCCATCTTAGCTAACAGAGCATTCCCTGAAATTTCACTAAGTCTCTACAGTGACACCATAAAGCACTGGAAAGGCGTCCAAGTTCCTACCACATCCTGGGAGATGATGAGGACTGAAAAGACCTAAAAATTGCAAAGCACTTCATGGACTGTGATGAAAGGTCTCAGTTGCAAATGTCATCATTGGCCAGGAGACTGAAAACACACTAGATTACAAACATCCCAAGGATGTCAGTAGGATGAGGCAGCAATAGAAAGCATGGTTTCTGATGCCAGTGCAGGACCATTGCAAGTAAAAAACCTCTTCCATTATGCCACTGGAGCCTCCAGAGCAGACACCTCACCCTAAAGGGTGAAGATGACTGATAAAATAGCTTCACCAAACTTAGCTCTCCTAGAACAGAGGTGGCTTTATACAGCTTTGTGTGACAGATACACAACTTTCAATTCACTTTTGCTCTATTGTTGCTTTTTAAAAAATACATGCTTTGGGGGGGCTGGAGTTGTGGCTTAGTGTTAGAGCTCTTACCCGGCATGTGTGAGGCACTGGGTTCGATTCTAAGCACCACATATAAATAATTAAATAAAATAAAGGTCCATTAACAGCTAAAAAATGTATATATATATATATATATTAAAAATACATTTTTAAAAAACTATGTAGTCTATATTCACTGTCTCCATTTACTTTTTTTCCCCCCTATGTTTTATTTTTCAGTGCTGAAAATCAAATCCAGGGCCCTTTGCATGCTAGGCATCTATTCATTTGTGGTACTAACTCCTCAACCCAATTTAGTCATGTTCTGGCCTCTTTATCTCCTATCATCAGCTTCTGTTATAGCCTGCAGTGATATCCATAATATCAGTTTTAAAGAATGATTTAGTGGTTATCTTGTTCTCTCAGCAGTACTCAGCATCATTGACTTTCCTTCTAAAAACACCAAAATTATGCAGAATATCAAAAAGATAAAAGTTCAGAAAATAATAAAGTGAAAAATTATATGTCAACTATCCAGATTTAACATATGTTAACATTTTGCCATATTTGCCTCAGATTGCTAAGCTTTTTCTTAAGGAATGAAATCTTATAATGAAAGTCATCATCATTGCATATATAATTGATGTCTTTCATCACTGTGCAGATCTTTGGCTCTTATTAGATATGTATTCGTGACATGAACTATAGAATTAGTGTATCAATCTCCATGACATACTCTGAGAGGATTTTTAAAAATATTTTTTTAGTTGTAGATGATACAATGACTTTATTTTATTTATTTACTTTTTCTATGTGGTGCTGAGGATCAAACCCAGTGCCTCACATGTGCTAGCCAAGCACTCTATCACTGAGCAACAACCCCAGCCCTCTGAGAGGATTTTAATCATTATTGTATTGAAGTTAAAGATCAATATCAGAGTGATTGGATCTTTACAATTTTAGTTCTTATACTTTATGCACATGACATAACTTTATGTATTCATAAAAATTTTATAGCCCTCAATAACTCAGTGATAGAGCATTTACCTAACAAGAGCAAGGCCCTGGGTTCAAGTTTTAAAATTTATTGGCATATTTATTATATTCTTGTATGTTTTTTTAAACTCTGTTGTCTCTGTTATACCTTATGTTTTATTTCTGATGCTGCTTATTCCTTTTCATTTTCTTGATCAGTATTGTCAGTGATTCATCTGTATAATGGTCTTTTCAAAGAACTAGCCCTAGGTTTTGGGAATCATATCTGTTTTCATTATTTTATGTTCTTATCTTTATTTCCTGTTGTCCTTGCTCTAAGTTCTGTTTCTAGTTTTTTGAGAACAAATACTTCATGCACTTTGCAGTCTTTCTTGTTTTTTAACCTATATTCAGATATAAGACATCATATGAACCAAATGTAGCTACTTTTAGAAATTTAGATATTAGTGCTTTTTTGTTTCATTCTGGTCAGATTCCTATTATGACGTTTTAAATATTTATATTTATTTTATTTTTATGTGGTGTTGAGGATTGAACCCAGTGCCTCACTCCTGCTAAGTGAGTGCTCTACCTCTGAGCCACAACCCCAGCCCCCCATTATGACTTTTTAACCCATGAATTATTTAACTTTTTAAATTATTTATTCATTTATTTTGGGCCTTGCTATTTTACCAAGGATGGCCTCAAACTCCTGGACTCAAGTGATCCCCTACCTCAGCCTTCCAAATAACTGAGACTATAGACCTGTGCCACTGTCCCTGGCCCCATTAATTATTTAGAAGCATGGATTTTAGGTAGAGTCTGAACATTATTTTCTTCTTATTATTATTTTTTGTAGTACTTGGGATTGAACCGAGGGCCTTGCACATGTTATGTAAATGTTCTATCACTGAGTTATACCCCCAGCCCTGTATATTATTTTTTTATAATGTTATCTTTAACAAGAACATCAGATAGAACACTAACCTCAAGGATTTATAAAGCTCTCAAAAGCCTTAACATCAAAAAAACAAATAACCCTATCAATAAATGGGCCAAGCAACTAAACAGACACTTCTCAGAAGATGATATACAATCAACAAATATATGAAAAAAATGTTCAACATCTCTAGCAATTAGAGAAATGCAAATCAAAACTGCTCTAAGATTTCATCTTACTCCAGTCAGAATGGCAGCTATCAAAAACACAAAACAACAATAAATGCTGGCAAGGATGTGGGGGAAAAGGTACACTCGTACATTGCTGGTGGAACTGCAAATTTGTGATGCCAATCTGGAAAGCAGTGTGGAGATTCCTAGGAAAACTTGGAATGGAACCACCATTTGACCTAGCTATCCCACTCCTTGGTCTATTCCCAAAGGACTTAAAAACAGCTTACTACAGGGACACAGCCACATCAATGTTTATAGCAGCACAATTCACAATAGTTAGATTGTGGAACCAACCCCGATGCCCATTAGCAGATGAATGGATAGGGAAACTTTGGTATATATACACAATGGAACACTACTCAGCACTAAAAGATAATAATTTTCTGATTTCCAGTGCCATAAATAGAAGGCAGATTATTTGGAAAGCAGGATATATGTATACATGGAAATGCCACAGTGAAATCCATTGATTTGTACAGTGAATGCAATTAAATAATTATAAAGAAAAATAAAAGTAGTCTATATTTATAATGTTAAGTGTTTGGTGTTAAATTTTCTTTGTGGTCTTTAATATGGTTTATTGATTTTTTAATTGTTGAAGAGAAATAATTGAATGTCAGCACAGCATTAAAGGTTAAAAAAAATGTATCAGAAAATAGAAGCAAATCTTTGTTCTAGCATTCTCCAGCTATGAGAACTTGGGCAGGATACTTAACCTACTTGTGCCTGTTTCCTTATTTCCTCTGAATAGGAAGGCCATGCTAAGCCTCATAAACTTGATAGTATCTGAGTAGAGACCCTGAGGAATTGAAGAAGATAGTCACGTTGATATCTGGGTCCAGAGTATTCTTGGCAAAAGCCTTAAGGACAGTGTGAGATTCAAGTTTTGTGGAAAGGTGTGTGTATGGGAGCACACTGTAGGATAAATGGCAGGGGAGGTAAGAGCAGGGAGAATGTAAAGTCAGGCAAACTCAATTTTTTTTAAATTTTATTTTTATAATTTTTAATATGTACAACTCATAGTGCACATATTTAGTATCTTTTTACATACAACTGTTTGTATACAAAGTATATTCGTACAATTCAGGTCTTCAATCATGCATTAAGGAAAATGATATCCGTCTCATTCAACCACCTTTTTTTTTTTTCTCCCCCTCCCTCCCATCTTGCTCCCTCCCTTACCCTCCCTTAACAGGAGGAAGAAAAAATATTAAGAAAATGCATAATAAATAGAAAGTAATTTACTATGGCATAAATAAATGAGTTGTCATTGAATAAATCCAAATGTATCAGTGACTTCACAAATTCAGATTAAAACCCCATTTAGAGGGGCTGGGATTGTGGCTCAGCAGTAGAGTGCTCGCCTAGCAAGTGGGCGACCCGGGTTCGATCCTCAGCACCACGTACAAATAAAACGCATTGAATAAAACGCATTGTGTACAACTAAAAGCAAATAAATAAAAATATTAAAAAAAAAAAACCCATTTAGAGGAAGGCACTAGCAAAGATTTCTTCCTTAGTGTGTCCAGCACCTGTGATTAGGTTGCAACTCATGCATGTCTGAGGTGAGTGCTGGGTGTGTTGTGTTCAGCATACCATAAGAACCAGTCATTCCCATCAAAATGCGCTCAGGAATATGGTGGCACTATAAAGGGGGTGGCCTCATTGGAAAATTTGTACCTATCCCACAAAAGTAATTTTGGGCAAATGAATAAAGGTGTCCTCAACCTCAGGCTCAGTGGTCAGTTCTTACTGACATTTATCCAACTTCTCAAGACCAGTGTGGTTAAGTTACCTTTTCTTCTTTCTTTTCATTTTGAGCCTTCTGCTTCTCTTCTCCTGATGAGCTTTCCCTCTCTGCTTGTGTCTGCTTCTTATGTTACCTCTCAGAGAACTTTTCAGCATCAATTAGGCCACATAATTATGACTTCTTTAAGACATACTAGAATTGGGCTTGGTGGAAGCAGGTAAGGGACCAGGGGTTAGTGTTGGGAGGGCCTGGTCAAAAGAAGTCTCTGGAAAGTTGAGACACAGATTAGTAGAAGCAGTGGTAACAAGAGCTGGGGAGTCAGATTCACCCACCAGAAACTTTCTATTCTTCAAGTGGCCCTCTAACAGCCTAGGATTTACTTGACATACTCCTTTGCATTTTCTGAGGTATACTTATTTTTGTTTTGGGTCATTAGGTATTGGGGTCCAGGTAGAGGGACACTATTGCTGCCAACAGAACATAGCTTCTTGTTGCTCAGCTTATAGAAAGCCTTTACTCTCTACCACACATACTCTCCTGCTGCTAAATACTATGACATCCTGGAAACATTTTTGCAGGGAATTTTAGGTGGGAGGTAGGTTTGGCCAAGATGGAATGTGATGGTGTTGAGATGCCCACATTTCTAAACAGTGATGAAGACCTAGATGCTTGTGGCTTGTTTCAGAATTTGTATATAGGGTTCCAGCCACCATGATCCAGCAAAGAAAGGGAAAGACCTAAAAGAATTTTGGATATGGAGAGCTGACCAGACTATCGATGGTGAGAAAGATAGGAAGGAGAACTCTTATTATTTTCGGTTCCTTTCAGCTGTATATTTTTAAATGTTCTAATTTAATTCTCTCAAGAGAAATACCTCAGTGTTTGGTGACATGTATGTTTGTGGGTTAGTTAAGGAAAGGAGGGAGGCAGAAGGAAGGCTCATGATTTCTAGGGATTGATTAGTTCTCTGTTTTTTTGTCTAGGGAACTCACTTCATAAGCCTTTTAAAATTAGTACATAAGCTTACAAAATAAGAATAAAACCCTGAGACTGATAGATTTTCACCTGCTCAGTCTTCTCATTGCAGTACAAATGCCACATGTATCTTTTAATCTTTTTCAGTAAATTGAAGTTGTATTTTGGGAATTCCTGGTCCAAGTTAATGAGATTTTAGACTGTGAGTCCTAATTGAAGCATGATTGAGGTCTTGTGGTTTTCCTATTGCATGAATATGTGAAAGTGATGAGATTAAAAAAAAAGCTCAGAAAATCTGTCAAACAGTATGAAGTGTGGAATTTGAAGAGAAGTTTTAAAACATAGGTGACATGTATTGTTTTGTCTGCTCTCTTAAAGTATAAACTTTTCTTTATAAAATGCCTAGTAATGAAAACTGCAGCTTCTTTATATAATCAGACCTCACACCTATACTCTTTTTGGAAAACTTGCAGCAGCAAGGGGTGTTTTCAGAAATGACTGTGAAATCCTGACTGCATAAATTCTTCTCAAAGTCTCTGTTGGAAATTTCCCAGAAGTCATATAAGTGAATTATTATGACCTTGGAACTTCTTGATTTCCTTATATTTAAAAATTTTCCATGTTAGGGTCATAGGATGTTTATAATAGAACAGTGTGATTTTTGAAATCTATTAACATTGAAATTATTGAATAAATATCCATGGAGGGAGATGTTTCATGTAAATAAACTTCCCTAAGGAAGTCAGGAACGAGGGTACACACTTCTTTACAAATACACAGCAGCTGCCTAAACACACAGTGTGCTAACATGAAAAGAGGTATTTGGGGGACTTGTGGAAGAAATGTTGTCTCATAACTTATCCAAACACACTACACTTTATTATAGTTTGTTTTTTAAAATTGTTTTTAGTTGTTGATGGACCTTTATTTAATTTATTTATATGTGGTTCTGAGAATCGAACCCAGTGCCTCACACATGCTAAGCACACACTCTATCATTGATCTACAATTCCAGCCCATTTTATTATAGTTTTAAATCTTATTTGAAATTATTTTAAGGCTGTATTGGCAAGAGTAATTTAAGTGTCTTTTTTTTTTTTTAATCAGGAGGCAAGTTTAATATTTTCAAGCGTTACAATTTTTTTTAAAGATCAGAATATTTTTAATGGAAACATTACATTAACTTATTCCCTTTTCCTATTTGCTTTATCTATTTTATTTTCCAAATTTATTTAATTTTTATTCTAAGTTGTTAGAAATGATGGCAGAATGTATTACATTTCATATTATACTTATAAAACACATTTTTACATATCTCTGGTTATATACAAAGTATATTCACACCATTAGTAACTTCATACATGCACTTAGGGTAATGATATCCATCTCATTCTACCATCTTTTCTTTTTATTTTCTTCACCCGTTTGCCCCCTTCCTTCCTTTCCCTCCCCATTGGCCATTCTAATGTTCCTCTAATTCTCCTATGCTCCCTATCCCAACCTGACTGTGAATCAGCCTCCTTATATCAGAGAAAACATTCAGCATTTGGCTTTTTGGGATTGGCTAACTTCACTTACCTGCGAATGCCATGATTTTATTCTCTCTTATTGCTGAGTAATATACTCCATTGTGTATATATACCACATTTTCTTTATCCATTCATCTACTGAAGGGCATCTAGGTTGGTTCCACAGTTTAGCTATTGTGAATTGTGCTGCTATAAACATTGATGTGGCTGTGTCCCTGTAGTATGCTGTTTTGTTTATTACTGAACCCTCTCTCCAAAGATGTGTTCAACTAAAGCAGATTTTATCACAAATTCTCGACAAGTGATTTTTTGGTTCAAAATGTGTGACGTAAAAATGAAAGGAACATACTTTCATTTTTATTCAACCTTGTGTTGAGTAACTGTAGCTACTTACATCATGGACAAGATTAAATGAAACAAAAGGGATCAAATATTTGGGTTGTTAGGTTATTAAAACAGTTGTTAACTCCATTGTGTTGGCTATCCTTTGATCCTTCTTGCTCAAATAAATATCTTCCAAACATTTGATTCATTTTCAGAAGTGAATTTGGGATGCTTAAAAATATTTACTTTCAAAATTGCTTTTCATATTCACAAATAAATTGAGCACAATTACTACTATGATTGTATTATGAATGCAATCAGGGAGATCCAAGATGGCGGATTAGAGGAAGCCGCACTTCAGGGCAGCTCCGTGGAAAGAATCCAACAAAGCAGATAAATTGCCTTTCATCATATATATATAGGCTGAACTTACCGATCTCCTGGATGGTTTGATTACCACTACCAGGGAGAGAAAGAGACAAGATGTCTGCAGCGGCTGGAGCCGCGAGGCTTCTGCAAAACCGCCTGGGTGGTGCACAGGCCGTGCGAAACAAAGTCAGTGTGGGGAGACCGCGCTGCGACTGCAACCCCAGCCACACTCAGGGCACACCAGCGTGAAACCAGCGATAAAAACCAGTGATAACAGCCGGCGGAATTGGTGCTGGGGGACCACAGGAGACCGCGGGTTGACAACACCAGTTCGAATCCACACTCGGCCGGACGCGACCCTCAACAGTAGGGCCCCG
Source organism: Tamias sibiricus (assembly GCA_025594165.1). Taxonomy (NCBI): domain Eukaryota; kingdom Metazoa; phylum Chordata; class Mammalia; order Rodentia; family Sciuridae; genus Tamias; species Tamias sibiricus. Next base: position 82,931,010 of record CM046666.1, on the reverse strand, counting down.
GAGAAAGCAGCGCAGAGACCGGCAAACAGCAAGCAGGGGCAGAGTCTGAGCGGTCCACAGTCCGAAGCAGCGCTGTCTGCACCGCAGTTACAGTTGCGGCTTCCCGGTGCCACCTCGGCAGGGAGACATTCACCCAACGGCTTTGAAATCGATCGGCGAGGACACGGGAGTCTGCGGAGATGCTGTTGACTGGAAGGAGAGCACCGCCATCTTTGAAAGGTGCAGTGGCTGACCCAGACAAAGGGGAGGAGACGGAGAGTGACGGCTGCAGCCATCCAGGGACCCTCCAGCTCTCTGAAGACAACACACACTTGGGTGAGGCTTGGGTGGCCAGCAGGGGAGGGCGTGTCTGAGGCCAGTGCAGCGGCCACAAGAAGCTGCAACTGTGGGTGGGCGTGGGGAGGGGGTGCCTTCTGGAGGGTCCCCTTCCCGGTGCCATTCATCTGCTGACACACACAAACCCACTGGGCCACTCCTTCACTGAACCGTTCAGCCACTGGCCTAAGGTGCAGCCTTGATTCCACTAACAGGATCGCAGACTGTCTAGACATGATCCAATAACAATTGGTTTGAACTGGAAAGGAAAAAAGAGGGGGACTTCCCAGGGCCTGTTTTGTTTGAGACTTGGGGTTTGACTTTTTTTTTTCTTTTCTTTTTTGTTGGTTTGCTTGTTTTGTTGGATTGCAGGGAGGTTTTTTTGTTTGTTTGTTTATTTTTCTTTTTCTTTTCTTGGCTTTGTTTTGTTCTGCTTTTTTTTTCCTTCCGCATTGATTGTCAGTGTGTTTGTTTGCTTCTGCTCCTTTTTTCTTTCCTTCTTTTCTTCCTTCTCACTCTTGCATCTTTTCTTCCTCCTTCATCTTTCATGTTTACACCCTGCCAGTGCATACTAAACAAGGCAAAAACAAGTTATATGCAGAACTTGGGATTTCTAGGACCAGCACAATTGAACTGGGTAGCAAAGTGGTGTTATATAGTTTACTCTCTTTTTTCTTGATTCTCTCTCTCCTCTCTCTTACACCAATTCCTACTCTTTTATCATTTTTTTTCTTTTCCAACTTACTTTATATATAAATTGGTCTTTCCACCTAATTGTCAACTCCATTCTCTTTCTTCCCTTGTCTACTGATACTAAACCACTTCCACTAAACCACTTCAATAGATATCTCTTTTCATGCTTTCCAAGAAAGAACAATTCAAGACACTTCCTGCTTCCTAAACATAACACCTCTGTATCCAATACTTGAAGCTATAAAACCCCAACAGAAGCGTACAGAGTAAATTGGAAATAATATCTGGGTTAACCAAATCTGTACATTGTGATCAAACTTGGATTTTCTGAATAGAAAGTGTTAGGTTTTAAAAGTGTAAAGGAATTATAAGGTGATCTGATAGCATTGTACTACAGAACAACATAAGGCTTTAAGGTAAAATCGAAGTAGTCAAGGTCCCACAGTGCAGGAAGAATAGACACACAAGCAACATGAAAAAACAAGGAAAGAAAATGACACAAAAAAATCAGGATACCTCATCGGTAGATGTCATGGCAAGCACAGTTGGTCAAATGCCAGAGATGGAATTTAGAAATTACATATGCCAAATGTTTATGGAACTTAAGAATGAACTCAAAAAGGAGATGAGGGAGCAAGTACAGGAGGCAAAAGATCGTTTTGACAAAGAACTCCAAAAACAAATACAGGAAGTAAAAGATTACTTCAATAGGGAAATAGAGGCTCTAAAGAGAATCCAAACAGAAATTCCAGAAATGAAAGAAGCAATAAACCAAAATAAAAGCTCAATTGAAAACATCTCCAACGGAATAGACCACTTGGAAGAAAGAACCTCAGACAATGGAGACAAAATATATGTCCTAGAGAAGAATTTAGACCATACAGCAAAACTTGTCAGAAATCAAGAACAGAACATCCAAGAATTATGGGACAGCATAAAAAGACCAAACATAAGAGTGATTGGCATAGAGGAAGGGGCAGTGTTTCATGCCAAAGAAATGAGTAATCTATTTAACGAAATAATTACAGAAAATTTTCCAAACTTGAGGAATGAATGGGAAAACCAAGTTCAAGAGGCATACCGAACACCAAACAAACAAAATCTCAACAGATCCACACCAAGACACATTATAATGGAAATGCCTAATACACTGAGCAAGGAGAGAATACTAAAAGCCACAAGAGAAAGGAAGCACATTACATATAGGGGGAAACCAATCAGACTATGTTCAGATTTTTCAACCTGGGTTGAAAAAAAAAAAAAAGCAAGAAGATCCTAGAATAGCATATCCTTAAAAGCAAGAAGATCCTAGAATAGCATATTTCAAGCTCTGAAAGAAAAGGGATGTCAACCAAGAATCTTATATCCAGCAAAATTGAGCTTTAGATTCGAAGATGAAATAAAAATCTTCCACGACAAGCAAAAGTTAAAAGATTTCACAACTCGAAAGCCAGCACTTCTGAGCATCCTGGGCAACATTTTTCATGAAGAAGAAGAGAAAGATGATAACGAAAACTCAACAAAGGGAGATATTAAACTAATGGAAATACCAACCAGAAGAGAAACCAAATCAAGCTAAAGACCATAATTCAAATAAAAATGGATGGGAATAAAAATCACATCTCAATAATAACCCTGAATGTTAATGGCCTAAACTCGCCAATCAAAAGACACAGATTATCAGAATGCATTAAAAGAAACGACCCAACAATTTGCTGTCTCCAAGAAACACACCTCATAGAAAAAGACATCAACAGACTGAAAGTGAAAGGCTGGGAAAAGTCTTATCACTCACATGGCCGGCGGAAGCAAGCAGGGGTTTCCATTCTCATATCAAATAAGATAGACTTCAAACCAAAACTAATCAAGAAGGACAAAGATGGATATTTCTTATTACTTAAGGGAACCATCCATCAACAGGATATAACAATCATAAATCTATATGCACCAAATAATGGAGCACCTACATTCATCAAACAAATGCTTCTCAAGTTCATGAGTAAAATAGACCACAACACAGTTATTCTAGGGGACTTCAACACACCTCTCTCACCAATGGATAGATCATACAAACAAAAGCTAAACAAAGAAACTTTAAGCATCCTTAAAACAATTAACAATTTAGACCTAACGGACATATATAGAATATTTCATCCCTCAGTAAACGAATACACATTTTTCTCAGCAGCACATGGCTCCTTCTCCAAAATAGACCATATATTATGTCACAAGGCAACTCTCAGCAAATATAAAAAAATAGAGGTACTACCCTGCATGCTATCGGACCATAAAGGGATGAAACTGGAAATCAACGACAAAATAAGAAAAACTACTCCATCAACTGGAAGCTAAACAACATGCTACTGAATGAACAAGGGGTTGAAGAAGACATCAAAGAGGAGATCAAAAAATTCCTAGAGGTAAATGAGAACACAGATACATCATATAGAAATCTCTGGGACACTATGAAGGCAGTAGTAAGAGGAAAATTCATTGCACTGAGTGCATTCCTTAAGAGGAAAAAAAAACCCAACAAATAAATGACTTAACATCACACCTCAAAGCATTAGAAAAAGAAGAACAGACCAACACCAAGAGCAGTAGAAGACAGGAAATAATTAAAATCAGAGCAGAAATTAATGAAATTGAGACTAAGGAAACCATTCAAAGAATTGACAAGACTAAAAGTTGGTTCATTGAAAAAATAAATAAAATTGACAGACCATTAGCGATGCTAATGAAAAGAAGAAGAGAAAAAACTCAAATTACTAACATTCATGATGAAAAAGGGAATATCACAACAAACACCTCAGATATACAGAATATAATTAGAAATTACTTTGAAAACTTGTACTCTAATAAAATAGAAAATACTGAATGCATTGACAGATTTCTAGAGTCATATGATTTGCCTAAACTGGATGTGGAGGCTATACACAATTTAAACAGATCAATTGCAAGCGAAGAAATAGAAGATGTCATCAAAAAGCTACCAACAAGGAAAAGTCCAGGACCTGATGGGTTTACAGCCGAGTTCTATAAGGCTTTCAAAGAAGAACTAATACCAATGCTCTTCAAACTATTTCAAGAAATAGAAAAAGAGGGAGCTCTTTCAGACTCTTTCTATGAGGCCAACATCACATTAATTCCAAAGCCAGGCAAAGACACATCCAAAAAAGAAAACTTCAGGCCCATATCTTTAATGACCATAGATGCAAAAATCCTCAACAAAATCCTGGCAAATCAGATACCAAAACATATCAAAAAGATAGTGCACCACAATCAAGTGGGGTTTATCCCAGGGATGCAAGGCTGGTTCAACATTCGTAAATCAATAAACATAATACATCACATCAATAGACTTAAAGATAAAAATCATATGATCATCTCAATTGACACAGAAAAAGCATTTGACAAAATACAACACCCCTTTATGTTCAAAACACTGGAAAAACTAGGAATATCAGGAACATATCTTAACATTATAAAAGCTATTTATGTAAGGCCCCGAGCTAACATTATCTTAAATGGAGAAAAATTGAAAGTATTCCCTCTAAAAACTGGAACAAGACAGGGATGCCCCCTTTCACCACTGCTATTTAACATGGTACTGGAAACATTTGGTACTTGGATTTTTGAGACTGACTAACTTCACTTAGCATTATGTCCTCCAACTTCATCCATTTACCTGCAAATGCCATTATTTTATTTTCTTTTATTGCTGAATAAAATTCCATTGTGCGTATATACCACATTTTCTTAATCCACTCATCTACTGAGGGACATCTAGGTTGGTTCCACAACCTAGCTATTGTGAATTGTGCAGCTACAAACATTGAGATAGCTGTGTCACTGTAATATGCTGTTTTTAAGTCCTTTTGGGAATAGACCCAGGAGTAGGATGGCTGGGTCATAGGATGGTTCCATTCCCAGTTTTCCAAGAAATCTCCATACTGCTTTCCATAATGGTTGAACCATTTTGCAGTCCCACCAGCAATGCATGAGCGTGCCTTTTTCCCCACATCCTCTCCAACATTTATTGTTGTTTGTGTTCTTAATAGCTGCCATTCTGACTGGTGTGAAATGATATCGTAGGGTAGTTTTGAGTTGCATCTCTCTAATTGCCAGTGATGTTGAGCATTTTTTCATGTATTTGTTGATTGATTGTATATCTTCTTCTGAGAAGTGTCTGTTCATTTCTTTGGCCCATTTATTTATTGGGATATTTGTTTTTTTGGTGTTGAGTTTTTTGAGTTCTTTATACATTCTAGAAATTAGTGCTCTGTCTGATGTGCATGTATTAAATATTTGTTCCCAGTTAGTTGGCTCTCTATTCACCTCACTGATTATTTCTTTTGCTGAGAAGAAGCTTTTTAGTTTGAATCTATCCCATTCATTAATTCTTGATACTAATTCTTGTGTTACAGGATTCTTATTAAGGAACATGGGGCCTAATCCGACATGTTGGAAATTGGAGCTTACTTTTTCTTCTATTAGGCGTATTGTGTCTGGTCTAATTCCTAGGTCCTTGATCCACTATGAATTGAATTTTGTGCATGGTGAGAGATAGGGGTTTAATTTCATTTTGTTGCATATGGATTTCCAGCTTTCCCAGCACCATTTGTCGAAGAGGCTGTCCTTTATCCACTGTATATTTTTGGCACCTTTGTCCAATATAAGATAGTTGAAATTATATGTATTAGTCTCTGTGTCCTCAATTCTGTACCATTGGTCTACCAGTCTCTTTTGGTGCCAATACCATGCTGTTTTTGTTACTATTGCTCTATAGTATATTTTAAAATCTGGTATGGTGATGCCACCTGCTTCACTTTTCTTGCTCAGGATTGCTTTGGCTATTCTGGGTCTCTTATTTTTTCAGATGAAGTTCTTGACTGCTTTATCTATTTCTTCGAGGAATGTCATTGGGATTTTGATTGGAATTGCATTAAATCTGTATAATGCTTTTGGTAGTATGGACATTTTGACAATATTTATTCTGCCTATCCAGGAACAAGGAAGGTCTTTCCATCTTCTGAGGTCTTCTATAATTTCTTTCTTCAGTGTTCTATAATTTTCTTTGAAGAGGTCTTTCACTTCTTTCATTAAGTTGATTCCTAGGTATTTTATTTTATTTTTTGATGCTATTGTAAATGGAGTAGTTTTCATCATTTCCCTTTCAGAGGGTTTGTCACTGATGTACAAAAATGCCTTTGACTTATGTGTATTGATTTTGTATCCTGCCACTTTGCCTAATTCATTTACTAGTTGTAAAAGTTTTCTGGTAGAGTTTTTTGGGTCGTCTAGGTATAGTACCATGTCATCAGCAAATAGTGCTAATTTGAGCTCTTCCTTTCCTATATGGATCCCTTTAATTTCTTTCATCTGTCTAATTGCTCTGGCCAGAGTTTCAAGTACTATGTTAAATAACAGCAGTGAAAGGGGGCATCCCTGTCTTGTTCCAGTTTTCAGAGGGAATACTTTCAATTTTTCTCCATTTAAGATAATGTTAGCCTGGGGTTTTGCATAAATAGCTTTTATTATGTTGAGATATGTTCCTGTTATTCCTAGTGTTTCTAGTGTTTTGAACATAAAGGGATGTTGTATTTTGTCCAATGCTTTCTCTGCATCTATTGAGATGATCATATGTTTTTTATCTTTGAGTCTATTGATGTGATATATTATGTTAATTGATTTCCGTATGTTGAACCAACCTTGTATCCCTGGGATAAACCCCACTTGATCGTGGTGTACTATCTTTTTGGTATGTTTTTGTATTCGATTTGCCAGTATTTTGTTGAGAATTTTTGCATCTTTGTTCATTAAAGATATTGGCCTGAAGTTTTCCCTTTTGGCTGTATCTTTGCCTGGCTTTGGAATCAGTGTAATATTGGCCTCATAAAAAGAGTCTGGGATAGCTCCCTCTTTTTCTATTTCTTGAAATAAGTTGAAGAGCAGTGGTATTAGTTCTTCTTTGAAGGTCTTGTAGAACTCGGCTGTAAAGCCATCAGGCCCTGGGCTTTTTCTAGCTGGAAGTTTTTTGATGGCGTCTTCTATTTCCTCACTTGAAATTGATCTATTTAAATTGTGTATATCCTCCAGATCCAGTTTTGGCAATTCGTACAACTCTAGGAATCTGTCAATATCTTCAGTATTTTCTATTTTATTAGAGTACAAGTTTTCAAAGTAATTTCTAATTATTCTCTGTATATCTGACGTGTTTGTTGTGATATTTCCTTTTTCATCTTGAATGTTAGTAATTTGAGTTTTTTCTCTCCTTCTTTTCATTAGCATCGCTAAAAGTCTGTCAATTTTATTTATTTTTTCAAAGAACCAACTTTTAGTTTTGTCAATTCTTTGAATTGTTTCTTTAGACTCAATTTCATTAATTTCAGCTCTGATTTTAATTATTTCCTGTCTTTTACTGCTCTTGGTGATGGTCTGTTCTTCTTTTTCTAGTGCTTTGAGGTGCGATGTTAAGTCATTTATTTATTTATTTATTTATTTATTTATTTATTCCTTTTGAGGAATGAACTCAGTGCAATGAATTTTCCTCTTACTACTGCCTTCATAGTGTCCCAGAGATTTCTATACGATGTATCTGTGTTTTCATTTACCTCTTGGAATTTTTTAATCTCCTCCTTGATGTCTTCTTCAACCCCTTGTTTGTTCAGTAAGATGTTGTTTAGCTCCAGTTGTTGGAATAATTTATTTTATTTCTTGTTTTATCATTGATTTCCAATTTCATCCCATTATGGTCTGATAGAATGCAGGGAATTATCTCTGCTTTTTTATATTTGCTGAGGGTTGCCTTATGGCATAATATATGGTCTATTTTGGAGAAGGAGCCATGTGCTGCTGAGAAGAAGGTGTATTCACTTACTGAGGAATGAAATATTCTATATATGTCCGTTAGGTCTAAATTATTAATTGTTTTAATGAGGCCTAACGTTTCTTTATTAAGCTTTTGTTTGGATGATCTATCCAGTGGTGATATTGGTGTGTTGAAGTCCCCTAGAATAACTGTGTTGTGATCTATTTTATTCTTGAACTTGAGAAGGGTTTGTTTGATGAATGTAGGAGCTCCATTATTTGGGGCATATAGATTTGTAATTGTTATATCCTGTTGGTGAATAGTTCCCTTAATCAGTAAGAAATATCCGTCTTTGTCCCGTTTGATTAGCTTTGGCTTGAACTCTGCCTTATTTGATTTGAGAATGGATACCCCTGCTTGCTTCCGCCGGCCATGTGAGTGATAAGACTTTTCCCAGCCTTTCACTTTCGGTCTGTTGATGTCTTTTTCTATGAGGTGTGTTTCTTGGAGACAGCAAATTGTTGGGTCATTTCTTTTAATCCATTCTGATAATCTGTGTCTTTTGATTGGCGAGTTTAGGCCATTAACATTCAGGGTTATTATTGAGATGTGATTTTTATTCCCATCCATTTTTATTTGTTTATGGTATTTACCTTGATTTGGTTTCTCCTCTGCTTGGTGATTCCTTTAGTTTAATATCTCCCTTTGTTGATTTTCATTGCTATTTTTATTTTCTTCTTCATGGAATATTTTGCCCAGGATGTTCAGAAGTGCTGGCTTTTGAGACACAAACTCTTTTAACTTGTGTTTGTCATGGAAGGTTTTTATTTCATCTTTGAATCTAAAGCTTAATTTTGCTAGGTATAGGATTCTCGGTTGACATCCCTTTTCTTTCAGGGCTTGAAATATATTATTCCAGGATCTTCTAGCTTTTAAGGTCTGGATTGAAAAATCTGAACATAATCTAATTGGTTTCCCCCTATATGTAATCTGCTTCCTTTCTCTTGTGGCTTTTAATATTTTCTCCTTGTTCAGTATAGTAGTAGGCATTTTCATTATGATGTGCCTTAGTGTGGATCTGTTATGATTTTGTACATTTGGTGTTCGGTATGCCTCTTGGACTTGGTTTTCCCATTCATTTCTTAAGTTTGGAAAGTTTTCTGCTATTATTTCATTGAATAAATTATTCATTCCTTTGCCTTGGAATTCTGCTCCTTCTTCTACTCCAATCACTCTTAAATTTGGTCTTTTTATGTTGTCCCAAATTTCTTGGATGTTTTGTTCTTGATTTTTGACCATTTTTACTGTGTTCTCTGCATTTTTTTCCAGTTTGTATATTTTTTCTTCATTAGCTGAGGTCCTTTCTTCCAGGTGGTCTAATCTATTGGTGATGTTTTCAATAGAGCATTTAATTTGGTTTATTGCTTCTTTCATTTCCAGAATTTCTATTTGGTTTCTCTTTAGAACCTCTATCTCTCTATTGAAGTAGTCTTTTGCAGAAGCCCTGATTGAAGAGTCTGCGGAGACCATTTGTTTACATTGGAAATGCCTTCTGGATCTTGCTCGCCTTAAAATCTCACGGGACTTGATGCGAGATAGAAAAAACTTTTTACCAGAGGAAATTACCAACAGGGGCCATTCCCTCTCCTGCCGGACCGCGTGGTAGTGGGATCTTTCCCGGGAGAATTAAATTAATCTTTTCTTTTCTATTTTGTCTTTTGAGTTCTTTCCACAGCTTTGCTGTAACTTGCCCGTGGCCGGTTACAGTTGGTGGCCCGTTCGGGGACGCAGGCAGCGAGTTACGCAGAGGTGCAGCCGGCACGACCTGGCACGGCGGCGGCGGCAGCGGCACAGGTGAGCAGTGCGCAGGGATTAACTGTAGCGTGCGGAAACCAGGCTCCTTCGGACCGAGAAGCCCCCCGGCCCCGCGCAAAGCAGTAAGCTCCAGTGCCCCCCGGTAGGAGGAGGTATCCTCGGCAAGTAAGAACTGCCTGAACATGGGAACAAATGTGTCTAAGAGCCACATAATAAGAGCCATGGATGAGTTTTTCGATATAGCAGATTCAATATATGGGGAGGAAAGCGATCAAGAAAACATAACCCCTGAGTCAATTAGTGCCAGGGAGAAAAATAATGATATAAATTCAAAGGCAAAGGCTGCAAAAGCCATCAGGAAATTATTGAAGTTAGCTGAGAATTATGTACATTCCTTAGAAGCTGAGATTCAAGATTCCAGTAAAAGTGATGACAGTGAAGGACAAACCAGTGAATCTGTGAGCACAGTCTCCAATAAAAACACCAAAAAGAAATTAAAAAAGAAAACAGACCCTCAAAGAGAGGAACCACCTGTGTCCTCTACTCCCCCATGGGTGGAATCCATTACAGAAAATATGAAGGGAATTACTAGGCGTTTGCATACCCTAGAAACAGAAATAAAAAGTCTTTCTGAGCGCTTATATGCTCTCGAGGGTAACTCACAGATAAACTGGGAACTGTCAGTATTTGATAATAGCGGACAGAGGGTCCACTACTCAATAGATTTCATAACAATAAAAAATATCAAAGAGGCAGTAATGACATATGGACCACAAGCTCCTTTCACGTTGAGCATGATAGAGGCCCTTAACACCTTTAATTTAACCCCCTCAGACTGGAAAAGTCTATGTAAGGCTGTATTGAGTGGGGGACATTACTTAGTTTGGCGATCACAATTTCAAGAACTGTGTATAGAAACAGCTAAAAAGAAATGCAGCTACAGGGTTTGAAGATCATAATGTAGACATGCTCACAGGAGAAGGGCAATTCGCAGACTCACAGGCTCAAAAATATTATGTGCCAGGCATATATGCCCAGATCTATGCAGCTGCATTACAGGCATGGAAAACTTTACAAGGACCTGGAGATCTGCAAGGTAGCCTGTCTAAGGTGATCCAGGGACCTAATGAGCCATATGCTGATTTTGCTGATCGACTTTTGAGAACTGCAGGTAGAGTGTTTGGAAATGTTGAACAAGCTATGCCATTAGTTGTTCAATTAGCATATGAAAATGCTAATAAATTTTGCCAAGACACTATCAGGCCATGGAGAAATAAAAAAAGATCTTTCCATATATATACAACTATGTAAAGATATAAATGATGCCTTTGTCACAGGAAATATGATTGCAGCAGCTGTTAGAGATGCTGCCCCTCAGAATTTCACAAGGGCTCAACCTAGACATTATAATCAATCAGGATATTCCAGAAAAAATTATCATAATCAATCAGGCTATTCTAGGCAAAATCCCAAATGAGAAATAAGACCAAATTCATACCGTGCTCCAGGTTGCTGCCCCAGGTGTAAAAAGGGAAATCATTGGGCCAATAAATGCTATTCAAAATTTGACATCCATGGAAATCATTTATCCAAAAATTCAAAAAACGGGGCACGGGGCCCAATGCCCCGGGGCCCACAAATGTACGAGGCATTGGAGGAAGAATATCCTCAAGCATCCATTCAGATGCTTCCCTGACACAATCCCTATTACCCACCAACTCCCTCACCAGAGGAACAGGAAGAAATGCAGGATTAGACCTCTGTTCCACCGCCTGAATAGTGTTAACACCTGAAATGGGGGTTCAACTGATTCCCACAGGAGTCAAGGGGCCTCTTCCCTCAGGAACAGTAGGACTTATTCTCGGGCAAAGTCCTCAAAGCTTAGTAGGTTTGCAAGTGACCCCAGGTGTAATAAACTCAGACTATAAAGGGGAAATAAAAATAATGCTTAGCTCACCCCAAAGTATAAGTTCTGTTAATCAAGGAGATAAAATTGTTCAGCTGCTTCTCCTTCCAAATTTACATAATTCATTTAAAAAGAATATGCCTCAAAATAGGAACAATAGAAGAATTTGTTCCACTGATTCGAAACCCATGGCTTACTGGGTTCGAGACTGTACAAAGAGGCCTATGTGTAAAATAAGGATCCAAGGAATAGAAATGGAGGGACTTATAGATACTGGAGCTGATTCTTCCATCATTAATTTACGTCAATGGCCCAAGCACTGGCCTCTACAAAAAGCTTCAACCAGTTTAAGAGGCTTAGGATATAATAACCTTCCAGAAAAAAGTGCGGTAATTCTAAAATGGGAGGATGATGAAGGACATAAAGGTATGTTTCAGCCTTATGTTTTACCTAACCTACCGGTTACCTTATGGGGAAGAGATATTTTACAACAAATGAGAGTACACCTTGCAACCAAACCTGCAGGTGTTAAATGTAAAAATCTACAGGGAAATCTTAACCCTAAAAGAAATCATTATCAAAAAACACAAGGTAAACTTAACCCTAAAAGAAAACATTATCATAAAGGAAAAAGACATTTTTCTTCAGGGCCACTGAGAAAATAGTTTTGAAAATACCATGGCTTTCTGATAAGCCAGTGTGGGTCCCTCAGTGGCCCCTATCTAAAGAAAAATTACAAGCGGCCCACCTATTAGTTCAAGAACAATTAGAAGCAGGACATATAGAACCTTCCACCTCTCCCTGGAATTCCCCCATATTTGTGATCAAGAAAAAATCAGGAAAATGGCGATTGTTACATGATCTTAGACAGATTAATAAAACCATGCAAATCATGGGCCCTACTCAGCCTGGACTTCCTAATCCTGTAGCTATTCCAAAAAATTTCCATCTCATTACTCTTGATATAAAAGATTGCTTCTTTTCAATACCTCTACATCCTCTGGATGCCCCCAGGTTTGCCTTTTCACTTCCTTCTATTAACAATAATGGCCCCGACAAAAGATATCAATGAAAAGTACTACCGCAGGGAATGGCTAATAGCCCCACCATATGCCAAATATATGTGGCATATATCCAACCCATTAAAAATAAATATCCAAACCTCATGTGTCTACATTACATGGATGATGTTTTACTGGCCCACCCTAATCAGAAAATCTTATTTAATATATTCAGTGATGTGGTAGAAAATTTAAAAAAATATGGATTATATATAGCAGAAGAAAAAGTTCAAACCAGATCTCCCATATTATATTTAGGATTTAAAATTATGGATACCTTTGTTAGACCCCCCAAAATTTTAATAAATAAAGAACATTTGACCACCCTCAATGATTTCCAAAAACTACTGGGAGATATTAATTGGCTTCGCCCTACATTAAACCTCACTACTGGCCAACTAAAACCTTTATTTGATATTCTTCGAGGGGACCCTGATCCATCCTCACCGCGAACTTTGACTCCTGATGCTAGGAAAGCTTCAAAGTTAGTAGAAAAAGCCATCGAAGGAGCTCATTGTGACAGATTTGATTTAACTCAACCGCTGATATTGATTATTATTTCTTCACAATATACACCCACAGGAGTATTTTGGCAACAAGGGCCTTTATTATGGATACATTTGCCCATCTCTCCTAAGAGTATAATTGAGTCTTATACCTCCATGGTTGCTAAACTTATTCTTCAAGGACTTAAGACTTCTACTAAAATATTTGGTATTCACCCTGCTACTATCATTACTCCTTATTCATCGTCACAGATTTAATATCTATGCTCCAATGATAATGATTGGGCTATAGCTAGATGCTCTACTTCTGCAAATTTTGATAATCATCTTCCTAAGTCTCCTATATTATCTTTTTGTATTAATCATCCTATTATATTTCCACAGGTAATAAAAAATCAACCTATTCCTAAGGCATTTAATGTATTTACAGATGGGTCCTCAAATGGTACTGCTGCAGTAGTCACTCAAAAAGAAAATATGACTTACATAACTTCACACAAATCAGCTCAACTAGTGGAATTGGAAGCTGTGGTAAGAGCTCTGGAAAATTTTAGAGACCAGCTCGTGAACATTTTTTCAGATAGCCACTATATTGTACAAGCCGTCCCAAAATTAGAGTTAGCAGGACCAATAGCACCTCATACTCCAGCCTTTAAATTGTTTTATCAAATACAAAAACTTTTGTGGGCAAGAAAAGAACCTCTATTCGTAGGTCATATCAGAGCACATACTAACTTGCCTGGCCCCCTCCATGTAGGTAATCAAAAGTCAGATGATCTTACAAAAACTATATTTATACTTTCAGTGCTACAACAAGCTACTTTATTTCACTCCCAGTTTCATGTCAATAGCATCACCTTGCAACGTAGGTTCAAAATCACAAAGGAGCAATCCAGAACAATTGTAAAAGATTGTAAATCTTGTATGACACATTTGCCCAATCCTCATTTTGGTGTTAACCCTAGAAGATTAATGCCCAATCATTTGTGGCAGATGGATGTTACTCATGAACCAAGTTTTGGAAAATTGCGATTTATTCATGTAACCATAGATACATGCTCAGGCATGATTTTTGCCTCCTTACATTCTAGAGAAAAAGTTAAAGATGTTACATCTCATTGTTTACAAGATTTTGCTACATTGGGCATCCCCAAAATGCTTAAAACAGATAATGGCCCTACATATACTTCCTCATCTTTCAAACAGTTTTACGCAAAATTCAATATCTCCCATAAAACAGGCATCCCATACAATCCTCAGGGTCAGGGCATTATTGAAAGAGCAAACCGCACACTAAAAGTTATGTTATTAAAACAAAAATAAGGAAACTGGAAAAATCCTAAAGACAGATTGGCAGTTGCCCTGTTTACTTTAAATTTTTTAACTTTAGACTCTGATGGTTATTCTGCTGGAGATAGACATTGGAACCCACATCAACAACATAAACCTTTGGTTTACTGGAAAGATGTTCTTTCAGGTACTTGGAAGGGTCCAGATCCAGTATTAATTTGGGGGAGAGGATCTGTTTGTGTTTTCCCAAAAAACAAATTTTCTCCAATATGGATACCATCCAGATTAATAAAACAGGTACAAAATCAAAAGGACAAAAATGAAGTTGTTAAACAATCAAGATTAATAAAAAAGACACAAAATCAAGAAGACCAAGATGAAAACATAGAATGATTCCCTTATTAGAGTCCTTCAAAATATTTCACAACTTAAGTGTCATTCCTCCCGGCCGAGAAAAAGAGATCTCTTTTTAGTGTGCACACAATTGTATTTTTCCTCTTTTTAAATATATGTCTTTATGTCTGTACATTTGTCTAAAATTCATGTAATTGTGATGTCACAAATATATGTTTGTAAACTTGTGTGTCTACCCAATGTGACGTCTCAAATAACAAAGCCCTTATAAAAAATATATATCTATGGATCCAAATAACTTTAATTCATCTAAGTTTAAGATTATTTAATCTAGGTAAATAATTTAATAAGTAAAGTTACCTTCAATTTTAATTTATAAGTGTCCCAGAGATTTCTTTTTACCAAAAAATAAGACTAATGCTATGCAGCCTGATGTTTTGGTGTTTGACATACAGATGTTTATTTATAACTAACCTTATTTGTTTTATAACTGATTAATTTGAGTTTTTTCAACAGATAATCTCATACAAGTTTACAAAGACTCGATGGTACCAGCTAAAAAATTATTTTTCTAAAGTGCCTTTAACTTCTCTTTACTCTATCTTTAATACAATAAATACCTTCAGTCTTTCTTTGTTTTGTTCTAAATATGATATTTTGCCAGCTTATGCCTGCGTGAGCTCCAACGATGTGTGTAAATACAAATCAACTTTAATTTTCTAATTTAATAGCTCTGTTTTTTAGCTTAACAACTCACCTCTTGACTCAGTACAAAAATAACACTACTTCCTCTTCAATGATAAAACCTTAAGTTTCTAGGTAGCGGGCCCTGAAGATTTGCTGGCGATATTGTCTAGACATGAAAAACACAGCTGCTACAACTACAAGATCCACTCATTCCAAACATCCCTATTTCTCAAACATCAGACAACTTCACCAAGACAACTTCAACAACAACGTGGCCTCTCCTCTACATCCATGAGATCTCCTAGATCAATGTGTTGTGACAGACATTTTCGTTTTTCATTTATTTGTGATGTTGTTACTCGATAAACTCAAGACAGCTGATTTGTTTAAAAAAAAAATTAATATACTATAAAATTTAGCTCAACAACAAAAGGCTTGTCATCTTAACAACATCCCCTCTTTTAAAACAAAAAAGGGGGACATGCAGAAGCCCTGATTGAAGAGTCTGCGGAGACCATTTGTTTACATCGGAAATGCCTTCTGGATCTCGCTCGCCTTAAAATCTCACGGGACTTGATGCGAGATAGAAAAAACTTTTTACCAGAGGAAATTACCAACAGGGGCCATTCTCTCTCCTGCCGGACCGCGTGGTAGTGGGATCTTTCCCGGAGAATTAAATTAATCTTTTCTTTTCTATTTTGTCTTTTGAGTTCTTTCCACAGCTTCGCTGTAACTTGCCCGCGGCCGGTTACAGTCTTTTGCTTCTTGTATTTGTTTATGAAGTTCTTTGTCAAAGTGATCTTTTACTACCTATATTTGCTCTCTCACCTCCTTCTTGAATTCGTCCTTGAGCTCCATAATCATTTGGATTATGTATTTCCTGAATTCCTGTTCTGTCATTAGATCTACTGTGCTTGTCAAGGAATCTGCTAAGGAGGTATGTTGATTTGTTTGGGACATTTTCTTCCCTTGTTTTTTCATATTGCCTATGTGTCTTTTCTTTTATCACTGTGGAACCTTGACTTTTTTTGTTTTTACCTTAAGGCCTAATGATGCTCCTGTTGTAGGATTCTATCAGCTCCCCTTATGTATACTTTACACCTTAAAACCAGACATTTTATATTCAGTTAATCACAGTTTGTTCACAATTTACAGAGTTAGAGAATTTAGATATTACCTCCAATATATTCTGAGTGATTATAATGGGGTTTATAGTTTCAGAAATTGGGTACAAAGGTGATATGCTTAGGAGGAAGGAAGGAAAGGTATTGCTTTCCCCCCCTTCAGGAGTGTAATACTCAAAACTTATGGAAGTAGTTTAATAGCAGAAGGGGGAGGAAAGGAATTGGAGTGTACAGTTAAGTGTGAAGACCGATGGGTATTTCAGCTAGGCTTATGTAAACGTTGAGAGAAATTAGAAAATGGCCAGGTAGTAAGAATTAATGAAAGAGAGAAGACAGGGTGAGTCAAAAGAGAGAAAGGAGACTATATAAAACACCCATTTGATGTACTGTTCAGTTGCCCCAGTTTTAAGATTCCAAGTTCCTGTACGCAACTTGTTTTTTTCTCTGTTGAGAATGTAGGGGCAGGGTGTAGATAGGGAAGATAAGGAAATAAGGAATGAGAGGCAAGAGGGAGTGAAAATGGGAGAGAGGAAAAAAAGAAGATAAATAAAAAGAAAGAAAAAAAAGAGAAAAAAAACACAATACTACGCTGACATTAAAAAAAAAAACCCAAAAACCCACAAAGTCGAATTCACAAGTCTCAAATAGGCAGCTTATTCTCCTCTCTCAGTTTGTTAAATTAGCTGTTCAGCAGATCTGCTCTGGCTGATGCGGAGAATTTGTGGGCGGGGTCAAGTCTGCATACCTGGTTAGCCAGGAGTGATGTTGGAGATGGTTCTTTGTGTGGAGTCTACTTCCTTGCTCTTCCTCACTTGAAGGGTCGCAGAGGGTCGTCACACTGGACTCGCATTCCCCTGCTGTCTGTTGAAGGTCCTTCCAGTCTTGGGTTCCTCCTTGCCTGTTTGCTGGTCTCCGCGCTGCTTTTTCTGGAGCTTTACTGGTGAGGGTCGCGGATGGCCAAGTGTGGATTTAAACTGGTGTTGTCCTGCGGTCTCCCGAGGTCTCCCAGCACTAATTCCGCTGGCTGTTTTCGCTGGTTTCACACTGGCGTGCTTCGAGTGTGGCTGGAGAATCCCGGCGCGGGCTCTGGCTTTCTTCCGCACCACCTTTGCTCCGACGGGGTGGTGTAGTAGAAGCCAGGAGGCTCTAGCCACTGCAGACAGCGTGTGTGTCTCTCTCTCACCTGGGTCGAGGTATTCAAACCATCCAGGAGATATGTATTTTCAGGCTATATATATATGATGAAGGGCAGTTTATCTGCTTTGTTGGAATCTTTCCACGGAGCTGCCCTGAAGAGCGGCTTCCTCTAATCCGCCATCTTGGATCTCCGTAATATATTTTTTTAACTGTGTGAAAGGCAGTTTCTCCCACTCAACCATCTTGTTTTTTACCATTTTAATTGATCTTTATAATGGAGAAGTTGGATATTGTTATAGTTTAGATATGAGTTGTCCCCCAAAAGCTTATGTGTGAGACAATGCAAGAAAGTTCAGACATGAAATGATTGGGTTGTGAGAGCTTTAACCTAATCAGTGCATTCACCCCCTGGTAGGGATTAACTGGGTGGTAACTATAGGCAGGTAGGGTGTGTGTGGAGGAGCAGAGTTGATGAGCTCATGTCCTGGCTGTTTATATTTTGTCCCTGGTGAGGGGAACTGTTCCTCTGCTTTCTGGTGCCATGTTTTCAGATGCTTACTCTGCTACACCCTTCCACCATGATATTCTGCCTCCCTTCAGGCCAGAGCAAAGGAGTTGGACATCTATGGACTGAGACCTCTGAAACCATCAGTGCCAAATGAAACTTTCCTCCTCTAAAATTGTTCTTGTTGGGTCTTTTGGTCATAGCAGTGAAAAAGCTGACCAAAATCGATATCAGACTATACATTCGAGATTTTTTATAGTATATTTTCCTCTTTGTTCCCTTAGTCTGTCAGCATTTAAGTGATGGTCATGTATTTTCTACAGGTATTTCTTACCTCTGTCATATTATTTCCATTTAATACATTAACTACAACTAACATTAAAAATAAATATTTAGCATTTATATTACATAGCATATTTTAGATCATTTAAGAGTAAATGATTTTATGAAAATTTCACAATATTCTTGTTAGTAGTGGTGGTGGTAGTAGAGGGTGGTACTGATGTGTATGAGATTGTAGAATTGTAGAATGGCTTTCTGGCCTTCTCAATTCACAGATAGCCCTTTTCATTTATCTATGTGCATGCTTCCACAAACAATGCACTTAAAAATACAGACTTCAGGGCTGTGGTTGTGGCTCAGTGGTAGAGCGCTTGCTGAGCATGTGTGAGGCACTGAGCTCCATCTGTGACCACATTAAAAAATAAATAAATAAATAAATAAATAAAATAAAGGTGTTGTTTCCATCTACAACTAAAAAAGTAAAAAATAAAAAAAAAATGCAGACTCCAGAAGAGAAAAAAATGGCTCTTCCTACTAGCTCCTCTTGCCTGCAAACTGTCTTGATCTGAAGCTTGCTTTCCTGGATAGTGCCTGTGGTAGGTGATAGCTCCTGAAGACCACCACTTGCTTTCCTGGATCCTCATTTTCAGTTAGTTTCACTTGGGGCAACTTCTTCAAGTTCTAACCTAGATTGAGTCTCAGCTTTCTTGAGGAGCCCTTCACTGAGCAACGGTCTCTCTAAGCATCTATAAGAGAATCTTGAGAGAAAGGTTTTCTTTTAATTGATTAATTTCCTCCTCCACTACCAGTTGGAGGGATGAAGGCTTAATTATGTTTGGCTCCACTATTTCAATCTTATTTAGACAGAGCTTAGCAGTTGTGAAACTCAAAACATTTCTTTGCCAGAACACTTTGAATAGTTTAAAATCAATCTCTGATTCATGATAACATTTGAACTAAAATGTGTTCTGTTCCCTGATTATTAATATAGTCTTCCTTTTCCTTAATGGGAGAAAAAATAAAATCATGAAGGAAAAACCTCATTATACAGGATAATGCCATTTTTTTACTCTTTGAATTCCAACTAAGGAATTCAAAGGATTATCTTAATCACTAGCAAGAGAAATATCGAGAACCAAAATAACATCTAAACTCCATCAAGGTCTAGTGTTCATGCTGCTAAACCATCCAATTCTTGATGCCTCCTGCAAAAAAAATTGTTCATCAGTAATTTCTAAATGGCAGAGATAGGAACATGTGGCTATCCTAGTATCCTGGTATCTATAAGGTAATATCATGGTTATGACAGAATTTCACTAGAATATATGTTCCAGGGAGGCAAGAACTTTACTTTTCTTAACTGTTGTGTCTACAGTGCCCAGACACTTGATAAATATTTGTTGAAAGAATAAATTACTAGGGTGTGGTTTTGTATTCAGACAGAGTTCTCCAGAGAAACAGAAATAATAGGACATATATCTATATATAGAGAAATTTGTCATAAGATATTGGCTTATCTGATTATATAGGCAGAAAGTCTCCCAACTGGTCAACTGTGGAAGACTTACGAAAGCTGCATGTAATTTTGGTCTCAGCCATAATGCCTGAGAACCAGGGTAGCAGATAGTACAAATCCAAGTTCAAGGGGGAGAGGACTGATGTCCCAGTTCAACCAGGAAGGCAGGACCAAAGAAACTTGAAGTCTTTCTCTCTTTTTTTGTTCTATTCAAGACCCTTGATAGATTTCACAACGCCCATCAGCACTGGAGAAGGCAACCCACTGTTTTGTTCTTTAAAAAAAATTTTTTTAATAAGATTTAAAAACTTTATTTTCTTTTTTTTTTATGGAAAATTTCAAGCTCATGTCAAAAGTATAAAGTATAATATAAATAGCATAAGACCTGAATATCTATTCCCAGCTTCCACATCCATCTGCAAATTATGTCTTGTTTTATCTGTATCTATATGTTACCCACTTTCCCAGAGCCCTCAGGGGACTATTTTAGAACAAATGCTCACATTTTGGGCAATCCACTTTTCTGAGTCCACTGTTTCAAATGCTAACCTCATCTGGAAATGCCCTCAGAGACACACCCAGAAATAATGTTTAACCTACTTACTATGGCTTATTAACCTTGCTTGAGGTCCTTCAGCTTTTCAAAAACTCTTTGAAGTCACAGCTGTCACACTTGGATACTGTGAAGAGTTAGTGTCCAAAGCACCATTGTTTTGCATTGAGCTGAGGACGGCAAACTTCCATGATGGCGTTGGCTACATGATTTGCGTCAAACAAATTGAGAAAAATTAATGAGGCAGAGATTTTATTTTTGTGGGGGTGGAACTGAAGGGAGGGGAACGGTTATAGGAAAAACAATAGGAGATGAGAAAGAGAGAGAAGGGGTCATTAGGTTCAGTTTTGCTAGGTTGTCCCCTAAATTCATTTCAATTATCTGAAGTTTCTCTCTTGTGAATTTCAAAGTCAGTAATCACCCATGAAAAGGTGAATCATACACTCTCTGATCACTTAGGAAGAACTCACCATTCATGTAAAATGCTTGATATTTTTGGAGAATAACATTTAAAACACTCCTATCATAAAAATTTAGAAAATGTCAGTCTCCTTTCTCAACAATATTATTTCTGAATTGTTAACACCTATTACATTTACTGCAGAATTTTATTTTTAGCTCCACGTTCCAAAATCAGTGCTAAATTGAGTGCCACCTATTCAGGAATGCAGCTCTGCTCTTTCTAAGGAGCAGGCAACCCCAATAATTGTAGCAACTCTCCCATCAAAGCTCATGATTATACTTACCCGGCAGCTCTTATGGTATTTTTTAAGCCCACTAGTAGCCCAGGACTCTATAATCATTCTGGGCTTTCTTCACTTCCTGTTCGGGAGTTATTTAGGGAGTTATTTAGCCTGAACAGCTTAGCCTCTTGTTTCCAAATATGCATCAAATTTCAATTTCTAAACAAACTGAAGCTTATGATTGACATGTCACATTAGCCAGCACCTTTAGGGGCCCAAAGAAGACAAAGATGTTCTCTGCTCTGTCTCCTCCATATTTCCTTTATTTCAAATTCCCTTGATTTTAGATATGCTTCTTTAATTTGATGGTAGCATTAACATCACTTTCCACTTTTTTTTCCTGGAGTATAACTGAGAAACGGGATAATGTAGAAGCCAATGTTGGGCCGTCAGTAATCTATAATCCTGTGCACCAAAGTTCTGTCAGGGCTGAGTCAGGCCTGCTTCTGCTCTAGAAATGATGGCACATCCACCAGGTTTGCAGCTGTTCTTGCAGTCTTTACTTTTGCTAATACCAGAGGACATTCACATAAATAGAACAAAACCTCTTCTCAGTGCAAGAGGCTTACTCTCAGTACACGGGACTCTGTAAGACATTCAGCACTGTTAACTGGTGTTACTGAGTCTTCCAGACTCCCAAATTTCTGTTTGTACCTGGCTGTCTGCCTGTTAAATTGAACTATTTGAAATTGCCTTTTTTTTTTTTTTTTGGTGTCACACTGGTCAAGATAACTTCAATTTTATGATTCAACTTAATATACAAAAGCTATTTGTAAAGGAAAGTGTGTGACTGGGAAGAGTGAGAACTTTTGCCTTGTAGCAAAAGATAGGTAGAAGGCTGAGTGGGCCCCTTCTTTGAAACTCTCCTTGTTCTGGGATTATCTTCTAATGCAGGCAATGGATAGTTAGGGGATCTTTTTCAAACCAGACTTAACTATAACATTAGAATATTTTATGGCTTCGGGAAGGAACATTGCTACAGGATCGGATCTTGACATGTTAGGAAACGATTGATAGACGAGCTATTGAAATAATATTTGAAACTTCTGATGACCAAATGTTCTAAAATAAAAATAGGCAAAATTAGGAAAGATACTTATAAAGAGATATTATTCTTAATATCGGAAGATAATTACAAGTCGAGGAGAAGAAACACAAATATTTAATGACCACTAAACATCTAAAATATACTTAAATTTTTTGATAATCAGAGAAGTATGAAACTAAATAATTTTTTTGCCCTCCATTGTTTTTTTTTTCCTTTTTTAGCCTCACTGAGATATAATTGACACAAAATAAACATCACGTATTTGAAGTATGCAATTGATGGGCTTTGATTAATGTATATGCCTGTGAAATAGCATAATAATCAATAAAATAAGCATATCCATTATCTCCCAAAGACTCCTCTTCTTTGTTATTCCTTCCTAGACTTTAAAAAACTAGCATGGCAAAAATATAAAATATCTATAAGGGGATTGAGGTGAAGCTGCTCACTGGTAGAGCACATAGTTAGCATGCCTGAGGCCCTAGCATATTCAAAAAGGCCCTAGGAAATGTTTAGTGGCCATGAAGTATTTCTGTTTTTCCTCCTCTTTTAGTTGTGAATTCCCTTTAGATATTAAGAATAATATCTCTTTATAAATCTCTTCACAAATAATTTTATAAATTTATAAATAATTTTTGTCTATTTTTATTTTATCACATTTGGTCAGCATGTGCTTTTACCCCCAAAAGCACACACACACACACACACACACACACACACACACACACACTCACGTTGATGAGATATCAGGGAATGGTCTATTTCGCATATTGTTAATGAGGGTAAAGACTGACATAATCATTTTAGAAAAAAGTCTGGTAATATTTTAACCAAAGTCTTTAAATTATATATTCTCCTTAGCTCAGCAATTGCAGTATACGAATTTTTGAAGTAGATAAAGTACATAAAAAAATATAGTAAGAATATGATGTTTGCTGAAGAATTTCATATAATAACAAAAAAATGTGTAAACAAACTGAACTTCAAAAATAAAATGGCTTAATAAATATGGAAAAAAGTATATATTGAAAAATATGTATACATTGAAGAAGACAAATTATTGTCATAGATTCCAAAGTTTTGTATTAAATAATTTAATATATATAAAAAGTGAGATGGAAGACAATGTTTAAAACTGATCTAATTTTAGTTAAAAAACTATAGGTGGTAAGAAGTCTGGAAAGTAAAAAATAAAATATTAGTAGAATTTATTTCTAGGTGTACACATTAAGGTTGATTTTATCTTTATTCTTCACATATTTATATTGAATAAAATTTTTTAAATTGAAAATTTACTATTTCATAATCTAAAAGAGATAAAAATATTTTTATTTGGATGAGATAAAAATCTTAAGAGATGGTTTAGGGATTTTACAATCTATGAATTATTATTTAGCATATTTGCATGGACCTATATTGCCTTTGCCTTCATTGCTTAATAGTTTGTTTGGTGAATAATAAGGTGTTGGTGGATTATTTTGTTGCTCAAAACACAGATCTAATTACTGAGCTACCAATGACACAGCTATAGCAAGCAGTCCATTCAGACTAAGCGATTAAACAATCAAAGTGATTAGTTGTAATATGCCTAGAATTCCAATTTAAGGACTAGTTTCCATGTGATGTATACTCCCATCACATATTAATATTTAACTTTAAGAAGCCACTAAAGAGCCACCTAATTACCATTATCTGCCACTTACCATATATTTATTGTCCTGGACCCTAAGAATGCTGACTTTACCTAACTTAGAGTCAATGAATTAAATTAAATTTACTGTTACTCTAAATGGAAAAAAAAAGTGTTCTTTAATCAAGTCTCTCCTGCTGGAAATATCTTATTCAATAAAGTGCTAAATTCAACCAGTTATATCCAGAGTTGAGCTATTAATAACTGCTAAGAAGTTCATATGATTTCAAAATGCAATGAACTACTCATCCTTCCTTTTATCTTAAATTAAAAGTAAAGGTAAAATATCACCTTGATTTTCAGAAAAAGATTTCTCAGTAGAAAATCATACCCGCATGAATGGATTAAAAAACTGTCATCATGTCATGACATGGAAGATATACTGTAGGAATAAATATAGACTTTTCTACCTTTGAAACCTTCCTTAGCACTCCAACTGTGGGTTCCAGACATCATCTGAAGTGTCCAACACTTTGCTGTGCATAATTCCTCTTTCTTGGTTATAATAATTTGCTTACTCCTGTGATTTTCCTACTTCACTATGATTTCCATGACAGAAAGGATCTTCTCTGTCTTGCTCACATCCAACTATAACTAGTATGTAACAGGCTGTAAATAAACGTAGCAGGTCTGAGTCTTAGCATGTGTAGCATAAGAATGTCACGTTTCACTGTTTCTTAAAAAAAGACGACTCTACTTTGAGTTACCTTCTTCCCACTCCTGGCACAAGAAATTCAATCCGAGTCATGGATGAAAAATTTCCTCAGGTTATCTAGGCTCATGCAATGTTAATGAGAATCATCAATTGTAAAAAAAACCAAAAAACAAAAAACAAAAAAACACATTCAAGAAAGAGCACAATGTTCCAATGTTCCCAAGTCTTCACTGGTCACCTTTTATGTATTAAGTTTGCTCTTGATATTTATTCTATAATCCCTCTTCCTGAATAAGTGATATAGTAAAATGAAATCAACTTGGCAGGTCACAGAGCAAATTAGACAAAGTTGGGCCTAGAGTTGTCCAATATTCCCACAAGAGCTTCTTTCTCCTATCACAGGCTGAAGATTCTATTCTCCCATGCTCTTCTCACTCTTCCAATCCTGGAGAAAGTAATAAATTCCATTTTAGGAATCAGTCTCCATTTCACTCACTCTCATTAGCTTATCTCTTCTGTTAAGCTGCCTGCCTATCTACACCACTGCTTCACAGGTCAGGACCTGTATGATGGCCGCCCCAACACAGATGATGTGTCATCTGCCTCCTGGCAACCCTAGGCTATTTCTTTGATGCACTCCCCCTCCACTCTCTCTTCCATTTTCTCTCCTTCTTGTGCCATCAGGCTACAATTGTTAATTTCACACCACAAAGTTCTGTTTGTTGCATGTACAGGAAAAACAAATATGCAGTTAAAGATAAAGTTTGCATTTTAAACTGAAATTTTGACTTAAACATTAATGGGTTTTATATATTTATGTATATATGGTTTGTTTATTGGTGTCTTAGAATTAGTCATTGTTACATATTTGTACAGGCACACAACAGAACAATGTAATCTGTTCAATTTTATTCCCAGTACACTGGTCACTTATGATATGAATGTTCCAAGCTCACAAACCCCGTAAAAAGCATGAGAGTTCACTTTTTCTTTGCAAAATTTGGACATGATGCTCCTTGTGTGATCTGGAATCTAGTCTTTCTAGGTTTACTGTGCAGCCCCCATACCTAGTTCTGTCACATTCTGGTGGAAGGTAAGATTCTAAGTTAACCTGTTTCAGTCTCAAAACTTGGGAATGTCCTACTTGAAGGCCAACCCTCTGAAATGTAATAATCAAGGAAAATAATACCTAATCTCCAGTCTCTGGAGATTATGAGCCTAACTTCAGTAGGCATATGTAAGAAAACCAGAAATTTTATTTTGAAAACATGAATGTAAAGGATTGTATCCACTTTGCTACATAAAAGAGATTCTTTCTGTCTTCACAATGTCATTTGTAGATTGGCTGTGATGAGCATTGCATTCTGGTTAAGTTGTTCGACAATAACATTGTTTTATTTCCCTTCTTACTTTTTCAGAGGGGTTTCCTGGGTTGGGAATAACTTTGTTTTTATTATACTTCCTCAACACTTGGAACACTCTAGATTTTGGTTCCAACTATATGTGGACAATTCAAGAACTACTCCTTTACCCAGCCTTTGAATAAATGAGCATTTCATTCTTATTCTTATTGGCAGTTGCCAACTGCTGAGTCTTGTCATCAGCACAAAAAGTCCTAGGCAGATGAACATTGCATAAACTTGAATGAACAATGATGGAAACATGTGACTTTGATAACTGTTATTAAAAATCACAGGAGTCCATTGTCTAGAACTAAGCTCCTATAGTAGGCCCTAACAGACCAGTCTAAAATAAAAATGGAGCCATTCATGCTAAATTCCACATCAGGAAGCAGAAACTGAGTCCTTCATCTAACTTTCTGAGAAATGCAGTTAGAGTGATAACCAAATTTCTCATACAGATTAGTTTCAATTGACATCATAATCAAGTTCCCTGTCTTAATCCTTTCATGAGAAAAGGTAACATAAAGAAACCTGATGTTAACCTAATCCGTTATTTTTCTGTTGTTCTGTCTATCACTACCTTCCCAGGAAGTCAACTTTGAAATGACCAATTTACTTTGCTTGTATCTGCATTTTAAAAATTTTATTTTTAGCTGTAGATGGAAACAATATCTTTGTTTTATTTATTTATTTTTTTATGTGGTGCTGAGAATCTAACCCAGTGCCTCACTTGTGCTAAGCAAGCACTCTACCACTGAGCCACAACCCCAGGCCCTTGTTTCTGCTTTCTTTATTTTTAAAATTTGTTCTAATTAGTTATACATGACAGAAGAATGCATTTTAAAAAATTTTTTATTATTCTAATTTGTTGTACATGTTTACAGAGTACATTTCACTTCATATTACATATAAAGAGCGCAATTTTTCAAGTTGCTGGTTTTATATAAAATATTTTTACAACAATTGTGTCTTCGTACATGTATTTAGGGTAATCATGGTAACTCAGTCTGCCATTTTTCCTATCCCTTTGCCCACTACCCTCCCTCCCCCCTCTTTGTTCTATTTAAAGCTCTTTCATTCCTCTCATCCCCTCTCTCTTGCCTTTGTAAGTTACTATCTTCCTAGCAAAGAGATCATTCGACCTTTGGTTTTTTGGGATTGGCTAACTTCACTTAGCATTATTTTCTCCAATTCCATCCATTTACCTGCAAATTCCATGATTTTATTCTCTTTTAGTGCTGAGTAGTGTTCCATTGTGTATTTATATACCAAAGTTTCCCTATCCATTCATCTGCTGATGGGCATCAGGGTTGGTTCCACAATCTAGCTATGGTGAATTGTGCTGTTATAAACATTGATGTGGCTGTGACCCTGTAGTAAGCTGTTTTTAAGTCCTTTGGGAATAGGCCAAGGAGTGGGATAGCTGGGACAAATGGTGGTTCCATTCCCATTTTTCCTAGGAATCTCCATATTACTTTCCAGATTGGCTTCACCAATTTACAGTTCCACCAACAATGTAAGAGTGTGCCTTTTCCCCCCACATCCTCGCCAGCATTTATTGTTGTTTGTTTTTTATATAGCTGCCATTCTGATTGGGGTAAGATGAAATCTTAGAGTTGTTTGATTTGCATTTCTCTAATTGCTAGAGATGTTGAACATTTTTGCATATATTTGTTGATTGTTTCTATATCATCTTCTGAGAAGTGTCTGTTTAGTTCCTTGGCCCATTTATTGATTGGGTTATTTGTTTTCTTGGTGTTAAGGCTTTTAAGGGTTTTATAAATCCTTGAGGTTAGTGTTCTATCTGATGTGCTTGTGGTAAAGATTTGTTCCCATTCTGTAGGTCCTCTATTCACCTCACTGATTGTTTCTTTTGCTGAGAAGAAGCTTTTTAGTTTGACTCCATCCCATTTATTGATTCTTGTTTTTAGTTCTTGCACTATATGGGTCTTATTGAGGAAGTTGGAGCCTAAACCAACATGATGGAGATTTGGGCTTACTTTTTCTTCTATTAGGTGCAAGGTCTCGGTTTAATTTGTAGGTCCTTGATCCACTTTGAGTTAAGTTTTGTGCATGGTGAGAGAAAGAGATTAAATTTCATTTTATTACATGAGGATTTCCAGTTTTCCCAACACCATTTGTTGAAGAGGCTGTCTTTTCTCCAGTAAAGGTTTTTGGCACCTTTGTCTGATATAAGATAACTGTAGGTGTGTGGGTTCATCTCTGTGTCTTCTATTCTGTACCATTGGTCAACTGGTCTATTTTGATGCCAATACCATGCTGTTTTTGTTACTATTGCTTTGTAGTACAATTTAAGGTTTGAAATAGTAATGCCACCTGCTTCATTCTTCTTGCTAAGAATTGCTTTGGCTATTCTGAGTCTCTTATTTTTCCTGATGAATTTCATGATTGCTTTTTCTATTTCTTTGAGGAATGATATAGAGATTTTGATTGGTATTGCATTGAATCTGTATAGTGCATTTGGGAGAATGGTCATTTTGACAATATTAGTTCTACTTATCCATGAACAAGGTCTTTCCATCTTCTAAGATCTTCATTAATTTCTTTCTTTAGTGTGCTGTAGTTTTCATTGTAGAGGTCTTTCACTTTTTTTGTTGATTCCCAAATATTTTATTTTTTTTGGGGGGTGCTATAGCAAATGGGGTGGATTTCCTAGTTCCTCCTTCTGAGGATTTGTCACTGATGTACAGAAATGCCTTTGATTTATGCGTATTGATTTTATATCCAGCTACTTTGTTGAATTCATTTATTAGATCTAGAAGATTTCTGGTGGAATTTTTTGGATCTTCTACGTATAGAATCATATTGTCTGCAAATAGTGATAATTTGAGTTCTTCTTTTCCTATCTGTATCCCTTTAATTTCTTTCGTCTGTCTAATTGCTCTGGCTAGGGCTTCAAGAACTATGGTAAATAGGAGTGGTGAAAGAGGGCACCCCTGTCTTGTTCCCGTTCTTAGAGGGAATGCTTTCAATTTTTCTCCATTTAGGATGATGTTGGCCTGGGGCTTAGCATAGATGGCCTTTATGATGTTGAGGTATGTTCTTGTTATCCCTATTTTTTCTAGCATTTTGAACATGAAGGGATGTTGTATTTTGTCAAATGCTTTCTCTGCATCTATTGAGATGATCATATGACTTTTATCTTTGAGCCTGTTGATGTGATGAATTACATTTATTGATTTCCTTATATTGAACCAACCTTGCATCCCTGGAATGAAGCCCACTTGATCGTGATTCACTATCTTCTTGATGTGTTTTTGTATTCGATTTGCCATAATTTTATTGAGAATTTTTGCATTTATATTCATTAGAGATATTGGTCTGAAGTTTTCTTTCTTTGATTTGTCTCTGTCTGTTTTTGGAATCAGGGTGATATTGGCCTCATAGAATGAGTCTGGGAGTGTTCCCTCTTTTTCTATTTCATGAAATAGTTTGAGAAGTATTTGTGTTAGTTCTTCTTTAAAGGTCTTGTAGAACTCAGCTGTGTATCCATCTGGTCCTGGGCTTTTCTTGGTTGGTAAGTTTTTTATGGCATCCTCTATTTCTTTGCTTGAAATTGACCTATTTAAATTGTGTATATCATCTTGATTTAGTTTGGCATATCATAGGTCCGAAGAAATCTATTGATGCCTTCGCTTTTTTCTATTTTATTGGAATATAAATTTTGGAAATAATTTCTAATTGTCTTCTGTATTTCTGTAGTGTCCATCGTGGTATTTCCTTTTTCAATGTAGATATTGGTAATTTGTGTTTTCTCTCTTTTTTTCTTTGTTAGCATAGCTAAATGTTTATCAATTTTATTTATTTTTTTCAAAGAACCAACTTTTTGTGCTGTCAATTTTTTCAAATTTTTTTGTTTCAATTTCATTAATTTCAGCTCTGATTTTAATTATTTCCTGTTTTCTACTTCTTTTGGAGTTGATTTGTTCTTTTTTTTCTAGGCCTTTGAGATGTAATGTTAGTTCATTTATTTGTTGACTTTTTCTTTTTGGAGGAATGAGCTCCATGCACTGAACTTTCCTCTTGGTACTGCCTTCATAATGTCCCAGAGATTTTGAGATGTTGTATCATTGTTCTCATTTACCTCTAAGAATTTCTTAATCTCCTTCTTGATGTGTTCTGCAACCCACTGATCATTCAATAGCATATTGTTTAGTCACTTGGTGTTAGAGTAGCTTTTCTTTCTTTTTTTATCATTAATTTCTAATTTCATTCCATTATGATCTGATAGAATGCAGGGTAGTATCCCTACTTTTTAATATTTGCTTAGAGTTGCTTTGTGGCATAATATATGGTCTATTTTAGAAAAGGATCCATGTGCTGCTGAGAAGAAAGTGTATTGGCTCACTGATGGATGATATACTCTATATATGTCATTTAAGTCTAAGTTATTAATTATATTTTGAGTTCTATAGTTTCTTTGTTTAGCTTTTGTTTGCAAGATCCATCCAGTGGTGAAAGAGGTGTGTTAAAATCACCTAGAATTATGGTGTTGTGGTCTCTTTGATTCTTGAACTTGAGAAGAGTTTGATGAATGTAGAAGCTCCATTATTTGGGGCATATATATTTATAACAGTTATATCTTGTTGATCTATGATTCCCTTAAGTAGTATGAAATGTCTATCTTTATCTCTTTTGACTAACTTTGGCTTGAAGTCTACTTTATTTCATATGAGGATGGAGATCCCTGCTTGCATATGTAGAGCATGTGAGTGATATATTTTATCCTATCCTTTCACCTTCAGTCTATGGGCGTCTTTTCCTATGAGATGTGTCTCTTGAAGGCAACATATTGTTGTGTCTGTTTCTTTAATCCAATCTCTTAGCCTATCTCTTGTAATTGGTGAGTTTAGGCCATTAACATTCAGGGTTATTATTGAGACATAATTTGTATTACCAGTCATTTTTATGTTTTTATTATTTTTGGTATTTAGTTTGACTTGGTTTTTCCTTTGGTTGGTTTTCCCTTTATTGTATTTCTTCCCTTTGCAGATTTTCATTATTATTTTTCATTTCCTCCTCGTGGAATATTTTACCAAGAATGTTCTGTAGAGCATGCTTTCTTGTTGTAAATTCTTTTAGCTTTTGTTTATCATGGAAGGTTTTTATTTCATCCTTAAATCTAAAGCTTAATTTTTCTAGATATAAAATTCTTGGTTGGCATTTCTTATCCTTTAGAGCCTGGTATATGTTGGTCCAGGCTCTCCTGGCTTTGAGGGTCTGGATTGAAAAATCTGCTGAGATGTGAATTGGGTTTCCCTTTTAGGTAGTCTGACTTTATCTCTTGCAGCCTTTAAAATTCTATCTTTATTTTGTATGCTAGGTATTTTCATTACAATGTGCCTTGGTGTGGTCCTGTTGTAATTTTGTACATTTGGTGTCCTATAGGCCTCTTGTATTTAATTTTCAAATTAATTCTTCCTGCTTGGGAAATTTTCTGCTATTATTTTATTGAAAAGATTGTGTATTCCTTTGATTTTTAATCTCTGCACCTTCCTCTATTCCAATAAATCTTAAATTTGGTCTTTTGATGGTATCCCATAGTTCTTGGATATTCTGTTCATGGTTTCTTACCATCTTCACTGTGAGGTCAACTTTCTTTTCAAGAGTATGTACTTTGTCTTCCAAGTGGTCCAATCTGTTGGTGATGCTTTCTATTGAATTTTTAAAGTGGCTTACTGTTTCTTTCATTTCAAGGATTTCTGTTTGTTTTTTTCTTGAACTCTCTCTCTTTCTTGAAGTAATCTTTTGCTACCTGGATTTGTTCTCTTATCTCTTTGTTTGTGTGACCAATGGTTACCTGTATTTGATCTCTTATCTCTTTGTTGGAGAGATCAATTTTTGCCTGTATCTATTCACTTAGGTTATTTTAAAAATCCCTTATCATTTTAATTATGTAAATCTGGACTCCTTTTCTGACATTTCACCTACTGTGCTTTCTATAGTTTGTATTATTGTAGTATCTTGATTTGTTTGGGGTATTTTCCTCCCTTGTTTCTTCATGATGACTATGTATTTCCCTCTCTTGCAAGGTAAGCCTGAGGTATTACAGCTTCTGCCCTTTTGTCTTATAAGGTCCCTCCAGGTTAGCTAAAACCTCACTTTTTTTTTTTAATTTTTTTTTATTATTTATTTACTTATTCATCATGCACAAGTATAGTATCTTTTTACATACAACTGCTTGTATACAAAGTATATAAGTACAATTCAGATCTTCAATCATGCATTTAGGATAATGATATCCATCTCATTCAACCACCCATTTTTTTCCAACCCCCCCCTTTACTCCCTCCCTCCCCTCCCTTTCCGTTGACCGTTCTAGTGTTCCTCTGATCCTATGTACCCCCTTCCAACAACACTGTGAACCAGCCTCCTTATATCAGAGAAAACATTCGGTATTTGGATTTTTGAGATTGACTAATTTCACTTAGCATTATATTCTCCAACTTCATCCATTTACCTGCAAATGCCATTATTTTATTCTCTCTTATTGCTGAGTAAAATTCCATTTTGTATATATACCATATTTTCTTTATCCACTCATCTACTGAGGGACATCTAGGTTGGTTCCTTTTTAGGGAAATATCAATATTAGAGCTTTCAATGTACCCAATGTGTGTCCATATATTAGTTAGTTTCTATTTTTATATTTACAGTTTTGTTGCTATAAACAGAAATGATGACATCCGTTATCTTATGCCATGTAAGATACTGGTGGTTTACAGTATCTAATGGTAGGAAGGAGGACTTAGAGGTTGGCTTAAATGTTTATGAAGTAAGATGTGAGAAAATAGAAGTATTAGATTATTTGATTAGTGAGAGTATAATCATTATAATTTGGCTGTTAGTAGAAGAAGAAAGAGATAGGCATCCCCATGTAAGATTCCATGTTAGTTCACAACAGAATAACTGGTTGCACCTTTTGGTGCATCCTGGTCCCCAGGGACCTTAGTGGTGTCTTACCTGGACCTTTTTGTTGTTCCTTGGTAGTAGCGTAGCTAACTCAGTTTTGTGGCAGTGGCAGCCTCAGGCCCATAATTATATTGGTGTTGGATTGAGTAGCTATGGAATCCCAGTGCGGTGTATCTCTCTGGACAGATGCGTGTTGCCTTTCCAATTTGCGGGTGTGGAGAGCAGGCCTCTCTCTGGAGATCTCCTCCTGGCCACAGTGTGGTGGAGCAGGCAGTCTGGCTTTCCTCTCCCCACTCTCCTCCTCCTGGGTCTCCTCCCAGTCTAGTTGTTTTGGTGGGGGTTGGGCATGTGGGAAGCAGGGCCCTTCCACAAGGTGGAGCCTGCAGTTCCTGGTCCTGGTGATGGCATGGGCCGGTGGGTGGTCAGTCGGGCTGGTGGCTGGGCCACTCCTTCCAGCGGGTGTCTACCCTTTTTCCAGTCACAGCTGGGCAGGTTGCAGGGAATGGACAGGGCCCTTCCTCTGGTTGGGCCCTTTCTGCAGCGGGGACCTCCTATTCCCAGCCCTAGTGGCAGTGGCGGTGTGAGCCGGCAGCTCAGTGGGCTCAGAAGAATGCATTTTCATTCATCATACACCAGTAGAGCACAACTTTTTATTTCTCTGGTTGTACACAATGTAGATTCGCACCAAATGTGCAGTCATACATGTACCTAGAGTAATGATGTCAATCTCATTCCACCATTTTTC
Source organism: Tamias sibiricus (assembly GCA_025594165.1). Lineage (NCBI taxonomy): Eukaryota > Metazoa > Chordata > Mammalia > Rodentia > Sciuridae > Tamias > Tamias sibiricus. Next base: position 82,897,238 of record CM046666.1, on the reverse strand, counting down.
CTGCCTCCCCTCTCTTATTTCCCATTTGCCCAAAGTTCTCCATTCTTCCCATACCTCGCCCCTGCCTTTCCCCCCTTCCCGCCATTATGGATCAGCATCCACTTATCAGAGAGAACATCCTTTGTTTTTTTTTGAGATTGGCTTACTTCCCTTAGCATGATATTCTCTACCTCCATCCATTTACCTTCAAATGCCATAATTTTATTCTCTTTTAATGTTGAGTAATATTGCATTGTGCATATATACCACAGTTTCTTTATCCATTCAACTATTGAAGGGCATCTAGGTTGGTTCCACAGTTTAGCTATTGTGAACTGAGCTGCTATAAACATTGAAGTGACTGCGTTACTATAGTATGCTGATTTTTAAGTCCTTTGGGTATAGACTGAGGAGTGGGATAGCTGGGCCAAATGGTGGTTCCACTCCAAGTTTTCCAAGGAATCTCCATATTACTTTCCAGAGTGGATGCACCAATTTTCAGTGCCATCAGCAATGTATGAGTGTACCTTTCCTCCTACATCCTGTTTCTGCTTTCTTAAGCTCTATTTGGTCTATAAAACCAAACTCAACTGTTGAACTCATTGGAATACTCATTCTGTTTTATGGAATGGAGTCTTGTCTGATTCTAGAATAGACAATAAAGTTAATAAACTGTTTGTCTTTATTTTGTAATCAGGCCACTGCAATATCAACCCAAGACCAGATGGTGTATAGAAAATTCTTATTTTAAATTACTTGATGCCTCCCCTTCTCTCTCCCAAATCAATGGTATTTATTTTAAAGTTGTAGATGAGTAAATTCCAAAAGAATTTTGAGAGTTAGAGCAGTGGTTGTCTTGGGAATTTACATGTCTCCTTATTGGTCACAGGATTAGAAACAGATCCTGCTTGTTTACTTCCATTGAAGACTCGAAGTAATTTAGAACAGTGATTTTTTTGGAAATGTAATCCATACATAATCCAAGTAGGTGATTGTTACAAAAATATTATAGGACTTGATTTGCATAGATACATAATTTAATTTTCCTTTGGCCAATGCAGAGATACATTTTTGAGAAAGTTAATTTGTTTCAGGAGAAGGAGGGAGAATTTATGTGATGACAATGCTGGGTAAATGTTGATGCCTAATGCATAATCCTCCCTACTTAGATGCAGTGGTCAGAAGAAGCAGTGACCCATTGGTAGAAACTTCTCCATTGTTATTTTAGAAAGACAACTTTTACTAAGCATAAGTATGTTGATGCATGTCTAATGCGGTATTTCTCATCCAGGGATTTGAACTTGACCTCCAACCTGTTAATTTGGGGCTGTGAGTCTGAGATCTCCCCAGCTTGGGATTGAGCTTGACCCCCAACCTGTTAATTCAGGGCTGTGTGGGCATAAATTCTTCCAAACCAGGAATGGAGCCGGGTCTCCACCTGCTAATCCAGGAATGTGAATCTGGGTTCTTCCTTGGTTATGCAAATAAGCTTGAGCCCAAGCTCCCTCCAAATGCCTGGGGGTCTGAGTTTGGCTCCTCTTTGCAGATGAGATGCCACTTTTATGCAATCACTAAGTATTAACTTTGTCTGTGCCTTTGTCTGTGCTCTTGATGTATTTCTGTTGTATGACTACCAAGTTCTAATACATTTAATTATCAAAAATAAAATGAGTTCTATGGCCCTGTGGAATCTAGCCAGAAGCTGGCTATACTAGCAAAGATAACTAAGATTAGCTTTTGCAAATAGCCCCTCCCTACAGGGTGTAACATTACTCATTGAAAAGCTAATGGTCTTTTTGTGTCTGTAAAAGACTCTCCCTTATCTTTCAGCAAATCTAGGATAGATAAGATTGATCAATAGTAGGTACTTAGGATAACTATTTTGTTTTTCCTGATTGACCCTGAAGTGTCCTGAAATTCTTTAAAGTAACCTTCTATAGTTAATTACTGGAATTCTTTGTTATAATCTCTCTTACTGGAAATCTTTAATGTAATCTCCCTTACTGGAAATCCTTAATGTAACCTCCTTTACTGGAATTCTTTATTGAAATCTGTAGTTGAAATGTAAATTGCTGTGTTTGCTGGGGTGTATAAAAAATCATGCTGAGAAAAGTAAAATCAGAAGAGTAGAAGGATTTTTACAACCTGTCTCGTGTGTGGATTATTTTCGTCCGTCGATGTTTCCCTCCAGCATCGGCCGGGCAGACCTTGACATGCTTGCTGAAGCTGGCCTTCAGCACATGTCTTCTTTGCTTTCCCCAAGTTTTCTAAGAATAGGAGAACTTCTGCCAAAGCCTTGGAAGATAAGGAATATATTAATAAATCAGAGCTTGATACTTTAAGAGAACCAGTTATCAGTTTTTTTCTTTTATCATTTAGGAGTTAATGGTTTTAACCTGGCCTCATTAGCTTTCACAGATTGACAGAAAGATACTAAATCTTACTTACTATGAAACAGAATGAAAGCGGGCTAGAACCTGGTATCCTATTTCCCTTAATGTGGAACTTGGATTCCTAATCATATTTTGCTTGGAATATTGAAAGAGTTATGGCTTCTCTCCTCTTTTGGATGATAGAAAGGTTACCACACCCTCTTTTCATGAGCCCTAACTTTTCTCAGTTCAGGACCTTTTAAGAACACGGGAATTTTGTGTGTGTGGCCAAATGCTGTGATTTTCAGAGTGAATGATACTCATTGGAAAAGTAGGTGACAAGGAAATGTGCCATCAATGACTGACTCAGACTACAAAGCTGAATGAGTAAAATATTTTGCAACTACATAAAATAACAAGTGATTAAGTCATAGTAATTTTGATGTTGGAAAGTGTTTTTCCAGGCAGGTCATGAGGATTTTGCAACTATTCCAGTCCCTGAGTGTACTAATATTATTTTTCTTGGCCCAAATTTCTTTATCACATTAAACTTGATTTCTAGAACTGGCTGATTATCCCAATAATTGTACATTATCCTTGTTCTACTTTTATTTGCCTTCTCCTAACTCTACATTTTTTTAAAATGTAAATAAAACGTCTTCCAGTGATTCAATTTCCTGATCTCATCACTAAAATAAAACATAAAAAGCAAAAATAAATAATCAAGCACAAACAAAACTTTCATTGCAACTTCTGCTTCATTTCTCTTTCACTAAGATCAATTCCTGAAAGGAAGGGTTCATCATCAAAGTTAAATATTGTAAGAGTAGAAAGAATTCATAACACTTTATTCTCTGTGGTTTGGGCACTGGTGATCTCAACATTTCCTCCCAGAGACTTCTTTTAATTCTCTTACCTGTTAGTGGCCATAATAAGCATCCCCCCTTCTCTCCAGAGTGGTGAAGTGTTGTATGCCTGTAACCTCAACTGTAATCCCAGCTGCTCAGGAGGCAGAGGTTGAGGCAGGGTGATGGTAAGTTCCAGGCCAACCTGGGCATCTCTGTCTCAAAATAAATAATAAAAAGAGCTGGGGGTGTAGCTCAGTGGTGGACTGTCCTGGGTCCAACCCTGAGTACAGAAAAACAAAACAAAACAAAACCAAAAACCAAAAACCATTTTTATCACTTCTAACATAAACCAAGCAATTTCTTCTCCTCCTCTTCCTCCTCCTCCTCCTCCTCCTCCTTCTTCTTCTTCGTTTCTTTAGTGCATTATAGTTATACATAATAGTGGGGTTCAGTTTGACATAATCATATATGCCTGGAATATAATTTGCTCCATTTCCATCCCCAGTGCTTCCTCTTTCCCTCTGCTCCTCCTGCCTCCTTGCCTCCTCTTTCCCCTCCTCTACTCTACTGATCTTCCTTCTATCCTTCTATTTTTTTTTTTTTTTTGGTACCAGGGATTGAACTCAGGGGCACTCGATCACTGGGCCACATCCCCAGCCCTTTTTTGTATTTTGTTAGAGACAGGGTCTCACCGAGTTGCTAAGTGCCTTGCCATTGCTGAGGCTGGCTTTGAACTCGCAACCCTCCTGCCTCAGCTTCCCAAGTTCTGGGATTACAGGTGTGCACCACTGCACCCGGCTATCCATTTTTTAAAATTGTTTTTTAAATTAGAGCTTAATAGACATACAGAAAGGTGGACTTCATTGTGGTATACTCATATATACACAACATAATTTTGTCAGTTTCGTTCCAAATTTCTTCCCGTTTCTCCCCTTCATTGATCTCCTTCCTCTTCTTTACTGATCTTCCCTCTATTTTCATAGGCTCTCCCACACCCCCCTATGCATATCTTTTTTCCTTACTTTGCTCTAACTTCCTGGTATGATAGAAAAAATTTGACCTTTAATTTTCTCAGTCTGGCTTATTTCACTTAGCAGAATGTTCTACAGTCCTAACCATTTACCAGCAAATGCCATTATTTCATTCTTCTTCATCATTGAGTAAAACTCTATTGTGTACCTATATCTCATTGTCTTTATCCATTCATTTGTTGATGGCACCTGGGCTGGTTCCATAATTTGGCTATTGTGAATTTCATTGTATGAACATTCATGTGCCTGTATCACTAAAATATGTTGATTTTAGTTTTGCTGCTGTCATTGTTGAGTTTTGGAAAATACCAGAGTAGAACAGCTGAATCATATGGGGATTATATTCCTATTCCTAGTTTTTTTGAGAAATCTTTGTGCTGTTTTCCAAAGTGGTTGTAATTTGCAGTCCCACCAATGCTGTATAAGTGTGTATTCTCCCCCATATCCTCACAAGCATTTATTATCATTTTGTTCTTTATAATTGCCATTCTAACTGGAGTGAGATGAAATCTCAATGCAGTTTTGATTTACATTTCCCTGATTGACAGGGATGTTGAACATTTTTTCATATATTCATTGGCTATTTGAATTTCTTCTTCTGAGAAATGTCTATTTTTTTTGGCCCATTTATTGATTGTGAGGTTTCTTTGTGGTGTGTGTGTGTGTGTGTGTGTATGTGTGTGTGTGTGTGAGTGTTAAGCTTTTTAAGTTCTTTATATATTCTGGATATTAATTCCCTGTATGAAGAGTAGGTAAACCGAGCAATTATTATGACAATCTCATTTAAAGCTACATTATTCTCTCTCCCTAATCTCAACAATGGCCAACTTTTGGTCAATTGGATATTTTTTGATACAGAAGAGGTAGAATAATTCAGTATGTATTAGATGGGTTTCAGATGAAAAGACCCAAATTTCAGAAGACAAGAGAAGTTAGTGGTCTAGCTGGTATTAAAGAGCCCTCTCCTGATTTTTTTTTTAAACTTGATTTGTCAGTACCACTGGACAAGTTTAGTTTTCTTAGGAATAAATGTGTAATATTCAAACTCAGAAGAGTGTCATAAAACGTAAATCCTATTTGTTTTCCCATATGTGAATTATAACCTCCACCCAGCCTAGAGGATTCCTGGTATATGACTTGTACATTCTCCCAGCTGGCCACTGCTGGGTATTCATGGAGTCAGAAACACACCTGAAATACCTGGCAGGCTGTGCCATGCAGAAGGCACTGGGTGTCACATTAGGATATGGTCAACGGGAGAGGGTTGCTCTGTATTTTATGTTTTTAAATTTGGTACAGCCTGTCTACAGTTCTCAGGAGTAAGTCAAAGAAGAGCACTTAGAAGTTTCTCTAACCCTTTCAACAGGCCATGGAGGGACAGGTACTTCATAAACATGTGGTCATACCAAGTCTGGATAAAAACCTGATGGGTCAGGCTCACCTGTATATTTTGATCTGTCTCAGATTAAAACGATGCAGCAGTGGGTATTTTGGTGATTTCATCTCTTGTCTGGTTCTTGAGCCCTATTATGCCAACTGGCCAGAGCTGAATACTAGTGTCTCCCTTACTGCCCTCCTCATGACTACTTTCACACACTTATCTTCTATTTCCTCTATCCTATGTCTTCCCTCTAGGTTTTTCTTTCTCATTGAGGTGATGTATGTCCATAAGGAACTTCTTAAGAAAGGGTCCTTGGGTGACAAGTGTTTTGATACCAAGCATGTACTAAAAATGCCTATATTCTAGCCTCAGGTTGACTGAGTTCTTGATTTGGTATAGCATTCTAGACTGGTAATTATTTTCCTTTGAACTTTTGAAGGTATTGCTCCATTGCTTCTAGTTTTGCTATTAAGAACTTCAAACTTTCTTCATTCCTCATCTTTTGTATGTAGTTCTTTTTCTTTCTATTCCTCCTTGGAAGCTTATAGAAACTTTTCTTTGTCCTCATGCATAATTGTGAAATTTTACATTGATATCCGTTGATGTGACTGTTTCCATATGTTTGTTCTTTCAGTGGGGAAAGTTATATTCTTTAATTATGAGAAATGAAATTATTTTATACTTCCCATAGTCTCTTGTTTTCTCTTTATGGAAAGACTAATACTTCAATTTTCTTATTTTTCTTATTGTCCATTCTTTTGTGTCTTTCTTCTACTCTCTGGAATATGTCCTCCAATCATCTTCTAACTTTAAAAAACCTTTTTACCCCTTCTCTTACACTATTTTAAAAATCCAGTCCTTTCTTTCTTCACTTTTTATTTATTTATCTTTTTTGTGGTGCTGGGTATCAAACTGAGGACCTTGCACATGCTAGACAAGTGCTGTACCACTTGGTACATCCCCAGCCATTTCTTGACTTTTAAAATGTCTTCCCATTGTTTCATGGATGTAGCATGTTCTATATCTCTGAGGATAGTAAAGGTGCTTGCCTCAACTCTGTTTCCTCTTAGTTGGTTTTGTCAATTGTTGACTTGACTCTTCCCTCCTTGTTAGAGACTTTGCTCAGGTATTTGGTAATCTGTGATTGTTAATTACGTCTGTTCATGTTCAGGAATAAAAGATGTGATCAGTGGTCCTGATGCATGGGTAGAGTTTTTACATTTGAACTATAAAATTATGCTCTGAGTGGGTCATTTTGTGGGGAATAGTTTTAAGTATTTTCTTTAGGAAAGGTCATATTCTCTGTGTAGATAGTGAGTGTCAGGCTGCTGGAGTTTGTAGGAGTCAAGTGGAACACAGGTAACATGGGCTCTGCCATCAATCTATGGTGGGTTCAAGGTTACTTAATGAGCCTGTACTTTGTACTCTTCATTCTGCCTCATGTCTTCAGATCCTTCTCCTTAAACATTTAATTACTGTAGTTTTAAAATATATACATATATTTTAATTAACACCATAACTATACATATTTATCAGCTGTAGTATGATATTTCAATACAAATATAATGTGTAACAATTAAGTCAGAGTTATTAGCTCTGACTTATCCATCACCTCAATAAGTTTTCTTCTTTGTGTTGGGAAAATTCAAAATTCTTTTTTTTTTTCCTTTGAGCTACTAG